>JBBMKD010000102.1:64118977-64157604 GCA_037834095.1 Argya squamiceps
CCCCCCGTGATATTTCTTTCTCGCCTTTTCTCTTTCTTCGTCCCTTTGTTTTTTCCATTTTTTTTGTTTTACTTCCCCCATTTTTATTTTCTCGTTTCCCTTTTCCTTCTTTACTTTTTTTATCCCTTTACACCCCAATTTAATCTTTTCTTTCCCCCTTTTGTCTTCCTATTTTCCGCCTTTATTTTGTTTCCCCCCCCTTCTTGTTTCCTCCTTCCCACACACTTTTTTTATTTCTTCTTTCCCCTCCACCCATATTTTTGGTAGGGTTGTTTTTTTTTTCCTCTCCTTTTGTTTTGTTTGTTTGGTTTTTTTTTCCCTTGCATTTCCGACAGCCAACCAAGGACCAGCTGGTACAGATTTAACCCGCTCCAATCCCATCTCCCACCATGGAAAACTGACCACAGCCAAGCCGTTGGACAACCCGCCAGTTCCCATTCCTACTTCCCCGGGAACAGGCGCAGCAGGAAAGGGGTTGCGCCTTTGAGTTCTTCAAATTAATAACCCTGGGAAGGGCAGAGAGCCGGCAGATGAAAGGCAAGGTACGGACTTTGATCGTGCAATCGGAGCCATGCGGGCAGGCTCCCGAACCATGTGGAGCACCCCTGAAGGTCAGCCTAGGCTGATCAGATTGCAGCAAGAGAGCCACAGAAAGCAGGGCAAACGGAGGTGGAAAAATCTATACACCCAGATATATGCCAAGAGATGAAAGAAAGTTTGCCTCTGATGCTGGGATTTATGAATAAGGTAAATGAAGCCGTAATCTAACACTTGAGAAGATGCTTAGGTCTTCCTTCAGGAAAACACTTAAGCATGTGCTTAAATCCATTACTATTCAGGGCAGCCCATAAGCGTTTGCTGAAGGTTAAGCACAACCTTCTTACAGGGAGCCCTTAAGTACTGTGTGATTAAGGTGAGTTTTTTCCCTTCTAAATCTGAGCCACTGTGAACCACAAAATGAAATGCCCTCATTATATTTTAATATTGTTTCTGCCTTCTTTCAAATTAAACTAGAGAATGCAAACAGAAGGTAAGTCTTATTTTACATTAAGAGGATAAAGCCCAACATTACATTCTGTCGTGTTTTTTTTTTCTTTAAGATCAGCTGGCTGCACACCACCATGCATCCCTATGAATGAACACCTTTCATGAGGAAGAAAGAGCACATGCAAAAGTGATTGCTCTGCTACTCCTAAACTCTGGAATTTTACAAGCTAGAAAAGATCACACAGAGCACTGCATGCAAACATGCATATGCTTTATCCAGTGATCTCTTTTGAAGCAAACCTGAAGAGGGCTGTAGATGGTGTACACATTTCAGCTATTAAAGGTCATGGATAAGACAGCTATTTATCAGTTCAAGTAAGGTCAGTGTTACATCCACAGGCAGAGAGCTCTGCCTGTTGGACAAATGACACTGCCTGCCCTTAACGTCCCAAGAAACTTTTGACAAGCTAAGCATATGTAACAAGCCAGAAACCTTACATACAACCACTGCAGTTCATTAATGTTCAAGAGGAAAGTATCATATCTGAAACGGGTTCTATTTCTGTTTCACAGTGCATTTCCTCTCCTCCAAGCTCTCCACTGGTGATTCCTGACAGAGCAATTGTATCCCCTGATGGGAGAAGGAAAGCTCACTAACCAGTGAATTGGTGGTTGTGGCTCTTCCCAAAAACCATTCTCCTTTGCTGCTATTTAGGAATAGTCTACCCCACATACTAAACTACTGGTTCATTTACTTTCTTTATACACACAGAAAAAGGGACATTAGAAAACATTTGTACCAGTTTTAGACTTCTGGAGCTGAAATCAGGGTCTTGGTTGAATTCCACAATGCAGTTTTGGAGGAAAATGCTGTTATATAACTCTTCGTTTTCCCTTCCTGGGAGACAACCTTGATAGAAGAGCTTGTGAGAAGCAGTCAAATCTTTTGCAGGTCTTGAGACAGATGGCAAAGTACGAGGGCAGAAGGTTACTTTAAGGTCAGGGTGTTTCCCATCCATATGAGGTATATCCAAATGCTACAGGCAGGCAGGAACACTTCTGCTACATTCACCTCCAAGAAACTTCTCAAGTAGTAATTTGCCTGGATAAATCCTGAGCTAAAGGCAGTATCTTCTTCCTGGAAAGCTTGTTATTATAGACAAATAAGGACAAAGAAACGAAGAATAATCTCAAATATCTGTCCCTAAATAACCAATCTATCTTTCAAGAACTGAAGGTCTCACCATGTTCCTATACTTGGCATAGAAGCTGGACAAAAGAGGTGAAGTTTGAAACCCAGATACCGCAACTGTCCTGACGTGCCTCACTCAGCCCTTCAAACAGGAAAGCAAACTCAAGAAGTAGGTTGGATCTTAGAACCATTCAGTCTTTTAGGTTAGAAATACCTCTAAGATCATTGAGTCCAACTGCTAACATGGTGCTGACAAGTCCACCACTGAACTATGTCCCTAAGTGCCATGTATAACACATCTTTTAAATACCTCCAGCAATGGTGACTCAACCCACTCCCCTAGGCAGCCTGTTTGAATGCTGAAGAATCCTT
This sequence comes from Argya squamiceps, assembly GCA_037834095.1. NCBI lineage: Eukaryota > Metazoa > Chordata > Aves > Passeriformes > Leiothrichidae > Argya > Argya squamiceps. The sequence goes on from JBBMKD010000102.1 coordinate 64,121,529, forward strand.
TTGTTCTTTCATTCTAAACCCAACCAAATATAAAATTGTCATAGAAACAATTAAGAGAAGGCCATGATCATACTGCAAAAAAAACCCCAAAAGTGCTTTCAGCTGTCCATGGATAGTGAAATTACCCATGAACTTTACAAAGTGACTCCTTGGGTGAATGCTGTAGGATTTCTGTTTAATTATAAGAACAAAAAGGGGAAAAATTAGATGTTGAGGTCTTTCTCACGGTTCTCACAGCTTAAGTACCTATGGGCACTAAATCAAAACAAGTACGATGATGAAATTAGTAAGTAAATATCTACAACCTTCACTGTTGCACAAAGAAGCCTGAAACCAAAGAAAGATCAATATGAATAATCCCAACTCCAAATTTGTAAACCAAATCTAGAAGAAAATGTCTCCTTACGTGAGATCATAGCAGGGTCCAAGTGGCTTCAAGACAAAGTGTACTTGAAGCACTCCCCTCTGTGAAGGCTCAAAATTGGATGCTCAAGTTAACCACCCGTGAGTTTTCCCACGGAAGCAGGACCTTGAAGAGAGTTACTGCTGGCACCAGATTCCCTGCAATGACCTGGCAGCGTGTGATTACCACATAAGCTTCTCTCTCCTCCCCCAAAAACAAGCATAAAATGAAGGATGCGAACTGTCAGTGTCATTAGGCACTGGAGATCATTGCACCTGTAACTCCCCACATTTACTTCCTTCTTGGAGGATTATTTTAACAATCTGTTAAATAAAGTAAACTAGCAATGAAACAAGAACAGATTACAAACTGAGGATCTCAGTTTTCTAAAGCTGAACTCCCAGTCTCTATCACTGGGAGCAAAAGTCCAAGTGATGAAATAAACCTTGAACTTTGTTGCTTTACTCATCATTTTTGGAAACAAGAGCACCTTGTCCCAGACACTGCAGTTTAGCAACTTCATCTGTGTACGTGTCAGAAAGCTCCAGCCAGCCAGTATCCAAACAAGAGCATTCCCCTGATCGACATCACTGACTGGAATTGTGCTTGGAAGGGATGCACACCAGTGCAGTTACTGTTACACCACCATGACCCAGATCCAGGCAGGAAGCTGTGCTCCCAACCCAGTGGTCTCAAAAAGTGGGTCACATGAACAGCAACCAATCATCTAGGTAAAAAATAAGTAGGAGAATGAAAAGGAAGAGCTATTTACCACCAACAGGTTCAGCAGAACTCAGCCTGCATCATCCTGGTAGCTCTCCCAGAAGTAAGTGAGCAGGAAAGATGACAGGGAGGAGCTTTGACTCACTGGCAGAGGAAAGGGAAGGGTTGTAAGGACCATAGCCTTCTCAGCTTCCAAAGTCCCCAGAGGAATAATGGGTACCTTGTGCATGTGTACTGGTTCTCTCTCTAATCTTAGCCACCTCAATTGTTCCTGAATGCAAAACTCTGTTTCATTGAAGAAAAAGGATAACAGAATCTGTATATTCCTGGTGTAGAACATTCAGCTGCCACATAAGACAACACTGCAGATACAGGAAAAGAGAACTATTTAACTAAGTATTTTTCCCATTTTTTGTCCAAAGTAATTCCAAATAATGAGCGGGTGGAGGGAAGTTCACTGTTATCCAGGTTCATCCTAAAATGGATTGCAAGATAAATTAGAAAAAGATAGCATTTTACTTTAAATACTACTGAATAAAAATTCCTACCTGAGCTTGAAATTATCTTAACTAGACTTTCCAATGGTTTTGTCCTGTTACACTCTTGATTTAAACCGGCTGTAATGCAATTTTGAATCATATTCAAACAAGGTACCTCAACTAATTTAAACTATATTTAGACCACAGTATTTTTACTACTAAAGAAACCTAACAGAGGAACAACATGCTTGGAACATCTGTCGCAGTGATTGAAAGAAGTCTATGACAGGAATAGCAAACAGTTATTTCAGTTATTTTCTTTCCTGAGATGATGTCAATCTGTTGAAGCAAAGTATCAGTGAAGTAGATTGTTTCTAAGAGGTACCTCACTCTGGCCTGTCTTCTCCAAAACAAAAATTATTAAAATACCCCCTTGCTGCATAACCTTGTCTGCTTGCTTATGATTATCTGCTATCTCTGTATCAGGAGAAACACTCTTTGTCAAAGCTAGTAAGCATGTTACAGCATTACATGAAAAAAATAATTCATTTGTTCAAGTCTAAAAACCTCCACTTAATGAAATTCAAATTTAACATGCATCAACTATTATTTACATTTAGATTATCAACTGTATGACTCAACACAATCACTAAGAGACAGACCTCTAAGCAAGGCTGTCTGTCACACAGCATATTCTGCAGTGATGATCCAAAGTACATGTTCTTGATACGACTTTGCAGTTACTTCATGGAAGATGACAACGGAATGGCTCTCACTCAATGCTAATGCTGGTTCTCCAGGACAGATTTTAGTGTGGTTGTCCAAATCACGGTGTTTTCCTACAAGTGTCTTGCCTGCCCAGACCACAGAGAGGTGGAAAATTAAGGTGAAGAAGGAAGGAGCCACTGGGGGTAGTGATTGGGCTCCCTCTCAGCACTAAGGTATAGGAAATGGAGATGTCAAGCAGCGAAGGAATGACTTACAGGATTCATTACAAGTTCTTGGTATATCACTGTCATGGGTCCAACTGTGAGGGCCCAGCAAACAGTACCTCTTCTGACTGTCATCAGGCTGAGGTTTCAATCCCATTGCCCAGTGGCAGTCACATGCATTGCTCCTCTGAGTTAGGATCTACTGGGGCCCTTAAATCAGGCAGTGGCCAGTTACCCCACATCACCCCTCTGACTGATACCATCAGCACACAGCGAGGGCAGGCACGTCTCTCTTGAGCTCTGATACAATAAGAAGCCTTGAGGCTCAGCTGGAAGAAGATAGGTCTGGTAGGCTGCCAATATGAGAGCATGGATGCCTTTAATAACCAACAAGAGTGCTGCATGGCATGAGGCAATGCAGCCTTTGATGGGCCCAAGGCGGCTGCACTCACAGGGCCTGGGTGTTTCCCTTGTGCTTGGTGCTAAACTTGGTTCAGGAGAGGCAACCAGCACCATTTACTGGTGTTCTCAGACCAGCCTGGGAAATAGCTTCCCATCAGGTCACAGCCCTGCCATGAGGCTGCTGGGTAGGGCAGCACAGTCACAGCTGAGAACACCAGTGGTTTTCTATCAAAAAAAAAAAAGAAAAAGTGACATAGTTTAGGAAATGTTGTGATAGGAATTAAGATGGGGACTTCAAAAAGCAGCCAAACAGCTTCTGACAAGTGAATATGGATGTAAAAGCTTTCTGAGAAACTTAAGTATCAGCACTCAGGAAGAAATTACTGAAAATTACTGTAAGAAGGGTGGGAAATGCCAAAGGCTGCTGATTATTTGAAGAAAAAGAAATCAAGCAAGGATAGGGATGCTTACATATTCAATGGAATAGTTTAAAATCCTATTTCCTGTTCTTATGTAGATATTCCTGTTAACATATATATTATCTTTAAAAAGATTCATAAGACATTTATATATAAAATACAGACTTGAAACCAGAATTTATCCCTCTGCGTAGTGTTTCTTTGTAGCTATAGGACTGTCTGCTTCAAAAGGGACTACTACAAAGGAATCATTGTTAACTTTCTACTTAACTGAAAACAAAAAATATCACAATTCAGCCACACTTGGGAGGTCATGTTGGGTTCTTCTACAAAAAAAAAATCAGGAGAAGTTGGTGGCTTACTCGCTGGGGTGATCCCAAAACTTGCCTCATTGCACCCAGCTCCACCCATGGCTCAAACCACACTGTACCTTTATGAAAACCAATGGACAAAGATCCCACCTTCCTGAGAGCAGAGATTTGATTTCACTTTGCATCCACTGCTCCTTCTTTTGAGCTCTCTAGGGGCATGTCAGCTCTTAGCTCCTGTTCTTTTTACCCTTCCTTAAATTTCAACTGAGGGACTTAAGCAAAAGCTATCTATTTTAAACTGGTGGTGTAGAGACCTTTCCAGAGCAATAAAAAGGTAGGACAGAATTTTCTTTGTAGGTAGCAGATAGGCAGAGCTCCTTTTTGACTATTCATTTTAATGCTGCCATGGTTTTGTTGTAATATTAATTATGTAGGAGAGCGCCCACAGCTTTGTATAAGCATCTTTTTGAATTATTTAGGACAAAATAACTTGGAAACAGTTACTCAGCATTTCTGCAAACTGAGCAACTTAAATTTTAGCACTGACCACAGAACATGCTAAACAGCAAATAATGTAGTTATCAATGTGCAGGCCTTGAAAGATAAAGCAGAGGTCAATTCTACAGGTGATTGTCCCATTTGCAGCAGTGCACATGCTCAAGGACAGGAGCAGAGTAGGACTATTAAGTGCACTACTTTGTGGATTCAGGTGGCTAGCTACTTAAAAGCACAAAACAAAAAAGGAACCCCAACCCCCTAACCAAAACCACATCATGGGTGGAAGATACACTAAACTGAACAAGATATTTCAATTCAACTTTTGCCATTCTGGTTCGAAGTAGCCCATAGGTGAACGACCTAAAGGGATATAAAGTTCCCAGAGTTCCATATTATTTCAACCCAATCCTTGGGCAAGAAAGTAATAGCTGGATCAGAAATTATACAAGAATATTGGTGATATTTGACAACATGGTTATGCAGCTACCATGGAGCACCCTTCCCTCCTGGCTCCCAAATCCACCGCAGCCTCTGGTCCATCCCCTTTCCTGCTGAGGATGGAAGCAGCGTGGGGTAGCAGGTTTTAGAGAGTTCCCTTCAGGCTAATGAGGAAATGTCGAAACGAATCAGGGTGCAGTCATGGCTGTGTGACTCTCCGAAAGAAAGCATTTAGAAACAGATTCATAAACAAGGGGATTGTGGCTGTCAGTAGGGGCTTAAGACCCATAATCGGGATCAGGCAACACAACGCGAAGCGCGGCATTCGCCGCAGCAATTACTACACTTCTGTCCTGTTTCCAGCAACTTCTGCTGACTCAGGAGCACAGACTGCTGACATCCCTCCCAGGAGTGCCTCTCACACACTCCTTTACACACACACAATGTGAATGTGGAAAGGACTATGAAAGAACAAGTATATGTCAAAGAACTTTAAAAAAATAGAAAGTTCCGTGCTCTAACCACGTCTTTTTTTAAAAAATACTCTCATTAAGTGCTACACTGAATGAAAGCAGCTGAACAAACAATCTTGGGATTACTGGAAAAAATACAGTGCTGAAATTTTGCAGGATTTTAGCCCACTACGAAAACCCATGGTTTTTTTGTCCAATCTGGAAGACAAATTGTTTCAATGAGTGAGGATTTCCCCTCTTTTCAGAAAGAAAGAACTCACTGTGCATGTGTAGAACATTCTAAATAACCAAAACCTTCATGGGATTTGCTCTGCATAGGTCTCCACTCCAGACATTGCAAGGCAACACTGCTCTTCCACATGTGGGATAAAAAGATCACACAAAAATCTAAAGTACCACTTCTTGAAACCTACAAAATTACTACTGTTACGTGAAAATGCATACACATAAACCCAACTGAATTTATCTAATACAAAAATCACTTAAGCTGAATTTTTTTCCAGAAGGAAGATGAAAAGGTAACACAGAAAAGCAGCTTGGGCTGCAAACTGACAGACTTCAGCAGGCACCAGAGCAGACAGGCAAATGTTAGTGTTAATACTATTAAGAACACTGTCTTGCATATACAAGCAAAACATTTCTTTGGCAGTCTCCTAGCCTCAAACACTTTATAACCTTGATACCCAAACTGAACTTCAGCACATTTTATGCCAAAATCCCTTTGGCATCTGCTTTAGTAGCTGTTGAAAAAATATGCCATATTTTGTCTTTTTTTTTCAATAAAATGTTTACTCAGGTATTTAATCAGGTAGTTTTCCTCTAAGCCATTGTTACCCCTTTTTCTATTTCACTATGCCAGGCCAACCTCACAACCAGGTTTCTATCCTTCATCAGCCACCTAACTTGGACTCTCCCAGTTAGGCAGGAGTCCTGTGGAAGAGAGCTAGAGGTTACAGCACACAGGAATATAGATTAGCATCAATAATATCACATGCTTGCAAAAAAGCAAATGTTGTGCTGGAACAGACAGCAAGAGGGTCTGTGAAGAAAGCCTTCTGCTGTAGTCACCATTACTAGATGTCAACAGGAACATTTTGGTCCAGTTTCACTGCTGCTCTCCATGAGATATGAGGACAAGTCGGAAGATATTCGAAGAAGATTAGAAAGGATAAACTAAGTATCTAATCTAAACAAAAGGAAACTGAAGGCAGAGAAGGTAAATGTCTTCAATTGTTCAGAAGGAAGATGCAAAGAGGAAATGAATGTATTTTCAAATTTGAAGAGGAAAGACTTTACCGAGACAGTGAGAAAAGCTTTCTGACAGAAAGAAAAGCACATTAATAGATTTTATACATATTAATGTTTATATATACACACACAACCCCCACCATATACGCTACATATTGTATCTTTTTATTAGGATGAGAACATATATCTATATGTTCTGTAGAGAGAAGCTAGTTGCTGTCAGAAATTACTTTCCCTACCCTGTCTTAGGGTAAGCAGGTCAGATCACTCCTTGGGCACACAGTTCAGCCCTGCTGTTCTGCATGAAGCCAAACTGCCTTGCCCTTTGCCCAGCACTAAGTGCCCACTGAGGCCTATGAGAGGAGTAGTCCCTTTATTTTAAAATACAGAAACAAGAGGGACTTCAGTCTTGCTGTCCATGGTAGTCCTGGGTGAAGGTCAAGTACAGCCTGCCCATCAACAGCAAGTCTAAGGCAGAATGATGAAAGATGACATAGCCATGTGGAATACTGCAAGTCACCTAAGCTGCACAAAAACCCCAATGTCCTTCTAGTCAGCTACAGAGAAAATAACATCAGGGGTTTGCAGTTAGCTGCTAAGGGGTCTAGAAATAAGAAGAAAGGGAAAAGGTCTACTGCAACACTACCTTTCACTTCTTTATACTTTACCAACACAATGCGTACTTGAGGACATCTGCCTTTCCTGCATCCAGCCTCTATATGAAGTACGTAGCTTTTTCCTCTCTTATGTGTATTTTGTCTGCACAGATTACTAGTAGTTTGGGGCTAAAAACTATTTTACTTATTTACACCATCCCTCAAAAAACCAGGAATCTTGCTCATTTGATTATAAGCACTGACCAGCCATGAGCTATCCAAACAAGTTGCATCTCCCACCTCACTGTGATTTAGCTACAGCTACAAGTTTGGGTTCAGTCAAAAAAGTTATTTTTCCCTGCTAATATGAATCTAAACCCACCCTCTGTCAAGTTAAAGCGATTACCCTTTGCCAAAGATCCCATTAAAAACATCCTAGATTGGGGGTTTTTGGGGAAAATCAACAGGACTTCAATCTGGGTGAAGGTCTCTGCCATAACACATACATGTTCCTTTGTCCTTTTACCACAACACAGAAATTGGCAGTGTATTAAAAACTGAAGCTCTCTGAGAAAACAGTCCAGGCAGAGCAGAAGACCTTGCTAACAACATTACTAATATACTAACACATGCTTGCCTTAGCACAGCCTTGTCCACAGCACATGCATAACTAAGTTTCAGCAACTTGTTTTGGAGTCACATCTCATGCAAAGCCACTGTTGAGTTTAACTACAGAAGCTTTTAACAAACAATTTATCAGAACCATTACTGGGCAGACACTTATGTGGTACAGCCAGACCAAGGGTGCTTATCTGAGAAGTGTATTTCTCTCCTTTGCACATGCATTAGGGTTGTTGGAATACTGGGCTTTGTTTCTCTGTTTATATATATAATCTATCAAACACACACATATGTTCTCTGAACTTCAAGGAAAATAAAAAGAAAGTTTATTCTGTACTTCCATTCATCCTCCTTTTTTTCTGAAGAAGCCAAAGCCTCATGCAAGGGCATGGCAGCTCTGGCTTCACTGACAGGGTACCAACAGCTGCCTGAGTGAGGTTCGTGTGGGCCACAGATGTCATGATGCACTCATTTGGAAAGTACCCAGCAGCCATTTCTCAACTCATTTTGAAATCACAGAATGGTTGGGGCTGGAAGGAACTAGTCCAACACCTCTGCCACAGCAGGTTCACCTACAGCAAATGAGAAAGGTCACTTCTTGGTTTGTATAAAGTTAATCAGAAAACCACTGTTTCCCACAGCAGTTACCTAAAAAAAAAAAATTTGGATGGTCATGCATGTGCAAGGCTGTTTTCCTAAACACTTCATGGATAAAACCCTGGAAGAAGGGTCGACATTCTACAACAGCTGCTTTACCAAAATTAGGTAACTAATATGGAAGTTACCTATTTTTTCGTAAATACCAAGTGCACTAGAATCACCTAACTATTTGGAAACTAAGGACCAAAATTAGGGAGAAAGAACAACAAAACAAAGCTGCAGTTCATATCAGAGAAAGTGCTGCCCATTTAAAAACTTCCACTGGTTTCACCAGAACTTAAGTGTATTTGTATAGGCACCTGAAAGGTAATTTGAAAAAAAAATGGGCTTTAAATTCTGTTTTTGAATACCAGTGTGTTTGGTTACACAACATGTTATAACCAAGTTTCTTTTTCTACTTGGAGCATTAGGCAGTTATAAAAGGCTCTAATGACATCATAAACCTTGCCAGTGTTTGATAATTTCTTAAGGGATTTGATAGAGGAAGCAGAAAGTTACAGAAATCTCAGTTTTACTTCTTAGGTTCCTAACCTTCTCAGCAGAGCAGTCAGGTGGAAGAAACTAATATGAGTCACCAGATGAAAGAAGGCAAGTAAATACATTTTAAGTTACTTTTCAATAATAAAAAAAAATCTAATAGAATAAGCAAGCTTCAGGAAGCTCTGGCTGAAGACTGAGCATCCAAGGTTAAGAACACTACTAAGCTTTAGTGTTTTGTAATAAAACCTCTGATTTCATGCTGTGTTCAAGCCAGCAGTTACTACCTGAATGAATTTCCAAATTCAGTGCTACCTGGATTGGGCAGCAAGGGCTCCATGCGTTTGTGGCAATCTACTGTTGAAAAATGCACAAAAATCTGCTCTATCCCAGCCACGGGCTGCTCCCCACCTGCCCCAAGGTCACCCCTCAGCTGGGGGTGATGCAGTGCCTGCAAGGAAGGGTTTTCCCCATGCACTGCAGTCCTTCCCCAAGCCTCTCCAGCATCACGTACATCCTGTCACTTGCACACAAGACACATCATAGATGGCTTGAGAATTCTGCATGGCCTCTTTTAGGAACAACAGAGACACTGTTTGCTGCAGAATGACTTCAACAGTGCTGCCAGACACTGCTGGCTTTACTTCCTTAGGATGTAAAGGATGATTCCTTCCTTAGGTGCTAAGAAGGACAAAGCTATTACTCATGTAATGACAATAACTAGTTGTTTCTGCCAAATAGCATGTCCTGCCCTACCAGGGAAAACTTAAACATGTACAGAAGAACTAAGTTCTGCCCCCGGAGTTACAGTAACTTAACTCCAGTGGGAAGAAGCGTGCCCAAGAAAAATTCAGAAGGGGCTTTTTCCCTTTAACTTTTCTCACACATGAAATATATGCATGTACAACAATATCCCTAGTTTAGTTGTTCTGGTATTTGTTTTCCATTAAGCAGTATGAAAGTTGCTTTAGGAAATATGGTTTGTGGGTTGTCATCCATAGCTTGTTAACCACTATATTCATTTAGGGACTACACATATGCTTTTTCAAATATAGACATAAGGGGAAGTGAAAATCATGCCAGAGAGCATTGGTTAGTTCCCAGGAAAGACAGCATCTAGAATTTGGCAGCCTTTAGACATGAGAAAAGTACAAACACAGTCAGACACAAAATTTTAAGTCATTTGTGTTTAAGACCATTTTTTTCTACCTTGGTGATCCCAACTTCTACAATTATTTGTAGCTTAAATTCGTCTTATTTCTTAAAACAAAATACATACCATGATTTCTTCCTGTTGTATTGAACTAGAAAATGACATTTGCAAAACACTTTCCCACAATTATGAGTCCTTCCAAAAACTCATTTTTGCTGGACATTTGACGAAAATACTGTTGTAATTTACTATATTGCTACCAAACCTCTTACAGAAGGACAGTAGGGTTGTTAAACAGAAAATAATGAGTTTTCATCGGCTCACCAATAAAGTAGAGAAGCAAAGCAGTCACACCAAATCACCAGAACACACTGAGACCTGGTCACTAGCACCCAGAATTAAGTGGCACAGCCATCCCCAAGGTCAGGCTGAAATTATTTAAATTACCTTCACCATGAAGCAACAGAGGTCTTGGATTATCCCAAGCACCACTGTCAGCCAAAGTCTTCTGCACCTCATGAAGCCCAGCTCCCTGCTTGGACAGGGATCAGCCTCCCTACATGGCACCTGGCTTAGCTGCAAGCCCAGAAAAAGTCCCTGTTCCCCAGCACTGGCGCCCATGGGTGGCAGCTACCATCACTGAGCAAGGAATCTGTTCCTCACCACATTCACGTACAGCAAATAATAACCTCTACAAAACCACTGTGCTAGCAAAGAGGCTCACTAATTAGGAAAAACCCACCCATTCCAAGCCGTCTGTTTGGCTCTTTTGTTATAGCCAAGATGAAAGAATCTTATCTTAACCTTACAGCATTTTTCTTTTAAATAAAAAGATACTGTTGGTTCTGTTAAATAAGCCAAAACAAAAGAAACAAAACAAAACCAACATAAAAAAACCAAACAACCAAAGAACATCCTCAAAAAGCCCCCAAAGCCCCACCATCAGCCGAAGTATCTGTCTAAATGCAGATAACAAGAGGAAGCTCATGTCGAACATCCCCTGCAAACACTCTGTCCAGAGGGCTGTTCCCCCTGCAGTACTCAATTCCAGCCTGTCCTAGGAGCTGTCTGGCTCCGTTCCCCCCCAGGCTTCACTCCCAAAGTGTGGAGATAGTCACAAGCAGATCTGTGCTGAAGAACATCACGGGGCTGAGGAGACAGGGCCTGGAACGAGGCTAAAGCCAGAGCCTCCCCTCAACCACAACCTCTCACTGTGAGGAAGAGATGGCCATCACTTGGGGGTCATCCATGCATCGCCCTCTCTTTTTTTCTCAGGGAATGGCCCTGTGCCCACTTTGGCTTGTTTGGCAGTCCACTTGGTAACAATGATGTTTAAAGACAAGCCTGGGTGCTGGAACACTGTTGAGGGCACAGTTTTGGTAGCCATCACCAAAGGTAAATTTATTCTCTGCTGATGCATCCACTTCTTAACACTTGTGTTCTGGGATGGCTCTAAGCAGTGAACTCTAAATTTTAACAGGGCTTCTGCACGCGTGGTTGAGCCCAAGGTATTTAATACATTGCAATTGCAACAGGTATCAGTAGAAAGAACATATTTTTATCACTTTTTAAGAAGAAAAAGCTATTTTATATTGACATTAAAAAGAGGTCTTTTTGGGTTACAAGAAAGAAACAAGCAAAACCTTCAATTATGTTCAATGTTTTAAATTCAAAATTAGGAGTTTATTCTGCAAACTGTGATTGCACTGTGAAAGGGGAATAAAACCATTCTCTGTAGTTCCTTGAGGTTTAAGAAAGTAATTAAATACTGCATGTTTACAATATTTTATTTGCCTCAGCTCCTGAAAAATATTTAGACACATAGGGGGTCCATCCAAATTTTTCATCTAGTTTACTTGAAAACTATTTAAAGGAAATATTAACTGATATATACATTGCTGAATTCCTCTGCCAATACTTGCTGATTATCCCTGCAGTTTTCCCTGCTACTGCTGTATGAAAGAAACAGCCAACTAATTCATTAACCAGGAGGTGCTGATTACATATGTATTGTTATCAAAAGCACAAACTACACTTTTTCCCCTTCTCTCAGTTACAGTAATTTTAGGTGCTTGCAAAACACACAGAGAAAAACATTCAGCCTAAAACCCAATACTTAAATAATACTTAGGAACCCAAATAAGACACAGAGAGCATTTGTACACTCAAAGCCTAGCTAAGCACAGCTAGGAGCTATTCTCAATTAAGTATTCTATTTTAAAAAATAGGTAAATTTGAACACACAGAGCACTCGGGTTTGTTCCAGAACTGGAACGTTCCCTAACTTTACATTTATACATCCTTTCAATTCAATTTAATTTCAAATGCAAAAAAAACCAAACAAAACACAACTTTTTTTTTTTTTTTTTTTTTTTTTTTTTGCATGCCCCAACTACAGAAGATGTGGTTATACATGTAAGGAATGGATGTTGCCTTCTAATAAAATGCTTCAGCTGGTTATTTTCAATTTTACAGTCAAGTGAAAGAAGGCCCCAAAACCATGAAATATTACCTAGAACTTTTATCAGTACTTCCTGCCCACATATATTTAGGAATACCAAAATTTGTAGTTGTAATAGACTCTCCAATTATTTTCAGTATTTCATCACTGTGATGACCAGAACCCCCAAAAATAACTAATTGTAGAACAGGCTTCAGCATCTGAAGACTATTTGGAAGTATCACCCTGCAAGCCCAAGTCTGTCACTGATTTAATACATCAGGTTTAGTCCCCAAGTAAAAGTAATAGTTCATGTTAATGTCATAACCACAATAAAGTGTTATTGCTCTAGAAGACCAAGTGCTACACAATTCAATAAAGTGCTTCTAGTGCATGATGTAAGTGACTTATTATAAGGTAAAAGACAGGAATTTTAAGGATGCTCTTCAGCATCCCAAAGAAGATTTAAGGATATGACAGAATCAGTGTCTTCATCACCACATAACTGAAGACAAACAGGGAAAAAGAAGCTTAAAAAAAAAATCAACAGAAATATGATCTGAAATTTTCTTTCTTTAATTCTAGGAAAGATTTCCCCTTAGACAGGGACATTATAAAGGCAAAAGACACCTATGCAGAGCTGGATTTTCAGATTTTTGTAGCTATAAAACACCTTGGCCAAAATCATAGAGAAATAGGTTGAACAGAATATACAGCAACATTCTTTGTGTAACTTGGTTTATGCTTTACATTTTTTGTTTGCGCTGACTCAGTAATCAAGGACTTAAACCACCATCTGGCTGAAACAAAACTAGTTTTTGCCTGAAGTTTCTCCAGCATCTCTAGTCACTTTGCAAGGTCACACTGAGGAGTAGTGCTATCAAATGCCAGGAAAAGAAAGACTTTTTGCCAAGGAGGCAATGTCCAGTGCCTCCCTGGCACGGGGCAGACAAAACAAAGGCAAAGACAATCCGTGACTCTGGGAAACATCTGATTTCACTTATTGAGCCCTCCAAAAGAAAACACTGGGACTCATCACTTTAATTGAAGATAATTTTATACAGCATCTTACTTCATCAGATAATATTCGGGATGGCAAGGCAGAATTTTCACCACTGCCCACTTCTGATGTATTTCAGCAGCTTTTTTCCTTCTTTCCATGATAAGCCAAAACATTCTACTTAGTAATATTATTTTGCATAACCTTGGGCAGAATACTAACTACAAAAAGGCAGGTGGATTTACCTTCAGGAAGCTCAATAGGTAACGGTAGTAACTCTTCAGAGCTCAATGACAAAAATATTATGTGTTTTATAGTTCCTACAGCCCTGCATGACCCTCACAGCATGAAGTTGGTAACTCAATGCAGTATTTTCAGAAAAAGCTTTCCCTTACCAGTCTGGTCACAGAATCACATGGATTTACATTAGGTTCATAAAGGGTAAAACAGAGTATTTTTTGTGCTAGAAGGATGTCTAGTGCAGTAGTTCAATACTGCTTCTAGCACTTGTCATGTGATGGTTGCTGAGGGAATGGGTGGCAATACTTCAATTCAATGAGCTTCTGAAGGCGTGCCCCAGCCCCCGACTGCAATAAGGTACCTTTATTCCCTGCTCAATACCTCGTACAACAGCTGGATATCCATGCCCAATATTATTCTGTGCAACGTCCTGAGTTATACCACAAATGGCTTACGTAACACAGCTAAAGCAAACTGCCCCGATGGCAGCGATGAATGGGGACTCTGTTGTTGCAGCCCTTGCCAAGCGCGTGCATCGCTCTCGGTTCCGCTAGCGCCGAGCGGGGACAAAGGCTATATTCTCTCCTTTATGGCAACACAGCACAGTGATGATGCTGTAAATTAAAGAAAGCACAACATGCTGACAACAGACTCATTACTACCTTCTTACTCTCAGTTCCAATATATAAATATAGCATAGAGTTCCTCACATTGTGCTGAAAATAATGGGAAAGGGGAATAAATGTGGGACAGCCTTTGCACAGCTCAAGAACATAGATCCCACTTCCTCCATCTGGATCTAATTTTGTTGGGTGTTTTTTGCACCAACCATCTATCCTGGTTCTTACCTTTTCTTCTACATATTTTCAGAGCGTATCAGTGATTTAAAAAACAATCTTCTCTGGAACAGGAAAATCTCTACTCCTATGAGACTCTCTTGTAATGTCATATCTCTCTCCAATACCTTTACTTCAGGCAAATAGAAAAAAACAAGTTTGAGAAAACATCTAAGAAAGTTTCTTTCACAACTAGATGTAGACATTTCCCATAGAGGTATGTAAATTACAGTTCTGATTCCTCCATAACCCCTTGTACTACCCCAGTTCCCTATCCAATTCTCCTTTCCCCCACATATTTATGTATTTGACCTGGGCTGTATGCCTGCTGGGTGTGAGCTCAACACCATCAGGATATTGAAGCTAACCTAAACGGAGACTTCAGAAAATTAATATCTAATAATAAAGCCGTTTGCAGAAAACTGTGGGAATTCCAGAAAATATTACAAGCCTAGAAGGATTAAGTATGCATACAGAAAAACCAGACTCAATTCTGATGTCCCAAGAGAAAACACTTCTGTATCAATACTGTGCTTGCCTTAGGAACAATGAAATGCCATCAGCATCCTTACTATCTCTACAAAAAAACCCAAAAAAACCCACAAAAAACCAAAACAAAACTGAAAGTACAAACGTTTGGCTATTTTCAGGAAGTTTTATCAGAATACACCCAGTACCATTAACGATGATAGTGATCAAAGACTAAAGGGTTCCTGACTGTGCCCAACACAGCCACCAGCGCCTCTGGCCAAACAGCCCCACTCACACCCAGCCTAGACAAGCCACTGGTTAAAAAAAACAACAAACAAAACAACCTAGAAGTGTTCACAATATGACATTTCATGGAGATGACTACATTACAATTCCCATAATGTTTAGAAACTAGACTCAAAATTGGAGAAACAGTAAACATAATCCTACTACCAAGAATTAAAAAAAGTAAAGAAAAAACCCCCTGCAAGTTCTCAGGTTAACAGCACCCTGAAACAAATCCCTCTCTGTACATTTGGGATATATTCTCATGCAAACAGAAATACAAATTAAAACAGTCACTAACAGGAAACATGTTTTCCTTTTTCTGTGTTTCCAAAGGAAGCAGAGAATTTGTGTAAATGTTACCCTTTTCTCAAAGGTGGATTTCTACAGAAGTTAAGGCAAGCAGAAAGCCACTATATGAAAGCTTCACAACACAGAGGAAACATGCAGTCCATCCCAGTCTATGACAATAATTAAAATACTCTGCCAAAAAACCCCTGAAAATAAGCTTAGGAAGAGTTCAACCATTATTAACAGCTTAGACTTTAAATACACAGAGCGAAAAATACAGCTGCTCATGAGCACATGTTGGGCTAAAACAGCTGCTGGTGGAAGTAGTGCCCAATGATAGTTTTAAACTGGATTTGTTGGAGTGGAAATTACAGTCCTGAGTGAACTGTATGACACAGCGACTGACCTGAGTGCCAAAGGCCAGTGCTGACAGGTCTACAAAGGATCTTTTGTTCACTTTCAGGGGTGAAACTGTATCAACTTGCAAAAATCAAGATAAAAACTTCATAAGGGCTGCTGACCTCTCCCACATTGCTTCCAATTACATATTGTGCTTTAAACCATTCTTACAGAGATACTGGTGAAACCAATCCAGTAACAGCCTGACCCTAATCAATTTCTATGCCAAATAAATGAATAAATGGTCCCTGTGAGTAAACCCTGAGCAACAAGAAAACCTGTACCTGCTGAATGCAGCCACAACAAACAGGTCCCCTATGCCACTCACCTGCTTCTGTAGGGATTTAATTGACATGAAACTCCACAATCACTGAACCAGGATTTTCCCCAACAGATATACAGTATAGCAGAAGCAGGAAAAAGAAAAATAAAGGGTTTTGATGTTGCACAAACATGCCTATTTACCTACTGGACATGAGCACTGAGAAATACCCAGACTCGACTCGTAAGCTTACTAACTTCCATGCAGAACTTAACATTTCAAATTAGGAACCACTCAAAAATATGCTACGTTTAAACATTCCAAAACCAAAGCATTTTGGGTTCCCTTATACAAGATTTTCTACTATTTTAGAACACACATTGCCTGCCCTGTGAAGTTCCTCTATTCCCTTTGGCTTTTCCCTTCTGAATTTCCCTTTTACTTACTGAGAATGTTTTTAGGTGGGTTTTTTGGGGGGGGGGGGGTCTTTTTAAAATATTTATTTATTGAAACACTCCATTAGAAAAGGGCAGCACTGATACAAAATTCTTTCTTTAAATCAAGTCACACATTTCAATACCATGTAATTACCTTGATAAGAAGTCTGGCAACTTCTGTTTACATGCCTTAACTTGCTCCTTTGCATTCTGTAAGATATTTTGAAGTGGTTAACTGGAAGTTACAGTATCCTCTCTGGTACACAAAAGGAGCCTTCATCCTGCACCCGCAGTCATTTTGTGTCATTAATCTGCTGCATGATTCAAGCATATCTGTATTTCTGGTAAGTGCTTATGACCACTAATAAAAAATATATATAACCTAACTCAGTTTGGACTCCTGCATTCATTTGGGAAACTGTCAGCAGAAGATCTCCCCTTGGTTGTAGCTGTATTACTCAATATGCAGCATGCAGGAATTGTTTGTGGAAACATTTGGTATTTTTAGACCTGGCCTCTCAATGGGAATTCCACACTGAAAATAAAGGTATCATTTATACATTCAAACTCCTTATTGAATCCTCTGTTACAAATTTACATACAGGGGGTGGAGAGTGAATTGCTCAGTTATAAGCTGGAATTTACAAATGTTTTTAAGCACCTGCTGAAAATAACTATGAATTATGCTCTTGACATGAGTACATGCTTCTCATTTGCTGCAGAGAAAAAGACTTGGCCCGATACAGGACAGGAGTATGTGTAAAATGAATCAATATTGAATGAAAACCCACAAATCTGCTTTTCTGATTTCTAGTTCTTGTCTTAGTTGCTCAAATGTGTTCTTTTAATCTAATTTTTATGGTAAGATACTCTTTTTATAATTTTTATTGAGAAAAACAAAAAAAACCCCAAATAAAATAATGTCTAAAAATATTTCCACGGGCATTAATAGTGAACAGAAAGGGATAATCAGGAAGAAGCAAAGATGACTCATCTGGAATACCGGAATACTTACCCCTGTCTTTCTCTCAGCTGCATGCTCCAACATTAGTGTCAGATAAGGACAGTTATGGACAAAGCTTTTCTTTGAAAATATATTTATCCACTTAACTGCAAACTACTTTTTTTGGTGACTGTATGGAAGGTTTTGACACTGAGCCTGGAAGCATTTCTCTACTTCATCACCACAGGAGTGCAGAGTTACTAGGAAGGGGATGAAGCAACCACCATGACTTGGAAGAGCATTCCTGTAGCAATTCCTCAGCTCCAGTTTCTGAAGAAAATGGGTGGGGCGATTGGATTTGCTTCTGGAAAAAGTTCATTATTTTTTTCTGATCAGCTTTTTACTTAGAAAGCTGCATTGTTATGTTAATGAATATTTAGAATAGCTAGGAAGAGCACCAAAAGAAGCTAAGCAATGTGCAGATCCAGCAGTTTTACCAAGGGAGCAAAAAAGCAACTTACCAGGAGTGAGACATTCCTTTCTCCACGTGTTGTCAGACTCCTGGATGATTTGCACACGACAAAAAAACTGACACAACAAAAAGCAGCAGTGTGGCTTCATGCACCCACGCTGCAGCATCATTAGCCCTCTATAACTTCTAAACACTAAGTAAGCAGATCTGCAGTTCTCACATTGGGATTTACATATGAAGCAGAAGGAACAAACCAGGCTTTTTAAAATTCATTTACCAGACACATTTTTCTCACATGGACACATACAAAGGATAAACCCATGTTGATTTTCACCAATGCGGCATCACACCAAGATCCTCAGCACTCCTGGGCAGACAGATGGCAAGAGTGGTGGAGAATAAATCTTCCTCCTCTGGACAGCCAAAAGTCTATTCCCTCTATCTTCCCATGAGGATCTCATTCCTGTGATTCATGTTTTATGGTTCCTAGGCTAGTGCAGTTCCACAGGCATGAAGTCAGCTGCTTCACAGAGGTTGCATACAGATGAGAATTCCACAGCCTGTACACGACGGGGGCCAGGCTCCACTGAACCTGCTGGTGATTCAAAATCAAGAGTATGTGCCCTAGTGCACTGCACAGGCTCCCTCTACACACAGTTCTTCACATTCAGCAGCATACCTGCCACATTCACAGCAACAGCCAGCCAAACAGAATTCACAAATACAGTTGCAGGGACACAGAGAAGGACTTGGCCACTACTGAAGGAAATTAATTCTCAGCAGTAAGATATCCAGATGTTAATTACTTCTCAGGATGAATGGAAGTCTAACTGTGTCTTCAGGCGCTTCATTTCAGTAATTCATTCACCACAGAGAGCTTCCCTCAAATAAAACTTGTAAGAGGAAAGTGCAGACTGGGCAGCTGGTGATGCTGTTCAGTTGTGTCCCACTGGCAGTGTAAGGCATGGGCCCCTGGACAAACACATCTGTATTTCATTAATCTATACCCTGTAGTGGTAGGCACAAATGCATGAGTGAGTGGCTCTTGTAAAGAGAACCACAGAGCTCAAACATTTTAGGGAAGGGCTCTGTTGGAAAACACTGGGTCAGCAGTAACCACTGTTATCCAGGCCAACCAGGAAAGATCCAGCTTCATTTCCCAGCATGACCCTTACTGATCATTCCAAGGCATGATCCACCAAGGGCTTTGGGCACAACAGCTCCTCAGGCTTTAGTAGAGAGGGGGTGCCTACACACCTTGGTTAAGCTGTCTCTTAATCCTCCTGTGCCTCCGCTTCTTTACTTTGTGGTAGTTGTAACAGCAATATCTTATTTTCAAAGGTCTGTTGAAAGAAGTGCAGCTAAAAATATGGAAACCCCAATCACAGTTGGTGAAAAATGTGAAAAGCAGAAGGGAAGGGAAAAAAAGAGAAAATTATGAAAAAAATAAGCCAGTAATATCAGTTATAGGCTTGCTCACTATGAGAGGAGGGTGATTGTTCCATTTGTTGCTTGCATATGTTTACTTTCTATCCCTTCCCAGTCCTCAAAACCTCTGCCAGCTCAACAACAGAAGTCCTTCTGTGTAAACAGAAGTCTTGGCTCTACAAGCCCAGGTAGACGACTAATAAGAAACCTTGCAGAGGATATCAAACCTAATGCAACAGAAATACAGCAGGGGGAGGGCAGAAAAGGTTTGTGTCATCAGAAGGCACAGAAAGAACATTGAGTTTGCTTTGGAAGAAGGAAGAGTCAAGTCATCCTCTGCAGGAATTCCATGTCCAACTCATGAGCACAGTACATTGTCTTTCCTTTCAGGCAGTCACATTAAGGGCAAGGGGAGCCACCTTCCTGATGTTATCCCTGAGTGAATATTCCCCTGGAAGAGTTAAATCACTCTACCTAAAAATTCTTTGAGAACAGCTCAACTCTTGTGTAAGATGCCAGTTTTTAAAGAGGCATTATTAAAAAGCCAAAGGGTAAGAAGCAAACAACATAAAAACAGAGTCATGAGAAAGCAAAGGAAGGGAGGAAGGGAGGGAAAGGATTCCGTTTTGCCTCTCTACAGAAATTGTTTTGATACAGTATCCCTGTTGCATGAATTTTCCATATGCCTGTGTCAGATCCACTATTTCAAGCCACAGAGCTGTCAGATGCTCGTTTTTTATGGCATGCTTACGTGGCAGGCCAGCCTTTCTGTTGAATCAGTCAGTTTTTCACGAAGTTGGGATCTGCAACCCAGAAAGATGTGCATGCTCCTCTGGCCATGAAGTATCAACTTTGCAGCCGAAGTGAGTTGGCAAAGCAAATCACTATCTCTGGTACCTAACAACTGTTGTCAGAATCAGTGCTTTTGCACTGAAAAAAAGACCACATTATAAGCAACATAAGGAATAGTAACTATTCTCCACACATACATGAAGCAATGGAAATGCAGATTTAAATTATCAGATGCTATCACAGATTGGCAATTCTTAAAATAATCGAGAAAAAACTGATAAACTTTAGTATCTGCTCAACTCGCTTTGTCTTTAACAAAACGAGGACCAGGAGACATTTAGTTCATGAACAAAAGTCTTAATACTTAAAGTAAAACTTAGTTTTGTAACTTAAGTGACACAAACACTTTTTCCTTTAGTCATATCTGATTACGAAACTCCATAATCCCACAACGGAAGAGAAAATATCAGTCACATCAGTATCACTTTACAAGGCTGAGGGAGGTGGGTGCATATTTTTTACCTTACATCCCCAGCATTTAGCATCTGAAAGATTATCTTCATTCTCCATGCCTCATATTTTGCTAAAATAAAATTGCATATTTAAATACAGCCTAAATGCTAATCAGGATCTAAACATTTAAATAACAGAATGCAGATCCCTTAATCAAAACTGATTACCAGCTTGCTTGCCATTTACTGGGGGCTCTTCTGTAAAATACCGCTTTAGTTACTGTTGCCAAAATTGTGTTTTTAAAGCCTCTTGGAGAAAAAGCCGATTACTTGCAACATTGGCTCAAGAGACACATTTTAGGACAGTGTTTCCTAGAAATGTGAGACTGCCATTTACTTGTAGGTAAGCACCACATAAATGTACATCAGTGTTAACCCTTTTCTGTTATCTTAACACCAGGCTTTGTCTCCTCTCTCCCTTTTCCTTGTAACAGTAGATTTAAAAACATTTCATATTTCTGAATGTCCTTACAGAACGTGGTTACCCAGAAACTTTCAGCTCTGGAAAACACTGACCACTACATCCTTTTCAGGCCAATATTTCCCACTTGTAAGAAATTAATGTTCAGATTCTCACGTGTTTCCAAGTGTTTTTTTAAACACTTTTTATAAATGAATACATCCAACTATGGAAGGCCAATGCTGGTGAGCTAGGACTGTCACTGGCCACGCTGTGCAAATTGTGGCTTAGCAGCCAAACTGAAAACCAGAAATTCACAAGCACCATTTATAAGATTTTACCACTTGACTGCAGGCAATACCAAGGTCCACAGGAAAATATATTCTGATGGCTTCAATCTATCTTTTACCCTTGAGGCTACAAAGTGACGCAAGAAAAGAGGCTGCGAGGCATGTGGGGCACATCAGCCCGCTTATCACACACAAGTTTCCTTTGACTAAAGAGATCTACTGGAAAATCTCGTCAGTGTTTTGCTAAAGTATGGATGTTGAACATTCAAAGGAAAAGCTGCTAGAATATGAATGGAAAAGCTGCTAGAATATGAATCTCCTACAAACGGGAAAACTGAGAACTGCTCTTGCCTGTCCCCCTCTCCTCCCCCTTCCCAAAAAAGAACAAAAGTGCTAATCTCACTGTGAAAGTTGGGAAAATATTCCAATATTAACCCCTTTTTTGCACTTTTAAGCAGTCCTAAATGTGTTTTCAGACACATTTCATACAGACCTATGAGAAATGCAGCCATATGCACACTTTCTCTTTTATCTTGAAGATACTATTTGTAGAAACACTGGCTAAAATAATGGGGCCAGTTTTGAAATATGTTGAAAATCCATTACTTGTCCTTGCTTCCCGAGCATGTTACATACAGATATCCCATCCTTCAGACCTGACCTCTCTACAGACAACTTCTTGTTCTGCTTTCTCAAAGCACTATACAGACGTTATTCCTGAAGAACACATTTTAACTGCATTTTTTTGTATCTACAACTTTGTAGAAGCAAACTGAAATGTGTAAGATGTTCTCAATATCAAAGGTTTGTCAGGTTTAAAAACAGGAGGAAAAACCAGGCAGGAATAAGATGACACTATGAATTTTTCTGTTTCCTAGATGCCCACTAGACTGTCATACTTGTATTAGCTGGCAGAATGGTAGAAAAGGAAAAAAGCACAGAAAAAAGAAAAAAAAAAGCTGTTAAAAATAAAGTCTTAAAGGAGAATATATTATTTATTTAATTTTGAAAAGGCATAATGTAAGTCAGTCATAAGATACCGGGGAAACATTAATAATTAAAATGTGGGTTTTGCCAAGTCCATATTCCACCTGGGTGCCTATGAAAATGTCCCTCAAGCTCTGGGATGTGCCTCCCCATCTGTGTATGATGCCCTCTCACTCTAGGATAGGATTCTCACCTAATTAATGGGTCCAAGAGAGAGGAGACTGACCCTTTCAACAGAGAAGCAGACCCACATTTTAGCAGCCAAACAAGACAAACTGGCTTGCTTTCTTCCACTGCAGCAATGGACTTCATGTACATGGACAGGGATGGCAGCCAGGTTCTGCAGCAATTCTGGTACCAGACCTTGCTGAAAGGGCACTAAGGACCAATTGCATTTCATAACTCTGACAAAAGGAAAACCATCTGGTATGAGAGCAGCAATTTCTCTGGGTATCTCCAAAAGTTACATCACCATTTCAGAATTTTGAGAAAGAAAAGGAAAAAAAGCACGTAAAGAAAACATTATTCTGAACATACTAATGGACACATATATCTGGATATAGCACATGTAGGTAGTGTTCTAAAATAAATGTAATGTTTTATTGTCACAGAAATGTATGTTGTTTAAAATAAAGAAAAACCACCAGGGGAAAACAAAATTAAATGTTCCATAAATTGTTAACACAAAAAAGGGTACTATCACACCTCCTAACAAATACATGCAATACTTGAGACAAATGCAACAAGTCCTCATTATAAACTACATAAAGATATATTTGAAAATTACTAAATCATTCCTGCAATAAAAATTAGTATTTTCCCAGTTTCTATCTGCCTCTTGGCCACAAAAGCACTGCCCTTACACTGAAGGAGGCAATTCTCTTTTACAATTCAAGGCATTAGACTATGCAATGTACATATTTTGCTTTGCCTCTTGACAGTGGAGAATTACAGGAACACTTGGGCATATTAGGTGTTCTGCTAATAAAAATTATAGAATACAGTATTTTAAACACTATTAATACATTCACCATTGCGTTTTCTTCATGGTCCTGTGACAGAAATACTTCTTTCTGTAAGAAATTCTGAAGCAGGAAGAAAGGTAAAATCCATACATCTACTGAATATGAGACATGCACTTCTCTTCAAAAAGCACAGTGGCTAGAGATTCCTTGCAGGTAATGGAACAGCAAAGCCACCACAGCAACTATATTTTAAGTGCCACTTCCATATACTTTTTTCCTTCTTCCTGGCTCTGTATTCTGTCTGCGTTGCAACTCTTAGGGTAAGAATAAGCCTGCAATCTCCCATCTGACTTAACAGAGCTCAGTAGTTAAAAACAATGCCATTTAATATTAACTTACCCTACTTCCCAGCTCCCAAAATTAGGCTAAAAATCAGAGGAAATCATGCAGTGTGCTCTGGATATTCCATGACTACCACTGCTGGCAGGGAGTAAGCCACATATTTCATAGGTAACTAGGAACACACACACAGTTGTTTTGTAGCGACACTACACCACGGGCTCCTGCTGAACCGCTGCTTTTCCTCCCTGCAGCTCATTCCAAACCTTTCCCAGTTTCAGCTCAGGAGGTCTGTCCTGGGATTTACAAAGGACACTTGCTGGGAACTTATTTTTTAAACACACAGGAAATCATGGGGAAGAAAGTTCATGGGGTATTTAAAATATGAACATGCATTCTCTACCTACTGCTTCTGCTGGTAATCAAAGACATTAAATCCAGTTTACTGAATTGGCCACATGCGTATGACAAAGATTAAATTTTGGAGTACAGAGACTTTCAACTTTGTCTTAGCAAAAAATCCTCCTTCTGCTTTTCACAACCTGTGGATCCTTACAAAGACATTTCCTCTTCAGCCTGCCACCAAAGGTCATACAGTAATTGCTAAGCCAGCACAGTCTCTGAGCAGCCGCATTCTGAGAGAAGCTTTAAAGGCATTTAAAAAGTTTTATTCAAAAACAAACAGCACTGCCTCACCTACTGAACTAGAGCTTCCCTACTTCCCCATAAATGCTTTACTGAAGGCTCCAAAAATCTGCTGTGGTGTTTTAATTTCCCCCTCCTTCCTCTTAATGTAAATATTCTGACTTATGATACATTTAAACAAGTGGTGGGAAAGATTGCACTTTGCCCAACACATGTGATTTGGAAACTCCAGTTTATTCATCTGTTTTAACACAGCAAGGAAAATCTTACTTTTCCAACTAAGAGCCCCAGTTTTTCTCTCCATAATCTCATAAGCCATTACTGAACTAAAATGCTTAACACAGAAGTCCAACATACCAAAGAACGACCCAGCCTAGGAACTTCATACCGGTATAACCAGCTCTCTGAAAATGTGTGGCTCTAGGAAGTCTCCTTTATGTTTTTCAGCATAAATATTTACAGCAGGTTGCAATTTGAAATCAAAATATCTGATTGTAAGAAGAAACTCAGAATACGCACCACGAAAGAGAACAATTCCTGAATTAAAAACCGAAACAGAACAATATAACTCTCAAAACACTCTTTTGCAAAGTTTCATGACTACATTAAGGTAGGCTATGAGTAACTGTTTTGAAGGTAGCAACTGACTGTGGTTAGAAAAAAAGCAGTTCTCATCTTTTCAACAATTTTGCAAAAGGTTAGGTCAAACAGATGCTTCCATCTAACATACAGACAGCTGTGCTGTTACTGAGCTCCCTGCCCAAGGTCCTGCATGCCTGTCCACCCAGCTAAGGACTGGGAATTCTTTCCACAGGCAGAAATCCTCACCTGGAGTAGCAGGCAAGTGTTTGGGACACAAACCCTTTCAAGCATAGTGACACTGGCAGATGCAAGTCTGAAGGAAACAGTTACTGTGCTTTCAAATTCTTCTGGTATCTTTCTTATTAAGGAGAATTAATTGGAATGAGATCTTTTTAAATGGTAACAATGTTCTTGGACAGTTTATTGGGCTGGATATAAGACACGGCAGTAACACTACCACAACTGCAAAGCTCGGTGGACTGAAAATTTCAAAGTTTGAAAATACTGAAAGGAGTCAACAAAGAAAGTTGCATAGTTCTGAAACCCTAAAAAGTCAATTGTGAAAACACGAGACCACAAGCCTTTGCCTTTTTCAAAACAGCCATTTAAGATGGAGTTGACTATAAATCTATAAAGAGAGCAAGAAGACTCTCTTAACTAAGGTTTTCTGGAATTTTGCTATTTACATGTTTATTTCAGATGGTTACCTATTAGTGGTGGCTGTTGGGTTTTTCAATTGTTGCTTTGGATTTTTACAAACACACCCCCATCTCCCCCCCATTTAAAGTTACCTTACATACACACTCATAGCAACCCAAATATCAATTCTGAGATGCAAGGATTTAAAAAGCCCCAGAAAACTAAACAAAAAACCATATTCTTCTAAATGCTCATAAGAAAGCTTGGTTCTTAGAAAATGTAATTGGTTTTGGCCTCAAAAGACTGGTCTTAGTTTTATCCCTAAGTCAACTGCCTGCTGTAATAGAAATACTTGAAAGAACAACTGCTGAAACCTTACTTTTTGTTTCTCTTTTCACAACTACCATTTTCTTCATGACCTTCCTAACACGCTGAAGTTCATGCTTCAGTAAATGTCACATTCTGTAGCATTTCTTACTCCATGCTCAATTAGCAATAAACAAGACACAGATGTAAAGGTGAGGCAGAATTAAGGATGTGCACTGCTTCCACTTCACTGTATTCTGAAAGAAACCTAAACTGGCTTATACATTGCTTTCAAGTCCCAGTTCACTGCCACTTTTTTGTTTCTATAGGAATTCAATTTTTTTGACATTACCCTTGACCATTACTTTCCAGCTCAAGCTTGATATCTAACTACAATTATAATGGTTTTCTATTCCACAAAAATACAATTTGTTTTTTCCTGAAATCAAAAGAGCAGAACTAAGCTCCTTCCTCCATTCCTTTATTTTCATCAACATTCTTGCAGGTATTTTTCTGCAATCCTGTTAGCTGGAATAGCATTCTTACACCTTCCTCCCTCATGTTATTTTAACTCCCTCTGAAAGCACCTATTTTCACCATGGTCTATATCCAGCAGATTCTCTTTGTATTACCCCAATTTTCTTTTCCCAATATATATAGCATGCAAAGCAAAAATCTATAAATAATATTCAGAGCTGTCAGTGCCAGCTACAATCAAGTTTTGTTTTAAAGACCTCTTTTTTAATTCCTTAAATCTAAACCATTATTTTAAAATTCTAAATGAAAGGTCTACACCAAATTGTAGAGTGTTTTATTTTATTTTTCATTAAAGTGTCAGCTGAGACCAGTTCAGTTTCCTGCTGGCTTACCAGTACCGTAAAAATCCTTAATTCATCCATTAAGAACCTACATCATTTGTGAAGTTTGGAAATTTGTCAGGAGAAGGAGGGTTCTGGAAAGCAAAGCAAAAAAAGCAGAAACACGAAACACACCTTTTGTTATCCTCATGAAAATCTAGACCTGCTTTTGAGCAATTAAAGAAGCTCAAAAAAGCCTGCTGCTCACAGATGGCTAATAGAGCCCTACAGCATAGTTTCACCATGAGTTCAAGCAAGAGGCTCAAGGCAGCCCCTGCCTCTGTGCTGTCTCTCCCTGTCTGTCACCAGCTCCAGCAAGGGTGTACAGCAACAGGGAACAACCAACCCAGCCCAGAAAAGCTAACCCAAATGATGCTGGCATAATTTGCTCTGGGTGCCACTACTTCTTCTATGATGGGGCCAGCAAACAGACAAGTGAGAAGGGCAACGTGTGTGGGGAACAAGCACCTGAGGTGGACAGGAGGCAGGACCACTACACCTCCTCTTCTTCCAGCAGCAATGGCTTAAAACAGTCTCAAAACCAACTGGGAAAAGACATTAAAGGCATTTCTCTCTAGAGACCTTTCCAGCCAATGAGTATTCCCTCCTGCCTTCAGGGGCTTTCTCCTAAACAGCCTGAAACTCTGACAGTCACGATGCACACTCACTGATGGGAGAGATTCCTTTCTCCAGAGCCCTGTGCCAGGTCCGGGCAGGGCACACCAGCACATCCTGCCCAGCTCACACAGCAGAAACCTGCGCTAAAACTTGAGGTCCCAACACGTCAATGACTCACAGAAGTTTGTGGTTCAACACGGTGGAATTTCTTGGGTTTTTAGTTTGGTATTTTAGAAGCTAGGAAGTAAGCTTTAAGAATACCTTTTAAATGTTAAGACTGTGAGGTGAAGCAGCAAGAAGTCGGAGGATGCCAAAAGCAAGGGTTTTTATGCAAACAAAGCCAGTGCACAAACTGAGCTGTGCTCACTGCTTGGCTCTGTTTACTACCAGTTTCTTCATCATCTTTTCCGTTATTTGGCCACTGAGTGTCTGCTTCACAACACTAACAACTTCATCTTCTGAGTCATTAGAAGCTGATGTGGTATTGGTATCTTCAGTTTACAGCAGAAAACAGAGGCATAGAGAGATTAAGAGACAGAGAGATTAAAAGATGTGCCAAAAGTGTTGGCTAATTTTGCATCTTCAGCTCATCACCTAGACCTTGATTCTTTTTTTTTTTAAATGTACCTTGCACTTTTGCAGTATTTTCCACCAAACTGACACCACAGTGGAACAACTGTGGTTGCACAAACTCAGAACTTGTGCCTGGGTATCTCAAGTCAGGCAAAGTGCAGCACTCACCATTAGAGGGTGGCTGCAAAGGTTTGGTGTAACAGAATTTCCCAGTCTCAACACAAGAAACTCAGTGGTAGAGGCAGAAATTCAACATAGCTCTCTCGAGGCAACAGTGACCAGTGTTATCATCCACCCTACAGCTCCTTCTCCTCTTGCAATCCACTCTCAACAGACTTCTGTCCATCAACTGTGGCTACTGACACAAGACCCCAACCATGCTGTGCACTGAATAAGTCTACACCCTGCTGAAAACACATGATCAAATTTAGGAACACAACACAAGGAAACAGGAGCAATAGAGGTGATTGGAAAAGGTGGCAAACTGCAGCTTTAAACACAGCCTTTCTTACACCATGGAGTATGTTGGACAGATTTTTGCATTTAGACATCATTCATATTACAATAAAATATAAGGTCTGCAGGCACATTGATATCCAACTTGTGAGATGCTGGACCACACGCACTGTAAGACACAGACCAAAGATCTCACACCTTTAACCAGTAAAACAAAATATGCAAAAAAGAAACATTATCCTTCCACATCCCAAATGAGTAGCTCAAGACACACACAGAGAGTACTCCTGTGGTCACCAAGAGATCTGTCTATTCACTGAATTACAGGTGGATCTGCTGGTACTCCAGCTCGTGTTGGACTATCAGAGCCATCCATTCTCTACCTTCATGAGAGACATCACAGATGTTAAGATTTGGTTTGCAGAAGAAATTATATTAAACTATCTGATATACAGAAACAAAAACTGCTGCCAAATCACAGGATATTTCTGTAGCAAAGTCACCAAGTCAAAACTCTGACTTCTTTTTCCACCTGTGTCTCACTCTTGCTCCAGAAACTTAAGCAAGACACATATGCAACATCTTCACAGGTTCCCACAAGTAAGCCAGAGTGCAGACCACCACCACTTCTGACGTACTAACACTGCAACAGCAGCCCCTCTGGAACATCCTAAATTAGAGCATCATTTCTGTCTCAGAAACAATACCAAGACCCAAAAGTCAAATGTGCTTTTACACTTCTTTTGACTCAAGCAAGCACAAATTCTAGAAGCAAGCCTTGAGAAAGCTCAGTGTTTTTATGAAGTCATTTGATGAAAATCATTAATAAAGCACAGCACACCAATCTATTTGTAACTTATACAGACTACACAACCAACACTAATAAGGAATATCAATCTGTCAGCTTTCAATGTAGACAGACCTATTTCAGCACTAAAAGCACATTACAATCTTAAAACAACACAAAGAGACTTTGCTAGCCCACATTTGAGAAGCAGAAGACACCCAGCTTTTCTGGACGTTTTAAGTCCATAACATACACAGCTGTCCAGCAAACTTAAGCATGCTTTTCAGATTACTGCAAAGCTATCAACCTATTCAGCAAATTACTCATATTGTACTTGCATTTCCTTATCAAATACAAAACGCTAAAAGATTTGGAAGCAGCCATTGAACATTATGGGCCTGTCTGCCATTGTTTCCAAAGAGAAATACTTGATTGAGAAGGAAACACAGCAACAACTTGTCTTCTGAAAAATACCAGAAAGCTTATCTACAAAGAGACGAAATTCAAAATATTTGTTACAGTTTTGTTTTGGTAAATCACAGCACTGTGCTGAACAGTGTACACACAACAAAACTTTTCATTTTAAACTCTGCAATTGCGTATTTCTAAGTAAACAAAAACATGAGTAGTTTTTCCTTCCATATCCTCACAACCATCTGACAACAAACCAAGCCCACTCAGCCCTGCTAAAAGCATGATTTTCTAATGTAACTGTACTTCTGGAAACACATACAGATTCTGTGAAATGTTTTGTTACACATGTGGATCAATCGACCTTGTAAACACAGGGTGCAGCCACATGCAAAGGAGTCTTTTTGTTAGTTTTAGTGAGCTAAAATGGTAAAGAAAAATAAGAAAATGAGATCTCTGGGTGTCTGAGCAAGATGGGTATTTTCCTCTTTTGCAAATACTTTCCTCTTTGTTTTCTGAAGGAAGAATAATGATTAGCAACACAATACACATTCTTAACATTTAAAAGACTAAGACAACATCAGGAACACCCATTTATGAACACCCAGTCACATCACTGATGGACAATCCACGGCAGGCTTTTCCAAGGCATACCTTTGGTCTCCACCTGACACTACTAAACACTCTCCAGAACTTCCATGCATCCAATCCATATCTTTATTTGAGACCTGGAAAACTGTAATTTTAGCCTCTCAGCCCCACTGCTGGGGATGATAACGACTGTTAAGTTGGTCAGGAGACTAAGCCTGACACCTCTGTCAGTGCATGAGCCTGACACCTCTGCAAGTGCATGACTCCTCTTACCAAGGCAGCCCACTGGTGATGGCAACATGTTTCATGTTAGGGAGGGATTTGCAGTGAGAAGCAGGGAAGGCTGATGTGAGAAAACAACCTGATGAAACAAGAGCAGCACAGCACATGCCTTATTGGTACCTTCAGATTCAACATGCTCATTCAGATGCAAACAGGCATCAAAGCCATGTCACTAATACATCCATGAAAACAAATGATCGACCAATTAGATTTGGTTTTATTTGCAAAATAATGTTTCCCATACTCCACCTTACTTATATAGCTTTCTTTTCCTGCTGTAAAATCAGGTCAGTACAGCACTATATTGACTCATCTATAAGCAGACAATGAAATCTTCAGGATAAGACAGTGACCATCTTCAGAGTATTAGGATCTACACTGATCCTAACACACCACTTTGCTGCCAAAGGCTGTCAGATCTCACAGAATATACAAAATGAGCAAAATCAAACCATGACAC
Organism: Argya squamiceps; assembly: GCA_037834095.1. Lineage (NCBI taxonomy): Eukaryota > Metazoa > Chordata > Aves > Passeriformes > Leiothrichidae > Argya > Argya squamiceps. The sequence goes on from JBBMKD010000102.1 coordinate 64,152,358, forward strand.
AAAACAAAGAGTCTTAAGGTTTCCCAACAAAATCTTAAATTTAGCTCTCTATATTAAACATTTCTTTATCTTCCCCAGACAATAAGGTTGCTTATGGTAAACACAGCCAATAATAAAACCTTCAAAACTTATTCCTACACTGCAGCAAACCTCAAATTAACTAATGGGAGTGTGTGGGGGGGATCTCTATGGTGGTTTTTCTCCTGTGTGTTTTCTTGGCAGGAAGGGAGAGAGCGATTGTGCTGGGGGTTTTTTAAGGGAAAATACTTTAGGTTCTTGGATTTGGTTATTTATTCTCCAGGCTGATTTGGACTGCAAGTGCAACCCAAATAACTCATCTAATGCACAACAGCATAGAGAGACTCGAGGATTGTTCAACAGTGATCTCCAAAAAAGTTAAACATTGATGGGCTCTGAGCAAGCCTAGTTAAAGCTGTTGGGAATTTGATTGCTATGGGGCAATGAGAAGAGCTGGCAGCAGGGAAGGAGAAGCTAGGTAAGGCCATGGAGTGTTCTTCGTACATAGTACAAAAGGTGACAATCAGGTTTAGACAACTTAAAAATAGCTTTTAACCTAGAAACCTGTAAAAACACAGGTTACTTAATCTTACACCTTCGTCTTTCAAATGTTACAGAACACATTTTTTTGGTTGTCAAGTTCGCTGAGTTTCACCTTGTACCATAAATACTTAAGCTTTTTTGCACACTTAGTTGTCATCAATACTAATTACCATGGATTAAACCATGTGCTAATCACTCATTTTTTCAAGTTTTAATGGTTAATTAATAGTATCAATTTAAGATGTGTCTAACTTTGCATATCCACAGACCTGTGAAACCTTTCAGTTTCCCCAACTTCCAGCAAAACCTGAGGGTTCAAGCAAATATTTTCTGCAATGCTCTTGGGGACTGATAAGACAAGTAAAGAAAGTGAAATCCAGTTTTCTTCATTATCTAGACTAGAAATGGAAATAGTGTATAACTAATGAGAAGTAAACTGATTTTTCAAATCACTTCACCTCCAACAACCCACGACAGTAGCAATATATGCTCACAAGGTGTTGAAGTTTGCAGCAACCTGTATAGTTTTGACAATCACTGAGCTGTTCCAACATAATTTCTAACTATGGGTTTGCTGTATACTGCTATCTCCCTTCTCAACATTTAACCCATCTCAATTCGTTCAAGAACTCCATTAGCTGTAGAAAAATAGGAACTGATGAAAACTGTTGTAATGGGGTTGATAAAAGCTAAATGAGTGGAGAATTATGCAAGGAAAAAAGGCAACTAATTTCTTACACAATTAAGAGTTTAATTAGATTATTTATTTAAGTGAATAGAGAGCTTTACAATAGACTTAACTCCTATTAAGTTTCAAGCAATACAAGAGTAGATATCAGTCAGAGTACTAAAATTAGATCATTCTCATATTGGATCAGAAAACATAAGCTCAGTTATGTCAGCAACTTGATAAGCAGCAATATTAAAAACTCAGCTCTGATTTATTATTTCACATCCAGTAAGAAGGAGAAATGTAGAACTCCTGATCTGTGAGAGAGGTTTATCCATCATACCAAAATGCTACTCAGCATTTCCTGAATAAAGACACTGCAAAAATGTCTTCTCCAGCAGAGACTGTTAGTGGTAGCAATGACAACAGTCTGCAAACACAAGGTCTTAGATAAACTGCATGCACAAGCCCTTGAGAGACTCTCAACTGTAAACTAACTGAGACACATGAGGATGTTTGCTGTGTTTTGACATTAAAAAAGTTAAAACTAGAATCAAATGGTGTTCCTGCCCCTAAAGCCTTATGCTGATGTTTGTGGTTTTGTAATGACTTTTTTTTTCCTCTGAAGGGATGCTTCCATATGGCAATTGTAAAATTAACCTGAAAAAAGCTGATGACAGCTACATGTAAGGGTGCAGGTGGAAGCATGTTCTCCTGAAAGCTGGGTAAAAGGGTGGGGATGGAAGCGTGTTCTCCCTCAACATGGATGGCTGCTCGTCAACTGACCTGCATTTTTCCTCTCATTTAATTCCTCTAGGGCCACTTCTACCAAGGCAGTAACAAATATCCATAGGATCAGATTCCTCACATTCACACGGGCTTGGTGAAGTGCACTGGGATTTTGTTCAAGGAAATGCCAGGACACATAAGGTTGCCAGAGCAGGTTTCTCGCTCGCTTGCCCCTTATAGCCAAGCTACCATGTGGCTGTGCAAAGGCAGGAGAGCGAGGAGACCAAGGTCAAACCCAGCAATGCTCAAGGTAGCACGGGTGACAGGTGATAGATAAATAGTGAGAAGCCATGCTAGGGAGGAGATTTTGATCCCCTCAAAAGCAAGCCAAACTGACAACTATTGAAGAAAAACAACTACCGGCTGCCAGATGTCAAGCTCTGCCGCGTCACACCCATTTCCCACCTCCCCCTGTATTTCAACTGCAAATTCTCTGATAAGGAAACTGCTTCTTCCTTTGCATTTTTGAAGTTCATGCTGGCTATTGCTGTAAGCTGGAGAATATCAAGAATGCTGTCAAGTACACAGTCTGCAAGAATAAGGACATATTCCAGTTATTTCTCTGTGAAAATTAGAGCGGTCTTACAGACAACTCCTAAAACTTGCTTACAAACTACTTCTGGAACAAAATCAACTTCTTAAATACATATTCCTTTACCCTCATAGTTGAAACTGCAATTGAGTTTCCCAAGAGCTTTTTCTTCTCAACTGAGAGCTACATACCTCTCAGATTTCTGGGATGTATCTGCTTTGTCCGAGGCATTTTCCTCTAATCTCATGCACCACTTTCTCCTCTCAGAAACGGGAAGTACAGCAAGCAGAGAGATGGCAGCTCCATAAACTTGTCAAAGGGCTCAGTTAATCCGTATGCTAAAAAAAAACAAAGAGAGAAAAAGTTATGAGATGTAGGCATCAATAAGAAAAACAAAGATACCTATTTGATCCCTTTCATCCTCAAATGACTAAGGAAATTAGCAAGAAATATTTCTGCACCTAGAAAGAAGAAATGGAAGAAATATTTCCATTTGTTAAGGAACCTTTCCTGTCTGACAGCCCAGGAGCCACCTTGGCAGTCAGAGTTACACTGCTGGGACCGAAGACCCCTCACAGTGGGCTTGACTCCCTCCACTCTCCACTCCCCCACAGTCAGACAAGATTTCCTTGCCGGCTCGACCCAGGTTTCCCCCAGCAGTCTCAGACCTCTGGTCCCTTTAAGTAATTTTTTCATGGTGCAACCAACAGAGTAACAGCCCAAGCTGCTGCCTCCGAGGAAGGATCCTTAAGGATTCCCCGGGCTTTTAAACCCTCCCAGTCTTATGCATGCCATAGTCTGGGGTCTTCCAGCTGAGCCCTGGGTTCCTGCTGTGTGCCCGGTGCCCCGGCAGGGCCACAGACTCTTGTGCCCTTTGTTGTGCAAAGGGTCGGCACCACTTCCCGGCCTCTTGCCCCGGGCTCCCGCCACCCAGAGCTCAACCTGCAGCTCCCACTGCGGCTGCACAACCTGCACTGAATGGATTCCTCAACAAGTTCCATGGAGTAAAGTGTTCCAGTATCTTAAGAAAAACCACGTGAGGCTGGAACTCTTTTTAAGATTACTCAGGAAGCATGAGAAAACTAAAACTTTTCCACATTTGTCAGCTGTTTTCTAGCCAGAAAACGTCTTCCAAAAGCCCTTGTCTCATGCAAATAAATCAAAAAAATTAAACAAAATTTGGCATCAGGCTTTCAGATACAGATCTTCAGCTTCGGGTGGGGGAAGTAAAGAGGGGAGGGCAAACACACAGAGCATCATCCTACTTGTAACATTACCTACAGAACCCTTACTTGGACCATGTAAGTTTGGAAGAATTCCCCATGGGATATCTCTGCCAAAATATCGCTGTACAGCAGAGGATCATACTAGCTCTGGACCTACCTGCACTTTCTTACTTTTCAAACGTTCTTAGGTATTGCTAACAGTTCAGTAAGTGTTGTGTTCAGTTTCTGATACAGGATGTGAAATCTCTTAAATACCTATGGAAAACTACTTATGCACAAGAACTTAAAGAAGCAAATGACTGGTGTAATTACACTCTTCCATCTAAACAAAACTAAAAAATAACACGTTTCTGCTTCTTTTTATAGTATACCACTTTATGTTAACAGATTTTTCTTTTTAGTAAACACTAGGAAGATTTTTTTTTAAAACTATATGAACTTTGGAATGGTTCCTAACGTAGGCAAATTGATCAAGGACAGACACTTGAAGGAGGAAGGATGTAGAATTTTTAGCATTTGTTGAAAGTATTAATTTAGGGGCACTTATATTGATTTTCAAGGCAACCATGTTTTTGTGAACATTTAATTCAAACCCAATTAAAATAGACTAATCGCAACCTTCCTTTCAGTCTACATACTGTTGAGGAATACAATCATTAATTTTTAATGTTTCTTTTGTCTGTTGCTGCATAAAAAGACCCAAACAGGAGAAAAAAAAATTACTGCAACTGACACAAAGGAAAGCTGGAAAATGTTATTCTGACTAAATGATTCTTCACTAGGGTATTACTGCACGTTGAAGGAAAAAAGACGGAAAAAATCCGAAACAGAGCACAGTGCCTGTCAAGCTGTTAACTCATACCACTTTATCTGCAAGCATAACAGAAATATTTAGAAATTAAATAAAACCTTATGCTAACAGGTCCATTTTCCAGGTCTTAGGCACGACCTGGAAATGGAGAAAAGTGGCTGGATGGCTTGAAGCGACCAGCACTCCTTGAGCCCCAGTCCCCCTTTCCTCTGGCTGGACTGGGAAAATCCCTGGGGCTGGGCTGAGGTTTTTAAAGACGCTAATAAACACCGTCACTTCTTTACACAAGTTATTTGGAGCGAGAGTTTGAAAACCCCCACGGTCTCCGTAAATCGGGAGCCCTTCCCGACGTTTCCCTGCAGCACAAATGACATCCTATTGCCGCTTTAATGCCAGCAAGCTCCCCTGCTCGCCAGCAGGACCCTCTCCTTCGGGGAAAGAGATGGCCGTGTGAGAGCCACGGCGGAAACACCGGGCAGGACCCACGCCAAAAGTCATTCCCTCCCTAGCTAGACTAAGAAAAAAAAAAAGGGTGGGGGGAGAAACGGGCCTTTGCGATCGCTGCGGTCATATCCCCCCGTATCCACGCAAAAATGGGGGAGCGGGGCGGGAGGCAGCCCACCCCGGGGCCAGGGGAGCCGCCGGTATGTGCGAGCGG
>JBBMKD010000102.1:64159595-64314576 GCA_037834095.1 Argya squamiceps
AAATACGAGGAGGAGGCGCGTCGTGCTCTCCGCCGCGGCGCCCCTTTTTTGGCCCGGGATGCGGGTTTTGCCGGTGGGGGCTGTGCCGCCGCGGTTGGTTTCCTGCATCAGCTGTGGGGGTGTGTGTGCTCAGCCCACACGTGTCTCTGTGTGTGTGTGCGCTCGCCGTGCCGGGTCACCCTGCCCGGCCAAGGACTGCCCTCCCTTCTCCCCCGCCGCGGGCAAGGGAGCGCTGGGCCGCCCTCCAGAAGGCGAGGGGGGCCCGGGCTGGGCTTTGGGTACTGAGGAGGGGGATTTGGCGTTTCTCTTTTTTCTTTTTTTTTAATTTTGTCACCCAAACTCCTTGACAAAGCAGTGTTGGCAGCTTTTCATTGCCACTCGGGTTTTCCACCGGGTTTTCTTTTGAAGCCAGCACGTGATGTCCTCAGCAAATAAACCCAGTTAAATATTTCTTGCATCACCTCCGTGTTCTCCCTGCTCCAGTGCCTGCACTCCCCTGGCAGCCTGTGTGCTCAGCTGTGAGCACCTTGGCCCTGCTACATCCTTCCCTTTGGAGTTCAGTGTCCAGACCAGATCCTGCCTTAAGGGAACAGGACCACCATTCTCAGAGTTTTCAAGGTTTTCCAGGCCTTCTTTCAACTTACATTTAATTATGTTTGTAAGACAGAGGAGTATTTTAATCCCCATTCACAGGGGAGAAACCAAGCCAGGAAGATGCAGAGTAGCACCCTGCATAGCTGTGGACTGACATGACACCACTTCTGCCTGAGCTTTTGGCCACAGGCACTGTCTCTGGGCTATTTTTCCTCTGGAGTTCACTTAAATTATACCTTGAGAACACTTACAGCTTACAGTGGTGGCAGGTTCTCTGCTGTGGGTAACCTGTCCTACATCCTGCCCAGAGGCAACACGGGAGGCAAATGTAAGTGAAATCCCTGGCTACTTTGCAACTGTTGGTTAGGACAAGAGATAGTATTCATCACTGAACTGACGATTCATTGGAAAATCAGACCCTCAAAGAGTATCTTCAGGAGAAATGTGTTCTGCTACTACTATTGGACAGGAAAAGGATGATTCTTTATTGTTAGAGACGATGCTCTTCTTCCCCCTTGTCTGCCCCCCACCTTTGCCCCTTGTTCTTCCTTTGTCTGGCTTTTAGACTTGGGGCTCTGACTTGCTAAAAGAACGGAGTTGCTGTTATCCTAAACACATCAGCATGAATATGATCCTACAGGTGCCATAAGCTTAAACTAGTGTACCAAGACGGACCAGCCACAAACCCAAGACCAAGTGACCTCTGAAGCTAGGTCTGAACTTCCACTTGTTCTGCTCAGCTGACCCTTAAAAGCTGTCCTGCAGGCCTCTGGGACACACAGCATCTAGCTCCTTCTTTGCTACTCATTTTCTGAAAGCCTCAGATTGTGATCAGCAGAGTCATCAGGGAGAAAGCATCAGATACTGCCCCTTCCCCACAAGATGGCTTAGGAAAAAGGAGCCATCACAGCTGCTGGTGGTGCCAAAGGGAGTTCTAGGTCACTCATCTCTTCACAAGGACCTAAGTAAATTCAAAATAGATGCTCCACCACCCTGCAAGTTGAAATAGGATCATAGTAAACCTCCTGCAGCCAGCAGGAAAAGATTCTTTTACTACATGCAGTCGAACTGCCTCCCATCCATCAGTGTGAAAATCCAGCCCTCTCACCACACCTATGTGCACAGGAATATAATAGGTGCCCTTCCTCTGCGAACAAGCACAACTGTCGCAAAAAGAAAGACTCAATGAGGTGTCAAAGAGGAGACAGGTCCCCAGGGATGAGTATCAGATGGTGGCAGCTGATCCGCCCTTGAACATAAAACCAGTCATCTCAAAGCTAGTTTGGGTCAGAGGACAAAAGGAAGAACTGAAAGTCTTGCCCCTTGGGGTTATTTCCACGGCCATCTGAAAAAGCGGCCAAAGAGGCAGCTGTGAACTGGGGACTCTCCTCAGCCTGTTCCCCTCGAGCGAGCAGAACTAAGGGCTGAAGAGCTGCCTTGAGCCCAGTTCAGTGTCGTTCCAGCAGGCTGCCCCCTGGCCAGGTAATAAATGCAATCCCAAGGGCTTTGAAAAGGCAGCATACCAAACTGCTTATCCCAGGCAGACTACTTCATATTTTTCTGTCTGTTTTTCCCTCAGTAAAAAGGAAGTGCATACCCACTCAGTAAAGCACTTTGGGAAAAGTACTGTGGATGATTGCTAGTAGGAGGCACAGAGTAATCTTCTCAAACCCACAAATGAGGGAAATTCTTTAAAACTTTTCAGTGAGATCTAAAATGCTACATCAATATGCACATAGAAAAAAAAAAACCAACAACACCTTCATTGCAGAATTTAGATACCTTTAAAATTTCACCTAAAAGGAGTTCTACAGGATATAGATGCTCTTTAAAATGACTGTGTGTATAGCTGAACAGGGAAGATTATTGAGGTTTTCTTCTCTCTAAAACTCCGCTGTATTTTCAGCAGGACACCTATTTTTAAACATCCCCTAGTTTTACTCTTGAAACCTCACTCAGAAACTGGTTTTCTGTAATGGCTCACAGGTATTTTATGTATAAATATATACACATACACACATTAGACTCTCAAGAAACCACGATACATTAGGTAGTCTTGAATAATTCATTGTTAAGCACCCCATGATAAATCTCTAGTTGAACAGTATGTGATTTTGCTAGAATTCTTGGGATAAATTGAATGTGAAGCACTGTGGTAAATTTAACTATGCTGAGCGTCAAATGTGAAAACTTTACATTGTACATTACATCCTGACATGCAACTGAAAATCATTATTATTAAGGCTTCGGGGAATTTTTGAGGGAACTTCTGAAGTTCTGAAAAGAAAAATAACAAGACTGAGTGCTGTTCTCTATAGAAGTTCAGATTTTCTCAGAGAAGGGAAATTCCGTAAGTAGTCTGTATTGTATTAACATAAAGGTTTCACTAAAGGAGCTGCTGTCTATTAGCTTATGCTCTGAGGCTTCTCATTGAGCACTACTCACACAAAAGTCAAAGCATCTTGTCTTACCTGGCACCAGAGAGTGCTTAGAGCTTTTCTGGGGCTTGCCACTCCTGCATTGGGGCTGGAGAGATAGGGCAGCAACTGCTGATGTGAGGGGAGGCCATTTTCTACTTTTCTGTAGCAGTAGCTGTCACCCCAGATACTCACAACTCTCCCTTGTCAGCAACAGCCAGATGCTTTCCTGGAGGTGGGCAAAGGCAACAGCAGAGACCTGGTCATGCACCACAGCCTACAGCCCCAAACAAGCTGGTCTTCATTGGGACATTCTGCATGGCAATATCCTTCATTTCCACCCTTCTCAGGATGTCCTGAAGGTGCTTTTCTTTGTCCCATAAGTTGGCTCAGTTCTTTCTCATTTGGAGAAACTGGCATTAAATAATGCAAACTGTTTCATTGAATAATTTTGGCACAACCTTCCTTTTTATTTACGTGTGTCCACTGCAGCTCTGTGTGGTGGTACTTGGTATGAACTCCTGTGGCCAAGAAAGGGTACAAATCTGTCCAGTTTCAGGTTAATCATGTGATACAGGGCACAGTTCACTGACAGTGCTTCACCTGTTTTCCAGGTATTATTAAGCAAACATTTCAATGAACTTCAACATCACTGATACCATACCTACTCATTTACATCATATTCATCTTAATGATATCAGGGCATCTCAGACAAGAATGCCTGTGTTTAAGAGCCATGCGTAAATCTCTTTTGGTGAGTTTTTGTCTTTCTCCATCTTTGGAAGAGTCCCAACTGCTGGGGTGCTTCCCCAAGGGTGATCACAAGACAGCTCATGGAGGCATGGGAAGGAATCCTACTTCAACCCTGCTTTAACCACCACCACCACCACAGCCTGACATCAGCCTTCTTTCCTCCCAGCACATGCAGCCTCATGTGGCTGGTCACAGGACAGATATCAGACCAGAGACCAGCCACAGAGCAAAGCAGCAGTAAGAAGAATACCTTGTAACAGAGTCCTGGTGAGGTGTCCTTAGGTACTGCAAGCCCTGTGCTGAGCCCACACCTCATGCAGCATCCTCTCTGCAGAGATACTTGACGAAGCCAAGAGACAGGGAGTCACCCTCAGCACTTCCCAGGCTGGCCCCACTTCCTGTCTGGCCAAACCATTTATGATGGCATGCCAAAGTCTAAGGAGAAAAAAAAAATTAATTAAAATTGTACCGGTTAAATCACTGTTACCTTTTTGTCCAGGAGCAAGCCCCAGCAGTGGGCAGATGGTGTGCTGACCTGCCCTTAGCAAGATAAGGAGGAGGCTGGATGACTGGCATGCTGTGAATGCCTTGTACTCAGCACACCACTCATCCAGCAGGGCTTTTTGGGATGTGACATTCTGGGAGGGGGATAATTGCCACACAGAATTATGAGATCTGGAATGGAGGATTTAGGAGAAGGCAAAGGCTCATCTGAAGTGCATGGTATGATACCATTTTGGTTATATTAAAGAGCTGAGCCAGCACAGAGTCCCCACCTCCTCCCAGAGATGGAGCTTGCCCAAGGCCTTGAGCAGAGTCTTATGTCCAAACATGAGGCAAGTTTGAGCTTGGGCTGGTGCTCTGAACTTAGTGTAGATGTACCCATGAAAAGCAAGTCCCAGAGCTTTGGCTTTCCGCTGAAAATTGCTTCTGTCTTTTCAGAAAGAGCTGCTTCTCTGTAGGTCAGCAGGCTCTGCACTTTCACAGCCCTTTTACTCCCTTCTACCCTGGTATTTTTACTTCTGAGTTAGACAGGTTTCTGAACTTTTTCATGAAGTTGCTCATATTTTCCACTGCATCTCCTTTTTACCTCACCCCACCAGTTCACTCTGATCTTTCTTTCTCAGTAGCTCTAGGTTTTGAACTGTTCATTTAAATAAGGTGTGGTTTGCCAGCATTTTTTCCTAAGCCTTTTATTTTATCAGTTAAAGAAACAGGAGACACATGAGGCACTTAACACAAGTGCACCTTGCCAAGATGCCTTCAGTGGTATGCTTTTTCTTTAGGTTCGACCACAAACATTTTAACATATCTGAATGATTAAAAAGCATTCCAACCCATGCTTTCTTCCCCAAGTATTTTTGCCATTCAGTGGCCCTCTAGTATTGTTTGCTGCAGATGTGTGGGAGAGGTCTTTAAAATATCACTCTTTGAGCACGTTAAGTTAGCTTAGCAGCTCAGAGGTTGCAGGGTTAAAAGGAAATAAGCAAAACATAGTTATTTTCTGTGGAAATGTTTTCCCTTGCCTCCTTCCTAGTACAGATATGAATAGAAGAAATCCACAAAGGGGAAAATAATCCCCATTCCATTGAAAATTTTCAAATATGTTAAAATTTATTTGATTACTGGAATATTTTCTTTGTAGGCATATTGCAGATCACTAGGCACAGATCAACAACAGAGCTTCAAAGCTTCAAGTTCCTTTAGCCTTTATTCCTCAGAACTATGAAGTGGCATTCAAATAATACAGAGAATATTTGCAGTGGTGCATCACAAACCAAACAGCTCACCTTTAGTAAGCCTTGCTCTATCATTTAAAGATGTTCAGTGATCCTTAAATCCAAATGGCTACAGCAATAATTAAACATATGGCTTTGCTTTGAATTATCGTGGTTCTATGTAATTTGTTTATGGGGTCTCCTGAAAAATCATTTTCTGTAGTTGTGGCCAGTGATTTTATAAATCTTTTTAGCCTAACTCTAACAAGGTCAAGCTCCAGTGCTGAGGAGTATAGAAAATTTTGAAAACATGCTGCAGGAAACAAATGCAAGTTGAAAACACAGCACGTGCAGTCTTGCAGCTGTCCCAAAATTTCACAAGGCCTACACTGTAAAAGCTTTGGATCTCATTTTCCAAAAATCCTATCACAGCAGTATGACTACATCCTTTACCCATTTTCACACATTGATAAACAATTACCCACATAGTGTACAAGACAGAGGAAAGACAGATGAAGAACTGCGGTGATATGAATAAGAAACATGGGTCAGGGCTGGCTTCTCACTGCAGTAAGGAGAAAAATAATTGGGGTTTGGTTTTTCATGGATGAGTCCATGGCTGCTACAACATCCAGCCCTGTTTCCCCCTGACCCAAGCTGTTGCTCCAGTCTGGCTTGGCAGCCTCCACACAGATTTCTTCAGCTCCAGCTGCACATTGCACCCCTTCCAGAAAGTTGTGCCATGGTTTTGTCATATTCCAGTTGAAGCTCCTTTTCATCAAAAAGGAGTAAGACATTTCACAACTGACTCTATCTTCTGTTTAAACACTTGAAAGGCAACATCAAAACATGTTCTAGGGCGCAGCAGCAGGTCTCAAAGCTGTTTGTCTGTTGGCTTAAGAAGTGGTACAACAGAAACAGCACACCATTTCCTTCAGAGGTGAATCATTCCCCAGCCCTTCTTTATAGCAAGTGTTAAGGCCTTTTTTAAGTCACAAAAATATGGTTTATATATCATTTTGACCAAACTGTGGAGCAGACATTCTGGTGAATTAAATGTGTGTACATTTGTGAAAAGTAGAATCTGGCACTAATGCACTGTTAAGCTTGCAGATAAGCTCATGGAAACACAAGAAAAAGCAGAAATTAAGACATTGAATTCTCCACTGGCTTAAATTGTCAAAGTTCCTTCAAGATACTTGGATTATACTATTGCCATAGAAGTGCTACAGGAGAAGCAGCCAGTCAACCCGTAAAACCCAAAACCGGTGTGCACTCACTTCTTAAAAATACTGGGTTTGCCTGCTTGACCAGAAGAAATCCAGCATGGAGGCCAGGCCAGGTGAGATAAAGAGAACCAAGCCACATGAGGCAGATGCTGGACACAGATAGGAGACAAGCCTGTGAAGAACAGCCCAGCTCCCCAGAGGCTTCAGGCACCAGAGTGCAGTGAGGGGGAAGAGTACAGAGCACAGCTGTGAATCCCTCTATGGAGAGGCATTTTCTTTGTGGAGTAATTTTTCCTGTGCCTATCTTCAGGAAAGAATTTGTGTGTCTGTTAAGTCCCACTAATGCACTCTCAGAAAACCAGAGCATGTGCTTAAGGGGTTCTTGTATCAAGTTTTACAGGCATCATTTGAGCCTGTGAGTTATGCCCTTGGCTTAGTGGGACCATGCATTCCTGGAGTCCCTGATGATCTTACTGTAGCCTCCACGGTAAACTCCAAATGAAAAAGGAAAGTGAATATTTCTAAATCAAGAAAGTTCATAACTTAAACACTACTGAACACCTCCTCCCCCATCTAAGGCTCCATTTTGGGGTATCTGATCCTGTGAACAGCTTGCACAACAAGGCACCAAGGTCAACGGGGCTAACAAACCACAGGTTGTGCTTTCTGTTGAGTCAGAGGCTTTGCTGGTAAACATTCAGAGCCAATTCTGCAATGATCCACCATGCATATTCTCATTATCAAGACAGTAGTGCCATTCTGGTGTAATGTTTTAGAGATATTTCTCTGGTAATAAAACATAGCCGTGCATTACTTTTTGTTGTCTCTTAAACAGAAATACACAAAGCTGTAAAAACACTTCTAATTATGTTTAAAAACCAATCACATTAAAACCAAAGCTGATGCCAAGAACATATTATTCACACAAACCAAGAGATGCAGAAACATTTCACTCCACTGCTGTGGACTGCAGGATAAAGTAAGCAGGATAATTCAGTCTGGTTTATGGAGGCCAAACTCATGGTACCTACCTTTGTATCTCCCCTTTTTGCCCCACAGGCTGCATATAAGCTTTATATACCCTCTCCATTTACACATTCTTTTTAATTACTTCTTCATTCCCTGCTCCCATTCCCAGGGTCTGTTTTCCTGCTGTGTTTTGTCTCTTTATCCAGTTGTTCTCCACACTACTTCTCTCCCAGTTTCAAAGCACCTTTTCCCTACCCAGGCTGCATGAGGAGACACTGTGTTCCATCTTATTTTTCCCAATCTGGATGCATCTTGGGAAGTTGCATGTTAGGAAAGGAAGGATTGAAGCTTCCTTCACTCATTTCTCTATCATCCTCCCTCTGGCCTGACCATTTGGTGGATACCTCTTAAACAGCTCCCAGTGGAAGCACAGAGAAGACATGGAAATACAAATAGCTGCTTCTTGTTCTCAAATTTGAGAGCTGCTGCCCAACCCTGTTACTAACAAGGCCAAAAACATCCCTGGATGTTAGGGACTTGGTTGGATGCAGTGACAAAAAGTGATCAAAAGGTGATTCTGGAAGCTTACTGCAGAATCCCAGTCCCCTTGACCTATAAAATACAAGTGGATCAGCCTGGCTGATTAGAAGTACCAAGTGTGACCTAAACACTGAGCTCTGGAAATACATGAGGCATGTCAGTGCACGTTTCTTACCTAGACAAGCAAGGCTTTGCAGTGGAGTGAAACATTGAATAGAGGATTATCTGTATTTGTGGGCAAAGTCCTCTAGCTAAATCTGAACCACAGATCTTCACATCTGAAAATAAAACCATTATCTAGATTTTTCTCCTGTGGTGCAGATAATATAGCAATGCTGCCAGAGACTTCTATTCCTTATCGCTGCCTTTCTGCTTCCAGGGGAAGAGTAGACAGCTAACAACAGCTCCTTTCTCCTTAGGCAAAGAGATGACTTCAGTTACAGCACTTCTGTAAAATGGGTAGGAGCCACCACCTTCTGTCATTGACAGCACAGTACCTCACCTCTGTGCACTCACATACAAGCTTGAAGAAAGGAGAGAGCAGCAAAAGGTCTTTTCTCCAAGGGATGGCAAGCCATGAACTGAGGTGACCCCATAGCCTGCCCTGCAGCCTCAAGTGAGCCAGGCAGGATGGGCTCAGAGAAAGCAGCCAAGAGTCCAGACCATAAGGCAAAAGCATGCTGACAGGGCAGATCCAAGATCAAACCAGGAAGGCAGAACCAGGAAGCCAGTTCATAAGTCAGGTCCAGTGACGTCCAAGTAGGGCCATGATGATAAGACACTGCCCATTTTAGGCTGGGGAGCCAGTCCAGACAATGAATTCAGAGAAAAGGTCTCCATAGCAAGCCCTAGCCAGGCTGAGCTGGAGACCAAAATACCCCACAACAGCTCGAGAAGAGGCTGACAGTCCCCAGCTGAACTAAAAAGAGGCTCTGCTCCCTTTTAAGGTGATTGGGTGGAGTTCCCAGATGGTACTGGCCAGGTTTATTGAGAGCTGTTAAGCGTTCTCAGGACCCTGATGGAGAGAATGAGCAAAAGAAACTACAAAACACCCACATGTATATATACACACACACAACCTATATGTCACTATGTTAATTTTCTGTTTCTTAAGCGTCCCTCTCCATTTCCAAACATCTGGCTTATGATTTTAGAGCCTCTAAGGCTTGGAATAGACCTTAACTCTAAAACTCTATCTGATGTCACACAATAAGCAAAAGATTAGGAAGTTAAAGAAAGACACAGCTGCAATAAAGGGATTGCAAGTACTTTTAGGCAAAAGTTTCAAGCTGCAAATAATATGGCCTGCATTCTAATTTGCATCCAGGCTGCTTTAAAATCTATTCAAGAACTTTCTAGTTTGCTTGTCTACAAATCATTATAAATCTGGAAATAATTGTTCTGCACTTCCAACATCCTTCCACAGCCTTTCTTTCTTTCTTTTATTTTTAAATTTGCATTACTCCTCTGTACTTTGACTACTACCTGTTGTGCTCAGTTTTAGGCTGTTTTCCCCAAACTGATTCTCCCTTTGATCTTTCTATTCCACAAGGATAACTTTTCCAAGATGCTCTCTATTTTTTATGGTCTTTAGTGGCACCTGTACTCCTTCCTAAGTTAAAAATCAACTGAAAAATCAGTGCTGTTTGTCTTCCCCCTGCTTTCTAGTAGATGCTAGTCAGTATCTGGCACATCACTCAGGTTATTCCAAGCAGTGTGCACACAGACTTGAATGCAAACACACACAGGGCTGGGCTTGCAAGTGCTGAATTTCCTGGAACAAGATTATATTCTAATTATCCTGCAGTAAGACATTTCAGGGCTGTTGAAAAAAGTATACAAAATATGAAACTATGATTCTTATTAATAACTTACTTTACCTCATGTTTGAGCTTAATTTGGTTTTCTTTGTGTTTACAGTCTGATTTTATGTGATAATTATTCCTGGCCAAATTATCTGAAACAATTTTTAAAACATTTAGTTTTGCAAAAGTTCCCCTACAAATGCAAATTCCTTAATAGAGTTCAGTTATTATATTTATCCTTCCCTCTTCATTGCAAGTTTGTGTAATTAGTTTTTAATTTAGTTTATATTGGAATCTTTAAGTATTAAAATCCTGTCCATGAGCTACCATTACCTCAAATGGACCAGGTTGAAGTCAGATGGATTTCCAGGCTGTGGATAAGTGTTTTCTACTCACATTACTTTTTTAACTGTGATTGTGTGTGTCCGAGTCCCACCTGAAGTTCACAGCTCCTTCTTTGCCAGCAGAAGGGGTTGTGTGGACACTCCTTGAGCTTCTCTGCTGCATGTGGGCTAGTTCAGACTGCCTTCTTCAGTGGTTTGAAATAACTGAGCTCATTCTGTAAAGAATCAAATGGTGTATGTAAACACATTTCCACCTGCTGGCTGATCAGTGGGAATGGAGACCTCTGCACTTGAACAGTCACCAGTACCTCACAGGGGCATTATCTTCAACCAGCAGAGACAGCCTCACAGTAAACATGTGCTTATGACCTGGCTTAGCTAAAACCTGGAAAGCAAGAATGCTGCAAAAGCTACGTTACCTTTGCGAAGAGATGGGGGTGACCAAGAATGTCATGGTACTGCATGCAGGACTCTGCAAGTGACTGCGCAGGGCATTTACCACTGCCTTGTTCTGGAAAATGCAGGTGTGCAGCCAGCATACAGCAAACCCTCCCAGGCTGCACAGATGACTCAACAGAATGTCAAAACCATCTCTACGGAAGAGTTATTCAAGGATGATTCATGACCACCATCAGGAGGAGATTATCCAGGGAGAGGACAAGGACAGTTTCATCTTCCCAAATTGCTTCAGAGAAAATGAATCTGATTCACACTAAACTCTGGCCACCAGGAGAGCCCATCATGCCCTGATCTTTAGAGACTGGCAGCTGCTTAGCATGTCCTAATGGAGGAGGTCTGAAATATTTTAGAAACTACAGAACAGCCTGTAGAGCTTGAACCAGCAAATTCACACAGGGAAGATTTGGGCAGGCACTGCAGCTGCCTGCATCCAGGAACACTCTCACGTGCTGGAGAGATGCACTCTTCTCACTTAATGAGCACGTTCTTATTAGAAGAGAAGCCTTGCAAAGATGAGGACAGTGAAAAGAGAAAACCCAACTTGATAGAATCACACATGCACATTTGAGTCCAGGCAGCTTCTTGCACCCTTTTCCATCTCTGTAATTATGGAGGCACTGCCAGGATCCAACCTTCAATAAAAGGCATCTGTTCCTGAAGTGAAAACCAGCACTTAGTTGCTAACAGCACACAGTAACTCTACACATCAGTGCAGAGCAGGAAATGAAAAACGCCTTTTCTAACTATGTTATAATGGCAATTTTAGGTAGATGGAACATTAGCAGCAGATGCCAAGCTGGAAGCTGGCCACACCATTGGCTTTTTAGCAGCAGCTTTGGTCTTTGGAAGCTTTTCCCAGGCTGACAATGCTTCAGAAGAGTCTACTTTTGTCTGGGATTACAAAAATCAATTGCATCACTCATGCATAGTATGAATGGTTACCATGTGGACAGCCTCTTCAACCAACTGGCATTTATTCTAGGTTATCACATTAGGAGTGCCACAGGAAGCTTTCTCCACCTTTGTGGTGCAGTTTGTCAGAAGATGATTTCCATTTTTAAACTCAGTTTTTCTCATTCAAAGAAGAATAGATTGTTTTTCTCCCAACAGGCAAAATTAGTCCCCTCAGGGAAGTTTTGTGTGGTAAAGTGGTAAAGTCTTGTAAGGCATTTTGGGGCTTGTGCACATCATCCATGTCACTGTAGTGGTGCACTTCTTGTCTTTTAAATTTCTATAAAATGGATCTTGAGCTTTAACTACCTTTCAATCCTCCTTTCAGTGCAGAAAACTGTACCAGGTGGTGGGAATGATAGTTCTGCCAATGTCAAGCCTCCTTGCCA
The DNA here is from genome assembly GCA_037834095.1 of Argya squamiceps. Classification (NCBI taxonomy): domain Eukaryota; kingdom Metazoa; phylum Chordata; class Aves; order Passeriformes; family Leiothrichidae; genus Argya; species Argya squamiceps. The sequence continues at coordinate 64,171,764 of JBBMKD010000102.1, forward strand.
TTGGTAAATCCTTCTCAATCAAAACAGATGCATTTCATACATGAATATCACTCAAGGTACACCAGAGCAGAGGGGCAGGTTTCCCAGCTCAGCCCACATATCTTCACTACAGTCTTTTGGAATAGCAGAGAGAACCCAAAATGTCCTGAAAGCCATCTGGCTTCACTCTGGAGGAGTTGCCTAACTTCCTAATATGAAGTTAGCAGAGCACCTTTTATCTTGTCTGAGGATAGCATAAAGGTTAAGACTAGGGTACTCCCACCACTAGTCGATGCTTGGTTGCTGCCCTCAGCCTACTTGCTTTTCCTTTCAAACTGCTCTTGGGATCACCAGTTGGCACAAATCAAAGAAGCTTTCAGACTCCACCTACAGGTAGGAAACTTGTTTTGTCCGCCTCTGGCCGAAGATTCACGTTATGGGAGTGGTTTAAAAAGCATTTCCTTTTTCTACTCTTCCCCCCCCCACCCCCCACCCCTCACTCCAGTTATGTCTTGTATCTGCTGCAGAGGCTTGGGACACACTACTTAGCAACCCCATGGTGAATCAAACATGTTACACAATGATTTGATTAGAGGAATCATTAGTCTTCAACTCAGACACCGTTATGTCATGGATCTGCACAAAACACTTTCCAAATTATCTTTTGTCCAACAGTCCAGAGCAGCTGTTAATATTTAAGGAGCATCAGAAGTTAGTAAGTGTCTCTGAAATGCCTATGGGATTTAAATGTTCTCTGTGAGGTCTACTTGATAGACTCATTGTAATTTTGACTGGGCCATAAGACTGATTCATCTGCCCCTTGAGTATTTCCTAGTGCATTGCAAAGAAAAGGTAGCAAAAATATATTTCCATACATATGCATGGCACACATATACCTTATGTAACATGTATTTCCATGTGTACTGACATATAAAAATGTGCTCAGAATACATTTCACACTGTAAAATTCACCACTTAGCAGTTGGGAAACACCACAAGAAATGTCACCTGTGCAACATGGTTGCATCCTGTGTAGTGAGTACTGGAGCCCAACATCGTGTTGTGCTCCTTTGCTGTGCATGAAGGCCAACCCATGCTCTGTGTATTGCTGAGGGTGGGACCCCAGTGAAACAGGATCAGATGTGTTTTGATCACAGCTCATCCCAAGAAAGAGTCACTGCCCTGGTGCTACCACCAGCTGCTTATCACCCCTTCTCTACCAGGGACATAATCACACTTTCTGATCTGCCAGCACAGCTCCATCTGTAGTCATTTCCTAACTCAAATTCTGTCAAATGATCCAGTTTTTTAGGGGGGCAGCACGGGGGTGTGTGTGTTTTTAAATGGCAGTCAAAGCAGTGCCCACGCTAAGGCAGATCATTTTTGCAAAGCTGAGGAACAGTGAGATGTGCTCTTCTACCAGCAGACCTGAGAGGTCAGCAACCCGCGAGACAGGATCCACTGCAGCCAGAAAACTGTGTGTGATTGCACCATTAATGAGCTCCTGTTCAATATTCCTTTTTGCCATATTGCTCAAGGCATGGCACCAAAGCCTTAGTAATGGTGCCGCTCAAACCCTGTGGTGGAGACAGAATTACTAATATCCATAACACCCGCCACTCGAGTATCACAAATACCCATTTGGTCATTAATTTTAAATGCCCAGTTTGATTTTTTTTTTTTTTTCAGAAGCTTTAGCATTATGCAGCACTTTACTTGACAAGGGAGCAACTTACTTTGACTTTCTCCGCAAATATAAGCATCAGCACCTGAAATCTGGGAATACAGCATATAAGAAACAGACTTGCTTAAATAAGCTGTCAAACTGTCGAAGCTTGATTAACATCACATAGGAATTAGAGCAGAACCAAGACACGGCTCTGACAATCTCTAGTCTCTACCCTCAGTTCTTTGTCTCGTGCAATACCCATTTGCTAATTTCTATGTAGAACAAGGAAGGGGACTCTGGATATGCCTCAGAGCAGATCCATCCTGTATCTTCAGCAAAGAAATGTCCAGAGCGAAAAAGTATATATGATGATGCTGTTAAAATTATAGGTCTCAAGGCTGAGAGCATTTTGTAACCTTAATTGCATTGCCCAAAAAGTAAGGACTTGATCTTTTTAAACATTGACAAAGAAAAAAAAAATGGCCATTATTTCCTAAGTTTATAAAAACACACTGAAAGCCCAGAAATGTGCTTCTGTTTTCTCTCAGTACCTCAGCACACAGGAGCCTGCATACTGTTCTTGAAGACATCACCTACTTAAACTAAAGGACAATTTTCATTAGTGTTTGACCATTGCCTGGTATATCTGACAGGCTCTCACCTGGTATGCATGTTTGTGTATGTGAGTGTGATACCACAAACACACACACACAGACACACACATACACTTTGCCAGTAGGTTTCAGTGCTATTTGCTGACACTGTATGAACCAAAGAAATACATGCTGCAAGAGGCACACAGAGTCATAGAATCATAGAATTGTTTGGTATGAATGGGACCTTGCAAATTATCTGGTTCCAACCCCATTGCTAAGGGCAAGGACACCTTTCACTGGACCAGGTTGATCAGCGCCCCATCCAGCCCATCCTTGGACACTTGCAAGGATGGGGCAGCCATAACTTCTCTGGGAAGCCTGTTCCAGTGCCCCACCACCCTCACAGTCAAGAATTTTTCCCTAATATCAGACCTACACCTACCCTCTTTCAATCTGAATCCATTCTCCCCTGTCCTTTCACTATATGCCCTTGTAAAAAGTCCCTCTCCATCTTTCTTGTACATTCCCTTCAAATACTGGAAGGCCACAATTAGGTCATCCTGAACCTTTCTCTTTTCCAGGCTGAATAAACACAATTCTCTCAGCCTTTCCTCATAGGAGAGGTACTCCAACCCTCTAATCATCCTTGTGGCCTCCTCTGGACTCACTCCTGCAGGTCCATGTCCTTCCTGTGCTGGGGACCTCAGAGCTGGATTCAGTGTTCTTGGTTGGGGTCTCACCAGAGCAGAGCAGAGGGGCAGAATTCCCTCCCTCAGCCTGCTGGCTGCACTGTTTTGTATGCAGCCCAGGACACACTTGGCTTTCTGGGTTGGAAGTACATATTGCTGGGTCATGTCCAGCCTCTCATCCACCTGCACCCCCAAGGCCTTATCAGAAGGGCTGCCCTTGACCTGTTCATCTCCCAGCCTATCAGGAGTTGTTCCAAAGAGACTTTTCTCTTTATCTTGTTAAGCCTCATGAGATTCCCATGGGCCACTTTGTGAGCATCTCCAGGTCCCTCTGGATGGCATCCTGTGCTCCAGGTGTGTCAACTGCACTACTCAGCTTGGTGTCATCTGCAAATTTGCTGAGCATGCACTCAATCCCTTTGTCTGTGTCTTTAATGAAGTTATGAAATACCACTGGTCCCAGCACAGACCCCTGAGGGACACTGTTTATCACTGATGCCCATTGGGACATACGCTCTTCTGCTTTTCTTTCCTGAGCTTGACTGACTCTGTCCCATCCCACTGTGATGTTTTTGCTTTGATTCTTTTCCTTTGGTACTCCTCAGCCTTATCCATTTCTCCTCATCAGCTGAATCCCTTCTTTCCTCCTTTCCATCCTTTGGTCTGTGAGTCCCAATCTGAGGCTCTTTGCCAATCTATACTTTCCCTTACCTGAGTCTCTTCCTCCCATCAGTCCTTCTGCTTCACAAGCATCCCCTTGCTGTACAGTCTTCCTGTCCCTCATGAATGCTCTGCCTTTGCCTCCTTGCCCAGACAGTCCCAGCTCTACCCCAAATCTTCCTCCTAAAAAGTCTCTCAGCCCACCAGGGTGCCTCTGTAGACCCTTCATCCAGTTCCAGTCTTCTAACTTTTCTTACCCTGACTACTTTCCCCGTCCCAGAATCATTCTGATTTTCCGAACAGTCTCGCATTGTTGAACCAGTTCTGACTCTACTCTCCCAGCTCCCATACTCATCCTCCTTTTCCATTTCCTTATCAAGCTTGTCATCTTCCTTTTAGGTTACTCTGTCTCAGTTATCCTTTAAACCCTGGTTCCCAGACTCCTTTTCCACAACTTCTCCTCTCTCTTGGAACTACCAGCTGCTTGGCTGGTAGCATGTGGATGGATTATCAAAGATGGAAAGAAGGGGATTCAGTCTAGTTTTGTCCCTTCAACCCAAGGCCTGAGTTGGAGCTGCTGCTGGCTCTGTCCTTACAGACACCTTGACTTGATCTCAGACACCTTAAGTACCTTAGCATGTCAGCTGCACAAATAAAGTCTCTTGATTGCTTAAAACTTGAGGGCTTAAGGTCCTCAGGGAATGGCACACCAGACTTTGGGGTCAGAGACCTGGCACTTACACCACTATAAAAATAGCCAGGACTATCTTTATCCTTCTAATACATTACAATAAAACCTGTACTGAGTATCAGGATCAGTTATCTGCCTGTATTTATATTAGACATTACAAAATATGCTCCAAAGGGTGTGCAATCTAATTAGACCAAAAAACCCACCTCAAGAAACTAACCTGAAAAAAGCCCTCCAAACACAGATGGAAGTGCTATTGCCTTAGTATTATTTACTAGTTCTGAGATGCTCTGTGAATGCTGATAGCTTGTTCTGCAAGGCCATTTACACAATGCTCTGAAAATCCCTTGAGGTTCCCTCCTGAGCAAGTGCCAAGGACCTGGAAGTACGCAATAATGAGCTCCTACCAGAGAGCTCTCATGCACTTCCATAATCTGTGATGGAAAACATGCCACACCAATCTTCTGCATTCACATTCCCTTCACCACTACTGCTGAGCTAGCGGAACAATTCACTTAGGACTTCCCTTCCCAACCAGTGATGTCCATGTTGAAGGTGAGGCTCAGTACAGTGCAAGGGGCCAAGTGAATAAGCTCTGCTGGGATCTACAGCCTTGTTCTTGGGAGCTGGCAGTAAGAAAATGCAGTGGGAACATGGGGAGCTGGGGCACAGGAGAGCAATAAAGGCTCTGTCTGGCAAGATGAAATGGGAAATTTCAGCTGATATGGGCAAAGGTGTAAGTTATCTGCTGGGAACAAGGGCTGGGAGGACAAGTGCTAAGAGGCTGGCTCCAAAAACATTGGTAACCACTGGCCTAGAGACGCTGGCAGCTTGCAGTAATTAATGTATTCCATTACCTCATGGTTTTATGCTTCAGATGCAGATTAATAGCACTCATTCAAAAAAAGAATGACATCATCTGCATAAAATCCTTTCCAGTGTCATACAGTATTCTCTTGCTTTCTGATTATTGCTGGTCTACTGGATTAGTGATGGTGTTTCAAGTTTTGTTCTACAATTTAAAAAATATAAGTCCTTCAATCCTCCATTCTAGCCTATTTTGTAAGAATCCTCTTAATGGACAAAGGGACTTTATATCCATATATTTATATTTTTCTGTCTCCTCCACCTCCTCATTCCTACAGCAAACTTTCTGCAGAGGTTTTATGTGTCTTCACAACTTGAAAGGAGGTAGCAGCGCGTGGCAGTCACAAGTACCAAGCAACAGGACAATAGGAAACAGCCCCAAGTTGTGTCAGAAGAGGTTTAGATTGGACATTAGGACATTGCCCAGGGAAGTGGTTGAGTCACCCTCCCTGGAGATATTTAAAGGAAGAGTAGATGTGGCACCTGAGGACATGGTTTAGTGGTGGACTCACTAGTGCTGGGTAAACGGTCGAGCTCAAAATGATCTTAAAGGTCTTTTCCAACTTAAATGATTCTATGATTCAGCCTTCATCCTATCAGGGTCATCTGGGGGCAGTCTGCATACTTGTGGGACTTTTTTTTGAGGAAAAACAGTCATTAGACTCCTACACACCATCCTGCATAGGCAGCACAATCTAGTTCTGCAATTTTTTGATGCCATTGCCTTATGAAAAATAAATAATCTCCAAAGATAACAGGGCAAAGGAAATAAGACAGACAATATTGCTTTGGACAAAAAGCCTCTCATATGCTCATATGATACAACCTGATATTGAAGTACTACTTGAATTTCAGAGAAATATGGTTTTTCCTCAGCATTTTCACAAAGCTTCCATTAAACACCAATTGAGTTCACATGATTGTGGCAGAAGGAGAATATACCCAAGAGTACATATAAAAAATGAGTGAGTGAAACAAATTCTAAATACTTTACTGCTTTAGTTGTCTATTAATTTTTCAATACATTTCTAATCTGAAACCTGCAATTAAGATGTTGTGCTATCTGAAACAATAGGCTGGGTTTACATGTAGCTGTCAATTACCACAGAAGGTGCTGGGAAACATTCTGTAAACCTCTGTCTACACTATGCAAAAAGGAAATCACAGCTGCAGCTAAGCGAGCAACATAATAATAATTTCCCTGAAGTCATATGCTTGAATTTTCAAATGAATTCACCATGAGCAGGCTTAAGTTCAAATAACATTTCTTTTCCAGCAGCTTTCTGTCAGTTCAATAGCCCAGACCCTTGTGGAAAGGATACTTCCAGGGCTGGGAAGATTTTCAGTGTGTCTGATTATCGTTCCCTGCTGTGGCTTGCAGGCACACTGCATCTGAATTTGTACAAATGACAAAGCCCTGTCTTTAAAGGGAAGGGACAAGGAAGGAAGGAGTAAAGCAATTCTTTCTATTATTGCCTTTAAAAAGATACTGTCTGTTCAGAAACACTTTGTTTCTAGCTTGAACTTTCCTTAACTAACCTGGTCTTTTCATGTCAGTGATCTTTCCACTATTTACCCAGTATTTATACACTGCTCCCATAATCTCTCACAGTATTGGTTTTGACAAAGTAAACAAGCTAAACTCTCCTGGTATCCTCCAGAAAGTTTCTAGATAGTCCAACACAGAAAGTTTCTAGATGGTCCAACAAACAAACAAACAAACAAACAAACAAACAAACAAACAAACAAACCCCACCTGAACAAAACCAAAACAAACAAACCAACTAAACAAACAAACAAGCAAAAATCACGAAAGCAGACCTGTATCCAGACCTGCACATGGAGGTTTCCATCAAATGGGTGTCACCTTGCAAGTAATATATAAATTCTTAGTACTGCTCTGTGTTGTTGCAAGAAAACAGACTGGACCAATGGTCCAGAGGGAGTGAAAGAACTGTATTGTTTAAGCCCCTGGCTGAACATCAACAAAACCCAGTGCATGCTCGGCCTGTTTTTCAGAAATGTTAAACAGCCTTGACCCTCCTTGACTTCAGGTGGGGTTGAAGATGCTCAGACAAGGCCCTTAAAAGCATGGTTTGGCTCTTGAGGTGTAGAGGTGTAGAATGAGTCTGTGCTCACATAATTGTCTGATGCAGCATCTCATATCTTCAGGTACATTTATAGTTGAGAATGGTGGCAAGTTCTCACACCCTTACAAACCCTTTTTGCTCTTGTTGTTTCAACTTGGCACTCTCGTTCTCCGAGTGAATCATGAGTGGTCAGAAACTGTCTGAAGGAAGAGTTTTCTGCCCATTGGAGAAAGCTGACTCACCCACACTAAATCCTCTGAAGAGACTGATTACAGAAAATGTCCAGCTGTTGATGCTGTGTGACTCTCTTGTTTTCAGAGATCTTTCCTGGGACTTGTGCTTGAGTGATGGATGGATGGATGAAACCTGCATGTTATAGGTGAAAGAAAGGTGAAGCTCTGTCTTTGGTAAGGGGTTAGATGGGTCACTGGCACTTTCAACAGATTTAGACAGTGCAATACATATGATGAAGGTATGCAATAGATATGATAAAGAAAATAGTGCAAAGAGGCATCATTTTGACTGTTTGTTGTTAATATTGGAAGAAACAAGGGGTTAGGGCTCACAAAAGGGAGAGGAAAACTATTGGTCCATGTTGTAGGGCCAGGTCCAGAGATAAATGCTCTGCATTCCTGAGAGCAAGACCCCAGAAAGCTCTCAAAAATGTTCAGCATGATGAGAAAACTGAGGCATGGTATGGCACACAGACATGTTATTGTTTTGCCTAGATCTGTATTTCTCTTGTGCTGCCTAAAATAGTGTTGAGGGAGCTGTAAGGGGGAGGATTGGGATGTGGTTGGAAACCTCATGCAAAGGCTGCAGTATTCACTTCAGCTATCATGTGTCCCTGAGGAGGCAGCCTGCCAGAATATCCACAGAGCTGGTACTCTGGGAAAGAGTTTGATTAAGCCATCAGGGAGTCTCTGAGACCTGAGACCAGTCTCAGGATCTGCATCAGCAGGAGCAAACCATTACACGGAGGTCAAGTTCACTCAGACTAAAGATCTGAGTTGGCACCAAAGGCAAATCAACTACGAAGTTTTTGCTCATAAACTTGGCACTCAGCTCCAAAACTCCTACTGAATACTAAGGTTGACTGAATACCAAGGTCCCAGTTCTTGTAAGGGGATGCTTAGAGAGGGTCTGCACTTTGGGAATGCATTGAGAAATCCAAAAACACAAAGAGATGCAGCAGACTGGACCAAGATACACAAGGAGGAGGGAGAAAAGGGCTACAACACCAAGCTCTCTGGAGATCACCTTGTGGACTGCTGGGAAATGATGAATTGAAACACTAATTTGCAGCCTTGCAGCTGCCTGGGAAAATGGGAGACCCTGTGGTTTCCAGGCTCACTGGTCCCAGTCCTGCTAATCACATGAAAAGTCCTGGGATGAGAGACTGAGGGTTTCCAGTACCCACCCTTGTTCAGCAGCCTGCCAGAAATGCAGTGACCCAAGGGCTTTCCCTTTCATGGAAAAATGTTGAAATTTAGGTTTCATTCCAATTTGAAATGAAACCAGATTTTGCAATATCAAAATCCTCCACTAAATGAAATGACTTTTCATAGCACAGCTTTACTGATTGATGCAGACCGTGTGTAACGGAGAAGAGCCTGCTAAGTGGGTGTTTCAATCAGAATTTCCTGGTCTGTCACTTCCAAGAAGACAATTCAGTGCAAAACTGATGGCTGCAGTTTGGCAGGAAGATGGTGGGAAAGCAAATCGGGCACAGTATTGGTGTCTGGGTGCCGCTGCTGACGTGACAGCTTCTTGGGACAGGGCTGTCTGCATGCTGCACCTTCCCTTTTTGGTGCTGCTGACATGCCTAGGTTGTGGTGGGAGTCTTTTCCTTGTGGACACAGGCACAGCCACCTGGCTCTCTTGGCTTAGAGGTGTACAGGCAGCAAACCTACAATTGGGGTTAGCTGAGCTCACCAGTAAAAGTATCTGATTTAAGGTGGACAGGAAAATAAACTGAGGATGGAGGAGCTCTCTAGATGAAGGAACATCACATTAAATGTTTTTGCACAGAAATTACTTCTGTTTATCACCATTCAGCACATGCACATGGCTCCAGTTTTTACAGCAGTTGCCCAACTTACCTGCTGCGTATGGATGATAAGATACTCGACTGCGAGGAAGATTCAATTAATTCTACTCTGCAGTTAGTCTGGTAAATTTGTTTGATAGTCTGGTCTGAGCGACACAGTGTGTTATTAATATCTGCAGGAGGCACAGGAGAATGCTGCAGAGTAGTATTTCTGAAGCAAAGTATCTAAGACATGATTGAGACAATAAAACTTCTCCTTTGTACAAGATGATTACTTTAAACTCACTTCTCTTTAAATATCAAAAAAGCTGGTGGCACAAAGATGGGTTAAAATACTTATTTTCACTATTTATTTTACTGGAAGAAGATTAGAACAGAATAAGCATAGACTTTAAATTATGTTTACCAGAAAATACAGCTTACAAAACAAAAAAACAGACTTGCATGACTTTTTTCATCTCTTCATTTCTGGAACAAATCCTGAGTTTAACTGCATGTATATGGTGTCCTTTCTGTTGGAGGTGTTGCTTTCTTGCTGGTTTTTTTCATGTTATTAATTCATTTACCTCCAGCAGTTACAACAAAGTGGACAGTCTTCTTCCCCAAAAGACGAACAGAAATAGGTCCCCCTTGAAGGAATTCCCCACCTAAGGAAACTGAGGCACAACCTGTTCCTTCAAGCTACCCAAACACAGGCAGCACAGGTTTCACATGGGTTTTATTTAAACCATTTAAATTGTTTAAATAATAAAATTAATTAATAATATTATTATTAAGACATCTAATGGCAAGGTGTTCCAGATTGTCTAAAATCTGTCAGTCTGTAGGCGTTTATTAGTATGGCAGCCCCATTCTCCATTCTCCTCCAAATTCTGATTTTCTGGATGCAGTTTTACAATGAGAGCCCCAGCTCTGCAGCCCACACTTAAAGCAAACACTTGCATTAGACATGGACCTCTCTACTGTGGCACCCAGCTTGTATCAATGTGGCCAAGGGAGGTGAAAATATGCTCCCAGCAAGGTTTTCTACAGACAGAAAAGGAGAAATCTGTATTGAACAAAGTAAGCAAGAAAGTATTTTCACTCCTTAAAAATCAATATTCTCTGGGAACTTCACCTCATCCTTAAGGTATCTAATTACTTCTGAACTTCCATTCACAGTGACATGTAGTGTTGAAGGGATGAAAGCTAATGGGAACTGTTTGTCTTCCTTTATCCTGCAGAAATGTCAGGTTTAAGAGTTGTGTTTGTTACAAGCACACTCTTTCCTTTGGGAAACATTACATATTTAATCCACTTAGTACCTTGCTACTAAGACAGGTACTCTTTGGAGCAATACATGTCTTTTCAGTGCAGTCCGGGATCTCAGTTTACCAGTAAATAAACTACAAAAAAAAAATCAAGGGAGTGTTTCTCTTTGGCCAGGGTTGTAAGGAACACAAAATCCAGGTTGTAGGACACTCTTCTACTCTACCAGAACACACAGCCATTGAAAAAAAAAAAAAAAGTACTGTGATTAACACAGTGAGCTCATTTGAAAAACATCTGAAAAGTTTCTAGGAGCATTTCCACTGACCTGCTCTTTCATACCAGACATCTTTTGTTCCCCTCCTCTTTAGGCTGCAAGCTGTCTGTGAGTACTTACATGTGAATAGTAGTTTACAATGGAACAGTAACATTTCTCTGGGGACTTTTTAGGTGTATGCACAAGGTGTGGAGGTCTTTGCTTTGTCCAAAGAGGAGCCCCTCCAGGACAGACCAATTAGTTGCTTTAATCAAGGAGAAGGAAATGCAGCTACCCATTCTCTCTCTTTCTCTCTCTCTTTTTTTTTTCTCTTTTCTATTATTTTGTTTCGAATTAACTTTAAATCGAGTGCCAGGCAAAATAAACATCTCCCATGGAATTTTAATGAATGAGAGAGTAAATTCCAGAACTTTACAAAATAGGTAAATAAACTGAGAATTCTCTCAGGTGGAAATGTGGAGTAGCCCAGATAAAATTATTGAAGTAATTCCACACAAAGGAGTATGAATTAGAAATGCATTCACAGTGCTAGAAAGGATCAAAGAAGAGGCATGATCAGGTAGGAGTAAGGATGATGGTACACAGACTTTGTCATAGTAGCATAAGAATGAAACACAGACAAAGGGAATCAGCCACCCTCACTCACACACAGGCCTGCTGCAATACTGGAGAGCATGTTGTTACTTGGGTGAAATACTCGGCATTGCCTTATGGGGTGTGCATGCCTGCAAAGTTCAAATATCTTATGTGAGACCTATCTGGCCTGGAGGGAAATTCCTGCTGCCCCTATATTTAACTTGCATTGCAGAAGGCCAATAAAATTCCCCTTGGATTTAACTGTCTCAGTAACAACTGCCCAAAATTAGCAGGCAGCATTTTTTTATTATTATTATTTTACAGAGTCTAGAGCAATCCAAAGGAATTTTACTAGATTAAATAATATTTACCCTATGCTAAAGTGGGATGCCTCTTGAGAGGAGCCTGGCTTGTGGCAGGGAAGGGGGTGTGAAGGGCATCTGGGCCCTCACAAGTGACTTCCCCCTCTGGGTCAAGCAGTGTGGCCAGGCAAGGGCAGCTGCCATGCTCCCTTCCTGCAGATTGAGGAAGGTGCTCGTGCTTGTATCTGATTTCTGTAGCAGCATCCCTGGACACCCTAACCCATCCAAGGAATGGCTGAATGGGACTCTGAGCAACCTTATCTAGTGGGTGGTGTCCCTGCCCATGGCAGGGGGTTTGAACTAGATGGCCTTTAAGGTCCCCTCCAGCCCAAAGATTCTGTGATTCTGTGAAGAGGCTTTGCACCAGGTGGATGCCCAGAGGCAGCTGTGCCTTGCTGGGGCAGGGCGAGGGGCAGAGCTGGGCAGCAGCAGGAAGGTGCCAACAGCACTTGCAGGGCAACACCAGCCTTGGGAGCACAGCTGAAGCTTCCCCACTGCCACTTATGAGGGATAGACTGCAGCTCTTCCTTGTCACCTCTTCTGCTCCCTCCTTCAGAGGCAAGTGATGTGCTCACTGATTCCTTTGGCAGTTGCAGAGCTGTTGGAGGTGACAGTACAGGAGAGGATGTCTTCTGCTCCCAACTTTTGCTGGGCTACACTGATGCCACCAAACTACAAAACTGATGAAGTGGGCAGGGACTTCTGGAGATCATCCTGTCCAACCTCCCTTCTCAAAGTAGGGACAAGTACGAGCAGTTTTTGAGAGCCATTTTTAGCTGGGTTTTGAAGGATGGAGATTTCACAATCTCCCTGGACACTTATCCCAGTGTTCTGCTTTTGGAGTGAAGGCTTAAATGTATATTAAATGTATATTCCTCCATTTGAGTGTGTGCCCATTCTCTCTTGTCCTGTCACCAGGCACCTCTGAAAAGAGCCTGTCACTTTACATCTTTCCTTCTGATATTTTTACACACAAGGCCCATCTCAAACCTTCTCTTCTCTGCATGAAACAGTCTCAGCTTCTTCAGGACAGAATGCAGCTGCAGGGCACATACTGACCAGTCAACAGCTTATGGACAACCACCCCTTTTTAAACCTTTGCCCTGCTATTTTCACACTTTTGTTCCTGCTAAAATCATCTAACCTCCTCCCTTGTACTGCCTGTCACATAACCTAACACACTAATATCATTGTAGAAGGCTATCAGATTGATTGAGCACAGTTTGCCCTTCTGAAGTCCATGCTGACTCCTAGTCACCTACTTGTTCTTTGTATGTTTGGAAACTATCTCCTGGATGAGTTTTTCCATCATCTTCCTGGGGATCTAAGTGTGGCTGACTGGCTTGTAGCTCCCCAGATCACTCTTCCTGAAGACAGGGAGTGACATTTTTTTCCTTTCTACTCCTAAGGTACCTCTCCCAAATTCCAGGACCTTTTAAAGATTATCAGAACCAGACTCACAATTTATCAGCCAGCTCCCTCAGTGCCTGTGAGTGCACCCTGCCAGCTCCCATGGGCTCAAGTATGTCCAGTTTGTTTAAATGCTCCCTAACCCAGTCCTCTTGCATCACGAGCACATCTCCCTTGCTCTGGGCCTTCCCTCTGGTCTCAGGGCCCTTGGATTGCTGAAGTCCAGTCTTACAGTAAAATCCAATGGGAGGAAGGCACTGACCTTTCTATGCCATTTGCCACCAAGTCACCTGCCCTTCTGCCCCATACAGCACCAAGCCTATATTTTCCCTAGTTTTCCTTTTCCTATTAATGTACGCAGGGAAGCTACTCTTGTTACCCTTTACCTCCCCTTAAAGATTCAGCTCCATGTGGGCTGACCTTTCTTATCCCAATCATGCACTCTCAGTGTCTCTGTACTCCTATTGGAACACCTGTACCTGCTCCTACTTTTTGCATACTTCCTTTTTACATTTTGATTTGGTAGGGAGGTCCTTGTTCATCCATGCAGATCTTCTGCTACCTTTGCTTGATATCCTGCTCATTGGGATGGACGATTCTGGTGCTGGCAACAGATGACCTCTGAAAATCAATCAGCTCTCCTGGACCACTCTTCTCTCCATGGATGTTTCCTGTAGGATTTTTCCAAGCATATCCAAGTCCAAAGCCTGCTCTCCTGAAGACCAGGGTTGTAATGTTGCTTTGAGCCTTGTTCCCTCCCCTCAGGATCCTCAACTCCAGCATATCAAATGCTGAAGAGCTGACAAGCATCTTGTTCCCAGCTTGGGCTCTGGCATAAGATGTGTATGAAAAGCCAATTCTTCATGTGCTTGAACGAGGAAAAAGATTGAGTCTAAAAATAATAATAATAAAAATGATAGATCTTCCTTTGGAAATGTTGGCTGAAACATTTGTTTTTGTCTCTTTTTTTTCTGTTCCCAAATGGCTTTTATGAGAATATTTCTTAGTGCTTTTACATAACATTTTATATTGTGTTAAATCACTGATCAGATTTCTTTGAAGAGAATCCTTGTGGGGCTTTTGCAATGCTAGGAAAAGAAGAAAAAAAGGAAAGCATATTCTTTTCTCTCTTTCCAATTGGAAAAAGTCAACCCAAATCAACAGGGAAATGGTTTAATTTCAGGCTCCTAGAGAGATACTAGAAACACTGGCAAGGAGGAGAAAAATAATTTTAAAAGGTACAGCTGTTACTTCACGTTCATTCTGAGTGTTTTGCATTATTTTCCTTCTCTATTAAAATGGTGTCAACAATTATTTTAAAGATGCAGATTTAAAATACCCAGCTCAATTAGATCCATAGTCTTTGTTTGCAAAGAAGAAAAGGCTGGTGTTCCTGAGAGGCGGCACAGCATGATGAATTCAGACTGCTACCACTGCCCTGCTTTTTTGACAGACACAGCTGAACCAGGGAATTTTTTATTTCTTTTGATGAGCGTAAAAATCTTCTCATTAAGGTTTTACTGCTCACTGTTTATGGTTTTTAAACTATATACATCTAATTGCAAACTAGTTGAACTGGACTTCATATAAAACTTTTGCAAAATAATCTGATACTAGATAAAGAATGCACATCATAAATATGGCCACAAAAGTCTGTGAAAGTACACAAAGCAGTTAGTGTGGCTAAAATGTTTCCAGAGGTTGCTGGCAAACTTGGCAAATTTTGGAATCTGTAAATAGGCAAACATTTGTTGAAGGAGGTTTCATCTCCAATACCAGGCAGATTTTCCATTCTGTCTTGTAGCCTTTGGGAACAGCAGTGTAGAAGATGGAAGAATACTGCTGCCCTTTCCATGGGCATGGGTGTGATGGACATCAAATTACCAGTTCGTATGTGGTGCTCATTCTGGCACCCCCAAGAAAACCATCTCTGTCTGCTCCGGCCCCTGACTGAACACTGTCCATTTTTATTTCCAAGAATCCTGTGCAAATAATTTTCATTTTAAGACCAGAATGAGAATAATTTAAGAAAGACTCAGTACTCAGTATCTTTACTGAAATAAATAGATGTTTTTTCTCAAGAAAGCTCAACAGCTTCTCTATGGGGGAATTACTGAGTGCCAGACTTTCTTCTGATCATTGCTTCAGTTTGGCATCTTCACTTGAATGTCTCACAAGCTGAGTACTGGTTCATAACAAACACTCTTGACTGGATTTCTAATTGAAACCATTAACATTTTTTGAGTTCTGTAATAAAAAAAAATATAATACAAATCAGGCTGAAAATTTGGGTTATTTTTGGTATGTAAAAGTAACTCTAAAACTTGAGAGAATGAGTTGTTGTTATTCACTGTATAAGCCACTGGAGCACATTCCAGCACAGATAAATGAAATCTCTGCTGCATTAAACATAGATAGCAAAACAAAAAGAAGTCTGCTTACAAATCCAGGGAGATTTTTGTGCATAAAAGCAAAGCTGCTGAAGTTCTAATAGGATTAAAAATTGGAAAAATATGAAATTACAACCTAGGATTTAATAAAAAAAAATTTAAAATTATTCCACCCTTTTAAAACACTGCTGCCTATTAAAACACAGACATATTCATGTGTCTTTCAAATGCATTCCAGTAGAGTGTAAACTGACAAGTCACTGCATTTCATCACACAATAGTCAGAAGGAAAAAATGATGTCGCATTCTAAGCACTCATTAAATGCAGAAATATGCACTGAGGATGTAAATGTTGTATAGATTCTCAGGGAATTTTATAATTTATATTCAAAACTAAGATTCATATTAAATACCCAGCTTCAAATCTCCTTGGACAGTGTCTCTCCATAGATTTCTAAAAGTGTACATTTATGGAGTAAACAGAATATTTAATGGCTGCTAGCAGTAGATCAGATTTGTTATGCTTATGGCAGCTGTGGTCATCAAATATTCATGCTGATGGTTCTTATGCAATGCTGACAGCTTTCTAACTTGTGAAATAAGTAATGGGTGAGTGGGAATTTATGAGATAAGTAGACTGCTTTATCTAAGAAGGGTGACCAAGCTTTTCTGTGGCAGCAAGAAGATTAAGAGTTGCATTCTCAGAGCAAGAGGGAAAATCCGAAGGTGTATTTCTTCAGATTACAAACCAGACACATCTCTTGATCTTGCCATATGTTTTCTTATTCTTCTTACTCTGACTGTCCTTTCCAGCCCCTGGGATTTATTTGTTGGTGTCAGGGTCAAGCAGTGGAAAAATGGCTCATGAGTTTCTCCTACCAGACAGGCTGGGCTGAGATACTGGGTCATTTCAGTCAAGCTGCGGGAAGAATGATAACACATACATAAACCAGTCCCATATTTCTTACGCAGTTTCCCCTTGCTCTAGTGAGGGCAAATAAAGGATTGTACCTCTTTAAGGAACACAGGGGATGGTCCATTAGAGGTTTTGTTGTTGGGGTGTTTTGTTGTTTTAATGGACTCCAGTCCTCAGTGTTGGCACATCTTTAGTACATTGTCTCACTACTACTACTACTAAACAGTGTACTTCAGTTTGATAACTTGGCATAATTGCATTGGAAATAAACTGCAGGTTAACCAGTTATCCTGTACCATAAGCCAAGATCAGATCATAGGAAATTTAAAGCATGTATGTTCTTCACTCTCTTAATAAATTTTTATTTTATATGACAGCCATTACAGTGCAGTAGTTACGCATCCTTCATGTTATCCTATCTCAGGATCCGGCCTCCAGGCTTCCGATTCCTGGCATATCTCTATTATAAGTTAAAGAAAGAAAAAGTATCTCCACAACAGTCTGGAGAAATAATTCAAGTCCTGTACATTGTATGATCAATGACAGTGACTTAATTGCCAGTTATGGTTTTCTAGAATTAAACCACTAATATTACCTTTAATTCTTTCAGTATGAGTTTCCTTACCTTTGAGACAACACTTAAAATAATTTTGGTTCTCAACCACCTTCTTAGTTGTTTCAAGTGGTAAGTTACATAATTGCCATAAAAATAGTTCAGAAAGTCCATGTACATTGTGATGTGAGTTTAAGCAAAACTATGCATGCAACTCAAAAGTCCGGTTTTCAACCACAAGATAAAATGTTTCAGAACACAAGAAAATCAAACTCTTTCCAATAAAAGCAAGAAAACCCTCCCTCTTACTAAAATCAAGCAGAATTGTATCCATACTCCCAAAACCAACTTTCCTCAAACACAGATAGTGATGCAAGGGAACCTGGGTAAGTCCAACTTTTTATAGCAGACTTTGAAAGATAAGACCATTACTGAAAGGATAAAAGCCCTAAACCTTGGTGCTACAATCAGATTTATCATGAAGTGTGAGTAACTTAAAACCAAGTCTTGCAAATTTGGCTTAGGAGGTGCCTTAGAACAGGCTGAGCAATAAAAATAAGGGGTATAGTCAGAATGTCTACTTTTTGTCTCATGGAGATTTCTTCAAAGCATAAACTATGGTTTAGTGAGAATGTGCAGTATTAAAAGTTTGCACCAAAATTTCTTTGCTGGAAGTTGTACTGCCACCATACAAGTAGTGTAACAGGACACAAAAGAATTTTTGTAGTAGATAACTAAGGGATGTCTTCCATCTAGGGGAATTTCTTTCTAGTGCTCCAGCAGTCCAATCAATGTTCCCTCACTTCCTGAAGAAAGAGAATCTGTGTCCTTGCCCAAACTAAGCTGTTTTCTTCCTCTCTCCCAGAAATCTATGCACTGTATATTTTTAGACAAGGGAGAGCTCTAATCAAATTTCATGTCCCAAGTGAAGTCATGTTTGTCACTCATACTGCTCTAACATGACCTTAATTTTTAAAATTATTCACTATTTACAAAAGGCTGTTACAAAGATGTAAGACACCGGGAAAATGACAAGTCATCTTTTAGATGAACAGAGTCATCTACTTCTCTATGTTCTCTTCCAAGTACAGATTTGTTTAAAAAAAAAAGAAAATATTCCACCCATCTTTTGACATACTCTAGGTTTTCTTGGGCTTCCTTTCACCAAACGCCAAACCTAGAGGAAGCTGCTACCTCAACTGTGTTCTAATTTTCTGCAGCCTTTCTGCAAACATTCTCTCACTGCAGTTCCGTATTCTCCTTCTACCTTTTCTGCCTCAGACCAGTTGAGACTGGCAAGTGTAGATCAGCAAAGGTTCAATGAGGGCCAAAGAAAAATACTCTGAAAAGCCTTGTTTCCAGGCTTTTCAGCCCAGTGGGGTTTTTCCATGTTTTTTTTTTTTCCCTCTGTAGGATCTAAAATTTTTGAATATTTCTTTGCTTTTTATCTTATTTTTTAAAATAATTCTTCTAAAATACTGTGTTATTGGACTATGCCAGGATATATTTCCTTGCCCAAAGAGGAGGAAGACAATTAGTTTAAGGGTCAGCAGTTCTGTTTGAAACCAGATTTATAGTTTATTAGTGTAATATAACGTATTTGAACTGACTATGACTACTGTTTTTATTCTTTAAGACATCGAAGCATCCTCCATGAGCTCCTGTCTTCCACAGGGTAGACCAAGTCCACCTGCTGAACTGTATGCCCGTCCCCCTCATCTTCTATTTGCAAAATCTACACAGATGGAAAGTTCAGCAGCTTCCAAATTAGCTTCTACAGTGGGAACTAATACTGGATAAAATCGGTGGAACAACAGCTGGCCAACACACATGCACCTTTTTCCAGTGAGGTTTCTGCTTTCTCCTTCAGGTGATTTATGGGTTTTATATAATAACTCATGTGTGAAAATACTTGACTGGCAGTAAAACGTGATGAAGAATTTATCAGTGCTATTCCTGCATCTAATTCACGGGTCTGTAATTAGGGTTGTGAAAATGAGCAAAATCTTCCCACATAAGACTTTGCTTTTTCTTCCTGTGTTTAGCCTAAAGGTATGGAAAAATCCTTTGCATTGTCCTACACAATATTTTTATTTCTTTTCCTAGAAAGGCTGAACAAATTTGCAAGTTGTTTAACCAAGGTCTTCTGGAAATGTTGCAAACCCTTATTAAATCTGGAAAGGTGTATTATAATAGAGACAGGAAAATACATGTGATATAAGGTAACACAAAAAAGGTACAGCAACTTTTGCAATATTGAAATTGTTTCACTTCTCACCAAATCAGCATCCATTAACTTATTCAGCTGAAATTAATGGAATTACACAGCTATCAAAGTGGTGCTAGCAAGAGGAGGATTCAAAAGGCAACTGTTCCTCTAGTCTCTCGCAATGGAATGAAATAGAAGAACCCCACTGGAGCCAGAAGAGCAAAACTAGAGGAGAAGCTGTCCCATTAGGGGTGAAGAATGAGAAAAGAACATATGCGTGGCCTCTAAGGCAATGACAGCTCCTCTTCCCCACACACATAGTGCCTTATACATAACATCCCTCATGAAGAGTTGCGGGGCTGGTAGAACAGATGGGAATAGCGACCAGAAAGTGACAGCAGCCTTTGGTACATGTTCCTATGCAGAGCCATATAAGCCCCTAGCTGTCAATGTTTAGGTGGGTACCAAAAATTTGCTGGATCAGCACAAAGCAGCTGGCAACCTTTGAGACTTGAAGGAAGCAAGCACAGCCAAACTGAAATAGCTTGGATACTCAGTGATGTGCAGTAATGCTTCTCAATAAACAATCCCATTTGGCTAACAGGAAAATGAATACTAATAAACCAGTTGAAGCACAATAATATAAATTATTTCTAAGATGCTGAGGAAAATCCAGAAGTGTTTTACTAGAAGAGACAGACCATGTGGATGGAAGGACTGTGTTACACGCAGTGGCTTTCCTCTTCTGATGGTGAATTACATCCACCCCATTCTTTCCTTTTCTTCCTCTCTATCTAACTCCATTAGAACAATGATACTTCAGCACAAGGAAATAAGCCTTTAATTAATAGTCTATGGAGGAATTAACTTATCTATAGCACACTCACTCTCAGTATGATTTCTCAGTGTGATCATTCCCTATTCTTCTGTCGTCTACCTCTGTATTCCTGTCTTCACTATTCTTCATTTTCAACTTTTGTGACTCAACTAATTTTTAAACATGACATGAAATAAATACTACTACAATATGTCTGAATGACAATTACACTACTTACTAGGTCAAGCCATTGTGGATGCTGAATGCCTTCTCTGTGTGAACACACCACAATTGTATTTCAGAGGTACTGATGATATTTTACCTTTTTTCTTTCCTCTGCCCTCCTGTGGTTAGCTGGGTTTTTTTATTTTTTCCTTTTTGCTGTTTTATGTCCTGGCTGAGTATAATTTTTAGAAAATTTCTCTTAGAGGTAATTATTGGAAAGCCAGTTCCACACATGCCAGTTTGTAGCCAAAGAATACAAGATGGATGACAACCATTATAGGCTGGAGATGTGGAAGAAGTTCTGGCCTCTGAGGCTGCTCAGGCCCTGGGCCACGCTGCCCACAGAAACTGTGCCTGCCCCGTCCCTGGCAGTGTTCCAGGCCCAGATGGATAAGGCTTGGAGCAACCTGGCCTGGAGAAAGGGGTCCCTGCCCTTGGCAGCAGGGTTGCAACAAGATGATTTCTAAGGACCCTTCCAAGCCCAACCATTCTGTGATTCTGGGATCAAAGGAGCTGGGGGCAGCTGGGCTTAATTTCTGATTAAAACCAATTCAGCACTGTGAACTTGGTCAAGTTCAAGGAGACTGTTCACAAGCCCACTTTCCCAGTGTGTGATAATTCACCAATACTCTAGGTCTGGCGGAGATCAAGAAAGTCTTGCACACTCCAGATTCCATAAGATTGCATTTTATTGAAAAAATAGCAAAGCACTTTCATGCTTGCCACTCACACATACACTAATTATGGAGCATTAATATGTGTCCAAACAGATAGTGACACTGTACATGGCCATAGTTCTGTACAAAAATGCTATACATGTGATATGCATTATATATATTTAAAATATATATTTATGTAATAGAAAACTTTCCTGCCATAAACACAGTAACTACAGAGAATTAATATTGTCACTGTAGACAGTGGCATGATATATATACTAACTTTATGATGTTTTGTTATCATATTTATTATGATGATTTTTTCATTATAGAATATCTTATGTATTCAGTAAATATTTAATTAGTAATATATATTATTCTGTGTAATTGTATAGAAATTATGTAGTTTGTTTTTTATTTAATTTCCATTTTATTTATTAAATTATTGTTTTGTATTAAACACAATACGTGTATAATATATATATCATAAATATATCAACATAATAAAATTCTTGCCTCTCATAAATGCAGTAACTGCAGAGTATTAATATGTGTGACAACAGATAGTGACATTATATATGTGCTATATCTTTTTATAAAATAATATGATAATTGATAAACTATCACTATAGCATGTTATCTATAAAAACACATCTAAGAACTATAGAACATATAGAACATGTTATCTATCTAAAAACACATTTAAGAACTAAGAACACCTAAGAACTTTTGTAGTTATACATATATACACACTATAGTTATATATCCATATATCTCTCGGTCTATGTATACCATTCCTTCCTATCTTTGTCATGGCATTAAAAGCTGGCTCTCTGCCACCGGCTGCAAGCCCCATGAGCACATGCATCCAAAGGAGGGCTGGTGAGGGGCTTGCAACACAAGTCCTATGAGGAATGGCTGACAGAGCTGGAGTTGTTTAGCCTGGAGAAACAGAGACTCAGAAGTGTCCTTACCACTCTCCACAGCTTCCTGAAAGTTGGCTGTAGTCAGGTGGGGCTTGGTCTCTTTTTGCAGGCAGCAACTGATGGAGCGAGAGGACACAGTCTTAAGCTGCGCCAAGAGAAATTCAGGTTGGATGTTAGGAAAAAAGTTTTTTACTGAAAGAGTGAAGTACTGGAATTGTCTGCCCGGGGGAGGTGGTGGAGTCACCATCTCTGGATGTGTTAAAAGAAGATTGGATGTGGCACTCAGTGCCATGGTTTAGTGGAGGTGGTGTTAGGGCATGGGTGGGACTCGAGGATCTGGAAGGTCACTTCCAACCTAGTGATTCTGCGATTCCCTGATTCTGTGATCCTCTGAGCCCTGCTAACAGTGGCCATAGGCCAGCACTCTTGCCAGGCGTTGGCGCAGATCCAGGTAGGCTTGCATGGCCTGAGAATGGGCGACCGGATCTTGTGCCAGGCTGTGGAAGAGGTTGGGTGGCCTAGCCCTTGGTAGATCGGGGGGCAACCTGATCTCCTCCGGAAGACTCTGGTTGCCCACAATAAAATGCTCCAGATGTTTCTCTTCCAGAGATAAGCGCAGCTGCTCCAGGATGTCCGATAGCTGAAGGAGGAAGTATTTCTTGTGCCACTGTGATGCTGGTTCAGTGCTCAGCAGCCGCATGACGACGGTCTTGATGGCATGGGTGGAAAAGTTCTTGTGCCCAAGAACACCAGTAAGAAGCTGCAGGCATTTGAGGTGAGAGCTGTCCTGAGGGACCTGCCAGGCCATGTGCTTGAAGAACTTGGTCTCCGCCACGGTGTAGGTCTCAGGCCACACTGTGCTTGGGGTGTGGGGCCCTCGATACCGGCTGCTGATAAAGATGTCTGAGCTGTGTCGCTGGACCCCGAACAGCACCCTAACCTGGAAGCTTTCTTGGCCATTGGTCAGCCTTAGGTTGCAGGACCGTTTGGAGGGCAGCAGTGCTAAATTCCAGCTGCGTGACTGGGGCAAACGCCGCCAGCCTGCTTTCACCAGTGCACAGAACCAGCGGATGGTTTTCTTCACATCAAGATAGGAGCCAGTACACAGCGTGTCTAAGAGGTTGGGCTGCCCAGTCACCGTCCTGACCACGTCAGGGTGGTGCAGGAAGCACAGCAGGTGTGCACCCTGCTGCCCCCTCGGGCAGCGGCACTCCAGGCTCACGAGGACACGGAAATTCCTGCCGGGCCTCTGCTGGTCAGTGTCAGGCTCCAGGTAGAAGATGTGGCCTAGGGGAGGAGTCAGGGGTATGATCACACGGTACACAACTTCCTCCTCACTGGCACTCCAACCTTCGAAAGCACTGCCAAAACCAATGGCTCGTTGCAGCATCGGGTAGAAAGTCCGACCCAAGGCACGCCTGAAGACAGATGTGAAGTTGTCCATCAGGGCCATTGTCCTTCTGCAGCCTGCCTGCAGGTCCTGTACAGGCCACTGTATGCGCTCCTCTAGAAGCCATCTCAGATCATACGCCCATGTTTCGTCCTCTTCCTCTTCCTCCTTCTCCTTTTCCTTCTCCTCCTCACCACTGATCTCTGCCTCATGGCTTCTTTTCTTCCACATAAACCATATGGCCAAGAGAAGAACCAAGAGCCCGGCAAATGCCCCGACCTGCCAGGGCTGCAAGGCAGACCTGTGCAGGTCTCCCCAGGATATGCCACTCCGCACCAGCGTGAGCTGTTCCACCTCCTGCTCCAGCTGAATTCTCTCCTGTTCCTGGAACTTTGCACGCAGTTCCATGCGCAGACGTATCGCCTCATCCAAACCATCACCTGCGGGCTTCGGGTACTGGACGATGCTTTGCAAGAGCAAGAACCACAACACCCAAGAATCCATGGTCTGCAGGAGGATGGAGAGAAGGCCTTGAGGGGGGCAGGGAGGAGGCAGCTGGCAGTGGGGGCAGCAGGGACAGGAATCCCAGGGATCTGGGGGCAGGAAGGTCAGTGCCTCAGACAGCTGGGGGGACAGGGAGGCATGTCCCACTGCCCCAGCAGCAGCTGCAGCACTGTACCCTAGCCAAGGCTCTGCCATGAGGGGCTGTCCCTGCATGCACGGGGAGGAAGGGTTTGTGCCCCTGACCCTTCTCCCCAGCATGGCCTGCCCCCCCACATGTGCACGCACCGCTTGCCCAAGCAATACAGGGCCAGTGTTACCCTCTGGGGCCTTTTCTAGCTGCCCCCATTGTGACACATCCCCCATGATGTCACAGGTGACACAGTGCACCACAACCCAACCAAGTCCACTCTTTGTCCCCACCACAGCTCAGCCACTCAGAGTGGCTCTGGTGTACTAGTTAAGGCTGCTTTTGAGTGAATTTTCTTCAAAGAAATTCCCTTGGTCTTTCTTTTGTCTTTCTTTCTTATCAGCCGCCTCCATTGGCAATCTCATAGATATCCATGTTCGAAGCCACCCTTGGGGATGGTTGAGTCTCAGCCTTGACTCCACACTGGTTGAACTACACTTAAATCTCTGCACCATCGAGGCTGAAAAAGTCCCCGAAGATCATACGCAGTTCAGCTGCAAACTTATGCCACGTGCACATGATTTTCAAACCTCTCTGAGGGTGGTGACTCAGCCATTGCCCTAGGCAGCCTGTTCCCAACCTTGATATCCTTTTTGTTGGAGGAATAGTTCCTAGAGATACAGTCTAAGCCTCCTGTGGTGCAGCTTGAGGTCTTTTCCTCTGGTCATATTGTTTCTTCCCTGGGCTAACATGGGCCCCTCACTTAGCTACAGCCTCCCTTCAGGGACCATCTGCATCACGTCAGCCAGAGGAAAGGGATGGGGATGCAACCTGAGCCCTCCAGTTCCTTCCTGGAGTTGGGTGTGGGGAGAGACATCACCAGACATACACGGCAATGACCAGTTTCCTACCTGCTCTGTGAATGGGGAACAAACCCTCTTCTGGATAAGAGCAGGGAAGGTGGCCACTTTTCTACCCTTCCCACAAAACTGTCTCCCTGAAACAGTTGACAACCTGCCATCCCAGGGAAAAGAGTGAGACATCTGCCTGTAGTAATATCATCTTGAATTGTGAATTAATCAAGTCTCAGAAGTTGAGCTTAGGTGTTACAAGCTTCTCTGGGGAGCTCAAATTTACCTGAAAGAATTCAAAGAGTTTTAAACAAAATTATAGCTACAATTTAGCAAAGGAAATGTGTATAGTTATGTTTCTTATCGCTGGAGTGCTGTAAAATTGAAGTGAATTTTCAATGTAATTCATTCAGAATGATTCCTGTTGAGTAATTATCTTCAATAAAGATCTGTCAATACAGTTTCAAGCTATTGTCATTTTATATCAGATATAAATTACACAGTATAATGAATTCAGGTGCACCTAAACTCAATGTCAGATTAAATTCTTCTATGATAATCAAGTGAAATAATTGCTCTAAGAAGATAAAAACAAAACTATTTAATACAATAACAGCAGAACTCCTTCTTTCTGCATTAACATGCCATAGATGATTTTGCAAAATCATCTGCGGTGTACATCTCAGGTAAATTCTATTTAATAAAGTTTTCAAGATTGTTTTTTGGAAAGAAAGAGCCATTATGTTGGCTGGTGTAAAATAGCACAGCTTTAAAATAGATAAAACCATGTCTGTTTAAACTGGGTGAAGATTTGCCATAGAAACACTGATTTAAGCTTGTCAAGGTGTTTAGATAAAGGCTGTGTCGCCAGAATCACTGACAGGGTGTGCTGCCCAAGGGGATAATTTAGCAATATTAATATTTTCTGAGACACAGACACAATTGCTTAAATACTTTTTGGTTAGGGCATCACCAGCTGATGCATGGCCTGACACATCTGAGCAAGACAGAGCGTCAGTTCGGCAGCTATTATGACTGGACCTGGAAAACAGGACTGTGCTGAATCAGAGGTTAGGTCACAGCTCCCATCAAGACTAAGGGCAACTGAGTATCTTTTCCCAACAGGAACGTTTTTCTGACCTACTCTGTGGTTTATAGCGAGTGGACAAAAAGCAGCAGAAGCCCATTGTCCTCCATCCTGTCCTCTGAGGCCAGCAGTGGCACAGCCATCAGGTTGTTATTTTGACAACCTTTAAAGTGCTAATACTAGTTAAAAGTAGTGAATATTTTTCGAGGAGACAGAATAAAGACAGCAAAATAACAATGCATGGACTTAAAAGCACAGATTCTATCTCTAACTCTGAATGTTTCTCCAAGCCAGGGTGCCACAGATATTGTTTAAATTTGTCCTGCAAAACCACAACAACTCAACACTTTTTGTATCTGAATACAAAATTAAGCTAAACCCACTGCTTTTATACATCTATAGTTAAAAAACAGAGAAAACCCGAAGATAGTTGGAGAAAAGAGGACACATTTAAAGGCTCTTTCTTTACAAGCACAGAAATTGAAACATGGATGATCCAAAGCAGAAAAGCCAGCGGCATCAAGCAGTGCCATACCAGAGATCTGAAACCAGCATTCAGCTCTCATAAAACAGAATAGAAGCTACTGAGAGAGTCCTCTCCTGCCTCTAAGTAACAGGGAGTGGTGACAATGGGGTCCTGAAAGACAAATGGCTGTTGAAATGGCTGTTTTTCAAGTTACTAATAACTTTTCTAAAATCCTCCACAAAATGTGGTCTTCTCCAGTGTCAGTACAGCTTATGTGCATAAAATAAGACAATGCATACAATGGGAGGAGTGTCTGTCTAGTAAATACAGCTCATCTCTCCAAATGGATTTAATTACAAAGTGTTTTTAACAGAAGTTTGACTAGTCAAATCAATCCTAATTGGGAGACTGGCACTGCAAGATGCTGAGAGCTCTCAACCTCCAGCTACATCCTTGGGGATGCCCAGAGCCTTGTTGGGTCAGGTCTCTGCTCTGCCTGCACTTGGGGATCATTGAGGTGGATGCCAACAAAACCCTTAAGACACAGGCAAGCATTTTGTGTGAGTCTGCACAGGCACATGCTGTTAGGTTAGCTCCTTAATGCTTTGCACCTGACATTAAGACTAAATTATGCTGCAATTTGCAATTATTTCTCTTCCTGACTGTTAAATCTGTGCTTTCTGGTTGCTGTAAATCCCTGCTTTGCTTTGCAGTGCTCCTTGGCTTCAGTTGCTCTATTATTAGTGATAGACTTACTTGTGCAGTAAATCAGCTCAGCCAGAAGGACTGCAGTTACTCTCACATTTACCCTCTGCCTGACCAGGGACCAGCAGGAGTCACACACATCCAAGTGCCCAGTAAAGCTAGTCACCCACAGTTCAAAGTAAGGAATGACCTGTAGTGCACTGTTTACTTGCACTTGTGCCACGATAAACTGTGTCTCAACGGAGAAAAAAGAAATCCTATTTTGAGAGACACTGGAGCAAATACTGATTAAACCCTGTTTTCTTGCCCACATTTGATATTTTAGAGTAGGGTGGTTAGAACTGCCATCTTGCTGCCTCTTTTACTTCAATTACTCATTACGTTTTTCCTATACCCAGACAGAGCAATCTGGAAAGATTTGTTTCTCTGAAACAGTTAAGTGATCATCTATGTATATAAAACCACAGATTTATTTATGCTTTTGCAGACTGCAATATAAAGCAGCATTTTTGTAATCACGGGAGAGTGAAACAATGGTATTCCATTAACTTTCAGCTGGGCACAAAGGAGGTTGCACTCCACATGGCCTTTAATCTGTTTTTATGAAACAAAAATTTGCAGTTGTATTGGCATTCAATAGCACAAAGGTAGGTAGAATAAAAGCTCTTGAAAATATTTTCCTCAACGTAAATTTTGGATTTACTCTTTGCTCTTTTGGTTGAACAGAATGGAGAAAAGAGAAAAAAAAAGAAAAAAAGAAAAAAAAAAAAAGCTAAAAAAAGAATATGTAAGAAAACCTAGAGTATTTGCCCACTAATGTATAATCTGGTTAAAATGTTCTCACCTTTTGTGAAAGCAGAAGTGATCCAGTGAAAGAAATTATTACAGTAAACAGAACTAGAGCAATTTGAGGTTAACTTGGGTGAAATCAGTACCACAACCTGGGAGCAGTTTGTACAACTACAAAAGCACATGCCACACACGCTGGACTCACAAATGAGCATCTGTCACCTCTGGTGCCCAGTCACAGGGCTGAGCTTGGCCACACCAGCACTGTGGTCCCTCATGACATCTGTTCATCAGCAGACATCATCCCCTTCCAGGAAACACCGTCCTCTCTCCCACTCCTCCCCATCCCTCAAACACTGCACAGAGGGCAGGAGCACTGTTGCTCCCTGTTTCATGGGGACGTGGAGCATTTGGCCATTTTCTAGGCCACCTGCACTGTCCTTGGGGACCTGAGGAGGCATCACCAAGGAGCCACAGCCACCAGCCTAGGGGGTGACCATGTGATCACTGAATTCTTCCTGCCTTCCTCTCAGAAGCCTGGATACTGGGACATTACCTAAAATACTGACTACCAGTCCATTTTTCTCCACAAAACCTGAATACACTGCATAGTTACTCCTAGGCCAGCAAATAACTATCCCATGTAGTATGATGACTGCTCTGGCAGCTTGATAGGCAGAACATGTTCCCTTTCTGATTAAAATTCATCTGTATTTCTCCTGCCAAGCTGGAGAATGGGGAAGGTATGCGACAACTTGGATTTGAGTTGTTTTCTGATTGCAGATAGGTTATTTAAGGGTTACATAGCTCCCCTCCTCGGGCAGACCTGGTGTCAGGGGCAGGCAGCCCTCAAGTCAGAAGTCACAGTCTTGCACTGCAGTTCTTGACTGCCTGCAGGGTGCTGCCTTGACACAAGAAATCTTGGAAGCAGAGAGCAGAAGGCAAATTTTATTGCCATTTGCAACAGCTTCACTGGAATGAAACTGCCTTAGAGGTGGCAACGAGGTTGTCTCCTGAAGCTTGAGCAAAACTGGTGCATTCAGAGGATGAGCACATGAGGCTCTTACACAGCACTCTCTGGCAATCCCCAAGCAATGACTTCACCTATCCTGCCTCTTGAGGGCACACTTCTTTTGCCCTCAAACTCAGGGTCAGACACGTGGAGATGCTGGAGGATTGTGATCAATAACTGGCAAAGATGAGTATCCCCTCCAGGACCCTTCAGAAGATCTAAGAACACAAGGAGTGCAGAGGCCACTGACTGCCTATCTGAAATCTCCCAGCACTGGGTTCTGCCCGCACAGTTGCTGTCACACATCTTGCAGCTTGTGCTTGAACCTGGCAGAGAAGCCAAGAACTTTAAATGGCACATTTAAATGGCACATAGTTTTTTCTCCACTGAGCCCCTTCCTGTGGGGCATCCTGCTGGTTCAGGCGTCATCAGCTCAAGTGTACCTTGCTAGGAACCTCTCATGTGGTGGCAGAGGACCCCAGGACTGAACTACAGTAAGAGCAAAGTTAAGAATGCTGATTCTTCACTAGAGAGTAGTTCCACTTTCCTGCCCCTACAGCTTCTTTCACTTCTCATGTCTGTAGAAAGGTCTGTTCTATCAAGCTGCACAAGCCCTTAACTTGTGTTTTTTTGAAGAGTGGCCACAGCCACTAGATCATGTTCTCTGCAGGAGAAAATGAAATGTGCCACATTAGCGGTGGTGTGTGCTGGGCAGAGACTGCTCAGATGGGCTGAGCAGGTAAGAGTTCACACATGTGCACAGACCTGCCAATGTGCTTTAAAATAGGGCAAACACAACGGGAAGCCTCTGTGCCACACTCACCAGATGGTCTCACACCTGCCAGTATCTTCTGCTGGTTTCATTGGGGAAACCACAAAGCTTTCTTTTCCTCCCCCATCCCATTGCATCTGTGGAAAAACAGCTGCCACCTTACAAGATGTCCCCAGAACTCAACCTCCTGCAAGGCTGAGGGCCACAGTGCAAGCTGTTGACAGCCCCATGTGACAAAGGGCAGCACCAGAGCAGGGCAGGATGTTTCAACAGGCATGGCAGTGTGTGTTTGCACAGATGTTCCCATGCAGGGCATGATCCTCCACTCCTTGCTCCTGGAGGAGTGCAACAGGTCGGAGTCGGCCTCTCTGGCTTCCCACACTGACACGTGTTAAGTTCATTATCCTGTTTGCAGCACTTTTTCAGGATAACTGAGATGTGAATTTTGAGCTGTGTCAACAGCACACAGTTAGACCTCCAAGGAAATTAGGGCCCCCAAAACGATTGCAAATGGAAAGCCTTTTTTTTTTTTTCCCTTTTTAATTAGTAATCCAACCAACCATTTGATAGAGAGCAAAATAATCACAGAGGGGTGAAGGCAAGGTATGTAAACTGATTTCTGCCTGACTGGACCTGCTCTCTCAGGGTGCAATTGGTAACACTTGTCTGCATTAATAAATCTGCACCTACCTGAAACACATGATAAAACCTCAGTAAAAATGTCATTGTTGGCTTTTACAAAGATGTTTCTATTACTCCTATTTGCTTCCAATTGTTCCTCAAAGGCCGACTTCAATCCCACTAAAAAGCTAGGATTTCTACTTTATTTTGAGAAAATCAAGAATACATTTTCCAATGGATATTTCCATTCTTATTACTGAGGTTGGAGATCTTCATTAAAAGCCATTAAATCTTGAAGAATAATTAGACTGTTTCTTGTTAGATGAGGTCTGTGCCAGTAGGGCTTCTTAGCTCCATTTATTTACAAAAAAAAAAAGTAAGCTTTTACAAAACATCCAATCCTGAAAGATACTCTTACATCTGCATATCTGAGTTATATTCCACATTGTATTTTAGCCCATACATAGCACTCTTGAGCCCTCCTTATTTTAAGAAACAGGCTTTTCAAATTCATGCATCCGTATCTAAAAATCTGCACTCTTCCTTTGCACTGAATTTTTGCTCCGTGCTTTTTTTCCCCCAAGCTAACCCAGCAGGAGGTATTCTTGCTGAATATTTTACCTAATGCTGAGATCTAATCTGTGTCAGCTCCTCTGCAATGGGTTTTGTGGATTTTTTTTCCACTTTTGCTTGTCAAGAGAGCTCATTGTTAGAAGGGATGTCTCGGGCATTAGCTGCATGTGGAGGGAGAGAGCTGGCATGTCCCTGGTGCATCACCTCCTCAGTGCGAGCCCTGTGCTGGTGTTACCTGCCGCCAGATCCCAGCCTCCCCTGGCATGCCAGGCTGTGCTGGAGGAATCCCGGGTTTCTCTGCATTATCCTCTGCTGCCTCTTACCCAGCAGCCACGCACAGCATTGCAGGGAGGTCTCCCAGCCATGGGCAGTGGCATCTGTGACTGCTCCCTGCCTGCTGTGGAAACACGAGGCAGCTCCACTACATCCTGTGCTGGGCTCAGACCTTCCCCTGCCACACGCAGCAAGTCAGGCACCGCCTGCTTTAACTTCAGCCATTCCTACAGCCTCCGGCAGAGGCTTTCTTGCCTTTGTCTTCCTTCTTTCCCAACGCTTAGGAAGGGGGAGATTCTTTACACTGTCAGAGATGACACGTGGGAGGGCGAGATTCAGAGCGAGCTGGCAGAGAATTACCACTCAGGCTAATCTGGTGAAAGGCATATTTTAAAGCAACCAAGAAAAAAAGGAGGAGGATACATCACTTTATACTGTGAGGTGCCTTTGGACGGAGATCTTTAAAGAGTCCCAATGTACAGGATTGTCCTAGTTCACAAAATGAGAAAGCAAAGCTTCTCCCTTCCAGATTCATCATGAACTCCAGCAAGGGAAGATTATAAATGCTGGACAAGCACTGGAAATAAAAACATGAATCTACCGCAGAGAGGGCACTATTCAAACAGTGTTACTCACAGCCCTGCACCCCTCAGGAGCCCCACCGCTGCTATTTATAACACCACAAGCACCCTTGGAGCTACGGAAAGTCCAAACACTACTGGGACAAGTATGTTCCCACCCGTGAGAACAGAGAACCTGTTTGTGCCGCGGCAGTGACTCAGAGGGGCTGGGGCTGCTCCATCTCCCGTTGGCAGGGCGATGGTGGGAGACAGACCCTGTGTGCACCAAGCTGTGCCTTCGTGAAGCCCAGTGTGTCATATATATAGATTTGCAGAGCAGCTTTAGGCTAAGCACTAGAAAGTGATCAATTTTTTTTTCCAGGAGATATTCAATTAAAAAGAAAAAGAATTATCATGAGAGAATTAGTGAATAAAAACATATCCAGAAAACTATTTCTGCTGTCTGAGGCTCACTCATCTGCTGTTGTATTTGTAACAGCAGCTTTTAGAGGATTGTCCCTTTCCCTAAGGAAAATTCAGGCTCCTTGCACCCTGAGGTCGCATGTCCTTGAATTTTCCCAAACAAAGTAATGTCCTGTGGCTTTGCTAAGAATTTTTTCTGGCCATTTCAAATTCACCACTTCACTTGCTCTAGTCAAGGGATTTATATGCAAACTCTCATGCAAGTCTTATCCTTTAGTAAGCCACAGTAACACCCTTGGCACTGGAAGTATTTAATAAGGAAGCTTCCTTTGGTGTGAAAGGACATACACATGAAGTTTAGCCCTTCCAAAAAAGTCTTCTCATTCCTTTCCTCTGAACTTTAGAATATGCCATTCAGCTGAATGTGTCTAGAAGACATCTGATGCCTGAGGATGAGAAAGTTTATCTGGCTCAGTACCTTGACTGCTGTCTCTTGGAAAGTTTCAGCTGTTGCAGAAAATGAAGTGAATGGTGGCGTACAAATATGACTTCTTTTTTTTCTTTCTGGGACCCAAAGCCAGGATTTTGTTTGGTACACAGAGATTTTGTTTTAAACAGGGATTGCATCTAAGGGGAAATTTAATTCCTGCTCCAATCTTAATGTCAAATGAAAACATGTAATGTTTATTCCTTGAGATCACCTTGACAGCGTAGAACCTCCACCATCACATTCCAGAGTAAATATGTAGATACGCCTATCTGCCAGGGACAGTGACTTAGAAAACTAATCTTCAACTGCAGAAACCACAGCCTCCGGCTCTTGCCCCTTGGGGCCAAATCCAGTAAAGAGAAAAAGGCAAATGTCACATTTCCCTGCCAGCAAAGTTCCTGACCACCCAGAAGGCTATTCAGCCCAGAGAGAAGCAGGCAGTTTTTTATGCAGCTTCTATAATATCTCCTCCCAACCCTATTTAGACACAATCCAGGCCTGTACAGGCAGCAAACAGACTCTACAGGGGCTGTTATTCTGCATTTTAGAATCATGGTAAGAGGTCTCACAACATTGCCCATGGTGACAGGCCTTACAAAAACCCATCATAAGAGGCAGTACTTGTCCTGAGGAGCACCAGAGCCTAGAGAGAGAAGAGAAGCTCATCTCAGTGGGGAAATATGCCTGCAATGCCTCAGCCCAGCAGTCAAAGAGCTAAAGAGCAAACAGATCAGACAGAGAATCATAGAGTCATTTAGTTACACAAACACCTTTAAGATCATCGAGACCAACCACAAGCCTAACACTGACAAGTCCATTGCTAAACCATCTCTCATTCCAGTGATCCTCGTGTGTTTTTTACATTTTATCCTGGATCTAACTGTGACCATCTACAAACAGCACAGAAGGACAGGGTAGGGGCAAGGTAAAGTGAAGCTCTGTTTTCTCTGGTTTTCTTTAGCAGGCCTTCTCTCCTACCCATTATATGGGCATTACCTGATTTTTTAATCTAGACCTGGTTTAAAGTTTATCATCCTCAACACAATGGACAGCAGCTCTCACCCTGACAGAAAGGGGCACTCCAGCAGACAGTCTTGCTTCAACTTCCCTCTCCAAATTAGGCAGATTGGGGATTTTAACATGGGCCTTCCCCAGTGACTTCTGAACCTCAAGGCTGCTGGCTACTCTGCTTAAAGATTCAGCATTTCCTGTTGGAGCTGCTCAACTCTGTGCTAAATAATTAAGTGTGAACAAACCTGGTTGGGGCACTCTTGTTAAGCTTAGAGGGAAATAGGACTAGCAAAGGGTTTTCATAAAGACAGTCATGATCTATATCACATCATGTCATGAGGGGAACTTGCAAATTTCCTCCACACAGAAAGAGGGAACTGAAGTGGAAAGTGCAAACCCTGGACAACCCCTGCTGGTCCAACCGCAGAGTGAAACAGAAACAAACAATTAAAGGAGGAAGCGATGTGACCAGCAGAGTGTCACATCAGTACTGCTCCTCTGGAAACCTCCTCACCCAGGTCTGCCTGCCTGTGGGTGCGAGAAGAGTGAGGCAATGAAGACAGAAAATGTCTCTTCACTCTGCTTGACCTCAGCGCAGCAGGGTTTCTGAAAAAATCCCTTGTGTGCTCTGGATGTGCACATCTGTTGGCATCCATTACCTTGCTCAGGGAAAACTCTCCTAGATGTTTGAGATCTGAGCAAATTTCTCAGGGATGCAGAGCAAATTAAACAATACAGGGATGGCCTTGGTGAGGGGAAAATGTGGACGTTTGAGGGCTACTCCCTCACACACCCCAGTTTAACATAATACGGCTTCTTGAAGATCTGTGTCTTGTGGTTGATTTCAAATTCCCAAGGAAGCTTTTCCTGTGGTTGGGACATTCATAAAGTCTCTCCCTCTCTCATGTGGGTGTTCCAGCAGTTAACACCATCTGCAATCATGTTGCAGACATTGCCTGTGCTGGAGCACACATTTTGCCTTTTCTTTTTTTAATATTTTATGGAGACTCTAATTTTCACATGACAGATGCAATTTAATGACATCTCAGACATTTCTCCCTCTGAAAAATGTGCCTAAAAATGACCAAAGGATTCAAATATTGAGAGGTTCAAACCAGGCAGCCAACATGACTGCAGAAGAATTGCTTCCTTAGAAAAGTCATGCTAGAAAACAATGAAATTAAAAGTAGCTGCTTTTCTGTTCTCTTAATTCTCTAACAAACTACTCTGCCAGTAGAACTGGAAAATTTTCCATTCACAGAAGTCAAACAGTCTGTATCTGTAAAGTCCTAGAGATTTGCCTAAATTTGTGGGTGCCCTATCCTCTAAGAGGTGTGGAAATCAAACCTGTGTTTGTGTTTAGCAAAATATTCCCTTGTTTGCCAGTGTTCTTTGATGAGAATAAGTAAGGAAAATTCTGTTGGGTAGTTTCACAGCCCAGTTGAAAAACAGATACAAAACTGTGCAAAACTGAGCAGACTTCTCTTCAAAATACTCACTTCACAAGAAAAAAAAATAAAAGCAAGGAAAACAGTGACTGGTGGTGTTCATCAACCTGTTTAGCTGAGGGGTGAGCAAAACCACCTCACTTACAGAGTGGTGCTGTAAAAAAGAGGAAGATGACAAGGCAAGGGAAAAGATCATGTTCCACACCCACTGTATAAAATCCAGGGCATGTGGACCTGCTTCCTCTGAAGAAGCTCAGACAAATGCCACACAAACACTTAGGAGTGTGGGACTGTGCTGATTTCCCAGTGGATCAGCACTCCAGGGTTGGACAGCCTGGCTGGGATTTCCCACACCTCCTACAGCCTTATCATCCTCAGGGCCACCCCTCTGAGTCAGGTGAGATGCACACATGCTACTGGCACAAAGGGCGTGGCTGCAAGTCCAGAACAGCCCAAGCTGTCAGATATTGCCAGCCTCTCTCCCTGGGGGCTGGGAACATAGACATTTGGGAGGAGGAGGAAGAGGAGGAGGAGGAAGTTGGTGTCAGTGACATATCTCACATGTGTGGCAGCAACAGCAGCAGCTGAGAAGGCTCCTGAGCTAGGAAACCGGATTGCAGATAACTGAGAGAGGTTTCTCTTGTGTCCTGTGGGTCCATAAACCTTCATGTGGGTGAGTTATCTGCCTGGGAGCACGCCTTGGCCCTTGACCAAACCTGGGCCAACAGCCCATCATTTCCAACAGTACCCAGCTTTGTGCTAAGGAGCAACTTGTGGCTTGAAAAGTGCCTCTGTCATCCTATATAAATAACAGACACAGCACAAGCTGCATCATGTCTAACTGGAAGACAATCAGCTTCTCTGGATTTATTGTTGACTGTGAACACACTAACATGAAAATACTTTTTAAAAAGTCTCAACGCAGTACATGTTTTCTCCGTCTGTGTTCTTAAATTGATAAAATACATCTGCTCTGAAGAGCTTATCACAGAAACTTGGATCTAATTTATTGCCAGCAAAAAGCTTTCTTCAAGCCTCTTTCTTTTTCAGATGCTCCACCATAAAACATGATAATTCACATTAAGAATGCATTTAAAGACTGCTGAAAAGACAACTTGTCCTGAATAAAAGGTAGCATTCAGGGTGATGGTTAGGATAAAACATAGCCAAGACTGGAAATACAAGCTTTAGTGATTTGGAATGCATCAAGTCTTGCCTAATGACCCTTATATAGCCAAAGTGGCCTACAGCCTACTGAAAACCATCTCTCCTTAACTCAGCTTCCTTTTGAGTCCTCAAAATTGCCCACCAGATGCTGGAGAAATCCAGATCCACTGCTTTCACCCATGACACTCTCTTTACCCTTTTTTGCGGCTTTGGGAGTGCACCCATCAGGCAAAACTTGTTGCTCCTCAGAGGTGTTAAAATCAAATCAAATTAAATCAAATCAGAGGGGTGTGCAATACCAAATATACTTACTGACTGTGGCCATAAGCTGAGGACAGGCACACTGATGGACAATCTGAGCCCTCCTCTTCTGCAGCGTGGAGCAGGTACCACAGCATCTTCAGGGACAGTTGAGGGGAAGAGCTTGCAGAAGGAGCCTGAAGGATCAGTAGGGTCTGCACGAAGCAGTCGTGCTTGTGAGAGGTCCCTAGGCAGAAGAGGATGCTGCCACAGCCACAGGATGTTCCACAGTTATCACCCAAATTCCTCCTCATTCTCCCCAGATTTTCATACCTTTGTCACGAATTCCACACCCAGCCCTTGGCTCTTGTGCTCTCCTTCCCCCTCTGGGTGAGCACAGAGCAGGTGCTGGGGAAAGGTGATGTAAACACACTGGCATTCCCAAGCAGCACATGTTTCTGTAAGCAAACTCTGCCCCAGAAAGTCGTGCTCATTTTGCTCCTGCACCAAGGATGCTCTCCAGATCCAGCATGTTTCTGTAGTGGCTCTGCTGGATTTGGACAGGGAGAGCTGCAGTTGCCTGCTATAGTTGGTGCTTGTTCTCCTGTTCAGGTCTTCTCCTCGGGTCCTATCTCAGTGCTCATGCCATGAGGATTAAGGCAACCAGTGGAACTATGGGGTAGAAATTCCCTTCTCCCAAAGAGAAAGGCTGAGAGTAAACAGTGTGATGGCCAGACTTTATCTTGTGGTGCCAGGACAGATCCAGCCTTCTTGATGATCTCAGGGGTTTCCAGGCAGCTGGCAGTTTGTTTGCATCCTTGTCTTAGACACTGTTCCCTGCTTGCATACGGAAATGAACGGCTTTTCTCAGGAAACAGGTGGTGCTGAGGTGTTGCCCCTGTTCCTGTGCAAAGCTCCCCTATTGAGGGCCTCGTGGATGGTGGGGCAGGGTGACCCATTGTGCCTGAGACCACTGGGACTCACCTGGTGGCTGAGGTGACACCAGGCAGAGTCACATCCCTGCTCCAAGGTCTCCTCTCTGAGCATTCAGCAACCTTTCTCCCTAGCACTCATCAGCTCAGCAAAGCAACCACCCTGCTCTGGCCACTCTAAGATCTGGTAGGGCAGGAATATTTGGCTTGGCCACACTTTTAAGTTTGTTTCCACTGCTATGTTAGCCCTCTGACAGCTGCTGTTTTGAGCATTGCTTTCCTAACTCACTGGAAACACCGAGTCACTCCAAAGCCCCTGCTCAGTGCCACTGGCAGATGCACTTGTGTGCAAGGCTGTTCTGCTGACATTGGTGCTTTCCTGAGCATCACCAGCAAAGCACAGCTGCACACATGCCAGGAGGTGCAGAAGGCAAATGCATACTTCAGGTTAAAAGTGCAATGTCATAGATTAGTAGAAAGAAGGAAAAAACCCCTAAATCACCACAGAGGTAACTCTGCTCCCTCAAAAGGATCAAGCTCACTGGCAGATTTAGAAGTTTGAAAACTAACAATGCTCTCGCATTATTGCTTGAACAACTTGGCCAGATCTTCCTCCCTCTGAGCTGAACTCAGACTTTCCTGGAGACATATCTGCAGCCATGGGTAAATCCTATTTTTTTGGCAGTATTTAAGCATTACTGAGGATCTCTTTTCATGCACTCAGCTATCCATGTAAAATCACCATCAAAGTCTCCAGTGCCAACCACGTAGCAAAGCTGTGGACATCTATGTTAGATGCCTTGGAAATGCCACCATGGAGCATACTTCTCCAGATACTGACTCCAGCTATTTACTTGCCATTAGAAAAGGGCCTGCTAAGTCCAACACCCACAAATCAAGAGTGCTGTGCAGTAATACAGCATTGTTCATTTTCTTTTCTCAAAGAAAAAAAAAGAAATTGGATTTCATCGCTTCTTTGTGTGTTACAGTTGTTTAAGTAAAAGACTTTGCTTCGAATTTTCCTACAGTCATTTTCTGTCTTAATTTTGTTATGCTTCCAAATAACAGGCATTCACTTGGGAAACACAAGAAAAGGAAAATGTTGAAAAGCTATTGATCTGCCAGGTGGAAAACTCTACATTTCATTTTTATTTTCAGGGTTTGGGGATTTTTTCAGCTTGAGAAACAACATATTATCCATTCAGTAAAATTCTGGAATCATAAAATTGTTTTATAACAAGAACAATCACAAAGACAATTTGTTCTTTGAATTTATTTTGAAGCCTGCACATCTATTGTATGCCATGCTTATATGTACAAGTCAGTTGTGAATACAGTTTTGGGTCTTGTTCACAAAGCTGATTACAACCAGAAAAGAAAAAAACTGCTAGCAATGCTGACATTTGTCCATACGGAAAAAGCATCTCTAAAATGACTGCTCATGTGCCATGGAAGATGCCAAATTACAGTACTTCCCTTTCCATTAGTCATTCCACAATATTGTTCCCAGTTGCTACATCTTGCACTTCCCCAGCAAGAAAGAAAAAAGGGCCACCAGACTCCCTGCTATCCTTAAGTGATAGATTGAAAACATTTCCTTTTTTTTTTGTTTGGTTTTTTTTTTTGTTTTTGTTTTTTTAGGAAGAGGAGAAATGGACCATGCATTTAGAGAAGAGTTTGAAACGTTGCAGATCTAAATTTCCACAAAAATACTCATTGACAAAACTCTGAGAACCAAGAAGGCTCTGCTTTAGTGGGGTTTCAACACATCATGCTTCCTATATTTTCTCCAACTAGTTCTCAGCTTATCATGTCACTTGTCTCCAAAATAAAGTGCCTGTTCTGCACTGTCTTCGGCATAGCCTACACTCTAATGTCCCCTGGGCCTTCAGCAAACACAGAAGCAGCAGCAGGTACTCATTAATTGCCTGCCTCAGCCGTTGCTATTGTCAGACCTAAGGGGGGTGACATCACAGGTTTCTGTAACTTAATGAACACTGCCTGCACTGCAAGGGTCAGAGGCAGCCCAGACAAACATCACCTGGTGTTGAAAAAGAGATTTTTAAAACACCACCAAAAAGTCAGAATCCTGTTCTTCCTGTATTTGCTCCAGAGCGGGTGAAGCTGTAGAGAAAGAACAGCTTTTAAAGGCACAAAGTGGATCCTGGCACGTTTCCCCTTTTGTATTCCAAGCTCCGGGTTGGAAAAGGCTGCATTGAGGGTGGGGTTTTTTGTTAGTTTAGTTGTGCTGCTAGACATATATTTAATCTTTTTCCCTGATATTCCTGTTATGAGAAGTCGCAGCCAGAGTTAGGGAGACATTTATCAATAGAGAAAGCATACACACAATTACTACAGCATGGCCTAAAACAAAGGGAGTTCACTTTTCATTACCCTGAGGCATTGAAAAGGCTTTGCCATTCTTAGTATTCCTTCTCTCTTCCCAGTATTAATTTATTGGGAACTGGCATCCATCCTTTCCCCATGAGGACATGGGAAGTTTGCAAGGTTTCAGTGAAAACTCTGGAGGTGGATCACATCAGCCTGGCTGGGATGAGAAGAGACCTGTGGGGATCATCTGGTCAAACTCCCCTGCTCGAGTGAGGTCACCTAGAGGTGGTTGCTCAGAACCATGTCCAGTATCTCTGAAGATGGATATCTAGCACTTAGAAGCATTGGTTTACCTCATGTAAATGCACAGAAGTGCCTTACCTTACCCAAACTGTCCTTCCACCAGAAATAAATCCCACAGATCGTGGACAGGTTACCACATAAGAGAAAATAAAGCAAGCCTGAAGATATTACATGGTCAGGGTGAGCATTAGTTTCTCCCATGACACCAATCAATCCTTTCACTTCTTATGAGAGAAACAAACCCACTTTCTCTTTTCTCTGCATTTTACCTTTTTGCCTCTCCAAACATCCACACTTTGCCCACGGCACTGGGCCATGAAAGGGAATTACCAAGATGGAGGGAGCCCTTTACCAAGATGTCCAATAACCACTCAGACAACTTCCCAATCATCTTGTCCCATCACGAGGAGCAGTAAGGGTGACAGGCCTGGAAATTTTAAATGGGTCAGCTATTGTGGTTTTGTGGACAAAGGGGTGACTAAGCAAGTTTCAGCTCAGCCACCTTCCTGCTCTTCCCCTGGGGAAACACAAGCCCATGTAAGAATGAAGAAGTGGTTAAATATGGGGTTACCTGACCAGATCTCTCACCAATCTTCCACACTTGGGGATTCCTTCAGCCACTAGTACATACATTTCTGAATTTTGATATCATATACTAGTGCAGTTCTGTATATTCTTGGTAACCTTGGGACTATTTGTTTGGGAGTGGGGGGTAGGGGCTGGGGGGTTTGGTCGTTCTTGGGGGGTTTTTCTTTCTTTGTGTTTTTCTTTGCCTGATTTTTTGTTTGTTTTTGGTGGGGGTTTCTTTTGTGTTGTTTTGTTTTGTTTTTATAATTGCAGCTTGCTAACTTGTGGACTTTACTGACTTGTGGTGGCAACAAGCCTTTCAAATAATTGTCCCTTATTTAGGAAACTTTTTTCACCGTATGCTCAACAAAGTACTCCCTGGAACCTGGCACAGATTCCCCAGAACTTTCCAGATTTCCTGTTAGGTGTAATAATATCCCTGCTCCAGCATGAGTGGAAATAATTAGGAGCCATCTCTCTGGGCTTCAGCAGCCTGAGAACAAAGCCTCCAATTTGCTCTCTGAGACTTTTTGTAAAAACATACCACAGTGAGTTGCCCTCAGGTGTGAGTCTTACTCAAGAAGGTGTCTGGGGCAGCTGGGGACTGAAATTATGAGCTTTTCTTCAAAGACTGAGGCCCCCTTCCCTTATCACTAGCAGGGAGATCTATAGTACTGTTTCACTGTAGTGACTGACTGCATTTTTAAAACAACCTTGTCTTGTATTACAAGTTTGCTTAACCCAATTGCTATCCTAGTTAATTCTTCATTAGAAGGATGGTGTGACTTTAACAGCCCAACTAAATGGGTGAATAATTGATGTTCTTGCCTAGACTGAGAACTGAAAATCCCCTATTAATGAAAAAAAATCAGCATGATTCATTTGGCTTGTGTCAGCTTATATTTTTCATTTGCCTGGTATCTCAGCTTTGGTAATCAAGTTGATTTCATTTTTATTTACACTTAAGTGTCACTGGCGGATTCAATTGCAAAGGCTGAAATAGGGAAGGGACAGAATCCTGTATGGAAACCAGCTGTTGACATTGGAATTTAGTGAAAAAAAAGGGAGAGAGAGAAACATCTGCATTTCTTTGCCTATCATTGCCTAATTTGTGGCAAATCACAGACACATTCCTAAGGATGCAGACGATGACAGTGTCAGAAGACTCATTGTTTCAGAGGTCACAGGAAGTCAGTGGCAATCAGAGGACCCAGGGTTCCCCTACAGAGATACTTTTGGTGGTTTTTGTATTTGTCCATAACAAGGTGAAATTTAAGTTGACAAAACCTCTTCAAAATCAATGCTTTGGAAAAGATACTGCATGTTTTCATTTCTACCATATAGACTTGATTTCTATGTCAGGGTTTTTTTTCAGACTTTTTCCACAAACACAAAATGTGCCAAAACATGAAATTCTCAATTAACTGTGCAGTCTATCTGTAAGCAGAGTCCAAATCACAGCATTACTCTTGTCCTTAACCCTCTAAAATACATTAGAGAATCTGAATCATGCTGTTTCATAAAGCTCATACCCTAGAAATGGGCTTCAGCTGTGACACATTGATATCACATATAAAATATTCCTCCTGCATGATGCTACCCAGATAAGGGTGTACAAGACAACAGCCACACTCAGATGCTCAGTAAAGCCAGGAGGAAATCACAGTAAGGCACAGGCACAGAATTTGCCTGCCTCTACCAGCAACAAATACTATCTACACACAAACCTCAGTGGTGCTAAAATGCTTCACTCCAAGGAAAGGCCTGGACATCCCAGGGAAACAGTCACTGTTTCATGATAAATCATCCCATTTACACAAGGCAGGGAGAGCACCTCAGCCATACTTTAAAGAACATGCCTTTTAACCCAGCTCACACAGCCCTGGGACAGCACTGGACTGTTTGCATCTCTTTCCTGAAGTCAACAAAGAAGCTGTGGATACCCCATCCACAGCTACATCCATCACTTACCCCCAGGTATTCAAGTCCAGGTTGTACAGGGTTTGGAGTAATCTGTCTTGTGGAAGGTGTCCCTGACTGTGACAGGGGAGTGAAACTAGGTTATCTTTAAGATCTCTGTCCAACATAAACTATTCTGTTATTCTATGTCTTACACAGTGTTTTCATATTCTTTCTTGCTCCGTCATTCACTGCTTGATTTGGTTTCACACGCTGATGAACTCCTGCATTTTACTGTCTCTCACCTACCAACTCACATCAGTTTCTTTAATCAGGCCATTGCTTCTCTCTGATTTAGCAAGCCAATTACTAATTCCTAGTTCCACTTGACTAACCATCAGCTTCATATACCAAAGGCTGTTTGTTTTATTCCTGCAATTTCAATTTTCACCAGCTCTGCCTACCTCCCCGGGCTGCAGTTGGCAGCAACAGGAGGAGGAGATGCAGGACACAAGCAGACCAAACAGTCTGTGGCTACACAGCTCCAAAGAAGCAGCTCTGCAGTGTAGCAGCATGCAGCAGCTCCCAATACCTTCACTTTGAAGGGAGACAACTTCCCCATAAAATGTTACCCAGCAAAAACTCAGTCGCACTCATCAATTGCTATTGAT
Source organism: Argya squamiceps (assembly GCA_037834095.1). Taxonomy (NCBI): domain Eukaryota; kingdom Metazoa; phylum Chordata; class Aves; order Passeriformes; family Leiothrichidae; genus Argya; species Argya squamiceps. Next base: position 64,214,835 of record JBBMKD010000102.1, read on the forward strand.
GGAAAATTAAGACTTGAAGATCTTGGAATCAAACTCAGAAAGGAATAAACTATTCCTAGGAAATTACCTCTCTCTTCCTCTGTGTGCATTTTGTTCACCAGCATTTCCTAACTTTTAGACGTGTCGTCTGACATAATTCATCAAATAACTTAATCTACATGACAAAAATTATGCACATAATTTGTGAGCAGACTCCACAAACATTTAATATTCAAAATTCAAGCTGTGGTGATTAGTCTTGATTGAACACACAAATCAGTCAGTGTCTTACTGTATTTGAATGATTAACTCCATAGTTTTTGGAAAAAAAACTCCACACTTATGATTATGATGAATTCAAAATCTGCTTTTTTGGGACTACTCTGATATTTGCTTGTGATTCTGCCACCCCTCCCTTTTTCGGGGTTTTAATTCTATAACTCACCATTAAATCCATTTGCAGACAGTAAACAGAAAAAGAGGATGTATTCCAGAAATGTATTCCAGGATGCATTCTGGTAGAAATTTGGAAATTACTTTTTGTAAAAGCTTTCTGCAACACTTGCTCTGACCTCTGATTTTTCAGGCAAGTAATGAATTCATGCTGATGAACAGAGTGCAATTTGACGATAACAAGTCAAAAGACCTTTAGAATTATTTTTTTTCTCCCTGGTCCATCTTTCTTTCCTTGGATCAGATCAGTGGATGTGAAAGAGCATAATCTGGATGTCTTCCATTTAACTATTTTCAGAGGAACATCTTGAAAGTTTTGTTTCTCCTTCTTAAGATGAAAAAATCTTTTGAACTCCATTGGCACTTCAGGGTCAGCAATGAGATCAAAATGAAGGGTTTCTTATTTCTTCCCCTCAATGAACACCTGGAAGAACATCAGGGGCTATCTGACATTCTGAATATCTGCCACTTTTCTCCTGGTAGCAGATGTTCTCTTCATCCTTGGACACTGCTGTCCTGTACTACACTTAGAAGCCCAGAGTCAAGGAAGAATGCTCTAGAACAAAAAAAAAAATCAATCACTAGAATGTAAACATCACTATAAACACCCTATTATCTGCCTCATTTGTAATCAGTTTTATCATATTGTTACAGCAAAATGCACATTTCACCCCCATGTAGGAGATGACTGAAGCAGTAAGTGTAAAGCAAAGCAAAACCACCATTGGAAGAGCACAGCTTCCCTTGGAAGACAGCCTTAGAGCCAAATCAGAGAAGCACAAAATCCTGCCAAGACGTCAAGTTTTGCTGACATTTTGTTTTGGAAATAACATCAAAAACTAAATGTTGTCAATACCAAAAAGGAATCTGATAACAGTATTTACAGTTTCAGTGTGCTAAAATAAAGTTGTTTAACTTAATTCCAAAGCCATCTTTGCTTCAGGTTTCAGTCAGTCATCATACCTGATTTAATACCTAAACCCTCAAGAAAAAGAATGGGATGGAAATGCTCCAGTTACACTGAAGCATGCTGAGAGGAAGATTTGAGTTTTATCACTGTAAATATTTTGGCCAAGAATAGTGCAATTTGGGAATGTTAGTTTGAATTAACATAAAATCAACCTTGGGAAAAAAAATCAGAAGAGATAGTTAAAGAGAACCTCAGTCCTGCACCCATTCCTAGTGTGGCAGCAAGGGGAAAGTTGTCCTGATGCTGCACATGTTCAACTTCTTTCCTTTGCCTGTCAGGGAAGATCTAAGGATCTTTTGGGGCTTGCAGTCTCTACTCAAGGGGATGCTCAACATCCTACTGCCAGTGACAGAGCAACCACAGGGTTCTGCAATAGAAACCTCAAAAGGGCAGAAAGGGTAGCAAGAATTTTGGTGGGTGCATGGGAAAGGGAAGAGCAAACAAGGAAGCTGCTCCTGGATATGGGGAAAGGTGTTTTCCTGAGGTTTCTGCAGGAGGGAATTCCCCAGAAGCTATTTATTGCCATTTCTGACTTAAAAAGACAGGACTTGGGGAAATACAGCGCAGGGGTAGACGGGTATTTCTCAGTACCATCTCTCCATGTCCCATTTCTTCTTTAGATAAGGAAACCCACTGAAGCGTGCTTCTGCTCCTCTAAGCAGCTGCATCACACACATGCACGGGCTTTATGTGCATATGTCTTTTTATACATCTTTTCACATGCCCAGGAGGAGGACAGGGCACGGGGTATGATTACATGTACAGAGGTAGAAAGACTAGATTTGTTTTCTGGGAAGAGCAAGGTGAGATCAGACAAGGTGCAAATTGGCAGAGCTACGCCTTTTTGTGCTACAGGGTATTTTTGGCAGCAGGGGAATCCCAGTTTCAAAGTGAGCCTTATCCTCCAAATAGGAGCTATCTCATGACGAGGAGCCCATCTCACAGGTGCTTGTAGGGAAGTAAGAGTCACAGCACTCCCCAGGAAAGAGACGCCTACAAAGCCCAGAGAGCTGTGAGGAGGAGTCCTGCTGCATCTTGAGAGTTCCTACTGAACACGGCGTGGATGAGACCCTGTGCTGCCAGCATTCCTGCTGAATTAAAGGATGAAACCCAGCACTGTTGCTGCAACATCCTTTTTGGGATGCTTAATCCCACACCAGCAACTTTTCACCTCCTTCAGGGAGATGGGGCTATGCTGTGGCCAAGGATGAGGGTGCTCTTTCCCACGCCAAAGCCAGACCCTTTCTCCCAGAACAGAGTAATTTCATACACCAAGCGACCAGATGGCAAAGCTCAAATGTCATATTAGCCTGTTTCTGAAAAAATTCACAGCCCAGGACAAGACTGGCAGAGCAGAGGGAGCACAGCACATGAGCACACACGCCTACTCACCAAAACACAGCTGGCTGGGGTTATTTTTAGACCAAATTTGACAGGGTCCCTTTAAATTTCACTGGCTTTTGTCAGTTTGTATCACAGAGCAAACGTTGTTTAAACAGAACACATTATTTTTGGCCCGTGAATCACAGGACCCGCTCAGCAGCCTTTTCATGCAAACCACTGAGAGGCCTCTGTTTTTCTCTGCACCGGATTATTGCAAAAAAAACCCCTTAATCACCAGGTACGGCGATTGGCCTCAAAGATTTGCAAATTAGGAGTAAGCCATCAAATAGCTTCCTAGGGGCTGTAAACCACACAAATCGCATTGCCATTAATGAGGGCTTATGCCACTAAATAATATCTTGCTGTACATGCACAAAGACATATATATATATATATATATATATATATACACAGACATGGAGTGTATAGCACGCCTGTTAGTTTACTCCTGTGGGAGGCACACGGGATTTCCCCGATGTAACATCCTTGGTAAACCTAACTGGCATGCAGGCGGGGAGATCTCCCAGGGACCCCCCACTCATCCCACTGGGAGCCAGCACCCTGGGAGCAGCGGTGGTAATTGCTCAGCTGCGGTGGCAAGGGAGATGCTGGCAGAGGAGCTGTGGGAGTGTTACGAGGGAGGGTGAAGCACCAGGGGACTTTTAAGTATGGCAGGGAAGAAAGAAAAAAAAAAAAAAAAAGCCAAGGGAGTTTGTTTTTCAGCTATACTCCCAAAGACTTCTGTAAATGCCTAACCGCTGTCAGTGGTGACAGGGATCTTCCTGGCTCCTCCGTGGCGGGACGAGGAACATCCCCATCCCTGAGCTCAGCGCCTACGTAGGCTCGTGGTTCCCCAGGCACGCTGGGCTGCGGGCAGCCCTCCTGCAGCCCTGGAGCACCACCAGCAGCAGCACCCTGAGTCACAGGCTGCTGGGGCCGGGCCGGCAGACCGCAGCCTGCGCAATGCTCGGGGAAAGCAAAACAAAAACAAGCCACACGCTCCCCCCGGCCCGCTCCCACCCAAGGATGGGTTTGAAATGATTTGCAGCTGGTGTTGCATAGAGCTGTCAGCTTTCGGCTGCTTCAGCCTCTTCTCAGCGCCGAGGGGACGGCAGGGCAAGGGAAAAGCAAAGCCCCGAGGAGGGCACAGCTCTGGGAAACCCATTCCTCCCGCCGGGCCATCCCAGTGGTTACTGTCTTTCCTCAGCTCGAGCGCATTCAAATCCACCCTTTTAGAATGGCAGGATTACCCAAATCATGACATATGTGTGAAAGTGAAAGGAATGCAAGCGTTCAGGTTTTTTTAAACTCAGATCTGCAGATTCTCTTCTGTTTAAATAAAAAAAAAAAAAAGGGGGGGGTGGAAGGAAAAGAAAAAAACCCACATAGCTTCCATGTCCCAGGTCGAAATAAAATAATGCAGCATTTGCTCTTTTGCACTGGGGATTTCCACGATCTTCCTTCCTCCACGAGGACCAGCCCCCCGAGCACTGCCGGTCCGCCCGGCACAGCTGGAGCCCGTGGCAGGGCCCCGGGCAAAGGGCAGGGCAGCAGTGGGCGGGCTCCAAAATAAACTCAGCTGCGGCCACATTTCCTCCTCACCGCCCTTTCTGTGACAAGTCAGGAGCCTTGCCCATCCCTGTCTAGCCCCGTTTTTCTTAACCGAGGCGAACGCTGCTGCAGTTTGTCCAAAAGGGGTAAAGTGAAGGCGGTGGGGAGGGATGGAACAGAGCCCAAAAAAGCAACGAGGCTGTGAGGGACAAGAAGCAGGATTGAAACAACAACAATCACTTCCAGGATAAAAATGTCCACTCCTGAGAAAAGATGGCTTAGAAAGTCTCCAGGCAGATGGAGCGCCTCAAAGCTTTCTATTTCTTTGTCAAAAACAAAACAAAACTAACCCCACAAACAAACAAACAACCCGAACAGGAGAATAAACAGGAGAAGCCCCACCTAATGCTCTCTGTTTTAAAGACCACTTTCCCAGTGTGGCAGCAGCAGTCATTGCCTTCACTGGCTGCACAGCCCTGTGGAATAGGCACTTAACATCACACCCCAGTAACGTGTCCGAGCACAGCTCCTCCTCCTTTTCAATTTACACCACCATTCGAGCATTCCAAATCCAGCCATTCCAGAGGGGACCAAGAGGTATCTGTGGCAGGAAGCTCAGAACAGAGGCCTGAGGTTGCAGGTGAGGCACTGGTCCTACCACACACAGGTCACATCACCTTTCCTCAGTGTACCCACAACAAACAGTGAGCAAAACAAATGAATTCAAGTCTCAGGGGAAAGTCTGGGACAGGTGCTGGACAACGGCTCAAAGCAACAGTAAAAAGAGGCCTGCGAACACAAGGTTGGATGGTTGGTTCTTTTCCCCTAGCAAACATTTCCATTTTGTTCACCCTCTGATGACACTGTCTCCTTTGTACAGTACTCTTGGAATCTTGGCCCTCTGCAGCATCTTCTTTGAAAGACATATAATCATCTGGGATTTGTGGATAACTTATCCACTTAAAAAAATACACATTACATACAATTACCGCTGTAGCTTAATAGGAACTGTATTCTCTCCAAAATAAACACTCTGGGCCAGTGAGCTTCAAGTGACTTTCAAACAAGGTTTACCAAAACAGAAACAAAAGTGAAACATGACACCTACTTTCTATATCCCTACCTCCCAAATAAAACAATTTTGTTCTGGAAGGTTCCACCAGAAACAGAGGAAAGATAGGATTACATGGAGTCTCCCACATTTGGGGTGCAGGGAGGGAGAGGAAAATCTGCTGTTTCTTCTCAACAGTTGAGAAACAGGGGAAATGAGTTAGTTTTGACACTTGGAACATACAGACCTCAGCAGGTTCCAGGGAGTAGCATCAAGAGGGCTTTTCCTGAGGTTCTTGGGACAAAAAAAAACCCCACAAAAACAAAAACAAGTGAGGACAAAAGAATTAACACTTTAGTGCAGAGCAAGCATCCACACAGGCAACTGCTAGGATTACCTAATTTTGGGAGCAGGTCAGGTCCTGGGTTTGGGGACAAGACTGATATGTGTGTGCTTTGTCATTTTCATTAATGTTTAATTAATTCCAGGTACAGCTCCAGATCTTTAGCAGCACACTGGAAATATACTGGATTCACTTAAGCTTTAAATTCACCCTGCTTTGAGTAGGGGTTTAGCCAAAAAAAAAAAAAAGCAACCTACAAGTGAAATGTCAATTCTGTGTGAAGGGTGGTCATCAATCACCAGGGTCTCATACAAAAGTCCAGTGCAGACAGACTCTTCCTTCCATCATGGCATCTGATAGAAATGGAGCAACCCATGCAAGGCCATTCAGTGTGTCATCCACACACATGGACATTATATATTAAAATACATACAGGGACTCCAGAAGACAGAATCCTCCTCTCTGCTTCACCAGGCCTTAGCAGTACATCTTCCTTTAAGGAATCGATATCCAAAGGTAACAAGGCCATTCTGAACTGCTGCTCATGACCTAACTACCTACTTGCACTGGTGATCTTCTACATCTGAAAAACAAAATACTTTGGAAAAAGTTGTGATCCAGCTTCCTGGAGATTTTTTGCTGTTTCATCTTTCCATCCCTTTAGGCTGCTTTCTCCCTTGCCCTCCTACTTTCTTCCTGTAGTTCTCATTATATTTTTGAATCTTTGACTTCACCTTTTCTTGCCAGCCAAACTTCTCAGTGGCCTAGATTCAAATCTAAACATTAAGGCTCATTGAAAGAGAAGGTGCACTCAGTGAAAGCAATTACACAGAACAGACAGCTTATTTCTCCACTGCAAAAAGATACTTTAAGTGAATTTTTAAGAGTCCATGCATGTCCAACAGGATTACATGGCTAACTTCAGATTTGCAGCAGCAATCCTCAAACTCATCATTTAAAGATGCCCAGACCACTGCACTACTGAGTCAGTTCAGAGCCCACTTAAATCTACATTCTCCCACATGTTTCCATATGTATTTCTGGCATTATTTCATATTTTCTTCTCTATATTTAGAAAAACCATCAAAGAGTAAACATGATATCCATTTGTTGTTGGCTGTATGTATTTAAAGTCCCAACATTGAAATGCAAGGCTCCTGTTGTAGATTGAAAGAAGGGCTTCTGTTCTTGAATCTTGTCTGCTTCTCCCCACTGCAAAAGGCTTGCTAGCAAAATCTGTTATCTTCTCTCTCCTGTGAGCTGGAGCCACTACTGGAGTGCTTTCTGCAAGTCCGGCATAGCCATGAATTTTGTGGAGTCACTTGGAAGTCACAAAAATTAATTTTGTGGAAAAATCAGCTTTGGAGCAGCTTAGCTTTCTTTTTATTTATTATTTTTTTAAATTTTCTGATTACTCCCCAAAGATGACATTTTCACTAATCTGTAGCAAAGCCATCACATGCGCTGACTTCTGTGTTGTTGGGAAACAAATTTCTGTTCCATGAAGGCACAATCCATCTTTGGTGTGGCTCAGATCTGTTCAATATTTTATGCTTCAATTTCACTCTGCTCAAGATTTCCTCTGGAACTGGCTTCCAGCAGAGCAAAGAAAAGCTGCACCAGCAAATCCCTCTGCCAGCTGCGGGTCCCAAACCTTCCCTGTCCTGGGAAGGAGCCCCTCCAGTCCTTTGTAGGAGCCCTCCTAATTGACTTTCACTGTGCTCATGGAAACCACCTCCAGCATGATCCAGCCTTCACTACCTCCCTGTTTTGCCTGTGCACACACACCCCATCAGGATGCATTTCAGGGCTCCACTGGAAGGACACTCAGGCATGTGGCAGGAGGGAAGTTCAACAGAAGGCCTCATCTGGATAGCCAGGGGAGCAGGGCTGCAGAGTGCACCAGTTTCTACCTCCCACAAAGTACAGATGCAGCCCAGGTGGCTCAGAGTTTTTATTACTCCACTGATGGAGAAGCTTGAAGGAATGTAGATTTGGACAGTCTGGAAGTCATTATCCCATGGTGCTGTCTTTAGAGTAGCTATTCTGCCTTGGACAAGCTCCCTGAAAATGTACACAGGCTAACTCTTATGCAATAATAAGTAATATAGAGCTTTACACAAAAATAGCAATTGCCAGGGTATGTAAATTTATCTTTGAGGGGAATATGCATTTGCTGAATTACAAGAACTGTTGTGGAAAGCAAAGATGCTCTGCTCAAGGTTGTTTCTAAATATCTGCAAAGAACCAGAGGCCCAACTTCATTCAGCACAGACCTTCAACTGTGCTGTGCAGTCAGCAATATTCACATGTGATACTTGACCTTCCTGAACTGCATGCTTTGCAGCTTGATTTTTTTTTAAAAAAGCAAAAATAAAAGAAAAAAAGACACTTCAAAGCATCCTCAGCATGTGCTGCAGTCATGTGCCACATCCTAGCTACAGCTAGTGGGATTGAACTAGACATTGCCAGCAGACAGTAGTTTAATCCAGTCACTGGGGTCTCAGCAAAGCCTTTCTTCTAGAAGAGCATCAGTTTGCTTCAGCTCTCACACCAAGCTGGCTAGCAGATTACAAAGCTTATAACCTTTTATGTGTTAAGAGTGTATTTTTCCATTTTCCAGTCACATACAGAGCAAAAGTTCTTTCCCCTTTGAGCGTCCTAAAACACATTAGATTTTGAGTTTGGAAATTTACATCCCAGTGGAGAGGAGAAAAAGACAAAGAAAAGGGTAAAAGAGATAATATGTGAAACTGGGAAGGCTCATCCTTTTAATGTGGCAGCCTTTGTTCCTTCCATTGTTGTGTGAACTGCAAGTCCCTTCCTTTAACCAACTAGATTTGCTATTTGGTTATTCCTCAGTTGTCATTCTCCTCTGTTTTGCTCCTGGTTTCATCATGAAGCAATACTGCCCAATTTCCCAGCACTGAGCCCACTTAGCTGACAACACTACCTTTTCTTTCAGCCAGAGTAGACTGAACCAGGTTCTCTCACTCCACAATGACTGCAGCATTTAGGGAGGAGAGCAGTGGCATCTGGATTCATTCTCGTTGTATGAGTGCACCAGCAGGCAAGAGGAAAGGAGCACAGGCTGTGCTGACATACAGGGGTGTGAAACCTTCTGCCACCTGAGTCAGCGGCACAACACCGAGCTAAAACCGAAGGCACAGGCAAGCTCTGGGCTCTCAGCACAGCATCACCTACTTTTCCCCCTGTGCTTTCTGCATACGTGCTGGGCTAAACTCCAGGGATTAATTTACCACCCACTGTGCAGTTTTGCAGAGGAGGAAGGGATCAAAGACTAGTTCAACAACATGAAGTTGTCACTAATGACGCAGAGGCCGATATTTCCTCTTGGCAGCCCGGAATGCAGAGAGGGCTGGCTCTGGCACCTCCTTAGGTGACACCAGCACTGCTCTCCATGCCAGACCACCACTGGAAGGCAGCACTGCCCAGACCCATAGACATTTGGCTGCAAGAAAAGCTCCAGGCATAGTATCCTAGGGAAACTCCAGCTCAGCTTGCATGAGGCCAATGCTGATGGTAGTCAGGGAAAGCCTCATCCAGATCTGGGGTACTTTTGATTATTTTTACACTCTTATCCTTTTTTTCACCCCCCATATATTTTCCTGTCTTGATCACCAACACTGAAAGGAGCCATTACAAGCCTGACTTCTGCTCTCAGACACCTGCAGCAGCACCACTTAGCATCAGTCCATGTTAGCATGGGGCAAAATTTGGGAAGAAACAAAACTATCTGAACTCTTAACTGTTCTTTGTCTTTTTACCAGCTCCCATCTAATGTATTGGAACCAGCACACCTGCACTGCTTGTCTCGAAACTCAGGTTTCCTTTTTCAAAGCAAGGGAGATGACACCCTCCTTCCTTAAATGGTCTTAGAATGCACAGAGAGAGCAGCACAGCACATCGCCACTGAGCGCTACAACTAAACACCAGCAGAAAGCTCCTCAAGAAAACAAGCAGGCAGCTCTGTCCTGCACTCTGCAGATGAACTCCAGCTCACTGCCAAACACAAGCAGTTCTCTTGCTGTGTGAACTGTAAACAGTAGAATTAGCTGATAACCAGCATCTTGAATTTGGCAAGGGCCCGCTTTTTTTCCATCCCCAACTTTAGGAAGCAAGAATGCACAAAAACTCCAAGGCTTAGAGATGGGAAGTGAACAGCAAACACTGCCTCCCTTCACCAGCTGATCCCACAAACATAAAGGTGTAAAAACTACCTATGTTTTCACTAAGCAGCTAAAGCGCATGACTGAGAAATTTCAGATACTCCAAAAACATTTAGTGTTAATGAAGCACAGCATGATTTCAGAGGGCAGGGAAAAGGAGGCAGCACAAGAGTTTCATACCAAATGGCCTTATTCCAACCTCAAATTCCTCACAAATACATCTGATTATCTGACCACTAATCAAATGAAGTGTTCCAAAAACTGGAGGCACTTCTCCTCAGCACTGAAAATCACTGTAAGGAAAGGAAATATGCCAATGTGCATCATGTGATGGAACTGAGAAGAAAATTCTAGGTGGATGAAAAAGTGGATTTTGTGGGAATAATTTTTGTCTTTTTTTTTCTCCCCTCTTCCCCTTACTCAAGTTCATTTCTACACAGGATAACTCCTGGAGGATAACACTTTGTTATGGGAGAGAGCCAGTCTTATGAACAGCTATGGCAAAATGCTCTGTGGGAAGCCACCACTAAATCAACCCAGCCCATGAAATTGTGACTCGCTAAATCGAGTAAAGAGGCCCTGGCTGCAGATGCAAAGGTAATCCACAGCTGCTACAGGAAGCGCAGGGCACCCCATCGCCTCTCACTGCCCTGCAGAGGGCAAGCTCAAGCTGTGCCCCAAGCACAGCCTGCAAAGCAGGAGACAGGCTCAGAAGCAGAGAGAAAGTGCTTGTACTGCCACCTTCCCTCACTTGTAGCACTGCTAGAGCACAGGCATACTGCAGGTAGTGCTGTGGGCCAGAACTTGGTCACACCTGGCACAGCTCTTTGGGCAATACACATCACCACTGCACTTTGAGGAGGCAGGAAAAGCCACCCAGGGAGGAAGATTTGTGAAAATTAGGAATTACAGGGAGTGTGGATACATGTGACAGCTAAGAGGAAGCTGGAGGGAGTGGATTGACATCCTCAGGAAGGTGCTGGTGTTAGGAAACATCTTTATATGGGGGTTGGTCCTGGTGATTGGGATAAGAAGAAGTGAAGAGGAGGCAGTAGGCCACTTCAGCTTGGGGAAGCAGGGCAGGACTTGCCCCTTCCCCATCCCATCTTCACCAAAGAGGCAAGAAAATGCAGAGAACTTCCCAGGGCAAAGGGTCTGAATACTAGGGGGCAATTTGCCAGCTCTTCACGTTGCAGGAGTACTCATACATTGCCAGTGAAGAACAACAGCCAAGACACTGAGATATCACTGGAATCACACACAGCTTCTGCTGCAGGGTTTGCTTTTTTTGTTTGAGAAGGAGGAGATGAAGAGCAGCACTGACTTGGTAAACCCAACATTTGCCTGCTGACAGTGCCCAGCTAGAGTCTGATTGCCATGGCAATTCCTCCCTGGAGAGCTGAGCAGGGGGTTTAGGCTGTGCCTGAGCTCTCTGAGTAACCCCTGCTCCAGCAAGGGCCTACTAGCAGCTGACTGCTCAGGACACAAGCAGGGTTCAGAGCCACAGGCTGTGTCAGACACTGCTGATATTTTTTGTGAAAACCACAGCAGTGGCTCTTGTGTAGGAATCCCACTCTCTGTACCCATTGCTAGAACAGCAGTTGCAACCCACTGGTTCAAACCTCATTATTCTGTTAACAGGTTGTTAGCATCATTAAAACATTGCAAATTTGTTTTATCCTATCTTTGACAGACTGAAAAAATTACTTTGTTCTTCAGTGAATGGTAGTGAGCAGGGACTGAACATGGATTTGGTGTACAAAGGATATTAGTGTTCCCAGGGAGAGGAGATCCTTGCCACTCTGGCCAACTTGCAAGGTCCCCAGCATAGTGCAGGGTTTAGGAAATTCTTGGCATTTACACATGTTTTGTAACCCACTGAGACATCCTTCAAGATGATACCAGTGGTAGGAAGCAGACCAGCACCTCTTCAACATCTCTGGCAGAATTATAACCTATCCTCCAACATGCTTCAGAGGTTATCAGGACTTAATGGGAAAAACATTAATTTACATTTCAGCAGAGGCTTTCCAAACAGAACACCGTTTCACTGCTCTGAATTGCACTTCTCCATGCACATGGCAGGGATAAGCAGTTCCTTGCTCTGCTCTGCATTTGTTGCAATCTAAGTACCAAAGGTTGTGACAACAGATTTAGGTACTATACTAATACACACTATAGATAGGACTTTATCTTATTATCTAATACATAATCTAATATTATCTAAGGTAGAGTTGCACATAAATGACACCAATTCAGCAAGCACTTAGTGGAGTCAGTGCTGGATCTCTATTACCTTGTATGTGGAATAATTACTTATGATTGTAAATTGACTACATTAAGAGTAACATGCTAGATCTGCTATCTTCTGAAAAGGAAGTGGAAAAAATGCTGTTAGTGATGTCTCCTTAGTCACAAAAAAGGGACTTCTGTGGTTTTTTCACTCTGCCACCTGCAATTCTTATCCCTTCAGTCCAGCAAGGTGCTCTCTGTGTCACAAGTCTTTATGAAACTCCTCTGTCATAGAGTTCTATTGTCTTGCCCTAGAAGTTCCTGAGGTTCAGTGGTAGATTAAGAAATCCCACACAAATTTGAAAATTTTGATATGCAGTATGTTATCAAACACACATCTATTTACAATACCAGTTCTGGATCCCCCTCTAGAAAGGGCAAAGAAAAAAAAATCATAGCTTGCTCAACACAATTGTCTAGAAGAACAGAATCTGAGAACCAGTTATACTTTGTGTATGCAGGATAAATACTCTGGCATTTTGTCCCTAATACACTGTGGTGTCTTTCTTTCACTCTGAATTTCAGGTTGTTTGTACATAATATTTCTAAGTAGTCAAGTAGTAATTTTGCCTCTCTGACACAAGAGGGAAAAGGTAGAATTAGGAAGCCACTCTTTAAATAAGTACGTAAGTTCTTGGAAGCTATTGAAAATAAGTGAAAAACATGCCTTTTATTTCTAAACAATATTAACCTTGCCAAGAAAGAACCCACTCTTGGAGTTTGGTGGTAAGGTAAACAATTACTAATTTCCCCTATGAGTAGGAGATAATGAGATAGGCAAGCGTTTTTCTGATAAAATGTTTCTTAATTTCAACATATCTACTTTTAGAAACCAAGTTGTTAGCTGCAAAGGTTCTGCTTTGATTAATGTCATAATTTTCATTCATTTTAAAGAGTCAGAAATGTCAAATCATTGTTACACAGGAAGTTTTGGGCTTGGATCAAAGTGACATTTCATTTAGCACTCTGAATAAACACACAGTTTAAAAGCCAACTCAGTGAGAAGGAGAAGCTCTGAAATCTAAGCAAATAATTCCAACTACTGAATCCAATTTCTGCTTGTGCACAAGTCATCCCTTTGGGACTGAGAAATCCCTCTGAATTTTGGCTTTTTGGAACAGCCTTTTAATTCAATTCAGAACAAAGATACTGAGATGAGGTAAGCCCCTTCCTGCCTTCTCCTTAAAAATACATATTAAAAATATTAATCTTACACAAGAGAGAGAGGAGAGGCACTTGCAGGATAAGCTGTCTAAGAACTGTAAAATTTTCCTGCTTGCCACACACATTAGGTGGACATTGCAGCATTGTTTGTTCTCAGATTGGTAGTGAAATTGTTCAGGATATTTTTAATCAATCTTCACTACTTGTTGCTATCACTGCTGCATTGCTGGGCAAAGCCCTCAGCTTTTATTAGAAGTTAAAATATTTTTACACTTGTTGCTCACACAGCTGCAAAGAAAAGTTAACTCAAACCCCCAGAAGCTACCAAAACCCAAGACAAATAAAACTAGAGAGAATTAAGTCTTGTGAATTACACCAACCACATGACTTTACCTCAGGATTTGAGGATGCCTGGAGCAGATTATGCCAAGCTTGCAATTTTGTCAATTATGTTTCATTTCCTACATTGGGGCTGTCATAAAATGAATTGTTATCGTAGATGTCCCTGGGGACATAGAGGTCTGGCAGCCTCACACTATATGCTAAAAAGCTTTCTCAGATAGGGCTTGTCAGAAAACACCTCTTCCACACAGACCCCTGCACCACCTGCCACTGAGCCAGAACGAGGGAAGCAGAGCCCCTGGACACATTCACATCCTGCATAGAGGACGCTGCACAAGAACAGCCCTGGGCCCCCCTTTCCAGGGATGCTGCCCCTAATGCAAGCCAGCTGACAACAGCAGTAAATTTAAACCAACCAAACTAGGAAATCTGTGTGTGAAATAGCAGAATGACATCAAGAACAGAAACACGCATCAAAAAAATAGAAGGAAAATCTACTTACCCAATGCCTCGTGATTTGTTCACCTTATAAAATCACTCTGGCAGAAGCAAGACCCCCTTCTGTACCAGTTTCTTATTCTTAGATGGTGCCTAGAAAGGAGAGCGAAGCACAAAGACGGGGTTTTTTAAGTCCCCATACCTTTCCTAGGCTTTTGCATGGCTTTGAATCTGTTCCTATCACCTGATCCTAACTGCTGTCACCTGCCAGAAATTTCCTGCCTTCCTCTCACTTGTTTTGCCATCACTGGATGTTGCCCTGGCAGGGAGGGACCCTTGCCAGTGCAAAAATATTGAAGAATGTTTGAAAGGCACCTCTCTGGCCTCTAAATGAGTTGTCAGAAGTGAGAAAGCAAGAATATTTGTTTCTATCAGCCGCTTCATTAGCGACAGATTGAGGTGGTAATTAAACACTATATGGTAATGATGGACTTAACTGGGGACTGCTTGATGGCCTGGAAATACCATGCCCATCAGTGAAGACACACAATCATCTAAGATATTGCCACTTCACACTGTTTGCTGTCACCTCTGTTACCTGAACCATACTAATAGCATGAGTGAGTCAAACACATTTCGGTGCAGCCAAGCAAGCTGGCCTGAGTCACTCTCATAGAATTGGGCATGAGCAGAGGACATTTTGTGGACACAAGGTGATTTACAGCTCCAGTTACTTGTTCTATCCTTCAGCTGAACCACGTTAATGAACTAACTGGGAGCTCCCAGTATGCTTCAGCACAAAGTCAGCTATGGCTGCACAAATCAGATGAGCCCCTGAAGTGGATTGGGAGCATTGTCAGAGTGTGTGAACGTGGCTCAGCTCCAGGGGAGGAGCAGATGCAAGCTGGGGTGTGGTACCAAGCAGATGGAAAATGGTGTTTCCCTAAACAGTCCCACTAGATCTGCACATCTGCTTCACCCCAAGTGTGTTCCTTCTTCCTTTTTCCACTCACTGCAAAAAGATTTGGGCTGAATCTCCTATTCCACTGAACCTTCAGTCAATGTTCATACCCATGGAGAGATGACATAAGATTTGACCTTTCCTGTGTATTTGCTTGCTACATCACACTGGCTGTGAAATAAGAAAGACTCTATGAAGTGTGGAGTGTTGGATTTCAGATCCTATTTGGTATTGTGCTTTCTTTGCAATGTTTCTGTATCCAAATTTTATCCCTTAGCTAGGCTGAAGGGAATGTATCTTCCTTCTTGTATATGGGAAAACAAAGCAGATGGTCTCAGTCTGAGGGACAGATGTCCACATCAGAAAACTGTCACCGCACTTGACACCTTCCCAGCCATACTGGCCAAAATCCTCCAGAAAAGAAAAAACACACCTTGCCATTTTGCATACATTTACATTCATTTGCATGCATTCAGGCACCTACTGAGCAGAATGCTCAGCCTTCCCATTTTTTAAGCTGCACACAACCTCAGAAACACTGGTGTGAAGATTACTTGTTAAAAGAGCTGACTGCCTGGTGACTTTGGTATGCCAGCTATTAATAAAAAGGACCCTCCCGTGCCATAGTCCTATTCTCTTCCTGCCCTTTGTCACAGGGATGAGTCTAGACAAGGAAGAGCAGCTCATAATGGCACTGCCCCTACCCAGAAATTCTGTAAAGGCAAATGAAAACCCTTTTCTGCTAGATTGTCTGGGACATGAGCAAGGCATTTGACACTGTCCCACATGATATCTTCCTTGTCGCTAAACTGGAGAGACACAAATTTGACAGATGCTCCACTCAGTGGATAAGGAATTGACTGAATAGTTGCCCTAAAAGAGCTGTGGTAACAGCTCAATGTTCAAGTGGAAAGCAGTGAAAGTGGCATTCCTAAAGGGTTGGTATCAAGACCAGTGCTGCTTAACATCTCTTGTCAGTGACACAGACAGTGGGATTGAGGCCACCCTCAGCAAATTTGCTGGTGACACTGAGATGTGTGCTACAGTCATCATGCTGGAGGGAAGGGATGGCATCCAGGGGGATCTGGACAGGCTGGAGAGGGGGGTCCTGTGTGAACCTCATGGAGTTCAGCAAGGCCAAGTGCAAGGTCCTACACATGGGTCAGGACAATCCCAAGGACAAATACAGGCTGGGGGAGAATGGGTTGAGAGCAGCCCTGAAAGGAGCTCTCAGGGTTGTTAATGAGAAGCTCAGCATGGCCTGGAAATGTTCGTTTACAGCCCAGAGAGCCAAATGTATCTTGGGCTGCATAAATAGTGTGGCCATCAGGTCAAAGGAAATGATTCTGCTCCCCTATGCCACCCTCATGAGACCCGACCTGCAGGAATCCCATTCAGCTCTGTTCATAAGAAGGACCTGTTGTAGCAAGTCCAGAGAAAGCCACAAAGATGCTGAAGGGGCTGGAGCACCTCTCCTATGAAGACAGGCTGAGAGAGCTGGAGTTGTTTAGCCTGGAGAAGAGAAGGCTCCAGGGAGAGCTTAGAGCAGCCTTACAGTGCCTACAAGGGGGAATAGCTTTAAATTGACAGAGGATGGGTTTAACTTAGATATTAGGAAGAAATTCTTTGCTGGTGGTGAGGCACTGGACAGGCTGCCCAGAGAAGTTGTAGATGCCCCATCTCTTGAAGTGTTCAAGGCCAGGTTGGACAAAGCTTTGACCAACCTGGTCTAGTGGAAGATGCCCCTTCCCATGACAGAGAGGCTGGAAAGATGATCTGTAAGATCCCTTCCTACACAAATAATTCTATGATTCTGTGATTCTATGAAAAGACTGGTGACATTGCCAGAGTACAACAAACATAGTCTTGTCTTGTTTCCCATATGTATTTTTTTTCCTGTCAGGGAGTTTTCTCTTCCAACCTCAAACAACCAAAGAAGGCTCTATATCTTTACTTTTCATAAGTGAGGCAGCAGTAATTTGCTGGGATTGTGGTGGCTGGAACGCCTGGAGGATCTGGATGCGGGCAATCTGAATTAGGAGAGAAGTCAATGAAACTCAGGAGAATACTCAATTGCCTTAGCACGAGGTCTGTTTCCCAATATGCATGCACATTGCTGTCTGAGTTCATAGGAATTTATCCCACATGGAGCCTTGCATCCAATAGGAGGGGGAAAAAAAAGATAAAAACAAACCAAACCAAAACACAGCAGATTGCTCAATACTGTCTGTAGGCCAGTTAAAAGGGGAGGAAAAAGAGACCTCTTGATGCAGTCTGCTTGGCCAAAGCTGAGCCCTGCTCACGGGGCAACCTCTGCAGGGGCAGGAATAGCATCCTGGCTTCCCATCCTGCATGGGGAAGGTCCAGCTGTGGACTGGGGTGTGATACCTGCTCCCCGTCAAGGCCCCCATGAAACACTCAGGTGGTAATTACTGCTGAGAGCTCAGTGATTATGGAGACTCTAAGAAACCCTGTGTGTGTTTTCCAGTGCTAGTTGTGGCTACTTGGTGAGGCAGAAGGAGAGGGAAAAGCAGCCATTCTCATGGGAATTTTTTTGTTTGCTTCATTCTAGGGTAATTTTGTATTGGTTCTTCTCTTCTTCTCAACCCTGATGATGCAATGACATTGTGCCAGGGAAGAGGGGCTGTCTGAAGGTGAATGGCAGCAAATAAAGAAGCAGAGAGGCAAGACATGCTGCTCAGCACTTCCTGTTTGTCACCCAGGGCCTTTGCCCTGTGTCTCCATCCCTGCCAGAGCTTCAGAGTGACTCAGGGTTTGTCCAACCTGCCATGCACAGCTGTGAAGAATCCCAGCTGCTGGGAACAGCATAGAGGTGGCAGAGCCTTTTCCCACAAAATAATGTTAACAGTCACAGAGATTTTCAGCCCCAAGGACCTTTGCCTATGAATCCTGTCAGCTTCCTTGCCACCTCCATAGCCTATCAACAAATCAACTAGGTTTTTCTTTCACGGGCCATTACATTTCCCACTTCTTTCTTTGGCACAAGGCAGAAACAGTCACAGAGGTTTCCCAAGCTGAGCTGGAGACACGGCTGCACACAGAGCTACAAGTGAGGAAAATGCTGCTTGTTTTCACTCTCTACCCGACACATGACAGCCTGTTACACAAAATCAGCAGCAAAACTCCCCCCCACTTTTGCAAAAAAATAACACAACCCAAAACTTATGTAACTCTGCAACTAATCTTTGTTAATCTTGAGCAAGGCATTTAAATCCAGGGAATAAGCCTATTCTTCTCATCCCCCCCACCCCCCAGCCTATCTGTACAGCGAAAAGTGAAACAAATAGAAGCAAAGTTCTCAGCCTTGTGATTTTTCCCTTTGACAAGAGCAAAGTGGCATTGTGTCCCAGGACTGCTCTGAAGGAAGCCCTCCTGCCTTGCCTTATCTCATGCACTGAGCACCTTAAGAGAAAAGCTGCTTTTGGAGCAGTTGTCAGTGGCTCTTGGCTGAAGCATGGAAATCTCTACTCTCGCCACGTACCACTGCCTTGCTTTTGTCTGGTATTTTTTTGTTGCCTATTCCATCACACACATAAAGACAGAGGAGCGGCCATCTGAAGTGTTCCTTTACGGTGGGCAGTGGAAATATTTGACAGTCCTCAATCTGGTAAGCAAATCGTGTTGTACAGTGATACCAATATGTCTATTTGTTTGTCTGCCATCTGTGCCTCAAGACATATGCAGCTGGTGTATTTGCTGCTGTTAAACTGCTTCCTTTGGTGGTTTTTACCCCAAAGGAAACTAAGGAGGCATCTGTGCTTGTGCTGTGAAATGTATTCACAGGTTTCAAGCAGAACGAATATTGACTGGTGAGATGCTTGGTTTTTGGAAAATACTTTGAGGCCAGCTGCCTCCTTGTAAAAGAGACATTGTCAGTAAGGAGGGCAGAAAAATGGGGGTGTATCCAGCCAGGACACATACAAGTTTGGTGCCTGTTTTCTAATGTTTGATTCAAAATATTTCAACACTGCTTGGAGTTTTACTTCAATTTTTTTAATAGGCTTTTATGTCCTCTCAATTACAGGAAAAGTGAAACAAAGCAGAGCACCATGCTAATTTAGCCATTCAGAGTACCTGCTTCATTTGACAATCAGTAGAGAACACGAGGGAAAGAAATTCCAGCCTGTGGAGAGAGGTGCTTGTGATATTATTACATGAGTTTCAGCAGTGCTATCAACTGGTTGTACATTTCCTAAAAGCACACAGAAAAAGAGAGGCTGTAATGTGTTCTGGTTCTTCTAATGTGCTAACATTTCACAGGATAGAGATCAAAGTGAAAGTACATGAGATACCCAGGGGAGAAGATTTGTTCAAAGTCTAAGGCGTTCATCAGCAGCTTGGGGAAGTAATGCTGGTGGGGTGGAAAGACCAGGCTTGTGGAGAGGTTTCCTACAAGGGAAAAATTTCATGCACACTTGCTAATTTGAAGGATGACCGCAGGGACCTGCGTGGCCTTTCATCCATCCTGTGTGACCGTCAGAGTTGAATATCAGTGGGAGGTCTGGTCTGGGGCATGTTTGTCTCTGCTTTCATCCTTCAGAAGGAGACACCCTATGCTGGAGTTCAGTGGAAGCCTAAAGGCTCCCCAGCTCCAAGTGGGGGCTTTTGGAGACCTGCAGGGAGGTGGGGAATTTGGCTCTCTTCCGTCCTCAACCATTCTGTGACTCTGCAACCAAGAGGCAGTGAATGGCAAGTGAAGTGGCCACAACAACCTGGGGGTTCTGGGAGCCCCAGTGCTCTCCTCAGCGGCCAAGCCAGCTGTGGAAGGATGAGGACACATATATATCACTGCAGTTGGGTGGCATTTGTACTGTTAATTGAGATGTTGTCTGTTTATCAGTATAGCCATTTTGGGGGGATAGCTGACCCCACTAAAAACCACCCATACTTTCAGGCAAAACATCATCTCCACCCCCATCCCCTGGCACCATTATAATGAGATTTACCACCCAGCTCTAAAGCATGAGATCAAAAGGACAAAGCAAGTAACCAATCTCCCAGTATTTTGGGATGAAGAAATACTCACTGAAATTATCATCCAGCTTCCACTAGTGACCAGCAGTGGATGGTCAGGGAAAGGCTGCACAAGGCAAGAGCATGTACAAGCATGAAATGAAGTTTCCATGGCTTTACTGTCCCACTAGCATGCTGAGTAACCCAGCCAAAAAAAAAAAATCCAGGCTAAGGTAGCTAATACCCATTCAAAGCCTTCCTTTCATCTATGTAAAGGAAAAACATGCATGTTCATACTTCTGGTACTTTCCCTATCCTCTGTGCTCTGAGGCAAGTGTGCCTTGCATGAAAGAGCAGTTCATTTTGTTGGTGTAAACCTACTTCCTTGACAACTGAACTGGATGCCTCATTATTTCTGTGTTGTAATCTAATCATCCATCCCTGCTCACATTTTTTTTGTCACTCATTAGCCTGGCATTAGATTATCCTCTCAGTTACTCTTTTCTGCAAGCTGGAAGTCTAAGCCTTTTTCATTTCTCTTCACAAAGGGTTGCTTCTTTCACTAAAGCATCCATGTCATCCTTTGCAGCAGTTTTTCAAGTTTCAGGAGGTGGTAGGTGGGGCAGGCCACAGTGGTCAAGTTATGAGCATATATGGGTATATACAGTGGCCTGAAGGTGCTTCCTTGTTTGTAGTTTAATTCTTCTTGGCTACTTTTAACTCTATATTTGTCTTTTTTTGATCACTGGTAGGCAAGAATACAGCAAGTTGAGAGAGCTGTCCATACTGGGTTCAACATTTCTTTACTGGATGGTGATAGCTAATACAGAACCCACTGTTGAAAAATATATAATTGAAGCTACTTTTTAATTTTTTTCTGAAATGCTTTACATTGCACTTATCAACACTGATTTTTGCCTATTATTTGATCGCTCAGGCATTCAGTATCCTGAGGTTTTTTGGCAATTTTACAGTCAGGTTGCTTTGACAGGGAAAAAAACCCCATCAGATTCACAAAAGTGTACTACCTCAGTATTTGCTCCCTTTGCCAGCTCATTTACAGATCTGCTGAACAGCTCAGGTCTTATTAAATCTCCATGAGTGAGGGCTCTTGCTCCACTTTCCCAGTCCTTTAACTCCCAACTTTTAACCACTTATTTATCTGATCCCAATGCTAAAATGGAGCTGCCAGCCAACAGAGAAATGGTTTGGGCTGAAGATATTGCCTATCTCTCATGCAGAAAATGTGGCAATGGGACAGGGTGTGCAAAATTACTCCTTCAGGGATGGTAGTCCTTCTTCAGGGATTTATTTATTTCAAGAAAGAATTGCCAAAAAATGGAAAAGGATTTTCATTTTTTGAATGAAAAGAAATGCTGTCACCTCTTTTCTCCTGCTGAACTGGGTAGCATTTTTTGGTAAAGCAGCAGCAAAAAGGTGGCAAAAGGTTCTTGAGCTGCTGTATAAGAGAGGAAGAGGGTGAGAAGACAACATGTCTTCTGTGGTGCTGTGCTGCTCTGTGGGGCTCCACTGGACCTAAAAGACTCATCCTGTGGTCTGACATTAAGCCACTCCTTGTGGTTGCTGAGGAACATCGAGGAATAAGAGGTGCCTGTCAACCACACTTGTCCATTGGGTGTACATCCAATGCCTTGAATTTCTGTCAGTCTGGACACAGTCCTAGAAAACACCTGGGGATGTTGGGAGGTCTGGTCGTGGGGAAGAAGAGCAGGCAAAAGCTTCACACTGGGCTGTCCTGGTGCAGTGGATCTGCTGTGCTGGGCAGGCCTGGGCAGTGCCTTAGAGGGTTCCCCAGAGCCAGGAACACAGAGACAGCCTTTGTCCAGCTCTTCAGCCTGTGTTCTGCCAGACTGGGATTGCCTGGCTTCTGGCACCGGCTGTCTGAATCACTTGGAAATTTTCCCTCCAAAATTTCTCTTATCTCTTTGGAAAAGCATTAAAAAATTTCTTTCTGTGGAAAGCTGCTCTGGCCGCCTCACTGTGATCTGAAATGGAAATACTGGGAAAAGTAACATTTTCTGGGGATGGAAATGCTGCTGGTCTCCTAGTTATGCTGGAGAGATGCTGCAAGAATTCCTTCTAGATATGACCCTCTTTTAGCACCTCATTCAATTTCTTGCTAGTCATGTGGCTCTCCCAAGAGAGCTAGAGCTCTGACATTGCTTCAGATTCATTTTCTTAATGATCATAGCAATCAAAGTTCAGAGAGGAAATATTTTTGTAGGGGAAAAAAAAGGATAACTGGGCCTTGTATCAAGGAGGTTCATTGACCCATTATTGAAGAAGCAGAAATGACAGATAAAATCAGTTTTGTATTCATTTCATTCATCTGTGACACAAAACAGTGCAAGCAGAATCATTCATTGCCTGAAATATCTGAGCTCATAAAAATCTGCTCACTGCTGTAAATCCATTAGTAAATCACTGCATAATGAGCACACTGCACCTTTAAAAACTATTAATTGTGTTCCTGCCCCGATTTATTCCTTATGCTTTTGTCTTTCATAATGGAAATACTTTTCAATTGTCCTGAAAGCTGCTTTGTATTTATTTCAGAATAGGCCCAGTATTTAGAAAAGATATTTTCCAGGACACTATCATGTGAATGGATGTGTGTCTACACTAAATGTTGACTTTCATGTCTAATAACTTGCTCAGAGTATTGGATTTATCCCTCCCTAAAGGGCAGAGCTTGGAGCCCAATTTATTTGTACTAGTTGTAGATTTCAATATACACATATGGCAAGATCTTATACACAAAAGTAAATCATGTCAGGTTAGTTAAACAGAAACACCCTTTTGATCACTGCACCAGATAAAAATTGAGCTTTGTCTTTGTCACTGTGAGTCTCAGTTCGGAAAATTGATCTGGCCAAATTAAATGTTTCTACAGCACCCAGCACCATGGAACTCTACGGGGTCTAGAGGGGAAAGCAGCCTCTCTCCAGCAGGGATAATCATATCCATATTCTCCTCTTTGGGTTAATCATTAGCTTTCTGAATGCTTCCAGTCTTCCTTCTGTTCGTGTGGGAACAATTTAGGGAATCCTTTCTATTTACAGCCAGAGGATTTATATTCCATGAGCGCCTGCAATGGATTTGTGAGTGCCAGCACTGCTGCCTGGGAAATTCACAGGACATCTGGAATAATTTGATGTTTTCACATTTTGCTGTTTTTTTTTTTAATGTCAACATTTTCCCTTTAGTGGAGGGCTACAAGATTTGGATGTGCCTTTCTTACAACAATAACCCTAGTGGGTTTGGAGCTCGGATTTTAATCTACTGGGGGTGTACAATGCCAGAATACACAGTTCTAAGCATGATCCTAGCTCAGTTCAGTTTTCTGATGTGAAAACTACTTGTATAACCTTCCATTGCAGGGTGATCACTAAAGTGTCTGAAAGACCTTTGAAACTATGGTGATGAACAAGGGTAGAGATACAGCACCACACATCCAGCTCCTGAAGCTGAGTTCAAACTTCTTCAGGAGTTGTTCTTCTCCATAGCCAGAGAAATGGGTCAGGTTACACATTCAGATAAGAATTTTCCATACACAAGATAACATTGTCCTCCCCTGTGTATAACAGAATATTTACCAGGCTGAGAATGTGGCTGTTTTGGGACTGTTTCTTTTCAGTAATGTTTATTTTAGTTAATTTTGAAGCGGGGAAAGAAGCAGCCTATCCCTGTCCCATGATTAATGTAAGGCTGACCATGAACAAGATAATAATAGCCCCATCCTCTGGGAACCAGGCTTCTCCCTAATTGCTTTATTGGCAATTAGTCACCATGTGTCACTGGACTGTCACCACCCTCATGTTCATTTTTCATGCCTTTTACAGAAAGTTACTGCTGACTCTACTGGGTGTAACAAGAGCTTCTGTTTATTGCCGGGCTTTTCTTAGCTCTTTGAGGACTTGGTATTGGTGTCCTGGTGAGGCCAAGGATTGGGACAGACATTTGGGCTTAGACACATGTGTTTGTGTCTAAGTACACTGCACCCCAGCATGGACTTCACTGAACCAGACCCATGACTTGGGGGGCTGAATCCCTCCTGACTGAAATGGTGCCTGCGAATTGTGATAATGGGGAGGGAAACATCACATTTGAAAGAGCTACTTTGAGTGCCTCAGAATTGAATAAAAACCCATGTGGGTTCTGGTGAAGCTGCTTGGGTTTGTTTTTTTTTTTTAATGTAAAAATATGTCTGTTCACCCCAGGCCTTGATAGGAAACATGGGGCTTTGCAGCTGAACTGGGTGATGCACAACCTCTGATACCTGGTCCTGGGTGACCCTGGGCCAGTTACCCAGCCTGTGTCAGCACCTCCCTACCTCCACTGCTGTGGGTCTGCACAGGGAGGGGGACAATCCAACAGTGGTACTTACTGTCGTGGCTCTCTGGGCTGTGGAAAGGGTAGGGAAGGAAGACTGTATTTTTACCCTGTGCTGGGAAGGAACAAAATGTTTGGGGATGGTTGCAGAAAACTGCAAATTATGGTTATTTTGTTGCCCGGGAAGACTCAGTCTCTGGAAACTGAAACTTGCAAGAGCCTTTGTTTGACAACAGGCAGGGTGAAATCATAGTCTCCTCCTCCCCTCATATATTTTGATAATAAAGGAATTTCTGATGGAAAAACATTGCACTACTTCTGTCCCCTCCCAAGCACCACCCTTTTTAGCTTCTTCAGAAACTGATGAAGTAACCAGCCACAACTTCAGAGACTTCGCTCTAAAATAAATATCTGATTCAGAGTAAGATCATGGCAAAAGAGATCTCATCCTGAAAGCTGTAGTCCTCTTTCCATTTAGGCATGACTAGCTGATCCAGAGTTTGCAGTAGGCTGCATTTCCCATATTGCATCACTGACACAATTTAGCCTTAGTAAGTGAACTGAACTGACTTAGTGCCAAATGCAAGACAGTGGGAGAAGTATTTTTCTGCAAAGTTCTATTCTGCCATTGTGTGTCTGACAAATCTGGTTCATCTTGATCTGCTGTGTAGTATTAGGAGAGAAAATGAAGCAAATAGAAAAGCAATATTAGTTTAAACCACAATAACATGACAACCTTACACATAATTTGTGCACGTATCTAATTCTTTACCAAATTCTCCTAGTGTCCTCTCCAAAAAATCCCACCCTCACTACCTATAAATGATTTAAAGAAAGAAGGAATAAAACTTCAAACCAAAACACAACCTCCCAATCCTAAAATTCATTAGTTATAAATTGTTTCATTTAAATTTAATAAAACTTTATTTTCAGTTGGTGATGTCTGGATCTTTGCTTCTAAGCACTTGAAATCCTTTCTTGAATACCTTTGAGTTCAGCAAAAGAGATTCTGTTTTTGTAACCTCTGCACCTAATTCTCACCTTAGATCATTTTGAGCTACTTGGCACAGACAGCAGCTGCACTATGAGTCCATAGAAAGAAGAACCTGTGTTGGCTAAATAGTGTAAAAGCTGTCAAGCAATTGCTTTACAGGAAATATGTCCTGGCATAATTTGTTCTCTCCTGCTCAGATACATCCAGTGGTCAACCTTTAACATAGGAAGAGTGATGAAGCTGACTTTCAACATGTCCCTTCACTTCACCCATCTCAATCACATCACAACACATCTCTGTTTAGTCTATTAACTGGGATACTGTTAAAGTTATCTCCTGACCAACTTTATTTAATCAGTTTGGGTTAGTAAAAGAGATTTAGCCAACAGCTATTTCCCTCACACAGGCTTGCAGCTCATGAACAAAACAGCTCCCTGAAGAGCAAGAACAGATTTCATTGAGGAACATGCTAATGAAAGCTGGATGAGTTTCCCTCATTAGGTGTAATTACTTTAGGTTTTGCAGGCTGTCTTCTATGGGGTGTCCTTCCTGGCTGATGTGTTGAGACTAATTAAGAAACTGCGATGTGCTAAGCCCATAATTTCCAGCAGAGACCTTCTTTTCAGTGTCCTGGCTTTCCCAGTGTCCACAGTAAGTACCCTTTGTCTCTGTATGTGAAAATAATGTTTGCATAAATGGTTAGGGGTGTATAGTACCAAAAGTATGTGTATGAAATAGATAAGAACTAAGGGCTTTCTTTTACCATTGAATTTGGAATGGATTTGGACCATTTAGAAGAAGAAACAATGCTGAGCCTGTTGTGGTTGAGAGCAAAGCCTCTTGCACAAACATTAGGGTTGCTGTCCTCAAGTGGACACAGACTGACCCCAAAGGGTGAATGAGGTGTAACCTCTCTGTTAATCTCATGGTCCAAATAGCTGTGGATTTATCAACTTAGGGCTTTTCTCTAAAGGGCAGCACAGGTCAGGAGGACACGAGAGGGTACCTAAGAGGCAGCAAAACCTCACATATCCTTCTTTGATGCCAAAGTAGCTTTAAATAAGCGCTGGAGAGAAACAGATTCACAGAAAAATAATTATAGTCACAGCCTACGTCAGATTCATCATGGATCACCTACTCCCTCACAGACAATGCTGTTTATCAAAATGCCGTGGGTTGGACAGGAACTTATGGGTTATTTATACATGCAGGTACTCTCTGTGAGAGTGACGCCTGCAGCCACTGCTGAATCTCAGAGGGCTGAGAAACACTGCTTAAACATGGTCCACAAGCAGCTCAGCTAGCTGGCTCCATAAAAAAGCCCTGCCAGGGATGGATGGAGTCAGAGAGACTGGATAATTATCTTCCCTGCACAGCAGTGTTCGCTATGCTGCTCTCATATCCCCTCAGGCATCCTCACCATGCCCTCAGGACTGTGGAATAGTTTCACTCTTCCAGCATCTCACACCCCTGATTTCTAACCCCAGGAGCAAAGTGTGCTCAAATACAAAGCCAGGACAAAAATTGCAAATCAGCTTTCAGGTATCAGTAACTGATGCCAGGGATCATTTCCTCCAGTTAAGTTGTCCCACTGTAATTCCTGCTCTATTGGGGGGAAAAAATGGGTGCCCACAGTGTGCAGCTTTCACCTGCAGTTTAGGAATTAGGCTTATGAATTATGAAGGTAAAGGGTAAGTTTATGTGAACTGCCTTATCAAAATCTGTTTTTACTTTGTTACTGAGCAAAACAAAGGCTTGACAGACAGTCCCTTGAGGAGAACTACTTGACCATCAAAAGATCCTGTCTGCAAAGGGAAAGGGAAAGAGGAAACAAAAAAAGCAGCAGCTGATCTCAGATTCCACAGAAAATGTCAGTGTTGGCAGTTTATAAAGCAGGGGTTTTTTTCTCTCAGTATCAACACAGAGCACTGCATCTCTGAGTAAATGTGAGATAACATGAGTTTATCTGGCAGTGTCATAATTTTTCATGTAAAAAAAACATGGAGATGTTTTGCCTTCTCAGAAATGAAAGCACTAACCAAATCCTATCAGTTATGTTTGTCTTCTGTTTTTAAATTTCTTTCATTTCTTTAATTTTAATTTTTTTTTTTACTTTGGTTCCAGTTTGTGTGTATATCCTTTTGGACACTGTATACCTACAACCGAGAGCTGGTTTACCCCAAAAGCCTTGATGGAGTCATCCCGCTCTGGTTAAATCACGCTATGGTGAGTAAGAAACACCTCAGCCTCTCCTGCAGAAGAAAGGGAGACTTTGCAATGTGTGCCCCCCACCACACCACTGCATTGTGCTGTTTTCCAGAAGAGCTTCACAGCCTTTCCTTTCTCACCTCCTCCTTCCTGCTTATCTGAATCTGATGTTGAGCTGTATGCAGCAATCAGATGCATGTGCTTGAAGCTGCCTCAAGAAGCCTTTTAGCACACAAGAAACATCAGTAAATCGGTGCTTGTCAAACCTCTGAAGTCAATGAAATGATATGTAGTCATAAGGAAAGCAAATCTCACTTATTGTGAGCTCAAAAAGGAAATTGTGTCTGCTAACAGAAGTCTCTGAAATACAAAATGGCTATGAGTGTAACAAAGCAGCCCTTAATTTTTAAAAAAGGTGAAATAACAAAAGAGAATCTGACAGCTCTACAGCTAATAAGCTAATGTGTGCACAGTTTTGAATAACTGGATTGCAATGATTGTTTACAGATTTTCTATAAATACTTTCCAGATTTCTCCTTCATTTGCTCTAGCTGTTTTTATGATGTGTTTAATAATCACATATTTCTCATCAGTCAAGTGACAGTAACATGGAAACTGTGGGTGGATTGCAAGGTCAGGGAGGCCTCGTGGGGCGAATGGGAAGTGGGAGAGAAGGGAGAGGTTCAGCACTAGGCTGAATCAGAGAAGCCGAAAAGTATGAAATAATCATGTAGAAGACTCATTTCTCTCCAGACTTCATTTCTTAAGCACAGTGCCTTGTCATCCACTTGCAGCAGTCCCCAGTAAATGCTGAAGATACAACTGGGAGGGTTTGGGGTGTCTGACTGAGGACAGCTCGAGGTTTGAGCCGCCTCTTGATTTAGACAGGTGCCTTCAGTCTTGTGACTGGAATCCAAACACACAGAGGCATGTCTGCATTGCTGATACCCGAGTGGTGAACCACAGCCATCGTGCACTTTTAACCTCCTCACCTGCTCTCTGCCCAGCAATTCAGTTCCACCACGACCTTTCTGTGGCTGTCCAAACTTCTGCACAGGTGCAAAAGGGCACTGCTCTTTCTGAAAACCATCATCCACCAAAGTGAAAGATTCTTCATGTCCTCAGCATCATGCTGGTCTCAGGTCCAGGATTTAGTATGGGCAACTGGTTTAAAATCCTCACAGTGGTGGAGGTGCTGGGCAAGGGGGGAGGGGGGTAGCACAAAGTTAAGCTCAGAGAAGATAGGCTTTGCTGCTTGTTTTAATCCTGGCTCACAGCTGAGAATTTGCCCTTTCCATTTCCACATTTTTTATGACATGGGAAGGTTGAGAGGTGTTAGGGCATACATTTTTATTTCATGTGCGAGAACTCTTTGCAGGAACCCCTCAAACATATCTGTTATAACTTCTTCTTACCCTACCTACATCTACAATTCATAACAGAGTTATTTTGACTACAACCAAAGTCTTTTCTGTATCAGAAATGTCAAAAACAGGTGTTAGAAAAGGAAAAACAATTCTTCCTGAAAATTATTTTGACGAGAGAGAAACTTCACATAAAGCAAATCTCTATCACAACCTGGTATTTTATTTCTAAAGCTCTTAATACACTGCAGACATCTTGTGCTTGACAGTTCCTGGATAGGAAATTTTCCTTCCAGTCACTATCAAACATAAAACATCTGCCATGAGCATAGCCTGATCCCTGCTATCGATAATCCTTTTAGAACACCTTCCAACAGGTGCCTTCAGGCTTACCTGAGACATTTCTTTCTTCCAACACAAAATATCCACTGGAAACACTAGAGAGATCCAGGGACATACCAACACTTTAAGGGACAATCTCCAAGTTCTGATTGCCAAGCAGACACTTTTTCTTTGGGTTCATTTCCTTGCATATTGCTGTTACATTATGGCTCTGAGATTACAGGCATTTCATGACAGATTGAGGCAGCATGTAGCTGGCTTTGGAGGAGAAAGACATGGGTGTATCAGTAGTAACCATCAGTGCCATAGCACTTGCAGTGGGAGTTCTTTTTTTTAAATCTCACTCTGTTTTAATGTTGTAAATAGAGAAAGCATATGTTGTTATGGAACTGGAGAGTGAACCTAAAAGATAACCATGTAAAACCTCTTCAGGAATACTGAGCTAAAGAAAATTGAGCTTGTTTTCTAATGTTCTGGGGTCCAGGTTAGCTCGAGACCTAAAGGAATTGGTCACGCAGAGAACGCAGTCCAACCAATGTGATTGATTAATAATGACGTTCTACTTTATTCAGCTAAGATGGTTGCTTATATACATTTCTATATAGTTTACAATTACAGTAGCTTGTTCATTGGCACACAGTGGAGAGAAATATGCAAACACACTTTATTTAACTTATTCTTAAGGTGGCTAACACGTGATTACTAACAATCCTACTCAGTGACCTTCACCACTATGCTGTCTTTCTCGGACACCTTAACTGCTAATTTCTAACTGCGCCACACTCAGCCAGATAATTTCTAGCTGCGCCACAGGCTTCAAGGCCTCACAGGCCCTCATCTGAGGCCCAGTCTAGATGATTCACCACAGTCCAAATATTCACTATTTTCAAACACTCTGCAACACTGAGCTCCTTGGCTTTTGGTGATGCTGCAGTACCTTCCTTGCAGAAATGAACAACCATCTTTTTCCCCACATGGCCTGCCCTTACAGTGGCAAAGAATTGTTGTGGCCCATCTGGTAGCCAGAGCTGCGGAGTGAGCATTACAGTTCAGTTGTATTTTTGCACTCTGAGCAGAAACATTTTGTTTTGCAGATAGCAGGGTTAATGTAGAAAGGAATTTTGCTCATATTTGAAGGAGATCAAATATTCTGGACTACCTACGTTTCTCTCTTTGCTTTTCTACTGAGTTTATCCCAAAGGCTGGGCCTCAGTTTCCACTTCCATTTGCCTGGGATAATTATGTTTTACCATCTTTATACAAAACCTTGACCTTCGGGGATGAAAAAAGTCTGCTCTACTTATGTCTCAAGCACAATTATTTTATTTGAACAAGATTTTTGAAGTGGAAGATGGCTGAGACAAAAGATACGCTGGCCAATTCGTCAAGTGAGTTTGTTTATTTCTTTCCCAGTCATCCCTTTTCAAGCAACATCTGGATACTCTCCAGAAGGAGACTAACTGCTGGAGACAGCTTGGATTAAACCATATGCATATATTATTCAACTTAATGGCAGTACTGGGGAACACTACATTTTGAAGGGTCTGACAGAATTGAATGCTAAATAAAGTGGGCCATTGGTGGATCAGAAGAGATAACTCAAAAATATTTTGATGTATAACAAAAGATGCATATAAATGTTGAGCAGATGTGTTCACAAAAAATGTAATGCTACAACTGTGTTTTTGTAAAAGAAGATTTATGTTTTCAGTCTGTTGGCACAGTTCTTCTCAAAAGCACAATTTTCTTCATTTTCAGAGTGCAGCTAAGTTGAGTTTGGAAAACTCTTTTTCTGATTTACCCTGTAGATATGTTACCCTTTCACCTTTACAAAAACCAGCATTTTTGTTCCCTGGGCACTCTACTGACACATGGTTATGAATTGTGCATGTTCAGAAGATTTTGTAAGCTAAAAAGCTGAGAATACAAGGAAGGAAGGTAAATGGAGGCTAAGAAAACACATCTCTTACCTGGCAGACTTTCAGCAAAGATGACAACAGATCCCCCACTGCCTGAGCTTCTGAAACTCCTTTGCACTTTGCCCTGTTGTGGCTAAGCTGTATTTGAAAATAAAAAGATAAAATGCAAGGGAGTGAGAGAACAAGCAAGGCACACACAAGTAATTTTCCTTCACTGAAGCAGGCCACCAATGTCCTGACAGTAGGAATACCAGAAGGACTCACTATGTCCCCTCTCAGCTGCTTGTGTTCTGCCTACCTAGCTAAACCTCACCTTCCCCAGTGTAGACACAGCTACATCAACAGAAATGGTATTTTGGATCAGTGTGATTTACTCCCATCTGGAAAAAATGTAAGTTATGTGAATATAAGTTACTCTCATGTGAGGGTGTCTGTGTGAAGGATTACATCTTACTACAGCTATTTTAGGAAGCTGCTGCATCACTAACCCAAAAAGGGGGCACAAATTCAGTTTGCAGAGCAGAACCCTCTTGTCCAGGGCACTCAAACTCGACTCTACTCCAGGTGTGTACACGAGAACAACCTCAAGTTCATCTTTAACCATCTTAAATGATTCTCTTTGCAAGCGTTATTTAATGCTTAATAATTCTTGCATATTTACACAGGGGAGAAACATTTCCATTTGTTTGCATTTCACAGTATCTCAATTTTAAGCTGTCTGGCAACTATGGACATTCGCAGGCTGCCAATTATATTCAGCTCTTGGCAAAAGAAGAAGAATGTGTGTGTGAGGAATATGGCACACAAAATTAATCACCCCACACATTTAAGAGCAAAGATGCTTAGCTTTTCCCAGCACTATGCAGATTTTTTTGAAGTTTCCATTTTTGTTGACATAAGCCCATTTCCTCAGGGAGAAACTATGTGTTTCACAGACAAATGTTATAGCAGGGAATCTTCCTGGGCTGCTGCTACCCCAGCGTGCACAGGTGCAGTCTCCATAACCCTCCCCACAAAGGAACAGCTGGAGAAAAATATTCCATGGCAAAGGATGTGTCACTTCAGTCTCATGTCAGTCTCCAGATGCAGTGCAACATCAGTTTCTTAGACTACATATCTAATGTCAGGGAGAAAGGCAATTAAAATTCTGGCATTGACATTGAGACGAAACATTTGCTAGTAAGCAATAGGATATTCAGCCAGGGCCCTATTCCCAAAAATGCATGTGTGCAGGCAAGAAACTTTATCTCTGAAGCTCTTTTACCTTTGATCATACAATTGGTCTAATGTTTCATCCATTTTTCACGGTAACACTCCCAAACTACCTACATATCTAAGAAAAAAATATTAATGTTGCTTTACAGGTGAGCATGAGTGGATCTGGAAAGGGCAAAAACAGATAGTAGCTGATGGTTCACCGAGGAGTGCTGCTGGAATTAAATTGCGCAATAGCTTCCTCACTAATCTGCTACACACTTGCTCAGTAACAGGGCTCCCCTGTGCCTCCTGCTCTATCCGTAAAATAAATCTGTGGTTCCCAGAAAATGCACTGATGGTTGGAAACACAAAAGACATGTAGCAACCATAAGAGAGAATTATTTCTTCAACTAAACTTGGCAAGGTACTAGTTAAAGAAATGTAATGAACAATAATGCTTAAGCCCTTTCCACCCTGAAAAATAAAGAGAGGGAAGGAGAAGAAGAACAATGTATAGGGAGAGATTGCAAAAGAAAATTTTGAAGGAGGAAATTGAACGCAGGCAAAGTAATAGCAAAATAAATCAAAAGAGGGAATTAGTTCCAAAATTAGGCCAAGAAAGGAGAGACCATACAGAGATTCAGAAAATTATGAGTATAAAACTAAGCAGAGGTTATGGTGACAGGAAGCCGTTTAGTTTTATTATGCTCCAATAACATAGGCTGTAATTGTTCATGAAAGCATCCAGCTGAAGGAAGTTTCCATAGACAAGAGGACGTTTCCCAACAAAGCACCTGAGTAACCACTTCGAGGGACAATCAGTGAACTGGCTTTTGACCCTCACAAGGCAACACCAAAGTGGGTTTTACCTTTTCCTTTGCAGTAACATACTGATAGGGAAGAGAGAAGCATGAGCATTGGCCACGGCTGGTTGTCAGCAGACAGGCTCTGCAGGGAATTGGTCTGAAAGGAGAAACGCAGGCAGTTTTTCAAAAGCACTTGATGGTCTCCAACTGTGCCCAGTGGAATTTAGTTTGGCCAGTGGTAACTGTTTGTGAAAAGATCCCTCCCTAAAGTCTCACATGTTAATGGAAAGCAGACATGAAGGGTATGTAAATGCAGACAAATTAGAAACAAACAGCTCTGGTCAACCGAGGCATCATTTCCTTCGCTCCGGAGTCAAACAAGGTCACACCGAGTCAACCGCGACACACGCGTCAGGAGCACCAGTGATCTCAGCAGCTCTGGGGAGATTATTCATGGGCTCAGAGCTCAGCCTAGGCTGGAGCCTGCAGCTGAGCACAAACTCTACCCAACCCTGTCTTCTCAGCCCCAGGAAACTTGCTCTTACTGGAATTCTCAACGGCAAAACGAGGATATGGCATTAAATAAACACACAAATTACTCAAAATACGGGAAGTCAAAATTCCATATGGTCTTAGCAAACACTGGAAATAATATTCAGAGAGGACTATTTATCTCAGCTTAAACTCGTGAACCTGAAACGTATCCTGGGAAACATGCAACACAGGATAGGAAACAAAAAGTGAAGCAGGGGAATGTTCTTGTCTGCAGGAGATAAGTTAACGCTCCAATATTTGAGATAAAGTTCAGAATATGTTTAAGAAACTTTCTTCCCCCTGTATTCATATGCCAGAATTTGTATGAGCAACAAAAAGAAATTTGTCCTTTTATAACTAGTTCAGATTCAGCTGAGTTTTTCAGGAAAGAAGCAAAGAAACTAAAATCAACTGGAAAATCTTAATGACTGCCAAAAAAGAGACACAAAGGATTTTAAAATTGAATGTTTGGAAGCAGAATTCAGGCTAAAAGTGTGATTAGTTAACTAAATGTCTCTAATAATTTTGAAAGTCCCATCACTTTTAACTCTTCACAATAGAAAGAAATAAAAAAAATCTGCTCTTGTAAAATTTGTAAGCTGAAAGCTTTCCTCAACAAATAGAGGTTGTTAGACAAACAAATACATTAATATTTCAAAGAATATAAAAATAAGTACCAACAGGATCGCTGCCAAGAGTAGGGAAAGCTCTCTGATTCAGCTTGGTTCATTGATAGCCTGATCAGTACACACAGCTATTGTTTTAGCCTCTTTTCCTTACCTTGGAGTGAAATAGGCTTTTTTTTCCCTCCCTCTGTGATAATTATTTTTGACAGTTTCACTGTTTATATATGAAACTGAGAAAGTGTTAATTGAAATAAAAAATGAGTCACTGTTTCCAGCAAGTTTTGCCAATGTTTTGATCTGTGTCAATCTGAGCTTAATAATTAAGTTTTCTTTAAAGGAAGAGGCAAAACTGTATATTTTAATTTGGCCCCATACAAATACTGTGCTTCTCAGACATATATCAGTTTAAGAATGTGAAAATGCTGCTTAGTAGGATTGAAAATATGTTTAATGACTATGCACCAGAGACCTATGGTTAAAAATAATGCAGATGAGAAAATAGATCTTTTTTTTTCATCCTTTATCGTTGTTTTGGTTTTTGGTTTTTTTTTTTTTTTTAGAGAAGGATATGAGAAGCCTGTATAGCCTTTCAGCAGATCTGATTAACCATGATACATGGTCTATCACTAATGATGTTGCCAAAGTCAACGTCTCTGGGCTGTGAGAGGGAAATCAAGTGGAAAGCCAGCAGTGTGTTGTAGGCAAAGGGCAGGCTCTGCGCCCCGTAGCCATCCACACATTCCCCTGGTGTCTGCTCTACAAATATGCATCTGCTGTCAGAAACTTGCTGGGGTATGAGATAGAAATTCCTCTGTGATTTTACTGTTAATGCACAAATTCAGCTTGGCAGAAATAGACTCTGGGATAGCAGAGGTGCAAGGGAAGATTTTCCCACATGTTTACGAGCCTGGGGTGTATGTGTACGTGAGAAAGAATTGGGGGCCAGAGGGGAAAAATGAAAAAAAAAAATACCCTTTGTATCCACAAAGGAAAAATAATACCATTTTTAAAAATAATCCTGGGGGTGCTTGAAGAAGCTGAGAACTGTTGCAGAAATCTGTCCCAAGAGGGCATTTTCACAGCAAATTTAAATGACTCTACAAAAAATTCCACATCTAGTTAATATACACGGCAAAATATATTTTAAAAGATGCAATTATTTTAACGGAAACAGCACACAGTCATGGGCCAGTGACATCACTGGACTTGGGAAGAGAGTAACTTGCAGCTTTCCTATGCCACAGCAAATTTCTTCCTTTTTTTTTTGAGTTTGTTTTTCCAAATCAGGATAGCTCCAAGACCTTTAAGAAACTGCAAAACAAGAGGCAGACAGTCCCACTCCTAAATGCTTTTGGACAATGCTATCCTTGGACATCAAAACACTCTTAAAAGCAGAGGAAAGCTCATCGAATCAGGAAGAGCAGAAATTTCAACCTACCCCTTCCACTAAACTCCTGGCAATTCCCAAAAGCAGCCAAATTTTCTGGTTTTGCCAGTAACATTCAAGCTTTTATTGATTTATAGGCCCCTGAGTGTTTTCTCTAACTCCTATGTAAGCAGAGGAGCCTGACAAAAATGAGTGGTAAAGCATATCAGCCATTTCTAAATCAGCACAGACTACAAAGCAGATCTCCCAGCAATCATTTGCAGGCACTATCAGCCTGCTGCTCAGCAGCAGTGCCAATGCACAGTGTGTTGGAGCAGCATGCTGCCCCCGTCACCCTGTCACAGCCTCTCCCTTCCCTGTGACTGTATCCTGCTGTCCCCTTGTTGTCTGTGTGCTGCTGGAATGTATGTGCTTCCCAGCATGAAGCTACATCTCTCCTGTGGAACACTGAGCCACTCACCCCTGGTCATGAACACGATGGACATGGAATTCTTGCCCATCTTAGTCATCCCTGGATCAATCTCTTAAGCCTTTGAAACTCCTCATTTTCCTTTCCAGATGCAACAACACATTCAGTGCATTAACAATTGCTATGCCTGCCTTTGGGCTGCTTCACTGTTCATACTTTCTGGCTCTTTGTGCTGCTCTTTCCTGGGCATGCTCCAAAATACCTGTCAAAATGAGGTGCTCTAAATCAGCGTGCCAGCCAAAGGCTTAGGCTAAAGCCTAAAAATGAGGACAAGGTGCAGTTTTCCATCACTGCTGCCTTGCCATGGGCATTTTGGGGTTTGTTCAAGGAAAAACTATTGTTCAACTATGGAAGATAAACCCTTAAATCTTTTTGAAAGCAGCTTAACACATAGATTTCTGACTAAAAGAAGTTACAGGGATTATATATGAAAACTGTGTGCACTGAAGATATTTTTCTGGTTAAATGAATCCAGGAATCATTTGTACTGATACGAGACCTCTGCAATCAACCAAGCAGGTTGTAAGAGCTGAAGAATATCCTTGTGAAACAGAACAGAAGAAAATCCCAGTGCCAAGGACTGAGAAGAACTGTAACATCAACGAAATATTTTCTATCTCTTTTCTCTGAAAAAGGATAACTGAGGTTGAATGGCTATTTTGATAGAAGGATAGCCAGGTATGAATAGCAGCTCCTGGGTGTGGTAGGAGGGCTCAGGGAGGATATTCAGCTTCCAGGGAGTGGTCACTTGGAAGCAGCAGACAAAATGTGCATGTCCATCTCTTAAACAAATAGCTAAATACATGTATGCTGTTTATAGATCACTGTGCATTTAAAGAATTTAATGTATATTTTTCACAACATATGGCATAAATATATGGCAATAAAACTTTGACACCATATTACCATATCAGATACTGACCACAGTTTCTGAATAACACATACATTAAAAATGTTAGAACTATTTCCTATGAAGAGTTATCTTCATACCATACACCCAATAGGCTATGCATTTAGGGAAAAAGACAAAAAAAAATCCTTAGTCTGGCATTTTTTTTAAATTTAAGTCTATCTATGTTTCTCTGTTGTCCTCCTCCCATACCTCCCCCATCCACCCATGAAACTATT
Source organism: Argya squamiceps (assembly GCA_037834095.1). NCBI lineage: Eukaryota > Metazoa > Chordata > Aves > Passeriformes > Leiothrichidae > Argya > Argya squamiceps. Next base: position 64,252,253 of record JBBMKD010000102.1, read on the forward strand.
TACATAATTAACAGGAATTTAACCACCTAATCAGCTACAGTTGTTGCTACAGTTTTCTCCTGCTGCATTTCATTGACTAGTTTTGCTTTGTTGCTCCCTGATATTGTTTAAGCCATCTGTTCTAGGTATTGCAATTCAAAGTTATTTTCCTTACACAGGGAATACAACATTTTCAGTGGGGAAATTTCACCCAGGCAAATTATTCTCGGAAATTGTTACAAATCAGTCAAAAATTTGAGGCATTAGCATCTCATTAATCCCTGCATTGGCCATTTAACATCTGAGCCCAGAAGGCTTTCTACTGTGCTCCCAACATCCCCATGGTGAGGAATATCCCTCTTGGAGGCAGCTGCTCACCACAAAACAGTCAGTGCCACCAAACCATCTGCCCAGAGCTCAAAATCTTCCATGCTCAGAAATGTATCATTAAAGTCCTTAAAACTGAAGCTACAATTCAAACTCTTCAACAAGAAAAAAGAAAGAAAAAGAGAGTTGAAAAGCACATTTCTCCATCAATTTAACTCCTTTCTGATTCTGGGACAAGCTTGTTTGAAGTTTCTTCATCACCTTCAATCACAGCTAACTGAAGCCTCCTGTATGTTTACAACCTCATTTTTCCATTTACAAAGGGAAGCACTGCACAGTGGGATTGCACTGGAGCAAGTAATAAATTACACTATATAAAATACAATAATGACTAGAAGAGAACATGAAAGCAATTCAGCAATTGCTTAGTGAGTTCAAGGAGCACTCTTCTGACATACTCAGCCTCATATAATGTTAGAGTTCAATATCTTTTGTACTCTAATGGGAATTATAAAAAAAATATTGCATTGCAAAATGCAAAAGGAGAGCTCACCTATTATAAACATAGACCATGCTACAGGCAGACCTCATTTTTACATCATATTAGCAAGAAAATTTTTGTGCTTATTACTCTAGGAATACTTCTTCATTGTAAAAAATAAAGCATGCACAGTTGTATATAATTATACTCAGTATTGTTAAATAATTCTTTGTTTCTGAGCAGGTGCCTGAACTTTGTGATCAGCAATGATTGAAGGCGAGGGACTGTGATCTGTCAGTGACAGACTCTCTTTTTTCCACAGCACACAGCTGTATTGCCATTTGCTCTCCTGGAAATCCTTGCCTTGCCGCATCGTTACCCAGCAAAGAAGAAGGGATTGATCCTACTGGGATTTGTTGCTTTTCTGTATATCAGTTGGTAAGAATTTAAGTATTTTTTCTTCAAGTAATCTACTTCTTAAAATAAGGCCAAATGCTGTATTTTAGATCTAAAGTTCCCAACCAGACACATGGAGGACAGCAGTCTTTTCTGTGGAGAAATCATATAGACTTCAGCTGAGACCCAGGAAAACTATTTCCAAATTCAAGCAAGGCAGGTTTCTTCAAACACAATACAGGTCCTGAGATCTTATATAATGTCTTCTGCTCTTGTAAGGCCTCTTATAGGAAAGTAACTAAATTTCCATAAACTCAGGGATAATTTGAGTAATTTCTTCTGGGCTGGAGTTTTTATTTCTAGCGATGCTGTCAAATTTACCTCCACTCACTGTCCTGCTCACAGCAAAACCACCAAATCCTTAAAGGTCTGCGGGTCATGAGAGCAGGAGAGGAGTAAAACTTATTTTAGTGTTTAGCAGGGACACGTGGCTGGTTTTAGAAACTTGAGGCAGAAAAGGCTACTCGGAGCCAGGTGCAAACTGGTGGGTAGTGAGGAGGCATCTGTCCCCCCACCACCTCCCACTCCACCAGTGGGCACTGCCCACATTTCCAGCAATGCACCAGTCGATCCCCAACCTGTTGGAGAATGATCCTGAGAGAATAAACTATATCTGATCAGCACCTCCCACAGCTCATAGCCATCTGTCCACCTGCTGTGTGTGTGTCATGCACCCCTGGAGAGGGTTTGCTCGTTACATCCTGGCTGCAGTGCCAGGATATGGAGGCACTGCCACCCCATGTAACCATGGGCACCTGCCAACACTTCAAAGCTCTCAGAGGATGCCAACTCAGGAAGGGGGTTGTATCATTTCAGAGTATGCTGTGATACAACTTTCCAGAGCTGAGGAAACATCCAGGCTCTAGGGTGGAGAATACAGAACACCTGTATAACAACAAGAGGATACTGCTCAGTGAGTGTCCTCATGCAAAGACTTCTGAGAAGTCACTTGAACTATGAGGAAACCTCTCCTTCCCATTCCTACTCACCAGTTCTCACTCTCAGCTAGAGACCATCTTCAGCCCAGAGAGTGAAAATCTGAAATAGAAAATAAACTGCTCAGATGAAACACTGGAGTGACTTGAAACCCATCAGAGTGGCTGCGGAAACAGGGGACTTCACTGATACATTACATAAGCAAATTAGGAGCCATTTATTCTAATCCAGCCCAGAGCCTAATAGGATTACGACCATGGCTTCCTAAATTCCTTTTCTATGTTCTGATTCACCCAGTTGCTTAACACCAGCTTTGTTTTGCTTGTCTTATGACAATATTTGGGTTTTACAGTCTTTGAGACCAAACGGTTCTTACAGCCATGTGAGCTGTGCTTTCCCCTAAAATCTGTATCAGCTGAGCAATTTCATCCCTCAGGAGACATGACTCCTATCAGGACCTGAATCCACACCAAAGGATGAAGATCAACACAAGCATCAACACATGGAGCCCTCCCAGTATCTTCTGGGAGTTGGTGCTGCCTTGTGTTGCCAGGGTCCTGAGTGGAAGGTGGTCCTTTGGAGTGCTTGTCCCCTGTGTGCCAGGGCCCTGATGACTGGATAAAAGATACTACAATGTCAATACTGTTTTCAAATCAGCAAGGAACCCCCTGCCTGTTTTTTTTTTGCCTCCACTTTGTGGTTCCCTGCAAACCACAGACAACAGCTTTCAACCAACAGAAAAATTTTCTGGCCTATGCACCAAAATCTCAACACATGAACATATTTTACTGTTGGTGCTACAGCCTGGTAATTTAATAGCCCCATTTGGGCACCATATGTTTCACAAGCAACAGAGTCCTTCCTCCAAGCCTCTCCTTGGACTGTCACTGCCATCATTGCAATGCTGATGGGCTGAGAAGTGACTGGTCCCTCTGAGGCAGCAGAGAAACTGAGCAGCCACATCTCACCCCATACACCTGCCTCAGGGCGGCACTGTGGCTTTGAGCACCCTGAACAGTCATTTATTTGGGTTTGAAAATACAAGTTGGAGTGCTTCATATAAGACACACCAGCTGGCCAAATTGCATGAAGATAATCTAGTTCCTCATAGAACTAGATTCGTATAGAAGAAAGGGGGTTGTCACTCTCTGTTTTACTGTTGGAGATGCAATATGAAAAGAGGAGTCCTGTGCAGTGAATAACACATGCTGACATCTACACAGGCTCCACTTAGCACATGGACTTCAGTGTTTCTGCTCAGCCTCTCAGGGGCCTTTCCTGCAGGCCTTTTTTGGTTTTTTTAAAATTACTTAAGTGTTTCACAGCTCTGTTTGTTAGATGAAAGAATCTTGAATCATGAAAAGGAGTCCCTACATTTAAATATTTTCATGCTCATCCAGACAGATCTACTATCAATCCCCTCCATTTCTCCACTCTATCCCTTAGGTAAGGACAGTAAATCTTAATTTACAGGCAAAAAAAAAAGCACCTTTTTATGCCCCACTCCTTCCTTCTTTTACTAGAGAAAGGAAGAAGCATCTTTTTAGCCTTTTTTTCTTCCTTAGCATTCTCCCATTCCTCAGTGTCATGACACAGTTTCAGGATAGTGTGGCAGCCCATTTGTCACTCCTCTTTGAGTCATGATGTTCAGTGTAAGATAGCAGGCTGGGTGCCATCAGAAAAAATTGTGGTTGCATTCCCATGTTAGCACTGGTGGTGGAAAGTATGGCATAATCCTCAGATATGGGTTTTTAATAAAGAATTAAACCTTTTATTACCATTTGGACCCAAAAGTTGGTTTTAGGGAAGTACTGTCCTTGTTAAAATGGCACATCCTGATAACGATCAATTAGGACTTACCCTATTTCTTAAATTCCTTACATAATCAATACAAATAAAAACAATTTATTCACAAAAATATTCACAGGAAGGTATTTTTTCCTATATTAATATATAAAGATCACTTTTGTATTCTTAAGTTCAGGTATTCCCTACCAACTACTCTTATGAGCCATAAACAATGAATATATTACCAGCAAACTGACATACACTACAAGGTATTTTCTGAGAGAATAAAAAAGGCACAATTAGAAGAAAAGAAACCCTATAAAGCAGGCATATTAATCCTCTCCCTTTTTCTTCTTTTCCAAACCACACTTTGCAAACAGTTCTGCCACAAAAGGGTGAAGAAGCCACATCTGTTTCCCACCTAACTATTCCTCTTCTTTTCCTTCTCTTAAAAAAGAAAAGGTGCTGGAGAATTCCCCTTGCCCTCTCACCTCCTGAAAACTTCTTTCCACTCCTCAAAACAGTGGTCAGCAGCAGAAGGATTGAGACAAGGAGGAACAGCCCTGTGTCTTCACAGACTCTAGGGCTCTGGATAGGGGCTGGAAAGCTGTTGTATCTAAAGAGCAAACATATGTGAGAGCTTATTTGATTAAGCTTCACTTAGCATAGCCAAGTGCTCATCCCTGTTCCTGAACATTTTGCTATTTTACTGTGCTTTTACTGCTGTTAATAGCCAATGCCACCAGGGTGACAGCAGAATATTGTGTGCATTTCAATCTGCACCAAAACCCATCCAATTTAGCACTGGCTCAAGTGTACTTCACAGCAAATAGCCCAAGTGCCAAGGAGATGTATTGACAGCCAGGCTAATTTTCTCAGTATCGAGCCTGTTTGATAACTCAGCCCCTCAGGAGTTGGAAATTTTGAAGTGGTTCTTCTAACTGAATGGTCCTAACCAAAGGTCATTTCTCTCCTTCCTTGCCTAGGGTCCTGTGGATTTATTCTGTAACAGGAGAGTGGGTCTATCCTCTCTTTGCTTTGTTCAGTCCCCCGGGGCTAGCAGCCTTTTTTGCCGGCAGCCTTGCCATCATCGTCACCTTCTACAACTTTGGAGAATTCCTCAACCGTATGATATGGGGTCAGTCCAAGTTTTCCTCATTACTTCTATGCATATGAAAAAAATACCCCTGTAATTAATTGCTCTGATTGCCCAGGCAGGCAGGGAGAAGAAGGGGGCATGAGCACACTGGGGAAGGTGCTGGGGTGGTGGCATTGGGCGTCTGATAGTGATTGTTGGGTTCCACCCACGTGCTAAAAAGTAGAGAACAAATTGGAGCAAGGATCCCAACCCTCCCAGACAAAGGTTGGACCAGCTTCCTCTAATATGGCTCAAGAAGCACGTCTTACCAGCATAATCACTGGATTTTGAATTCATGCTCAAAGAAGGGTCCAGAGAAGCCACATGTCTTGGGTTAAAGCTCTTACACCTGCATCACGTGTTGTTTGTTTGTCAGACTAGGGAATAGCAGTGTTTACTGTAAATTTGCAGGAATGCATTAGTGTATCCAAGCAAAAGCACTGTGGCAGGATCCTCATGACCAAAACAGCACTTTGGAAAGTTTTACAAACTGTTGAGAATTTTTCCCTTCTGCTTTGGTAGTGGTATAACCAGCAGTGACCTAAAAAAAATGAAAAGAAGCTTCCTTGGACATAATGGGCAGCTACAGGGGAAAAAAAAAAAAAAGTAGTTTAGGAAAGCATATTTAACAAGTGGAAGAAAGAGAGAACTGAGGAAGCACCTTTGGGGGTTTGGCATAGGATACTATTATACTATTATTATTATTATTGTTTCTATCATTATTATTCCTTGTGGTTTCCTCTCCTTTTTCATTCAAGATTGACTTTTTGAGGATGAAAGTGTTTGTCAGGAAAACGTGTGTATTTTATTTAGGACAAATGTGTGAACATTTGCAATTTCTTAAACTAGCTTTCCGATGAAAGAAAAAACACTGCAAAAACACCTCTGAAAATAAATAAGACAACCTCCCTCTGTTCTCAGGGAACATTTGATGCCTGATCCATTTTGCAAAGTCTCACATGCCTGTCAAGGCAAAGTAGAGTGTCTGTAGCTAGTCTCTCACCATCCGTACTCAGATACCTAAAAGCAGCAGATTGGCTTCCAAATGTGCTGAATAACCAACTTCACCACTTGCTACCTTTGCAAACAAGATGTTTGCTCTACATGTCCATGTTTGGAGATTTTGGCCACATTCTATTCTGCATAAACATAATATGAGATGAGGATTGCTGGTAAATGAAAACAGATCCGCAGCCTTTCTGCACTAGCTCTGGTTTAGGATGCATCACATAAATAGTAACTGTTACTAATCAAAGACCACACCATCACTACATGCTGGCATAAGTCTTTATATGAGATATCTGATACATCTATGTATCAGATTTTTTTCATCACTGAGTAAGTATTAGTAATTTTAGGCCTAGAGTATGCCTGCTGCATAAGCTGAAGATAATCAGAATTAAAATAATTTGATTTCCAAAGTATTAACTGATTGGACAAAATGTTGTGCCAAGCAGAAACCAAATTAACTGCAAAAATTAGATGCATATTCAACAGCTGACTAAAGAAACTGGGGCAAGCACTCAACTTCACTGTGCACACAGAGAGGCTGAAAAGCACCCCAGTTGTGGTAGCATGAATATAACCTCAGAGTATGTATATAAACAATACACAATATTCTCCATTGATATCTGGTGTGCTCTTGCGATCCCTGGAGGCCTCATCTGTGTGGTGGGGCTGCCTCTCCATGCATAGTTGGTATTTTTCAAAGGAGCCACAAAATCCTGGCCTTAACAATTACATGGTGTTTTCATCCACATGCAAGACACTCTCCTTGAGTTACAGTCCCCCATGTTGGTGCCAACTGTTTTTCTTGATCCACTTCCCAGTTCTGTCCACCCAAGAGAAGAGTAGGACTTCCTTAAGCTGGTATCAATAATGAAGGCCCAATAAGCCTTGAAACATAGCCACAGGGAAGCTATTCCAAATTACAGCGTGCCAGAGTTTTAATATATTCCTGACTGAGACAAATTTTTGGTTTAGCATTGCCAGAGAAAAAAAGAGCTGTGAACTGAATGAAGACCCAATTCCAACATACATTTGTTTCCACAGCAAAAACAGCTCCATGTCCTTTTTGTCATCCTACCCTTTCCTGTCTCTCCTTCCCATCACAGTAAGGCAGAGGATGCAATAGAAATGATCCTGCAGAAAACAAAAATCAAACAAACCAAAAAGCAAACCCAAAACCAACCCCCCACACAAGGCAAAACAATCAGCAGGGGTAGGGGACAGATCTCTTCATCTTTCCATACTCTCCACCCTGCCCACCTCCTCCCTCCCCAAAAAGTACATGGAAGGGCACTTGATTTCTCTTTTGCTTCCTCATTCCCCAAAGGCAGTTTGGGTTACAGGTTAATGCAGTTATCTACTAGGTTCCTATAGGCACATCTGAAAACACCTTGACTAATAACACCTGCAGTCACCAAACCATTAGACCTGATGCTGGTGGGATCTGACAAGGCAGAGCCCTCTGACTGGGCTGCTGGCACCAGGATTCTCCCCAAAGGAAAAAAATCCAGGGCTGTTGCTTCTTTTTATTTCTTTCCCACTCGAATGAAGAACACTTGCCCAGATGTGTCTATTCAAAGGTGCAAGAAGTGATTAACAAGCAGCTCCACCAGAGTGGCAAAGCCTGGCTCCCTTCTGGATTTGCATCCTGTGGCAGACCGTGGGCGGCTAATGAAGCTTGTTCCACAGCACACCATCCTTCATATGGGCTTTTCCACACTCCCTTATAACACCAGACCATTATTATTTTTTCCTAAACCCAGCTACATTAATATTTACTTTTTTTCACACTTAAAGGTAGATTTAGTGCCAACTTATTCCAAAGTCTATAGATGGCAGCTTCCCACTTCAAGCAAGTAAGTGTTAAATCTACATCCTGTGCTTGACTGAAAAGATGCAGTATCGTTTCTGAGAGCTGGAAAATCTAGGCTGTAGAATAATATAACCTTTTTTTTCGTTTTCAGGATGCCAGACCCTAAATTCATTTCATTATTTATAGACAAACTGTTTCATACAGTATTGGAGGTTTTAAAAATGTATTATCTCTCATGTGCCTCTCCTCTCCCTCCCCTTGCACAGTTGGATTGGTGGTAACTAAGGCAACCCAGCTGCACAGCCTGAGAGGCACAGAAAATAGTACCAGTAATGACTTCTTTTTGTTTTAAATCCCAGAGTTTCTAGAGTACAAGACAATGTTGAGCAATAGAGAAACTCCAAAGAGGATAATTTGAAACAATGAGCTGATTCTTTTACTGCCATAAATTTACCTCAGCCAAGAACTTGGCTGCAGGGTCTGAGTACCAAAGATGAACCGTGTGATAGTTTCTCCCATTCCTGATGGGTGGAAAACATCACACAGAAAACTGACCTCATGTTTCTTCGACTAGTCAAACTAGAATCCTCAAAAATAAAGCAAAAGAGTGCTCACTTGAGGTTTGCTCTTTTGGGACAATCAGATCCTTGGGAGAAATTTGGATCAAAGTTCTCCACATCAGACAGAGCAACCTTTCAAGTGAGGTCTCTTATCTAGAACCAGCATTTGAAGATGGAGCACATTCATTTGTCTTCCATCTAACACATCTGAAAAAACCCCAAAATAACATTCATCAGCTGCTTCATTTCAATGTTCTGAAATGCAGCTGGAGAGAAGCCATAGCTAGCAACAGCTATTTGCTCCACCAGTGATTGAAAAGCCTCCTGAGGGACACCTGGCAAGCCATTTGCAATATTTTGTGGGCCCAAGGCCTCTCCCAAAGGAATGCTTATCCCCAGGTGGTGGGACTGTCCTTTGGGAGACAAACAGGGGAGGAAAGGAGGCTGGCTGTTGGAGTGGGCAGCAGCTCCAACAGACCCACCTGGATGCTTGTTGTCCTCCAGAAGGGAAAATTTTGGCCAGCAGCTGGCTGAGGAACACTGTCAGGGGCAAAACAAAAATTAAAAATATTATAATGCAAGGGATAAGGCAGCACAACAAGAATAAGAGCCACTACTCTGAGGAAAAAGAGAAAACTTATGGTGGAATTACTTTCTCATGCTCAGAGCAGAGATGGATGCACTCTTCCAGATCTTCTATGAGCTCTTAAATATCTTGGCAAGACATTGCTGAAACCTATTTACCTAAGGCTAAAATAAAGTTCAACAACAATCTTCTCTTTAGCCTGTTTTTCCACTTTTTTTGGAAGTACTTTGGCATTCAATGCATTTTCCAGAATCATATAACATATTTTCACAACTGATTATTTTCCCTGAGTTTTATTTTTGTATTTATGGGCTTTTGAAACCAAGCTCCCTTAATACCCTGTAGCCTTGGGAAATCCAGCCTATGTGGCAGCTCACAAATCTGTGCAATACAAAGCAATACTATAATAAGATTGAATTCTTGATGCTGTCATTATTCTGAGCAGCTGTTGAGATTGCAGAAACCCGAATGGCAAATAAAGGGATGCAAAGGGCAACTGTGTGGGGTATGAAGCCCTGCTACCATTGTATTGGTACAGGCTTACCAATAGCAGTTTTTGTGTGAATGTTAAAATGCTGATGTTCTGCATGTAGTTATTACTCCAGACACAGGTTCCACCCTTTGTTATTACAGTATCCAGGAGGGATTTTTAAACTGAGATTGCTTTCCAGAGGATTTATTGTATTGTGCCTTTAAAAACAAAGAATAAGAGTCCAGAGTCCATCTATTTCTTTCAGTGACCAAATAATGTTTATGTCCATAATTTCACTGTATTGCTGATGATAAATGGAACTCAGATTTTATACGATTTAAATCCTAGAGTTTGCAAACTAAATATGCATATTTACTCTTGACTCATCCATTTGTCCTAGTTGTACCACAAACCTCTGAAGGCACATTTATGTCCTTCATATTTGTCACTCCCCAAAGCTGTAGTTTATCCCTCAGGCAGAGATGACTGACTGTGTAAAGGAAACCTGCACTATTTGTCACAGGTCCTATTTTTGGTGATAAGTTTATCTGATGATCCACTGGAGGCAGACTGGATCAGAACTTCTTGCAAACCAGGGCTTACAAATTCATCAGTGGAGGCCAGACATTAACAAGTGCTGGGTAACATGCTGGTCCTGCCAGGCTATTTTTTTTTCTTCGTGTTTGGATTTTTTTCCTCACCCATAAATATCTATTTGGTCAGGCCACACCAATACAATACAGCAATTAGTGTTTCAGAGCCTCTGAGGTGTATGGATAAGAAAAGACCATTTAAAGGAGTTTCCTGTGAGTGAATGATCATTGGAGGGGAAGAAGAGAGGCTGAGACAGTGTGTTAGAAAAGGTACCCATAAACAGTTGATTATTGCCACACTGGGTGCCCCACAGTAGCACAATCAGAAAGCTGTGGGATTTCAGTACGTCTTGTGCTGTCCTGACCAGCCACGTGTATCCTCCAGATATCCCAAGTGCAGGGATTTCTCATCTGCTGCCCTTCCAGACAAGCTTTGTTTTTAAAGCTTTTCACATACTCTTACAACAAGCTAGGTTTGGTGGCAGATACTTTTTCCCACTGGCAAAGCACAATTATTCTCGATGGGTGTGGCCCATGGCAGATTTCAAATAATTCCTCAGTCGCTGAGTAATCTGTTACTTGCTGGGGACATCCCAGGCTCATTTGACTTCTGCAGCACTTCAGCATTAGCAGCTGGTCCAAGACATGCACTTGCAGTTTACTCCCACTCCCAGATGGGTAGATTCCCCAGAGATGTTGGGAAGCTGGGGCCAGCTTCACACCCTCCTCATGCCTGATCTGTGAAAGGACTTCTCTGTTGTGTCTTCCCCCTCACATCCCAAATAACGTCTTCTCCTCTGTCTCCAAACAGGAGATTCAATAGTAATACTGGACCACAAGTGGAAAGGCAAGTGAATCCTCCTCTTGAAGACAAACAACCTCTCCATGAATGCTGAAGCCATGAAGTAGAGGAAAATAAATGCAGCTGTGATAAATCCTTTCTCCAATGCATTGCAGCTTCTGGTGAAGCCATTATGACATCAGACACATGGAAAACTGGTGGAAAATATGAAATGTTTGCCTCTTTCATGATAACTCTGCAACTGCTATGAATAAGAAAATTGTGTTCATCTGTTTACACAGATTTCTCATCTCTTGCACAATGTACATGAGGATGTGTCCACGGTCAAAAGCTGTCACTGGTAAATGCACTCCCTCATGAGCCTCGCACCACTCTGTAAAAGACCTGTGAATGCAAGCCAGTTCTTGTTTGGATTGCCCTTCATCAAGTCTGGAAAAAATTAAGAGGAGAGATAATTTTAACAGTGCTGTGACTTCCAAGCTAGCTAGATAACAAATTGGGCTAACAAGCACTGTAATTAGAAATGTCTGCTCAGAAAGTTCACCATGAAGCCGAGTTCTTCTAACGAGAAACTTTCTGTAATATTAATATTCCTAATATCTCCCCTCCATTTTAACAGGAAATCTGAAGGCAACAGTTTCTTCCTTTTTCTTGGTTTCAGTTAATCTCGCAGCAAAAGTAACCTAATTATACTGACTGTATGATTGCTTTGACAGAAAGCATGTTAATTTAAAGCACTGTTTAACATAAAGCTGCCTGCCATATAATTACACTCCATTCACATGTTTACTAATTTTCCTCAATATAGTTGATTTCTGTTATTAGCCTCAACATTTTGTTAACATCCAAAACACTGGAGATCTGCTTTGCAAACTCCAATAAACATGCAAGACTGAGAGTAGCATAAGTGTTCTTTAATGGTCAATGTGAAAAAGAAAAATCTCTCTTATTATTCCTGCATTCAAAGAGGATTTGAAACTAGTTGCAGTACTTAAATGTCTAACTCCATCCTCATTGCCAAAACCCCTTGCTTAGAGCTACTGTGCACGCAGTTCACTGGGGTGTTATTTTCACCTTTCAAATGCCGCTGGAGCTTAGTAAAAACGAAGCACATTGTAAGCTGCCTGTGAGCAATAAAAAGATAATGTGTATACATGAGATTGTTCTTCTCATGTGTTAAGCACCTGATAAAAATTCTAATCTGGGAAGTTAACATGCTAGGCCTAGACTGTAAACGAAGTGAGCTCAATGAGAGACGTGCATGCATTCAGTAATTCCCAGTTTATCTAGATAACTCGCTCCAGCTATCTTTGCAAAGGGAATGTAAGCAATTACACATGCCCACACACAAACACACTCCTCCCTCCTTTATTGTTGAAGCTGAAAGATGCTGGTCAAAGGAAATATATTGGAGAGATAGACAGAAGAAAAAAACATGAAGGGAATTGGAAAAAGAGAAAGTTATGGACACTCCCTGTACAGGTTTGTTGGGTATTTTTGTCTCTACCTCTCTTCTTTTTAAATTCTTTTAATTTGCACTGATACTTCAGTTACAAACAGTTTAATTGTCAGAAACTCGTGGACCCCAGCTAAGCGGCATAGGTCTTTCCACTTCCAACCAGAGCAGCCAAATGGCAGACCTCACTCTCAGCTCCTGCTCCAGGGGTACCTTTGGGATCTGATGTGGTGACTGAGCTTCTGGACTACAGGGCTTTGAGGAGAATCATGGGGGAGGCTGTTTATTTCTTTGAAAAGGGCTCAGAAGAGGCACCTCTCTCTGCTACATCCTGTATGGAGAGAAGCTGGATTGCAGTCACGCACTTTGGGAAAGCAATGAGGAATGCCTGTCCCCAAAACACAACTGCTGGGATCTTGGATTTGCTTTGTTCCTTTCTCTCATGTCCACAAAGCCCTGAAAGGAGGAAAATGTGTCATTGCTCACAAACCAACATTTTCCCTGTGATTTTTCAAAAGGCTTTGCTGAGACACCCTGTGTAAGGATCTGGCCTTGACGACATTTACACCAGATTTCTCTTTCCAGCCCATCAGTCTCTCTCATTTCATTTTAAGCATGCAAAGCCAGTCAGAGCTGTTTATTTATAGCCGTCGATGTTCACGGCTGTATAAATTAGCTGTTATTACTGAATGAGGTGCCCGCCCACTCGCCCGGAGCAGCTGCACAGGAGCCCTTTCATGCTGCTCCACGGAACGCAGCCCCAGCGGGGAGGGAAACGACGCTGTTCCAGGCAGACGAAGGGACCACGGCTCAAACCCCTGGGCGAAAAAACAGCAATTAATTTTTTCCACAGTGCAATCTGCAGCATGACAACCACAATTACCTAATACTTTTTAGACCTGCCACTTGCATTTGGCAGAGAGAGAAAATGAAGGATTAAATTCACCAGAGGAAAAAAAAAACCCACCCAGACTAGAACCTACCCCTGGACTTTCATTTTATAAGATTAAACGGTATTTGTTTAGAGGGGGTGAGGGGGAAGGGACAGTGTGGGGGTGGAAATGTAAAACTGGTTGTTGTTTGAGACAGAGCACCATCAGAAAATAAGGACCCATCCCATACACACACACTGCGCTGTTTCCAGCAGAAACAGCTGGAAAGCAATATCCACCACCAAGAGGAGCTTTCATCTTAACTCACACCTTTGTAACAGTTTACTTCCACAAAAAGCATAGGCAAGTGCTAATTTATTCCCTCCCCAGTTTCCCACACAAATTTCTTGGTTTGGGTCTCTGCCAGAGCTTCAGGGTCACAATGTGACCTCAACAACATAATTTAAGATTGTTCCAAGCCTTCAGTGGAACTACTGAGGATTTACTTTGATGGATATGGAGCCAGGATCTGGCATGCAGAAAATATGCATTTACATTCTACCAAAGTGTCTAAAATAGTTGCCCAGGGACGCTGAAATTCAATTTGAGACTTTGTATTCACTTGGCAGAGCACATAATTAAATATTTTGTGCCACAAAATTAACCAGCGTCTCTGGGGTACGGGTAAGAGAAGACTTAGAATCAACCATGAGAGCCAAACTAAGACCCACTTCCCAGGCAAGTTATTCAGTAAATATTGGGGAAAAAAAAATCATTGCAGTCATACATGGGTTCATAACAATTTTTGTTAGTATTTCATCTTGCTGATTATCTGTAGTAACCTCTTACCTCAGAGGAAGAGGTTATTGGCAGTGTGGATTCATATAAATAACCCAAATATCAAGAACTACTCTTGAACTAAAGCTCCTGCTTACAGCTAAAAGCTGTTTGTCCTTGAATTAACCATTTGGAAAGAAGCATCAGGTAAAAACCAAATACAATTACAATTGGCCAGACCTTTGAACAAGTGGTCAAAAGCCCCAAAGCAGAATTTTTGCCTTTTAAGGTCTCCAGAGACCCTACACTGCAAGGAATTCAATGTTCCTGAAAATCAAACTAAATTTCCTTAGTGTTTGATGTCAGTACTCTTCAGTGTAGATCCCAGACACTGGTGAGTCTAAAAACAAGGGTTTGAGTTAAACCTCTAGGATATGGCCCAATAATAGTTCTTAGCTATAAAATTTAATGGTAATACTTGGTGTTTCAAATGTCACTTTCTATCAAATGCTCTCAAAACATTTAAGCAAAGCTTCATGTTCCTTTCACCTTGAGTGGGTAATTTCCCTCACTACCTGGAGAACAGCACATGTATAAGAGAATAATGCTTTATTTTACACCCAAGACAAACAGAATTACCTCCTCCAAGTATGCAGGACAACATGGTTTCACTGTTAGTATGGACTACGTTCCTTAGGGAAAGGAGAAGGAAACCAATAGATACCAACATAAGACTGCTTTTTGAGGTGTTAATTCAAGTTTTGGATGTGGAAACCCCCAGTGAGTGGTGCCCAAGCATCAGTGCCCAAGTGGGAAATGAGGACATGCATATAAAAGGAGCCCCATGGTTAAGCATTTCTTTCCATCAGGCTTTTCTTTTCTTCTGCTGTGGACAGAGAGAATTGTGGAAGCGTGCTTCAAACAGAGAAGAACCACACTTTCAATCATGGAGTCGTACAGGTTGGAAAAGACCTCTAAGATCATTTAATTCAAACATTAAACCAGCACTGTCAAGTCCACCACTAAACCATGTCCCAAAATGCCACATCCACGCGTCTTTCCAGCACTTCCAGGGACGGTGGTTCCACGACTTCTGTGGGCAGCCCGTTCCAGCCCCTGACAACTCTCCAGCCCTCAGTGTCCTTGTTGTAGTGCGGGGCTCAGAAGCGGGCAGGACCCCGCCGGTGCCCAGGAGTCCCTGCACTGAGTACAGAAACGGGAGCCGCCGGGCTCCCCCGCTCCAGAAGCACCGCGGTAGAACACGACAGCTCCGCTCCGGCGAAGGGCCCGGCGCCCCGGCCGCTCCATGAGGGGCAATTCCCGGAGGGAAGCGCGGCAGGGCGGGAGCGCGGCCCCGCTCCCGAGGCGCCACAGCGCCACCTGGCGGCGGCACGGCGCCACAGTCCGCCCTAACAGGGAGCGGGCGGGAGCGGGAGGTCCCGGGGAGACTCCCGGCCCGGCTCTGCCGGCCCCCAGCGCCGGGAAGGGCCCTTTCCCACCCCGGAAAGCTGCTACATTCTCCCCACAGCAGCTCCTTGCATCGTCACGTGCATTGCTGGGCGATTTCGGCGTGGCCGAGGGCGTTCCGGGGTGCAGCAGCCGGGGGTCGCCTCAGCGTTCTAAGCGGCGCTAATTAATGATTCATTAGCAGACGTGCCTGATGGATTCCCAGAGATGCACCAGGGTTTATCTCTCAAGCGTGGGGGCAGTTCTTTGGCACAGGCGTTCTTGCACTCTCATATCTGTGAGCCCAAAGCAGCCCCAGCCCGGCAGCAAATCCCCGCGGTGTCCCACTGCGGCGTCTCACAGTCAGCCAACAACACCTTGTTCAGGCAAAATCACAGGAAGAGGGAGCACAAATTGAAAGTAATTTTGGTCAACACATGTAACAATTATGTGCAAGAGGAAAAACCCCCAAAGTTAATAGAGCACATTATTTTTATCCATAGGTTCAGGTTTGTGGATATTCAGCATTTTTCTTTCCCCCTCCCCTTTTTTTAAAAACACGTTGCCAAATGTTTTTGAATCGCACATATTCCAAAATGCCTCACAATCATTAGTGGAACAACCCCCAAGGCTCTAAATCCTTATATCACTGATGCAGCCTCCTTGTTGCTAGCTTGCCAAACAATGGCCATTGTTCCTGAAGGGTCTAGCCAAAAATAATATGATGTGCAACTGCCTTCCCACTGTTGTCTTTGCAAAACTACTTAAAAGTTCCAGAGATGCCTTTATGGATGGTGTACAGCACAAATAAACCCAAAAGAAGCAGAACAATTTGAAAAGCTTGAAGGAACATTGGAAGTGGGTGGAGTAGAAACAAGAAAGTTGTAGGGGATGGAAGAGAGAAAAGCTTTATGAGAAAGAGTTTATATTAAATGATAGTGGAGTGTTTAGTTATGCAGCTGTTTTCATGTTGTTGCAGAAGTGAAACCACAAATATTTGAGTACTTCTATCACTACAGCTTGCATACAATTTGTGAGTTTGGTGGTTGTGCAATTGCACCTTAAATTATGCTTTTATGGAGCTCTGATTTTGGAAAGAATCACTTTGAACGAGGATTTGGGAGGGAATATAAAATGGCTACCCTTCCTGGTTGGACAAATACATTATCTGAAGAAGAAATATCTGGAAATCATAGGGGTCACAGACCCACAGCTAGATATATATAGCCTGTAGCTTATGGACAGTCTGGTCTGTATTGAATTCAAAACTTAGCATTGAGACAGGGAAAAAAAAATGAGTTATTTAAAACTGCTGTCCTAAAAATTGAATTTATTTCTTATGTCTAGTTCATTAAATACCAGTGAAAGATCAGCTTTTCTGCTATTAGTAGTCCAGGCCACGAAGGAGGCTCCTTCATGAACCAGTGGAACTTCATACTGTTGTTCTCTGTGTTGTACATCTCTGGATATAAAGATCATTCATCCTCCATCAGCAATACATTTATCAATAAAGGAAGCCCTGTAAGGCAGGTCAAATCCACAGGCACACTGTGTGTGGTGTGAAAATTGACTTTCAAGTTTTCCTTCCCATTTCTGTTTCTGATCATCGATCTACTTAGTCATCCCAAGTCTCAATTTGTAGACTAGGGCAATTTGTCCTCCTAGACTCTGATACAAATTCAGAGCTGAACTTGGACCACAGCCCTGAATCAGAGCTGTAGAAAAAACTGAGCAAGCGAAAAAAAGTCACCACAACTATTTCAGAGGAAAGCTAATTAAAAAACTCCACTACCAACAACATTCTGGCAAATACCAAAGCTGATATTTCTACATTATGTAACTCAATTATGAGGTATTTACTAATCACATCATATTTATTGTTGACAAATTGTTGCAAGTGCCTGCTACAATGGGCCTCTGTTTAGCCATTACTGGCAACTTGACAAATGATCTGCAGTGTTAGAAGGTCACAGAAGAGTAGTAGAGAAACACTGGGAACGAGGGAAAAAGGGAAGGAAAAAACCCCCAAACCCCAACCATACAGCAAGGGGAGACTGTGGGAGAATCTCAGAGATGCTCTTTAAGTATAGCCGTGCCTTATAAGGAAGAAAATCACTACCAACGTAAAGCACAGCTTGTAGGCAAAGCCTGTGCCACTCAGATGTACCCCCGGCGTGTGTCCCTGGTGACGTGTCCATGTACTCATCATGGAAGTATGTTTCACTCAATGTACAGCTGCAGCGTCTTCCTCCCCGGGGGACACGTCATCTATATGTCCAGAGAAACAACACGTGGGCCCAGGTCTGACCCCGCGACCTCCACATGCTGCAAGCTGCTTCCAGAGCTGAGGGAAAGGAAATGACCTGGAGGAAACAACACAGGACATCATTCCGTGAGTGCACTCTTGTGGTCAGCTGGGGAAAAAATCCAAACCAACGAACGAACGAGTCATGATAGAAATTAGGTTGATCTGGTCGTTACACTGACAGAAAAAAATGCCTTTCCTTTTAGTGGCTGTGGTGCCTTTTAGGAGTTTCTGGTTGTTTTGCTGAATTGCTGCTGTTTGGAGTTTCCCGATTATCAGAGCCCTCCCAAAGTACTCCTACGCTCTCTGTCTGTGCATGTGAGTGCTGTCTCCTATTCCCCAATGAGAAAGGCATTTTTAACAAATTGATAAGACAGAATTTTCCCATACAGTCACTATCAGGCAATCAGAGCACTGCATGGCTTGTTAGAAATGAAAAAATGTGCTCTAACTCGGACTAGCCCTCTAGTTCCTCCCCCTTCCTCATCCCAGGGTCAGAGCCAGATAGAGAAACATCTCCCAGTCTACAGCACTCACATTCCTGAAGCGAATGCCAGATGCAGTGCTGTGCCCTGGGTTTGGTCCATCTGCCCACCTACATTAACTCTTGGGGAATTTCAAGGAAGCAGGAAAAACAGCAGCTGAAGGAATGAAAAGCCAGCCACAGTATCCACCATTGGCAGCAAGCACACAAAATCTATGTGCTGCATCTTACTTGTGTGTTGCCCCATCTGCTTTGAGGAGCAATTAGGAAAGCCTGATTTCCCTCATGCAGACTGAAAATATCTGAGACTTGAGCTTGTAATGAAAACCATGCTTACACTGGGGTTTGTACAGGAGGGTTTTCCTATGGGAATGAGGCAAAGGGCAAAGTGGAATTCCCTTTTTGCTAACATACCATCCCATAAAACACCTGAAATGTCCAAAGTATTGAAGAGGAGATTCAGATTTGGGCAAGAAGTATGGTCAGAGAATAATTCATAATTAATGAAGGGGTTCCTTCATTTAACTCCAGTTGCAGTGAGCTTCCAGTTCCCCTTGTTGTCAGGAGCAGCCAGGGCTTTCCAAGGGCAGGCAGCATGAGGCAGCGGGCCATATCTGTCAACAAGGCACTGTGTGGGCCAGCTTAAAAACCTCTCTTCCTGCCATTGTTATCCTTGAAACCCTGGAATTTCATCCAAATGGATTTGACCCCTTGCTAAACAGCCTGTGCATACTTCCCTGATTAGGGTATTCCTGTTAGATGAAAAGAAAGAGGGGGTGGAAATGGAAGAAGAGCGGCTTTCTCCACCCCTGCCCAAGCAACACCAGCATCCTGCTGCACTCTGGACTCCAGGATTGGCATGTGGCTTTGAGGAAAAACAGCCTGTCCATTGTCCAGTGGGGGAGCAGGTCTGTGCACCTCATGTGTGCCCCACAAGCAGTGACTGCTGAAGAGAAGAGAAAATAACTCAAAGGATGCAGTTCTTCACCCAGCTTGTGTTTGCTTGTGGAAGAAATTTGTTGGTGTCATTTTGACCCAAGCTTTAGGAAAAGTCTTTTTTTATGGCAAATTCAAGTCTGAAATGCATTGTCCTTTCCCATGGTGCAGCTCTCAGTCTGCTCTAATGCTTTGTCATGGTCTCAGGTAGTTCTCAAACCTCTCAATCTGTTTTCCCTCTCATTTTTGTACCAGTCTATGCCCTGCTAAACTCCCTGTACCTTACTAGATATCTCAAAATTTGATATAACTCAGAATAATCACTGATTAGTATTACCATCTGCTTCCAGCTCTTCCACTTCGTTTTTCTCCATTCTATTTCTCCAACCTTCCTATAAGAGAAACTTCACAATTTCTTCCATGACAGGGCTGCTGATGTCCAAGGATAGGCCACTGCTACTACTTCAACTCTATCACTCAGCATATTGCTCTGTCCATATATGAAGGTGTTCCAATAATCAAACTGGATTTCCTGGAAATAGAGGAGCACTTAAAGCAAAAACTACCTTCAAAACACCTGAAACTAAAAGGTCTGGACAGATCATTCTAGAATTAATCAGAAGAGGACCTGGGTCTTCTCGCTTCTGGCACAAGACCTCATTCCCTTTGTCTTCACTGGGACTTGGATCAATGCATGCAAAAAATATTTCCACTGGGCTTTAACTTTGGCCATTCACCCAACTATGTGCTCTCCTGTACAGCCATATGCTCTTGTTGTGGTTCCAATTAGCAAAGGTTACACAGCTATATCTATTGTTTCAGCAAAGTTTTGGCCACAAAGTTCACATGATCATACTGAGCTGAAAATAGAGGTTATCAAGCAATCAAGCTAAGCACATTACTTTCAATTACAGGTCCTTATTTGTTTTATTCCCACACACTCACCTTCTTGTCCTGCCTTCCCTTCTCCCCAGCCATACTGCCAGCATACCAGTTGGAGCAGGGCTGCAGCTTTGCTGTGAGCAGTGACCCTGCACCATGTAGGCAGCTAAATTAAATCCTATCACTGTACCCATCTAAGGTGACATTGTGACGGGGTGACACGGGTGTGCCTTGGCAGCCACATGGCAGTAAATGATATTACAGCAAAGACACACCACTGGAAAGGACAAAGCACATTGAGTTAAACCTCAAGCCAGTCTGCTTGTAGCCAGTGGATGCAAATGATTGACTGAGAGATCTCCCCATACCAAAACAATAATGAGAGATAAAAAGGGATTTGGACATTGTTCCCCTTTCACTCTCAGCCAGAATCCAAAGAAACAAGCATCACACATGCACACAGCCAGGTATTTTGAAAAAAAATTGTACACAGAAGATTGTAATTGTGGAATAAACTCTGTTCTTAGCATCACTGTCAGTAACTGTGTAAACTACATCAAAACTTTGGCCCCTGCAATTCAATAGAACTTTCATCTTCTTCTGATCAAAAGATTTATGCCTGATAAGTTATATCAAGTGATCTCTCTATATGGCTGTTTTCTTATTTATGTTTCACTCATCTTGGACTGTGTTGTTGAATGAGACCATTTTACTTTTATATTCAGCCTGTGATGTTTTGGTTCTAAGGAGCTAGCATGAGGTAGTTATGCTTCGATCACAGCAATGAATGTTGATATTCAAAATTTGCAAAAGGTTAGCTTAAAATAGCTTATTAATCAAATTAGTTCAGTACCTGGAATCTATTCTATGGATAGTGTTACCTGTTTAACCCCTGCTTGGTTCGGTTTAATTGTGCCTCTTAGAGATTCAGCTTACTGATAAGTGTGATCTGCCACCACACTGCTTTTCACTGACTTTAAATGTCATGTTGAAAAACTGTGACATTAAGAGTACTTCAACCTGGGGTTCTTTTTGTTTGTATTCTGCCCAGAGACCCCTTAAGCCCTATGCTGTTCTCAGAAGCAAAATGATGTCTAGAATCTCTTTTTCTGCCTTTTGTGCTCTATTTATGAAAAATCAGATTTCCTCATAATTAAGCGACACTAGAACAGTGGACTCTAAACCGAGATGCCATCCCTATTCAGGGAAGGAAAATTAGGGTCTTGCAACATGGCTGTTGCACTCCATAGAAAGAGTCTGGTACTACAGCCTCTTCCCAGAGACCACCTTCTGTTCTTTAACTTCTCCCACTAGTTTATTCCTCAACAGCTTCTCCGTGTAGAGGAGCCTTAAATAGCTCTTCTTGAGCTCTCTAGCTTGAGAGAAAAGGTTGCCAGCTATTCTCAAATCTAGCAGTGATCCCTCCTCCAGAACTTGTTTAAAGCAAAGTGTTATTTGTGGGACACACAAGACTATTGTTAGCCAAATGCTTTGTGCCTGTCACAGAGTGTTTTTTTTTTCATAAATGCAACCACAGAGAAATCACATTCAGTTTAATTAAATGGTAAGAGTTATCTTTTTCTCAAGAATTAAAGGTGTTTCAAATGTGGTAAAAACAAACTTTTTGAGATCTCAGAGCAAATTTAACCAATTCTTTGAAGACAGCTATTCTTAGAATACCCCAAAATAAACATTAAGGGAACAGATGCAGGCAATTCTTTGATAAGAGGCTAGAGGTCAGATCTGATATAGCAAGCAGAAAATTTTGTTCTTTCTCAAAAAATAAGGGGGGCCATCTGGTCAGGATTTCTCAAAAAAATTATGCAAGAACTGACTTACACAGAACATGGTAATTCTGAATGGCAATTCTGCTCTTGTTAAGCATCTGTTTTGCTTTTCCAGGTAATGCATTTTTAAGCACAGTATTGATTAGCTTTGATTTAATGCAGGTTCTCCTGTGACTACTTACCCATAACAATGAAGATTTTTCCTCCCTAAATGGAAGTAAGAAGCAATAACATTGCAGTGCAGATATCAAACCCCATCGTGGCTTATACCTGGAATATAACAGTTCAGAAATTACATTAAAAAATACTGTTCATTCTTAATAAAACAAAATTTAAATGCTTCCTTTATTATATCTACTTTTTTATTTCCCTTCCTAATGTCCACATTAATAAAGGCTGTAGCTATAATAAAGTCCTGGAAGCTAAGGAAGACATAAAGTACCTTCAGAACCAGGTCAGAGTGGTAAATATCAGCCATATTTCATTTGAGAGCATATGAGAGAAACATCTAGTTTGCCTTTCCCAAGCAACTTTTTGTGGTTCTTTAGGAACACAGAACAGTTTGCATTTTGTTGAAACTAGTGCCGCTTATGGAAAGAAATTAAAGCTTTCTAATACAATGATTTCTAACACAATTCATTTGTCCCTGCATGAAATTCATATTGCAATGAAAAATGAGCAGCGTAGATTAGTTATGCACTGGAGATTTTTGCTAGCCATTTCATCCCCAAGCTCTGAAAAGGCTTGCAATTAAATCTGGCAGACACAAGAAATTGCATAACATTTGGCTCACACAACACAGAGCTCCTGAGTAAGGCCAGAACAGTGGACACTCCCATCCCAGGCCTCTGTTGCTTCTCAAGGAACAGTGGCAAGAACATGTCATTGCACAAACCATTTGTTTAATTAATTTAGTTCAGGCTGTCCTCATGTGAGGCATCCAGTCACTGGATGGCTGAGCAGGACACTACAGGTGACACGGGAGGTAGGATGCCATCTCTGTGCCAGACAGCTTGTGCAAGGGCACTTTACCACTGAAA
The DNA here is from genome assembly GCA_037834095.1 of Argya squamiceps. Lineage (NCBI taxonomy): Eukaryota > Metazoa > Chordata > Aves > Passeriformes > Leiothrichidae > Argya > Argya squamiceps. Next base: position 64,275,177 of record JBBMKD010000102.1, read on the forward strand.
TAAAGGTGATGAAAGATCATGACCCTTCTGCCCCTTCTGCTGGTGACCCCAAGTCCTGCTCCATGTCTGTTCAGCTGACTTGCTGTTGCACACATAGAGAGCAGAAAGGAGCAGCAATGTAAAGCCCTGGCTGGCATTTTGTAAAGGTCTTTGGTTGGGTTTTTTCCCTTTGCCTCGCCCCAAGAATAGTATTTCTATTTCTGTCTCTGCCAGTTCTCCATCTCTAATGGCATCTTTAATGTCAGACACAGAGTAAGAAAGAGGTATAACAGAGAGAGATTTGGAAGCTGCTACAAACCAAACCTTTTTGCTAAATCTGTCTCTGTTTTCCTAATTTCTGTGAGTACAGGCTGAGACCAACATGGGGTTGAAGAGGCATCTAAAAACCCCACATTACTTCACGGCCTTTGAGCCAGGTTTTCAATTATTTTCTTTCTTTTTGTTGTGAAAGTGTTCAATGAACCTAAAAAAGTATTTTTATTAGAATTTTTTAAAGTGTTTAAAAAACCACAGTGGTGCAAGGACAAGAGTCAGAACTCTGTATAATGGATACAAAAATATTTTAACACCAGAACTGGTATTACGGACTTCCTTTCTATTCCACAACTTGCTCCTGCTTTCTTCCTTTTTGGTTTCCTACATGTTGTACATATTCATGGTAGTCTTCCAGTGGTGAGATTGTAGTGAGAATGCAGACAGCAGCCCTAACCTGCAGCAGAAAATGAGCTTCTATTTATGCCATGAATACCCTATGCCATTTATAAATGCCAAGTTGTTTGGTTGTGAGTTTGGGTTTTGGTTTTCTTTTTCTAAGATATATACATTTTGGAAAACATGCTTGCTCCCTCAGAACACTAAGCAGCTTCACAGTGTCTCATAGGGAGGAAATATAACTAATGGTCATCTTTTAAAAAGTGACAACTGGCACATGAGTGGCAACTGTGCCTCATGCAGTATAATTGCTGGTATTTCAAAAGGTGACTTTGTAAGCAGGGATGTTTATAAGGCACCCTGCTGTCTGCATGCTATTCAAAAGTTGCTGTGGATTTGTGTGATTTTTAAAAAAAATTTGTTTGTTTTGAGCTTTTATCTTCTTCATAAAAGCAACAGTTTGACATTAAAGCAGAGTTTGGCAGGCAATTTAGCTCTCAAGTAACAAAACTCTGGTCTCATATAGTGTCGGATATCAGAATAAAACAAACGAAACATGGAGATAAATTTTGAAAATTATTTTAAAAGACCTACTTCTAAAATACTGTGGCTCTTTGTGGAGAAACAGCTGTGCAAGAAAGAAGCATAAAATGAGCTTCTACCAAATAATATTTTACTGCAATTTCCTCAAGTGATGCATTTGGATGACCTGCTGTCACCTCAAACAGGTCCATAGGATCATGGACTAAGCCAGGTTAGAAGGAGCCTCAGGACATCATCCAGTCCAGACTTCTGACAAAGCAGAGTCAGCTGTGAACATGGGGCTTTTAAAAAACAAATCTCCCAATTCTTTTTGTTTATATCTGAGGCACCACTTAGGAATAGAAGGCAGCCTCCTTTTCATCAGCTTTTGAAAACAATTACGTATGAATTTCTTTTTCTTCTTTAAATACAACGGTATTTATTTTAATATGACAGAACATGAAGCTTTTTCCATCGTGCAGTGAACAGGGCAGGGAAAGAAAGCCTCTCATGGTAAATAAATACATCAGCACATACAAGCAGGGATTCGTGGAGACAATGGAAATGTGGACATCTGGATCATTGGATGAGTTAACTCCAGAGAAAAGAGGTAAAACCCACAATTGCCTTCGACATCTCTAGTTATGGCTTTGCCATATGGAATTACAGTGATGGAAGCCCACACTAGGTGAGCTCCTAATGGTGTTGGGGAGAGGAAATGTTGACAAGTAACTAAAGTAACGGAGGTAGTATTGTGAAAAAGAAGTAACAGAAGGCAGAAAAAAATATTGCTCCCCCCCCCCCCCCTCCAAATCTCCCTCAAAATGAAATTTTTACTTTCAGGTCTGACTTTGATACTGTTGTTCACATGTAGCAAACTTGAGTTTAAGCCTAGGACAGCTTAAGGGTTTCCAGGAAAGAAAGTGGCTCAACAAGAGAAAAGGTAAGGAAGTCCACATCATGTGCCGAGTTCTGAATGTCTGCTCAAGGAGTGAGCTAATGTGCAATGTGATGAAGTAGGAAGTTGCTAATGGCAGACCAGCTTCAAACTGGATTGTTCCTGGGGATTCCCAGGTGCCTATTAGATGAAAAAATAATTGCAGCAAGGAAAATGCAAGAAAACATATTAAAAAAAAAAAAAAAAGAGTATTCTTATGATCTCTTGGTTGTGTAACAGTCTCCATAGCCTCATCTTGAGTCATTTTTCCAAAGCTTTGTCAAATCAATTGTAAATACACCTCCTAAAGAAACAGAATTGTATTGGCAGGGAGAGAGACATTGTGATCCAAAGGGTCTTTTCTATCTCTAATTACCATGACCTCAGCTGGACATGCCCAAAAACTTTTAGAAAGGAATGTGTGTTAACACTTCCATGAGGACATGGGCCCCTAGGGAGGTGAATGTGTAATTGCTCCAGCAAAGAAACATCATCTAACTAGTCAGGAATGAAAAGTTATTGTACACTGAGCCAGTATTAGTGCAGTTGAGCAATTTCTTGTCTTTTTCTTTTTTTTTTTCTTTATCATCAACAGTCTCCCACTGTGATCCATTTCAACTAGGCTTTCTATCCCACTTAGCAAAGAATCTCCCAGATTTCAAATATTTTTAAACTTCAGATGAACAGTTTAATTCAGCAGTATTTTATCATAAAAAATTTTAAGAATTATATTATTATCGGGTAGGCAAAATTTTGTTTTGGGAAGAAATTGCAGCATGTTTCAGATAGTGTCTTCATTGAGTATGTATCCCCTCTAAAAATCAGTGACTGTAGTAATAACTAGAAATTATTGTACTGCTATTGTTAAAAAAAACCCCAGGCTTTAGAAAAAAATATTTTTGTTTTTGTTCAGCTTTCAAATAACAAAGGTTTTCTTTAAAACTGTTACAAAATTTTTCAGCAACGTTATATGCAAGTTTTTTATTTACATCTTTCTATTCAACAGGTACATTGAAGTGTCATAAGAGATTTAAAAAAACGACAGCACACTTCGATCATATCCATCCATTTCCTGAGAGGGAAAAGGAATTACTGACATTTTATTCTTGTTTTATTTTAATAAGGAGAAGCACAGCTAGTCTGTTTTGATAGCAAGTCCTGAGAAACTGTCAGAACAAATAGTACTAATGACTAAAGTGATGATAGTTGACTGCAATTTGATTCAGCATTCCCAGAAGAGCTCGTTGCATGATCAATGTGAACCTACGTGGTTAAACCAAATCAAAGGATTAACATAAAAATCAGCACAGGAGCACATAACCATGGCAGACCTAGGCAGACTTTATCTCTGGCTTCCAGTGTCTGAGGCAAAGACCTGGGAATAACATCGAGAGTGGAACTATTGAGAAAGTTGGGGAGGCCTCAGCTTGGCATGGAGCAGCAGTAGGGTGCCCCCTAAGTCTGAAATCAGGGAAAGATGTTGTAGTCTTAGGGTCTTTCCCACCCCAAAACCTGCCCACCACAACTAATGTAGCACTAGCTTAAAACTTGCTGAGACTGAGAAATTTGGAAAAGCACATACCTGTGGATATATGCCTCTGGCTCTTGATATCAGCTTTGTCAGTGCTGAAAATAAATATTCAAAGAGAAAAAATTACTTTTTAAAAAAATTTTCTTAGTTAAAACAATAAGGGAAAAAAATCCTGCTTCTTGCTCCACAGTGATGTAACTTTGTTTGGTCACTAATAGCTTTCAAATTGCCTTAAGGGCTGTGATGGGAAAAGGCTACATTTAAAAGAAAGGTTTGAAAGAGACATGCACTACTATCCAATCTCTGAGGGAAGTGGAGATCTTTTTATTATCATCATCATCATCATCATCATCATCATTACTTTGTTATTGTCTTGAGATTAGCCTTAAAAACAAGAGCTATTTTTGAAACTGAAACATGGGTGAAAAATGCTTGGGTACTGAGCCAAGGTTTCCTAGGGCACTGTTCCTTAGCTGGGTTTTTAAACAATGTAGAAAACACTTCAAAAAGTTTATTGTTTTTAACTTTTTTTTTTTTTTTAAAGTAATTTACACAGTACAATACTCCTTGCTAAGTCTAAACCAGACCTGGAGATGCTCAATTGCAGCTGAAGGCAGGCAGGGCACCCCCTGTTCCAGCATCAGGAGCTGGTCACCTTTGGGACACTCAGGGAAGACACAGCCATGCCAGAGGCACCTGTTTCTGTGCCTCAGAAATCCCTTTGTCCTCCAGGTGAGTGAAAGGGCTGCAGTCAGAAACTTACTCAACTCTTTCAGGGTCACTACTTAGCAGGGCCTCTAACCCCAGATGTGGAGCCCAGCTAGGACTGCAATAGATGGAAAAAACCTGCTCCTTTCCTCCCTACAGACTGGCTTTTCATAAGAGCAATGCTCTTCTAGAATGTAACTTGGCTGTTTTTGTTAAAAATATCAAACTGAATGGAGTGCCCACGACAGATGCATATCAGCAAGGAACCTGTGTGTGCCCCACCTTTAACTCCTTGCAATCAACCTGTGTGCAGCTGAGTATGCATTTGCCCATCTTGCTAGATTGGAAAGGGTAAGAGACTGCTACAATACAAATCAGGCACACATTGCTCCATTTTCTCAATTAGGAATGTGTTGTTAAAATTTGGAATGACAGTTTAATGAATGTAAGATTAAAGAAATGTTTTTCTGTATTGTTATGAAAATTCTCATTGATTAACAATAAATATATTACAATTGACATTTTTTTCTGAGGTGGTTAAGGGAAGAGGAACCTTTCCTGTGATTTTTAGAAGGTCATTACTTGATGGAGAGGAGCTAGTGGGCACCTGTTTCCAAAAATGTGACAGCTTCACTGTGTCCTCAACTAAGATAGTTGATTAAATGCATATTGGATTAAAAATGATGTTCCAGGGGGATCCTGCCAACTGCACAAACACCTTAATATCTACATGTATTACCATGTGAGAGCTGCAAGATGGTTTGGCAATGAATTCCTAAAAAGGGATTAATGTTTTCCTCTCAAAACTGAGTTCTTAAAAAAACAAGAATAAAAAGGCAGAATCAAGACCTGGCATCTGCCCAGCTGTATGTTGGAAACAACGTATGAATTAGCACATTGTAAAGCACAAACTCAGCCCCTGTTTTGGAAGGGTTTTCTGCGTTTCCCTTTGTTTGTCACTGGGCTGCTCGGCACCTGTTTCATACTGTACATATTTGGAATTTTTCTGTATTCTTCATCATTTCAAAGACAGGAACATAAACAGCTCAGCTTTTCCTGAGATGACTCTGTCTGTGTGTGTGTGTGTATATATGCATCACTGAAACTTCCTAGACTCAAATGCTGTTTTCTCTTGCCAGACTCGCCTGTGGGTCTTCCTGAACAGCAGGCACTTTTTCAATAGCAACTTGGAGATACTGAGGGAGAATAGAAGGTCATTTTCTAAGACAGGATGCCAAGAGGACAGGAATTGAATGGTGCTGGCTGGCCACTAGACGCCATGCAAATCAAGAATGCAGCGTGGTCCCCAGGGAAATAGTTCATGAGCCTGGAGAATATGATAAACCTGCAACCAAAGCCTTCTTAGGCAAGTGCGATAACAATGTGTCACATTCCAGAGGAGTCAAAAACAAAGGTTGCAAAAGTCCTTGCAAAGCAGCACTCCCTCAAGACAACTGTGCTTTCAATGAGGAGGAGAGAATTGGCATATTCTGTCACTTCTGGCTATTTTCTGAAAACAGCTCCTAATGCTTTAGGGTCAGTCTGTCTTGAAGCCTCTATGTAAGTGACAGCAGAAAGGAGTTGTAAGAATCTCTAACCTAAACAGGTTAAAAAAATAATATGCATATGCAGCCACAAACTGGAAATAAAGTAAATGCCACTATAAGGAGGTGGTAAACAGATATTTCCATAGTACATTACAAATAATTACCTGTTTTAATGTAGTGTTAGCCACCAGCTACACTAAGCCATCTCTTTAATTGCTTTCTTACCTTTCATGTGCACGTTCCACTACTTTCATAAATAAGTAGTCACTTCATTGCTGCTCATAAATTGAGAGTAAACAGTTCAAGATATGTACTCCTTCTGTTTGCCATTGTTCAGGGACCAGTCTGTGCAAACAGATCATGAAATAACTGCACTGAGGAGATGTTATTTACTATTAATTACTGATGTTGGCTGACGGGCCAAGAGAGGGGGAGAAGGAATTGGAGACCAAATGAATCACCCTCGCTAAGGTGACAGACAAAATCCTGACATGTGTGTATGAAGCACAAGATTCCACAGCTAGAGCATAACTTATGGTGTCCTGAGAATGAAGGAAGGAAAGATCAAGTGTTCCCAAGAACTTAGAAAATAACTACACTGTTCTTTTTGTGAATCAGATCAAGATTACTGCCTCACCCTGCTTTCGACTTTGAGGTTTGCTGCTCCTCTTTCAGATCTGAAGGATATCTGAGCTCATACGCTCCTTTGTTCCAGATATTCCTGCCAATAGCAGTACAAACAACACAGATCTTTGTGGGGTTGCTTCGTAAAAATTCTTTGATATCATCAAAGATCCCTTCTGCCTAGCAGAGTATCACAGTGCACCTCACAACACACCACTTCTGCAGTGGGATAAAGGCCTCTGTGCCAAGCTCTAGAGCCAGAGATCATTAGCTGAATTGTAAAAAAAAAAAAAAAAAAACCAGGTAGAAAAGCTGGAAGAAAAAATCAAAAATAGCAAAACTGAAGGCTGGAAAGACAGCCAACATCACAGCTGAGCTGTCTGAAGCAAGGCCTGTTTTTCACATGGATCCCCCCCAAGAGCTGTTAAGTCAGACTAAGGTAAACACTGACTCCTTATTCTCAAAGGCACCCAGGATTTGTGCACAGGTGACTATGCAACACACATCCACATCAAAAAACAGCTACAAACAGAGCCCTTAGAATAGGATCTCCTGTACAAGAGTGTAACACCATACAACCAGGAAAATAACTGTTCAAAACTAGGTAGATGTCCTGTATAATAACTTCCATTTCTGGCCTTATATCTTAAGGCATATTTCCTCCTATCTTGCTGTTTATGTAGTGCTCTATTTCTGACTACAATTACATGACAACCTCTCACAGTCCTCAGAAGGAACTGTTTGGACCACCATATTTTAAAAAATGAAATGAAGGCTAGCAAGTTACCAGTCATTCTCATCTTGCAAGAATCAAAAATTATCCTCAAGCACTCCAGCAACTTCTAAGAACAGAGAAAGTGTCAATTGGATCACAGAAAGTGCTAATAAGCTCTTTAACAAGTGCAGTTTGCCTCCATAACTGTCTCCTGAAGAAATATCCAAAGGTTGCCATTAATTTTACTTTCTCTTCTTGGAAGTGCATTTAAGACAATCAGCCCTTTGCTTCACTGGTAATCCACATAGTGAAAAAGCTTTCCCTTTCTCCTCTGCCCCCATCTGTGCTTCTGAGGAAACACAGAGCCTTAGAAATAAAGGAAAGTTGCAATGTCAGTCATTCACTTTCACAGACTTTTCCCTTTCCTCCCAAATGATGTCTGCTGGCAGTAGTCTGCCCACTCTGGATAGACAGAAAAAGTTATCCATCAACTGGCCAGAGCATTACAGGGGTTTGGGAAGCCAGGACATTTTGTTGTTTCTGCAGCTAGAGAAAATGCAGTCTTTGTGAGTACCTGAGTTGTGCAGGAATCACAGGTCTCCTTTCCTCAAACCGATTCCTATTCTGGGTAGTCATCCAATTTTCCAACAAAGTTCAAATTTCCAGGTGATTTTATCTCTCAGAGTCTCAAACATACCAGAGACGAGTATGAATCCTGGGTTGGGATTTGCAGCCTGAATTTTCCACATCACTCTAAATTGCTCACATTTAATCTTCCAGTTTAGACTTACCTGCAGGGATTAATACATTTGGGAAAAACAAGAATAGCAAATTAGAACAGTGATTCAAAGCCTGCCAACTAAAAATAGATCAATTTTCTATGCAGATATCACTTATAGCTGAACAAATGTATTGATCACACATCTATAGAAGTCCTGGCTCTTATTTTCTGTTTCCTCATACTTAAAAACCTGCTTCACAATTATTTCCTATATGATTCTTTCCTTCCTACCCACCCCAGCCACTGCCCTTTCTGGTAGTGAGCCAGTTCTGTTATTGTTCAAAGGTGAAAAACAAGACCAATCCCAGGAACTCACTCTGGCAAAGCTTAACCCAAAATGATTAATTTAAGAAGAGGGAAACAGTGCAGTGCAGGGGCCTCTGAGCAGGGCTGGTAGAGATGGTATAGTACAGGGAGCCACAGATCTCTCTGCTTTCCACTCGCTTCACAGTGACAGAGGGGACAATCCTGCGAGGACACAAAGCTGATCACACTCAAGGAGGCCAAAAGTTACATTTAGGATTAACTTTCCAGCAAAGTAATAATGAGGTTGCCATGAGGATGCTCAAGGGTTTGAGAATGAAATGGGGGATGAGCCATTAAGTTATGAAGAGAAGCAGTGCTTCCCTCCCACGTAGCCTCAACACACAGCTAACAATTTTATCCATTTATACCTTTTGTGGAACAATTTGACTTGGAGTCCGGGCTGCCCAGGGGCAACCTACAGCTTCTGCAAAGCTACCTACAAAATGAAGCTGAATAATGAAGTTCTGAATATTTGTACCAGCTGGAGACCTGCTCCCCCAAGGATTACTGGCAATCTGTAAAATTTCACTGTTGAAATTTCATACTTCTCTTTCCAGTTTACAAGATCAGCTCCCTGGTACTTTGTTTTATTATATTCTTTTTTTTTTCCTGAGAAAATAAGCAGACATTATATGGAAGTGAATTAGCCTTCATTCAAAACATGTTTTGCAAAAGGTTTGATTTCATTCAGTGCCAACCAGAAGACAGACAGTGATCTTATTTATGAGGTGTGTATCTTTTGTCCAGGTGTAATTAGCTGATTAATACATTTCCCATTTCTGTTATTGTAGATCCTTAATTCTTTTTGTAACATGATGTTCTTTAAAAGATGTTTTTCAGAGCAAGTAGAAGACATTGCTATTTGTCCTAATTGTTCAGGAAATTAAAACTGCCAATATTTTTTCAGCTAATTAGCTTGAAATACTTTGCTACTTCCAGAACTGACCTGTAACATCTTTGTTGCTCTTTCTCTGAATCATGAACGTCTCATTTGCTTCCTTTCACCGTCCTACATCACTCAGCAACTTTTTCCACAGGACATTTCCTCTCACCAGTTGTTCATTTGCCTATAATAAAATGTATCTTAATGGACACACTGAGCTTTTTTTCTCTCTAGATATGACATAGCACACTGCTGTTGACAGCAGAAGTCACTTCTGCAGGAATAGAGGCTGCTGCTTCGTGTAGCAGAGGAGGAGTAGGGGTGGGCAACAGGCCACTGCACTGCAGGCACGGGTAGGCAGGATGCTGAACTACTACTTTATGTTCACTGTATTCTTTAAATATTGTGATTGTGGGGGAACAAGGAAAAAGAGAAAAAAAAATAAGGCTTTTTAAATTGCTGCTTTAGCCAGTAATTAGGGTGATCACTTTTTGTAAATCATAAGGGCCTTTAGATATCTCTGTCAGCACCATATAGGACCCATGAATTAAGTCTTTCACATGACACATGAGTGTTAGAGGCCTGTTTTAACAGCACTTGTCTACACTTGATCTAGGCTAACCACTCCCATGTAAATTTCTGTAGACCCTCTTACTTCAGAATTAATTACTCTTCCACCTTAACTTCATATTATGGAAATCATCCATAGGAAGCCAGGCCCTACAAATCTTACCTTGCAAGCCCCTGTGGTTTTTGAAGTGTTTGCAATTGTGCCTGTCCAGAGGCAATTTTTTTCTGTAGCCATTACACCTGGCACACCTTATCCTTCTTCAGATCCCAAACTGCTGTCACAGGGCTACGGATTTAAAACTAAATGGACCCCTTCTTTTGACATTGGATCGATGCCCCTGCAAAGTGTGCTGCAATGAGGAGTCATGAGTGAAATGCATTTCCTAATGTATGGTTTGCTTTTACTGCTGCTTCAGTGAAGTATGAAGTGCTTACTTACAAAGGTCAGCGGCATGAAACATCTATCAAAAGTTTTTCTTTGAAAATAAATCAGAGCATGCTTAAAATAACAGTAATTCTCCTGAAGGGCTGACAAATACTACTTGGTACTGAGACAAGGAACATTATCTATAAATCAAGATGCCACAGAAAAAAGCAACAGGGCTTCTTCATATTCTCCTTTCCTACACCTTCACCCCTTCTCTCTTGATATCATTGCCCCAGGAAAATGATGAACACTTACAGGAAGAAAATTGTTCTGCTGCCAAGCCTGTTCAATACACGTCATCCTTCAGATTGTACTAATAGCTTATTCTGGTGGCATTTGCAATATGAACAGCCATCTGCAAAGCCTGAAGTCATCAATATACTTCTAAATATATCCTGTATAACTGAAAAGTTTTGAGATGGACATTTGGGGGGTTTGTTTCTTTCTTTGTTTTTCTTTGGTTTGGTTTGGTTTCTTTTTATTCTAAGTGTCTTTTGGCTTAGGAAAAACGTACCAGAGATTTTAAGATATGCCTACTGGCAAAAGTAAATTTAAAACCCTGTACATGTGCTAACTAAAGTTGTGGTAGTGCTATTCTAGATAAGGAATACTTAAGCTATTATCCTAGAATTGCCATTTTGTAAAATAACCCCAGGTCTCAGAATAAAATATGAGACTACACCAGTACATCTTTCCCCCTTTCTCCATTCCAGTTGCAACACAAAGTCCTCATGGCAGGAGAGCAAATGAACAACAATATCCTGTACGATAGACACATTTGCAAGAATATTGCACATCTTCAGCTTGAAATTCCTTACTGCTCCCTGGCAGATTGCCTTTCCTAGAGTGCCATGGAACAAGAAGGAGAGGAGATTTTACTGTTGTACACCCATATGTTTCCCCTCACTCCTAAAATCCAAGAGGCACATTTTCTGTACTGCTGTCCTTTTGTCTGGCATAAGTCAGTTATTTCTTTTCCCTTATATAACTAAAATGAGTCATAAATGCATAGAGTCAGACAGCATGGCCTTAAAGCACCTGGAAAAAGATACCCAGGGTAGGGGTAGAGAGAAAACAGTAATTTTTCTTGCGCATAATATAATGGTGGGGCTTTTTTCTTTTAATTATTTTTTAATTGATTTTAAAAAGGTAGTTATAGGCTGTATAATTTCTGTCTCAAGCTGGATGAATGTAAATTTCTCTTTTCCACAGCTTGTTTAAAAAATCCAGCCAAAAGTAAACCTAGGAGAAAAGGAATATCTGACAGTACTTATACATAGCATCATATTTTTAATATCAATTATTCCAGGCAGTTCAAAACAAATAATTTTGGATATCTTGCAGCAAGCTTTATTGGAACTGGAGATGGAGGGGAGAATAATGCAGGGGCATGCAAAAGCACCTGTAATTTCACATCAGAATGTAGATGAAAACATTAAAAAAAAGTGTCATCTTAAATAAAAAACTGGAAGTCAGAGAGAAACCTCCAGGAAGTATTAGAAGCTCTTTGAAAGAAAATTATTCTCACTGAAAAAGAGGCATATAGTCAGCATGGGTGCCAGCAAGCATACAATATGTATATGACCTGGCACACTACTGAAACTTAAAAACCTTTTAAGTGCTCTGTTAAAAGCAACTGAATATCATTGTGTGTGATGCAGGACTGATACAGACTGGGAATTACTCCTTCACCCCAGCTTGTGTTACTCTAATAAATACATGTACATATGAGACAAGGCATACCCAGAGGATTATTGCTTTGTATCAAAACTTCTCATCTGACTGTGGCATGAAAAAAATGCATCCCATATTTTTACTTAATCTCATGCTCACTGTAAGGGGTGAGCTACTGGAGGCCAGGGGGACCAGTAAGGAGCAGGAACCAGTGCAGATAGGTGGCAGCCTTTTAGAAGAGTCCTACTGCAAAAACCACATCAAGAACCTGTGAAAGAGAAGCCAACAGAGTAGCAGCTGTTCATGTGTAGGAACTATTGAGAAAGAAGGTAGCCTTAAAGATATTCACACCTGGAACTTAGGTCAATCTACCAGTGACCACTGCCTACACACCACTCCCTGTGCTGTTTACACAAAAGCAGAGACTGTGCAGGCGTGGAGAGATTTCACAGAATATTCACTCCCACAGAAAGGAGCACCCAAAACTTACAGCATATTTGGGTTTTGTAGGGCTCTTTTTCACTACAGACTAACAATAAGTGCTATGACATTCCACCCTATCCCCCCAAGCTGTACATGCACTTGTGTTGAGCTCTCAGCCTTTATTTTTATATAACCATAGGAGCCAAGCAATTCAGCCATGCTCCCGTTAAATTACATGTTTGTGAAACTCAGCCTGGAAAGGGAAATTTCCTGGCAAATACAGAAGAGATGCTGAAAAGATCAATTGATATAACCTGTTTGCAACCCATCTGTTATTCATAGGAAGTAATTGAGCAGACAGTGTTGCAATCACTAATACTTTCACACAGGTGCAGCACCATCTGCTTCTGCTCTTTCTGGCATGGAGCTATTAGATGTTCAGTCCTAACTCCCTGATTTAGGTATGGGATGAAATGGATAGGCTGTACCTTTACAAACCAAGGGAGACCCGTGTCAAACACTTGAAGGAAGATCAGAGCAGAGAACACTTAAGACGTCTGAGACTAGGCTGTACCTTGCAGAACTGTGGTATAAGATTTGTAATAGGCATTTTATCAGAGAGCAGATAAACTTTTAAAAGCCTCAGATGCACATTTTTACAGGTGAATAGAGTTCATTGTTTAGCTAGCACTGAGACTTCATTAAAGGAAGTTGTGACCTTCTCTCACGTGGTGAGGAAAGTCAGGGACACAAGCTCTTGACTAGCCATAGCTGCACATGTTCACCCTGACTTCTGTGCTGAGGAGCACTGGATGTTCAGAGGGTTAGGCTGGACTCTTAGCTCTCAGGACATGGATATCCATGCTCATTCCTCCTGTGCTTCCTGAACTCAGTCTGACCTTTGAGAATGGAATTGTTTTGCAATGGGTCAGACTATCTAGCCTTTTGTTTGCTTTGTTTTTAAATTAAGGTATGATGTCTTCAAAACTCATAGCTCTACAAGTTCCAGGTTCAAAACTGGAACTGTGTGAACTTACTCAAAGGTTCTCCTACCACTTGTAAGTTTGTGTTTTGACATGGAACAATGATCCCTCATGCAATCCCTGGCATTAAATACCTGCTTGCTTTACTCTTTAATTACTGGAGTAATAAATCTCTCCTTTACAGTTTATTTAAAGTACCTTCCAAGCACATGATCCACACACTACATTGTTTGTGCTTAGAGGCCCCTCAGCAAAAGCAAGAGAATTCAACTATTGAATTGTAAACTTACTAGAAAACTCACTCTTCAGACTTATGGTAAAAGGCAGAATGTTGCTGTTATTGGCATTGTTGAAAGTTTACAACAGGGACTCACCATTTATTTTTTCAACTGGAAGTTTCCATGGGATATCTAAAAGATGTTTATAGCTTAGATTTAACAGATTTCACCATGTTGAAAGAATTAGTTGGATGACTTCAGTTGGAAGAAGCACTCCAAAGACTGTTGAACCTCCTTGAAAAAGAAAAAGCGGGGAAATAGCCCCAATAAACAATCTCCCACAACTTTTAAAGTTGGAGATTTGAAGTCTTTATCTTATTAACCTACTTGAAATCTGTACTCAGAACCTGACAAAGTTAAATATAAAGAGCTGACTATCTTATTGATCCAAAAAGGAGTTAATTTGAAATTAAAAGGATTGTCATAGGCTGAAGTTCTTATTTTCCCCTGATTGGTTCCAGGATAATACACTATTATAAAATAAATTAAAGTAGTTGTAATTTTTCAGTATTAAAATGGGTGGCTTAGCTCTGGGCATATGCAACCACTGTCATAATGGGACTGTATAGCCAGATAAGTGGAAGTATGGGGGGTTTAATGCTTATATGAGGAATTTCAGGCACTTTCCCTCTCTACTGTAAAGCTATTGGAGTTGAAGTTCACTATAGAACTGTTTGGAATCTTTCCCACTGGACACGAAATCCTGTGAAATAGCTTTACTTCCAGTGGGAACTGCTAGGTTTCTTGTGCAGTTAACTGAGATTTTAATGTGACTTTGATGATCTGGCTGTTTTCAGGCTGATCTTCCTTAGACATACCAGTCAAAGCATTAGTTGACCAAGATTCTTTCTGTCTGCAAAGTAATTACTATGACTGCCAAACCCTTGGGAAGTGCTTTGCAAAGATTTAAATGCAAGACCCTGTCTTGGCACTGAAGTGCTTCTTCCTGAAGTATCTCATATCTCAATCTCAAAACCAATTAGAAAGCCAAGGAGGACTTCACTTTCCAAAACACAGAGTGAAATGAGAGCCCTAAATGCAGTGGCTGTGCATTCAGAGAGGCAAGCTTAAAGCTGGCCTGTGGGATTCTGAGTCCCAGTTTGCATGAGTGAACACAGATGGCAAAACTGTCACATTCAGTTCCTGAAAAACTCCCGGTTTTACAGGTCAGCCTGCAAAAGGTGTGGAGTTAGAGCTGCACTGCATAGAAAGAAAGGAGGTGTTCCAAAGAAAGCACCTGCTGTAGCCAGTCAAATAGAAGTATAGCCTCAAAAAGAGATTTCCTTCTGTCCCAGTTTGTTGCACACTCCCACTTTTACTGTTTCCTTACTTCCTCTCACTAGCAAAACCTTGTGCCCTGAATTCCCGACACAACACACTACAGCTCTGTTTCTTTATTTGGAAAAACACACACTACCACCACCACCAAAACCACATCTCTTTTCTGAGTCAGGTAAAGAATAATTTAACATTTAAATGTTCAAGATCTGGATTTTCTCATCTGCCCCTGTAGTTTTAGTTTGAATTTTAGAAATATTCTTGTAATATACCACAATGTTAAACATGTGACTAGGAGTAAATAATACCTTGAGTATCAGACATCGTAAACAAAGATAAAGCCAAGAGGAAAAATGTGAAAATGAATAGTTTCACTCTGTCCTAAGCTTTTAAGACTATTTACCTTCGTAGACATAATATTCAGAAGCAGCATTAAAACAGAATTGTTGCTTTGGTCATTATCTAGAAATGCAGCGTGGGAGGAAAGGGGAGAGAAAGGAGGAGGAAGAGAAATCATGGACAGGCAAAGATTACCACCTAGCGACAGAACCTCTGCTTTGCAAGGGTTTTGCATAAATGTCAGGCATACTCCTGGTGCCGGAGAAACAAACCTCCAACCCTTATACAACAGTCCTCTAAAGGAAGGATTGTATATTGCTTCAGGATTACCAAAAAATCCATAACATATGATCTGTCACAGTGAAGTACATAATACTTTGTTGGTTATTTTTGTTTGCTTGTTTTAAAAACTATCAAGAAAAATATTTTCTTGTATTTGTGGAAAACCAGTGTGGCAAAGCACTTGTTCTGATATTCCCCAAACTAACAGTTTAAATAAAAATAACTTAAAAGTTATTTGAACCTGAAGAGATTTTTAATTATTTATTTTGTCATTAGTTAATAGAGGCATGTGTTTTCTAAACTGGTGGGATCCCAAAAAGCCACAAAATAAGTACTACATGAAAGAGGAAGTGTTTCTTCTGCTTGAGGGAAACAGCCCTGGGTGTGCACCTTTGTGCAGCACCTGACTCTGAAGGACAACTGGCTGAAATATGAAAGAAATACAAAATTGTCTGGAATGTGTCTTTAATTCTTCCAGCACAACACATTTATCTTTTCTTTCATATCTCACTGTATTCTTTCCCTTCCTGTACAGAACTGCCATAATTAAAAATGCTAAACATGAGGCATAATCTTTGACGTGGATGTCTATCTTTTTATATTCAGAATAATCTTTTTATATTCAGAATAATAAAGCTCTCCTAGCCTTCCAGATGAAGCTCATGCTGCCTCCCTTCTTGTTATTGCAGCATCCTTTTCCCCCATTATGAGAAATACACCTTTCCTTGCTCCCTTTCACACTCTACAAAGACCCTCACCATAATTCAGTGCATCCTAATCTTGCCCACCCCGTCTCTTGCTCTGCTTCCCCATCCTAGCTAAGTTCCATGCTTTTATTTTGAGGTGTTACAAAGTATGTGCCACTCAAGCCATCTAATGCACTATCAGGGCATTTTCACCCACATGCAGTGAGCCTGTCATGTCACTGTCTGGTAGTGACTGGCTTCTCAAGCACTGTTATGCTTTATCCCTAACCACTCAAGTTACTTAGCTATGTGATAAGAGTCTCAATTCTGACTTTTTAAAAACCAATTTTCTAAACCCTATCATTTTAGCACTCTGAACAATGCCATTGCCTTGTACTTCCCATCCTGCCTTTGGATGTCTGTTTCCTACAGTCTTACACTTAGTTACAGCCTCTTTAGGGTAGGTCCTGTGCATGCACACCAGCACAAGAGGGGAACGGTCAGGGACAAAGGCTCTAGGCTTAGGAGCAGGGCTGCACACCTCCCCCAAGGTAGTTAGGGAACAACAAATAACCTCTAATGATGGAAGGTACTTGGAATTGTCCTAAAAGCAGAAGCTGTGCCCGGCAAGGTTTGGATATGGAAAGGCATCCATTAGCTGTAACTTCTCCAACACTAAAGAGAGAACAAATAGTGCTGGCATTAGAAACATTCTTTTTAAAGGCAGCATTATTTAATTATTCTTTTAGATAGCACCAGGGACAGTTTAGGCAGCTCTAAAGTAAAATGCAGCCACAGTACAAAGGTGCTGCTCAGCTGATAGTCAGGCACTGTGCAACGGGAACAGCTTTGTCTGGTTCTGAAACAGTTTTGTTGGGACAAATTCCATGTTAAATAGGAAGCTATATGCTCAGACTACTGATTACTCTGGCTCCCCTTCCACTGATAATATTTCAAGCTGTTATTCTACAATAATATTTTCAGTCAGCTTTTAACAATTTTAAAAACCCCAGATAGTGCCAGTATCTATCATGCCTGGAATGTCAGTAATCAGTGTTGTTCCATTATCCATCAACAGAGTTGGGCTGACACATGCCGTAATTTATTTGGACAAAAGGAACATACTTGAAATAAAAATCGTGTTCTCGTGCTCCCTGAATAATTTAAACTTCTATCCTATTTTACATATGAACAAGCTTCACCTACACTGTACTTCTGTGCCCAAGATTGCTAGGAATACTTGAAAAATAACAAATACTTCTAAAAGAAAAGGTAGACCCCACCACCATTTACAAAGTACAGCCAGGAAGAGAAGCCAAGTTAATATAGATATACATATATACATGTCTATATTTACATATATGTTATAATATGTAGTAACACAGTTTTATTCAGGCAGCATCCAACCTACCAGGCTAATTACTTTTGGTATGCTAAAGCTGACATATTATTTCTCTCGTGGAAGAGTGAAACTGATTTAAAAACCTTTCTGTAAAGCAAGGTAAGATGCAATGCTTTACAGCATTGCCTGAAACTAAGCTTCTCAGAAAACAAACAAAAAAAATCTGTTCCTTGGGAGAATATGTGTCTTAAAAACAAGCACATCTTACTTTTTAAGAAGGGAAAAAAAATCAGCTGTGAATGAGCCATTGTGGGGTACTGGAAATAGCATTTGGACACTGCTCTTCTCAGAGCGAGGGCACAGACGTGACTTACCTTGGAGCAGCTCTTGTGCTCTCAGCTCCTGCTGCCCCCTGGCTCTCGCTGGCGACACAGCTCAGATTCCACAGATGTTCCCGCAGAGGTCCAGGGCAGGCAGCCAGGGAGCAAGGTGGGAGTGGAACATCCCTGCTACATTCAGAAGCAGATCCAGAGGGTACCCAGCTGCTCTGCAGAGGCAGGTACCGCACTGAAAGCTGATATTTGGCAGAGCATTGCATTGTGCCTTACACAAGTTCCTCCAGAATTTATAATCAGAAGATTCAGATATTTTGAATCCTTTCCTCTAGATTGATTTCCCTTTTTGTGCCTCCATCACTCAGAGTAAAAGTTCATCTTGAAAGCAACTTTAACTTACAAATTAAAAAACCCCAAAACCAACACTTTAAATAAAAAAATGGAAAAAAAACCCAACCAAACAAACAAAAACAAACAAAAAAAAACCCCACAACCCATCACTACTTTGAGACAAAGCAATCTGGTTTTATACTCTCTGAAGCCCTTTAAGCACTTCATAAGTCAGTTCCTGTAATGCCATCCCTAAAAGCAGTACTTTCAGTCTCCATGGAAGACACACAGATTTACTAGTGAATGTTCTCAGACAGATTATTTAAGAAAATATAAAGCCAATCAAACTCTTTTTTCCTTTAAAGTAAGCAATACAAAGTTTACCCTACCGTCTGTCAAAATGGCATCTCCAAGAGATAGTGACTAATCATGGTGAATTAGACTTCCTTAAAAATTAAGTACTTGGGAAAAAAGGAGGAATAACTAGCAGCTATATGCCTCAGCAGGACTAAAAAAAAAACCTATAAAAATATTTACATCATGTCGACTAAGCGTATTTTTCCCAAATAGCTTTCCATTGTGAGCTGGTTTAACCCGATGAACTATATCAATCTGGTTCTCATTTCTGCAACCAATTTGTTTTCTAAACTACATTCACCCAGTTGCATAAACAAATCCTTACTATAACCACAGAAACAGCTGCCTCAGTTTCTGCTGTAACTAGACATTTACAGATGTTTCATTTGCTCAGGCACTTTTCCCCCCACATGCTAAAGTTTAACTATAAGAAACAGAGGCCACAGGCTACAAAGCTGTGTGTGGAAACAATGGAGAAATGAAAGTATTGCCCATAACCCACTTCAGTCTTGTCCTAACACAGGTACCAGTAAGGGGGTTTTTCTATCTATAAATCACAACTAAGACAACTGCAGGAACAGACCACTGTGGTCTGCAAGAAGATACATCATTTAATTATTAATTTTAGCTTTATTTTATGTGTATATCTGTACATTTCAACCAGATTCACAAAATGTAAAACTTACCAGAGTATTTCATACAGAGGTTGACACATAGCTTCATGATTACTTAGAAGAACATGCAGTAAGCTACAGAAAGTTTAGGAAAATATTTTAATAGAAAATTTTAGTTAAATAAATGAGCATGAGAAATCATGTTTAACTTGCAAATTCTGTTTATAAGATACTATGAGACATTTCCTACCACCAAAAAAGAAAAGAAATATAAATAACGACTTAAAAGATTCTTTAAATCTTACAATTGGACAACTGTTCCACTGTGTCTGCATTCCAAAGAATGGAAGTGGAAATTGTGCAGAAGAATGTTTTACTTTAAGTAGTTGTCCAACTGTTATTGCTGTTTTTCAAAGAACCTGAAAGCATGCAATGAAAACTTTAAACTAAACAGACAGCTGAATGCACATATTTAGGTTGTTAACACAATTAAAATGCAAAAGACAACTACAAAAGTTTCTCAAAATGTTGTGGTTTGTTTGTTTTAGGTTTTTTAAATATGTACATAAAGAACTGTACACAAACAGGGAAATAAAAAAGTTGCTTAAAAATGAAATATAGTAGTATACAGTATTTACAGCTTAACTGCCATCCTTTTTTTAACTGGAGCTAAACTATTACATGAGCATGCAGCACATCCACAACTCAAAACAGGTACCTTTTGTACATTATAATAGTCCTGCACAAGGCATAAATCAACTAAATGTTAAATCACTCCTCTCCATCACAGTTGTTGCTATCTTTGAGCTTTGTAACAATGACTAGGTCATGACACTTTAGCTTAAGTAACTCCATAAAGTGAAGATATGAACATCTATTTCTAATACAAGTTTGAAGAATGCATTCTATCAAAAAGACAGTTTATGGTGAGATACCAACAATGTTCTATTGTTTAAGTCATGCTTGATGAAAAGCTGTACTAAGCAGCACAAGTCTGTCAGTGGAGTAATGGATATTTTTTACCTTTGTCATTTTTAAAAATTTTCAAATTCCCGTTTTCCTTTCCTCCAATTTGTTCAGCCAAATCCAAATGGTTATAATACCAGTTTTTGTAAAACTTATTGTACAACTGTTAAAGTTATCAATACAGATGCTAAACACTTTTTCTAACTGTAAAATAGGTATTTTTTCTTAGTGGTTTCTGTAAACACTTCTGAAGAGTTGTGTGCTATTCTATATATTGTCACAGTCAAAAGTTTAGTTCTACAGATACCTGACTATCCTCTAAAACAGCCAAAGTATTTAAGACCTTCAGAACTTCATTGTCTATACAAAATTTAGGCACATTTCAAGCAAGTAAAACCTCTAGCCAAGCAATTTTAAAAGGTTTTAGATTTTTAGCTCCCATATACCTTATATTGCTGGATAATCCAGAAAGGATTTTACACTGTTGATACTAAAGATCTCAAGTAAATCTAGAGAGATTCTAGAGATCTCAGATCAAAAGGAATGCCATTTGTATCAATGAACTATTGTTTATTTTACTGAAAATGTCTCTTCAGTATTTACTTCGCCTTACAGTTGGTGTTTTCCAGTCCACAGAAGAAGCACAAAAGGACATACTATCCATTCCTTTCAACAGCTGTCAAATCCTGCTAGGATTCATGCAGTAGCTTCCTAATGTCTTCAGCAACTACAAGATGAACAATTAGAAGTGACAAAATGTGTGTTCCTGAAAGAAAACACTTCTTTAGATAAGTTTTTAGAGTGTAATTGTTTTTATACCTGCTACACTGGGAGAATACCCCAAGCAGTAATACATCTTCACAGGCTTTGAGATATCCTTATGATTACATTTGGAATTAATGTACAACCTGAATTTCCTGTGTAACTTCAGGCACAACTGTGGGAAACAGCAGAAGCAGCATGCTTCAGGACATAATCTGTCACATTTTTAGGATATCAAACCTATGTACTCAGGTTGAATTCTACTTTCTATGGTAACTTCATTTTCCCAAAATTATATGCAGTTTCATACACAAATTAATGAACCCAGATGAAGATTTCACTGCTGTAACAGAGTACAGAATAGTTTTCCCACTGACCTTAAAGGTTGTGATGGTGGTGACCAACATAAGGCCAAGTGTCTGACCTCTAGCCCAACACAAATGTTCTGTTAAATACATCTCTACTCAAAGAACATTTATTCCTTCTGAAGCAACAGCTGAGGATTTGAACACTGTTTCCACCTTGGGCTGCTCCCAATCTAAAGACCAAAAAAAAGTTATAATTCAAAAGGTATCTCATCAATATGCTGATGCAATTGAATGTTAAATTTTGATAACTCTGAAAAAAAGTTATGCTTTAGCATTTGTGTGTGTGTAATACTCCACAATTTATGAGTAACATTCAGAATTCCATTTTGTGTCAAATTGCTTGGAACTAGATTGGGTATTAGGATGCCAACTGTGACCTACCTCCATGTTTTTCCCCTTAACTGAAATACATATATGATGAAAAAATCTATTTCTAGAAACAGAAGAGCAACTGAAAAAAATTCTCAGGTTCACAATTGCATTTCTAGGCCTTACTAGAGTCACATACGTTTTGGGGAGCAGGGCTAACTGATTAATCCACAATTCACTACACCAAGCAATACTACTGTGTCTATTTATCTGGAATAAATGGATGGCTGTGATGTTGGATGGCTATGCACAAAACCATGAAGTTTAATATGCTCATGATATAAATACTTAAATTTAATGCAGGCATGGCATTATATATATGCCCCCCTACAACAGAACTCATATTCAAATTGTAAGCAAAATAAATATCAATGTACAATATGTGGAGAGGGAAGCACTATTTTCTTTATCAAAATCACCACAGTGTACTTCAAAAATAGAAAGCTACTTTAGACAAAATCAAATCCATTTTGAGTGTTCAAAAACTGATTAAATTACTGGTTTCTTAAAAAAAGAAGAAACAGCAAATCATGGCTAGCCACAGCACACAGCTTAATTTCATAAACTCAAATTTACTCAGAAAATGAAAGACAATAATTATTTGGAAGCTTTTTTTCCTGAAACACAGCTACAGGTTTTGAATCAAAACAAAATTTTTTGATCTGGGGAATAAGTCAGGCCAACCAGAGTAGTCCCAAATGTTCCTTAGCTGCTTCCCAAGATGAGAACCAAAAGAGAACCACCTCCAGTATATGCATACCAATGCACTGAGATTGTGGGAGCTCTATTGAATGCCTGAGTCAAGGTCAGAGAGGTCATCTCCAAGGGCAATCTCCAAGTAGGCATCTGCTACTGACCTCCAAACCAAGGAAATAATATCAATTAAACAATATTTGGGTCACTCAAGAAAGCTTTGGGTCAACAGAACCTGGTTCTATGGGTGATTTTGGCTGCCTAGACACTTGTTGGAAGAACGATACAGCAGCCCACATGTTATCCATCAAGTTCCTGGAGCATGTAGAGGACATATGTGGAATATTTGGACAGATGGTTGGATGTGCCAATCAAGGGTGAGGCACTAGTGGACTTGCTACTCACAAGCCAAGGAAACCTGCTTTGTAAAATCCCAACCAGTGATAACCTTGGCTGCCATGATCACAGTAGTGGGATCCTGCTGAGCATGCTGAAGGTCAGTGTTAAACATTTTAGACTTAGAAGCACAAACCTCATGATGCTCAGAGCCCATGGGAAGGGATGTTGTGGAGGATAAAGAAGCTAGTGAGTGCTGGAAGTTTTTCGCCAATTATCTCCTGGAAACACTAAACCAGTTCACCACATTTAAGGTCAGGAAAGAGGCAGAGCAAGAGACCTCCTTGGCTTAAGTGTGAACCTCTGAATCTGCTCAAAACCAGAAGAGAAGTGTACCAGAGATGGAAAAGCAGAAAAATACACACTAAGAACTGAAAGGACATTGATAGGATATACAGAGAACCTTAAGAAGTTCAACAAGGACAAGGGGAAGATCTTGCACTTGGCAGAACATAATCCAGGAGTGCAGCACAGGCTGGGATGGACCTGTGTGAGGAGCAGCTCTGAGGAAAGGGATCTGGGGGTCCTGGTGAACAAGCAGCTCCCTGTGAGTGAGCAGTGTGCTGTTATGGCAAAGAAAGCCAACAGGATCATTGACATGATGGACTGCATCAACAAGGGCATCACCAGCAGAGATAAAATCACTGTTATCTCACTCAGTACTTGTCAGGCCACACCTGCAATACTGGGTCCTCTGTGTTCAGCTTTAGTCCCTGATATGCAAAAAACCCCAAAAACCATGGACAGGCTGGAAAGGGTCCAGAGAAAGGCCACAGGGATAATCAAAGGTCTGGGAAGACATATGAGGAAAGGCAGAGAACTGGGCTCATTCAGCCTTGAAGAAAGAAGGCTTAAGGGAGCCTTTATCAACATATTCCAACTTTCAAAGGTTGGCTACAAAAGAAAAGACTCCCTTTTTACAAGCGAAATGGAAAAGATGAGGGGTCATGAGTCCAAATTACTTTGTAATATTCCAACTGGACACTGGAATAATGCCATTGGAACAAAATCCACAGGGAAATGTTGGACTCCCCAGCACTGGACACGTTAAAGACTTGGCTGGTCAGGGTGCTGGGCTACCTCGTCTAGACCATGCTATTGACAGGAAAGGTTGGATCAGACCATCTTTGAGGTCCCCTTCAACCTGGTACTCTATAATCATACTGACAAATTGAAAGTGTGTGGAATGTTTAAATCTTTGATAGCAGCAGCTTCTAAAAAAACAGTAGCTTTTCCACATTAAATAATATATTCAGTATGCCCCCTTCTTCCAAATATTAAACTGTGTAAATGTATTATTTGTTCTGCACAATGCAGGATGTGCCCAGTGATACAATGCAGAGACAGGCAGAGCTGACTGAAGATAGTGCTAAAATATCCTGTGTGGACAACACTGCATTGTCCAAGGGGAACCAGGGTACCATCAGTGCCATTCACACACAAGATATCTTTGTAGCTTAATTAAGAGTGGCAGGGGGAGGGGAGGCTATCTAAAGTAATTTTATTTTTCTTGGAAAAGCTTTTCAGTTGTTAGCATGTGTCAGCTACAAAACAGCCTCCACAAAGACACCATTCATTCATATATATATGTATATATATATGTATGTATAAATATATATACACACGCATACACACTGACTAAAGCACCTTATGCTTAACAATGCTGTTTCTAGGGAAATAATTGAAAGCTCCAAGTTTTGCAGACATAAGGCCACTTACACTTTCTTTCACTGCTGGAGTTATTAAGCAGTATGTTCATGCTGTGATCAAAGAATACTTCACAGACAAACCTTTTATCATTATAAACTCCTCACAAGAAAGAGCTGAAAACAAACTTTTGTCAAATAAAGCCTTGTCCCTGTTAGGCCACTTATGCATTATATTATCTGCCTGTCCCTTATTGCCAGGCAAAATTGCCATATAAGGCAAAATCAACTGAGCACATGACAACATTTTAGAAGTGAATACAATGACCTATGCAACAAAAATAATTTGGAGAAAGGTAGTTTAAAACCTGCAAAGATACCTCGTACAAGGGGGAAAGTTACAATGGTAATAATTTCATTGGCACAGAAATTAAAATGAAGTTCATCAATACAAGCATATGTATCTCATCAGTTAGCAGCAGTCTGCTGTAGTGTGGCTTAGTGAAAGACAGCAAGCCATTGACCAGTGGCAGCATAATAGCCTCCTATAAAAAATAAGAATAGAGACATCCAAGGAAATTCAGAACCTGTGAATAAATTTGTGTGTGAGATAAAGGCATAGGATAATCTAAATTACTGAACACAGTCCTTCATGATACGGTTGGTTTTGATCCAGACAAGCATTTCTACGTTGTCAAATAAAATGTTTCAAAGTCTGTTGAACTTGACACTTGACACTGTATCAAGTAACCAAATTAACTAAAAATAATCAAAATAGAACAAGAATGAAGATGCAACAATTTTTTTTAAATCCTCTCCCCTAAACATATATGTAACAAGGCACATAAGGAGAAATATCTTCAATTACTTTATTATTCAATTTGACTTAAATACCTGAAACCAGTTTTCTCACAATTTAAGACAATGGGGAGAAGTTTCAATTGCTTGTTACAGATGTCATAATTTCATTGTCTACTAAAGTGCAATGGTTGTGTGCCAAAAAGTATAAGCAGAAAGTAAAAGACAAAAAAATCACAAAAAAGTTTTCGAAGACATTCAAAAACAGTGAGGGCATATGTACTCAGCCACATTTTTAAAGCAATTAAAAGTAAAAACAACACTGAAAATGTTTATAAACCTATATTTTAACTTGTTCCCTGCAAAGCCCATAACTTTGGATGCCTTCCAAACAAGACTTTGATGCTTTAAAAGAAAACAAATAATACTAGCATTCCTAGAACTTTACAAAAATGTACGTGGAGTAAGATAAAAGGCAGACAAGTTAATTCATTTTATTTTGAAGTACTAAGCAATGACTGGATTGCAAGTTGTATTTTAAACATATTCTTTTAGGTGTGCAGTAGGTGCCAGTATTTGTGACAGTGGTGAAATTCTTTTTGACACCATAACAGCAAAACCTTTGAGTGATTTACTCCCCGTCATCATTAAGAGACTACTGCTGAAAAGCATTTAGGTGAGAAAAGATGTAAAAGATTCCTTATTCTTCACAGAACTTTATGCCCTTTAAATTTTGTATTTCATAAATAATTAGTCATTAGACTTAAAATTTCTCTTTACTCCAAACACTCACATTTATGACATTTCACATGCACAACACCACTCAGTCCCTTTTAAACTAGAAAAGCACAACCTACTGAAAGCTAAGTATTTGAAAGTTCCAGGTATCTTAATCTTTCCAAAGATAAAAAGTGTTCAGAAACAAGGTAGTAAATACATTAGTGCTGCCCCACTTAACAAATTTTTGGAGTATGGTGACTATTTTATTACACTTGGTATTTTTGTTCCTTAGAAAACCAACATATCATATTGTTACCCCTCTCCATTTTCCTCATAGGTGTATTCTCTGAGAGTTTTTTATACTTGTGTGCTCCTTACAGAATCCATGTAGGGGTAAGGGTCCCACCAGTGCTTAATTAAATATAGGGAGTTTATTTGTAATGAGTACCCTTTTTCTGAGGTTTGTAGAAGGGCTGGTAACCATCTGTATGTTTAAGACAAAGTAATTCTGAGGAAAACATCAGTTTAAGATTTGTTTGTGCATATGCAACAGATTGTACTTAGTAACCTTCATACAGTCTCCTTAAATTCCTGATTTCTGACAGGCTAAAATCACAAAGAAATGTGCCAAAGAAGAAAACTGCCACGAGCCATTCTTCACATCGTGCTAATTATATCATGGTTGTTAAAGCTGTGTTTCTTAAACCCCATCAAAATCAATCTACATTTAGAAACAGATCCAACAATTGTTTGGAATGCTGAACATGAATATTCAGCATTCAGAGAGACTCTTCTAACACACAAAGGTCAGTTATCTTGCTATTTCACCTGAATTCAAGGAGAATTGTGCACATTCACAGAATTCTTCTACATTCCAGAGCTTACCCAGCCACCCCCTCAGTACTAAACCCCAAGTTTGGCAACTTTTCAGGACAGCCCCTCTCTGTTTCGTTCCGAGGTGTCAAGGACAGTGATCCCATCACCAAGCATGGCCCTGCCTGGCAGCTGCTGGAGGTGCTCCGTGCCTGCTGGGCACACAGGGATCCCCCTGGCCCGTGTTGGAGGCACGTTAAGGCGCAGTGCAGGAGTGCAGCAGTTCCAACGCTAGAGGACAGCCTGCTCATTTGACTGAGCCTCGAGATCTGTAGTGCACTTTCCACATAGCTTCCTTCCTCTTGCACTAGAATTCCAGTTCGTAAGCCGATGAATCCACTTTCAGGAAGCTTCTCTCCAGATTAAAGACGTTTTCTCCCCGCTTTCTACGTGAGTTTCAAAGCGTTGCAAGAATTCTTGAAAAGGAGATGATTAATGTCAGTACTGTCTGTCCAACGCCAAAGACAAGAGCTTCTAGGGGAGCCATGTTCTTTCCTGCTACTCTGTAAATTCCAGCTACTGCAGCACCTAAGAATCAAAAGGAAAACAATGATCAAATCACAGAAAAAGCCAAGGTTGAAATATGTGACAAATTATCTACTCTGTCTATGCATCACCTATTTATAGAAGATTACCAAACACTGTATTACTTCATGGCATTACACAATTACCAGCCTTGCTTGTATTTTTATAGCTATATATAACTTTCAGGAATGATTTTCCCAATTGAACCAGATCAACTTTTCCATCATCGGTTTGACTTAAGAAAATTGAATCATGTTGTTTTTCCCTGTATACATCTTCAGGTTGTTTTTTTTTTTAACATTTTTTGCCTTGTGCCAGTTTGAAAAGGTAGCAAGACAGTCCTCTAAAATTGACCAAATCTGAAGAGTGGTTTAATACTGTTTGTATACACAGGGAGAAGACAGGAACAATAAAGCTAGTGTCAACAAAACAATTGCAAACAAACATTTGCCAGCTTCATTTAATATTTCAGCTGAATAAACTGGTCACACTACATGACTTTATTTTTACTTAAACTACTGAATTGTTAACAATTGTTTAGCAAATCCAGCAAAACATGAAAAAGGTCAATTTATTGCAGTGTTTTCCATAAATGTGTACGAGAGGACATTTCTAACCAATACAATTAGATTTTGAGCAATAGCACATTAAAAAAACCCAACAAACTCAACAGATCGTTTTTCTTGTACAGTTGCGTACCAATTCACATTTGAAATATAACATCAAGAGGTCAGGATCAACCGAAATCAAACCCAAAGCTTAATTGTACATCTTCAGTATGCATTGTCTCAGAAGCTATCTAGTCATAATTAAATGCCTTCAGAGATCACAGAGGCTTTTCCGTCTCTGAGAGAGAACTGAAAAGTCATCACAATTTTTTTAAATAATAGACAACAGTTTAAAAAAACATTTGTGTTTTTTTTGTTTGTTTTACACAGTCACTAACAGGAATAGTCTGCTGGAGTGATCAAAAATCCATTAGTAACACAGAAATACATTGAGTCCCAACAGATTTTCTGAAAGTACAATCAGCATCTGAATCATCTGACATCTTCAAAAAGCAACACCTCAGTTTTACAATAGCTTTAGGAAGAGTAGAATTCACTAATGATTATGGCCATAACAGTACTTACAAACACTATTAATCGTACTTTTAGGCAATTTTTGGGTGAATTTATTTTTATTGGTTAAAAACAAACAAAAAAACAAAACAAACAAACAAAACAAAACAAAACCCACAACATATTCTGCAAGTAAATTTTGTCTTGAATAAGAAATATTCAAGGCAAAATATCTCAACAGAAGGCTAGCCTTATGGCAGTTCACTCAGCTACCTCTCATAAGCTTTTCCATTTGTTCCTTGGCTAGTTGCTGTCAAAAACTGAAAGAGATCCTTTAGACTGAGCCCACTACTGACATTAAAATTACTTTGCAGACTGAATTCTCAAAGCAAATTCAAATTGGCGAAAAATGTATATTAGAATTGTCACTACTAGATCAATAACAGAAATTTTGGGCTTTGAGAAAACACTGAGATACTCTGGGAAGTATCCAGAATAAAACAATAATAATTTGTTACTCTGCTAATTATGTATTATTACACAAATAACAGTGTGCAGTACAACCTGTAATGCATAACCCAGCACAGATGGTACAGAGCCAAAAGTATGTACAATAGGCTGCCAACGAGGGAAATGAGAATATGTCACCAAAAAAAGGAGGGTGCTGGGGAAGAGGAGGAAGGACAGACCCTTCTGGATCAAATACAGCTAAAGTCCTTGCCTTAAGCTGCCTGGTATTTATATATTCTTCTTTGGCTTGGTGGGATTTTTTTTTGGTTGTTGTTTTGTGGGTTTGTTTGTTTATTTTGTTATGGTTTTGTTGGGTTTTTTACTATATCCCCTGCTCTAAGTAATTTTTCAATACCTTTTTAAACAACCCCTAATTTCCATGATTTTTCAAAGCTTAGAAACAGAGGAGCCTACTGCTTTTCTAAATGCTGGTAAAAAGGTCCCAGACCATCAAAAGTTTGAAAGATCTTCCTGAGCAAAATTAAACTTACATTGTGCAATAGTCTATACTGCCTTCATTCTCCTACACAAACAGTGCAGAAGACTGGAAATACAGAGTGGAAACTGAAGTCAGTTTGCTACTTCAATTTCTTAAGCACTGGACCAGGCATATTCAAATAGCTGATATTTCAATTGCATCTTCCAGTTTGCAACAAAATAGCTATTAAAAATCCTCTTTAATACTTGATCACCATAATTTGCCTTCAAAAGCCCCCCAAAGAATTTCTTTCAGTATGAAACAACTGAGTTCTGGCCAGAAACAAAAAATATTTCAAGGTAAAAGTACTTGCCTAAGCAAGTTGCAGTGCTCTGTGCAAAACCTTTGGGAACAGCATAACAAGTCTACAGTCTAAGCTTAGAGAAGTTCTCAGATGAAGATGCACACAAACAGGACTGCTTACGTGCTAAATGTTTTGACCTGCAAAACTGGATGCCAAAAATACAACTGTGTTGCTCCTCTTCTTATGCAAAGATAAAAGACACAAAGTAATTTCATTTGAGAGACACTGATCCTGAAACCTCCCCACCCACAGAAAGCTGTAAGTTCTCTGCTTGGATCTTTCAACACCACGTTTCTTAACTTCAGTTCTTCAGAAATGCTGATGCATGGCTGACCTTGTAACAGGCCACTGCCATTTGAATCCTAAGACAAAAATCAGCATAACATCTAACATAAGCCACTCAACTAGTTCCAACTTACCTTAGCAAAAAAACTCCAGAAAACCAGCTTTCTCCCTCAAAAACCCAATGAAAAATAGTTATACTGATCTATACTGTGTTAAATGGTGGAAATTCTAAGCTGAGAAATCTGTAGCAACTGAAACAATCTTTTGAGGAAAGTCTTAGTGAAACTTCTCATGACATTTGCATTTTTATTTAACCTTGGAAAACAATAGTCAGGAAGGTCTTACAGCAGCAATAAGAAATAATCTGTCACAAATCCTCTGTGGATGTCTCCAAAGCTGATAGTGATACCACTGTTCTGATAACCTGGGCAGAACACAGGTGGGAAGTTTTGCCTTCTGACTAGATGGTGGTTGCTAGATTTATGGTTCCTTAGCCTCGGAGACCTTTGAAGTTAGTCAATCTTTTCTGCAACACTGAAGATTTTGGGGCAGAAACTACTGCTCAGTTAACATAGGCACCATTCAACACATGGATTTTAATGCTGAGAACTCTTTACCAGCACTATTCCAGACAAGCAAAAAAATAACATCAAAAAGATTTACTGAAAAAATAACATTCACTCTTTTTCTGCCCACAACAGAACACTCAGCATGCTCCTACTTGCTTGGGAAAGCTACCATAGTCTATTTATAAATTTGATAAACAGAGCTGGATATGATAAAACCAAAGAATGAATAAAGTGTCTTACAGGTTTTATGGCCCATATTTCAGTGCTGACACAGATAATGGAATTTCTTGGGAAAGACAGAAAAGCATCTGATACCAGTAACTCTAGATGAAGAGAGATGAGCAGCATTTCCTCAAAACATTCTTGGCAACGCTGCTTGTGTCACATTTGGTCAGGTGTAACCTTTCCATACTTTACTACATAACATACTCCTAATTTCTGCAATGTTTTAAACACAAGTGTGGTTTTTAAGGATGAGGGTTCTGTGAACCTTTAGGCTTTAAAAGAAAAAATGGTTGCATCTGAGTATACAATGCCAAGAAATAAAAAATGTATCCTGAGTGGTAGCCATTCATCTGATACCATAAGAAACTCTGTAACAGATGCCCTTGCCAAACAGTATTTCACCCAGAACATCAGCAAAGCTTAATTTTTTTTTTTTTTTTTTTTTTTGGGAGGGGGAGTCACTCTATAACTATGGCAAAATCCTTAATAAACAATTAACAACTAACTAAGAAAAGCAGTTTTATTTTGTTTTTTGTTGGGTTTTTTTTTTCAGAAGTCAGATGTAAAATAAGAAAGGAAAAAACCCCAAAACAACAACAAAAAACCCCAAACAAGAACAAAAGGCAGACTTACTGGTTATCATTGCTCCAGTTATAGAACCCAGAAATCCAATGCTGACCACAATGACAGAGATCAGCCTCCCCTGCCTATGCCTCTGCAGCATCACAAACATTAATACTCCCACAGCACCATGGACAAAGAGAGAGGAGAAGAGCGCCCAGAGGAAAACCCAGTACCACATCTCTGAAAAAAAGCAGTCAAAGAAAGGGTTAATATTTTTTAGACAAGAACTTTATAAGTAAGAAACTTTAAAGCATTGCACACAATCAACAGTAAGAAAAAAGCAATACTGATTTCCATCTTAGAAGTGATACATGTGACACCATCAGCACATGCTCAAGACTCTTTCCTCATTTCAGCAGTCTCTCATAAAGGATTAGCTGCCTTATGTTAAAAACTATAGAAAGGATTCTGGCAAAAATCTTAATTCAGATGTATTTTTACAAGTAGCCTTAATTCCTTTAATGGCTTCTTTAAATAGTGTTGATTGCAATTCTTAGTAAGCATAGTAACTGCTTCTGCAGAATGAAATATTCTCTGACACAAAGGCTGAAGGAGGAAAAATTCAAGAACTGGTTTGGGGTTTGTTTGGGTTGTGAGTTTTTATTTTGGGATGGGTGTGGATCTTTTGGTGTTTCCCAACCCCTCACCCCCACAAATAAGAGACAGCATCAGGTAACATCAGATGGGAAAACTGAGATTAAAGACTTCAGTTTATCAACATCCAGGAGCTGTAATAGAGTGTTCCATCAAATTAGCTTCAAAGGTGCAAATAAAAACACTATAATTTTAACACATCTAACTCCTCACTTCTAATAGCTTAGTACAGAACTTCAGAGAGAGGTAGTGACTATTATTTAAATTACCAAAAAGGGGCATCAGATCATGAGAATGTTGGGAGCACAAACAGTTCTTTGAAGAATGGCAGACATGATGAGCACCTTCAAAGAAAAGAGCTGGAACCATCAATGGAGTTGAGTTACACAATAACTCAAGAAACTTTCTCACTTTCTAAAAACACTCTATAATACAAAAGGATGAGTAAATAAAAGAAAAAATGTTTAAAGTCAACTACAGTAGGTATGTATCATTACAGAATTTAGCAAATTAGGGTACATATCCCTAATAATCATAATCCCGTGACACTGTCATTAATTCAGTTTTTGCTGCAGTTGCCCCTCAAAAATAGAACAAAACAAAAAAGTCCAGCCTCCTTACAAAAGCAAGATACTGCTTATGAGGCAGGCCTGTATTAATGTAGCTTGACTCATATCCACTATCTGAGAAAAAAATACAGCCCAATCAGCTACCTTAAAAAATACTGAGCAGCACACAACATACTGTGAAAAGATGCTGAGAAAAAAATGTTGCTACACAATAACCACAGCCCTGGGAGTCCACTGTCAGTAGGATATGTATATAGATAGCACAGATATAGTTTAAGCTTTTTTTATTTAGCAGTACTTTGGGAGTAGCTCAATCCTTCCCCTTTCATAGAGGCATAAATGGCAAGACTATGTCTCCCCAAGGATGTACAACTCCTCTAAATCACAATAGCCAAAAGGCTCTTTTAAGAGAGCAGCAAGGAAAAACGGCCAGAAAATCTACATCCAATTAATACTTCAACTGTTGTTCAAGGCACAATTTTCCTTCTGAGCACCTGCATAAATGTGCCCACATCCTGAGGGTGGCTCGGAACAGCTCTCCTGAGATCCTCCATCCCTTCACCCCAGCCCCAAAACGGGTCTCAAAAATCTTGGCAAATGGATAACAACCATGGTACTGTTCCACTAAACGAATGTGTCATCATTCCCAGAAGCTACTGTGACAGAACAGTTGCAGGAGTGTCAAGTAGTCACTCCACACACCCCCTCACTAAAATTAAGAAAGACTGACTGACCTAATCTGTGGGAGGGGAACCTGTCCTGCTGTCCTAACAGGCCTTGTCCATTACTAGCACAGCCTGGGTGTTTCCATTGTGTTATTCCATTGTGTTATTCAAGTGGAAGCACACAAACAAGAGGATTAACCAAAGACCTACCAATATAGAATGGGGCAGCCCTGCCAGACCTACAGTTTGACAACAGGGAAACAAACCTTAGGGTTTATTAACCAATCTGGACCAAGAAAGTCTGTGGAAATCTGACACTGTCATACTCCATAATTTCTACAGGATTTGTTAGGCACTGCATCATCTTTTAGGAAATTGGTGTTCGTAGGCATTGCCAACCTTTACCAGGTAGAAAAAACAAATGATTTCCAGTCTTAGGAAAACTCACTAGGATGACTGTATTTTTAGAAGAAAATGAAAGCTTATGGAAGGCTAACTACTCCCCTGTAACTAAGAAACCACAAATATTTACAAACTCTAACACAACAAAATAGCTCCACAGTGAGCAACTATCTTCGGTCTTATTTATGTTCCAAATAAGGCTTGAGGAAAATTAGCATCACCCCCCACTCTATATTTAGGGCAGGAGGCCTGAGAATAGAACCAGCACCAAAATGTTCTGTTGGCTAAAGAAATATAAACTTCAGTTCTTTGCTACACACTTTCTCCTCCTACTCCTTAAAAGCAGCAGGCATATTGAAAAAGAAATTAGAGAACATCCAGAAATATTCCTTGTTCGACACAAAAGCAGCTGGAGCTTTGTTAAATTATGAACTCCCTTCATTAAGACATCACCTAGGTCTTAGGAGCTGAAACAGGACAAATCACTTCCAAGAACTTTCCCTAGGAAAGGCAAGAAGTTATCCTTTCTTATCCTCCTTTATTTACTCTTTCTATGCCTGCTGGTTCAACACAACCATTTATTTACTTCTGCTCGTTGGGTGAGTGATGAAGCCAAACAAGTAAGTTGTTTAGCAGGGATGAACAAGGTAAGGAGAGAGAGACAACCTTTCAAGCAAATTAGAGGAGACCTTAAGCTCTATTCACCTAGAGGACAATGTAGACACTCTTACCCTGATATGGTGAGGGCAGAGAATTATTCAGGATCCATAAAATTCAGTATCATCTAACCCTTGAATCATGAAGAGAGATGGCTCTCAAAAACAGTGTGTTAGAGTGACACTGAAACACACAAAGAATGGGTTGAGAAAAACACTGAGAGATGGCACTAAAAAACAGAGGAAGAGAATATGGACCTCTGAACACAAATAGTCAGGATTTCACTTGTTCAAAAATGACTGAGTAGTTTGATTGCTGAATTGACTTAGTATCTCTAAGGAAGAGGAAGTGAGACTGAAGTGTCTCAGCTATTTATGTCCTATACACTGACTGATCCTTGAAGCAGCATAAATTTATGTACTGCTACCCTGACAAAAAAAGCACAGTTCAATTTCAGTCTTTGTGCAGCTATTCTAACTAGCTGGCTCTTTTGACAACATGAGCTGTGCAGACAGAGCACTTTGCTGTTATGGAGGTAATGATTTGCCTGTATCTGTCAGAGAGTTTCAAATAGCCTCAGTTTATTTAGTCATGCCCTCAAAGAGCATCCCTAAAAATACGTGAATAGCATAAAATTAAAAAAAAAAAAACCTCCCCCCCGCAAAAAAACCTCAGACCAAACAAAAAACCAAAACCAAACAAAAAACCAACCAACCAAAAAAACCCCATCACTCAAGTGCTTGCCACTTTCTTTGCTTTGCTTGCCCCTAAGAAAATTTCAGAGTTTACTTTTAGTGTATCCAAATTACTTAAAGCCACCAAAACACAACATACATGTATCAAAGCTGCACAGTTCCTAGAGCAATACAGGAACTAGGGGAGGCCCAACAGTTTACAAGCACAGTGACATTCAGTAAATTGCAAAGATGTCACAGCTCTTCTAATAAGAACAACTGAGATACATTTTTGATGTATCAAATTCTTAGTGTTTAAACTGAAAAGAAGATTTAAGACAGTGTTTATGTTCCTTTCCTCTGGTTTGCCTTAGCTGGAGATTTTTTTCCTATCAGGAAAGCTGCAAGGCTCAAATACCTTGTAATTAATGTACTTTGTTAATTTTGATATTTATACATATCAGATAGATATCATGCATACATTATGCTTATGTACCACAGATATACATTATACATATATTAGTGTAGGTATACACAACATTAAAGATTAGGAAAAGACTTTTTAAAGCATGTTATTGTTCAGAATAACATTCATATCATTTCCATCTTATCAAGACTTGAAGTTGCACTCCATCAACAGCTTCATCTTACACCAGGAAAGTAGATAAATGATAACATTTTCAAATACTATCCCTATATATATTGATATGCTGTCCTACTGCCACTAATTTCAGTAAACCATGGAGCATCTCCTTAGTCCTTCATCTTCATCACTTTTCTCTAGTCCTAAGCTTGTTTTGCCAGATAAATAATGATTGCCTACAACATGTCATAGATCAAGTGATTACTCCAAAACAAAGTCTCTCTCTCTCTCCATTCTAAGCCCAGAACCCAGCCTACTACTATTAGCTACAGAGGTAAGTCAAGAAATAAGCACCTGTACTAAGAATACAAAAATACAAATTTAAGTCAACAAGGTAGCACATGTCAAATTTAGAAATAGAAAAAACAGTAATGTTACATTCCTGTAACTTATAAACTCAAAGCACTCAGATTAAGTGACAGCATCTGATACCTGCAAAAGGAACTCAGCTCTTTACATGCTACATTTTCTTTCTTCAGCACCAGGTCCTGTCCTTAATCATTGTATTAAGTGGTACTTTCAAAGTCATCAACAATACAGTCAATTTGTTGTTTGGAGATGCTAACATTTTTGCTTCTTTAAGTGGGGAAAAAAGCATTTTGCTGAGGAGCATTTAAATCTCAAATTACAGACTAGTCCTCTCAAGTAACAGCATAGGCAGCAAAGAAAAGCAAGACAATCTGAGACAAATGAGCACAGGATGGAGCTTAGAAGCTTCTATTAGTAGAAATATTGCCAAGTCCTTTATTGTGGAAGCTGCCTTTAAACAATTTTTTTTTTACTGGTTACTAATAACGGGGGCGGGGAGGGTTGGGTTTCTCCTTTTTCAGTTAAAATTCAGCTGCTATCTGATTTGTTCTGGTAAACCCTGATCTAGCACTAACTCTAAAATACAACCAGATCATATAAAGGAGGTGTTCTTGGGATTTACTGGAGGATGTAACAAAGAGCGGGACAAACGCCACCCCACCTCTCCCATGACTCCTAAAGATTCCAAGAGAGGTCAGGAAGACAGGAATCAAGCACACCATGGCAATGAGACTATGCTCAGCTAAAAGGAACAAGGCTTGCAGCTTTAGCTGTTACAGGCTGTGATGTGTATGTGAGCAGCAATGAACTTGTCTGTGGTCTGTTGGGTATTTGAGGCCACCAACGAATGACAGGATTTCCTTTTTTTACGTTGAACCTGATTCACATACACCGTGTAAAAATAATCTTTCAGTTTCTCATGGACAGGAAAAAGAACCCACCAAAACCAAGCCATGAATGGGTATGAAGCACTGCTGGCTTAGGCTGGAGTTCAGATCAGGACCCTGTTGAAAGTTTCAGAAAATTAATATATTTTTAAGAAGGATGCTGATAAAATTTTGCAACATGTTTGTGAAAACATAAGCAAAATGGTTTAGCTAAAGGAGATAAATCTTTACTTGTGTAACTTAAAAGTCCAATCCAGACCACAACTTTAAGTCCAAAAGTAGATATGGGGCAAGTAGACATGGGACAGTCTTAAATATTCATAGAACATGGTATATTAATGATTTTCTTTTCCCAATATTCTGGGAGAAGTTTCTCCTTATACCTAACAGAGGTACAAAAGGGATGGATTAAATAGTCAAAGAAGATAAACTCATTCACAAACCTATTTTCTTAGCAGGGAAAAGAACAGAATTTCTGGTTTTGAAATAAGTTTACTTCAATAAGTAGCAAGGAAGGGCTTATGTAACTAGTTCAGCTTTTTGTTAATAACAGTGATTATGTCAATATATATTCTATCCTGTGCAAAAAAATTTTAAGTCCACTGCAAGTTTTTTTGTGCCAGCCCATGAGAACATTCAGCTCAACAGGTTATGGCTGTAAGAGTAGCCTGCATTTAAGCACCAATTTAGAAACTGCAACTAGAACTGGCAGTGACACATTGTCCAACAACACTATCATGGATAAAAAACTATTTTTCTTTTTTTTTTTTAAGTTAAAAAGCAAAAACATTCCACATTAAA
This sequence comes from Argya squamiceps, assembly GCA_037834095.1. Lineage (NCBI taxonomy): Eukaryota > Metazoa > Chordata > Aves > Passeriformes > Leiothrichidae > Argya > Argya squamiceps. The sequence continues at coordinate 64,312,673 of JBBMKD010000102.1, forward strand.
AATGCCTTATGCAAGCCCTCCTCTTATTGCAAAAGCATTGAGAAATGAGCTGATTTTAACCCTCGGCACAGAATTTCATAGATTGTATGAATGCCTATATTGCATAATGATCTAAAAAGAAAAACTTCATAGAGGATGTCCAGCACAAAGCAAGGTGAAATCCATTGTGAACTTTTTCCTTCAAGAGTACAAGTTTTTAAAGAAGGATTGTTAAAGTAACTACTCAGGAAGTGAGCTGTATTTAGTGTGTCACCGCATTATTCCTGGGAACTTTAATTATCAGACACACACTACAAAGTTCATAGAGCAGATGAATAGGAAAAGGTTAATCTTTTTTATTACACTATGATGCATCCTGAAAGTTAAAAGAGCAAGAAAGATGATCACTGTTTGCTTCAGCTACACCTCTATTTTCATCCCACTTCTATTTCCATCACACTTCTTCCACCTTTAAAAGATTAAAAAAGAAAACAGAATATATCTATTAACCATTACTATAGAGTGTAAAAAGATGACATAATACTCTTCCAGAAGTATTAGAATATTTCCATAACTGTTTAAAACCTACCCCTACTCAACATTTTCCACTAATCTGTCACCAGCTAATACACCCCTACAACCGAGCAGAGAGAATTAACTCAGTTACATCTCTGCTACTGACACCCAATCCCTGCTTATTCAGAGCTGGAAGCTTATGTTTTTCTTTACACATGGACAGAATAAGAGAAGATACCCCTCTCCACTGTATGCTTTGGGTCTCACAGTAGTCCACACCCATTTTTCAGCCCTGAGACGGAGCAGAAAAAAGCCAATTTTTGTCAAAGCTCCCCTCTCCTAACAGAGAGTGGGGACCTTACTTTACCTTGGCTCACAGAATTTTTTCATAACAGCTCAGTCTTTAAGAATCCCAGATGCTTAAGATTACAACTACCTGTCAGAAAACAACTGCCAGCTCATTCACTCCCACAGGTCTCCTTGTCCACAGGTACACTCAGGGGTAGTGGGGGAAGTCTCCGATTCTCCACATTCAATTTCATGCTTTTCTAGTTGTTTTTTTATAGCTCTCTGTCAAATGCCAATGCGCATATATCCACAAGGGGAAAAAATAAAACAAAAACCCAGCCACCTCCGCAAACATACTCCAGCCTTCCATACATACTTAGACACTCACACACACTCTCTACCATCCTTCACTCACACACAGGTACCCATCACTTCACTCGCATACACACACACCCCATGCCATTATTTTATTATTATATATGGGCATAGCAAAGCGAGCGAGAACATCCCACACGCTCATATCCTCTGCATGGGCAGGCATCCCAATCACCAGGCACACACCCCAGCCCAACCAACACCTCACACAGACCCCGCCCGATCCCTTGGACCCCACAGCAGGCGCACACACACACACACACGATACACCTGCTCACAGAACACACACGTAGGCACCCGGAGAGACTCGGGAACACAAACAGCAGCCCTCCCTAGGCGCAGCACACAGGGAGACCACCGCCCTCCCCACGCCTTCCATTGTGCTCCAGCCCCGGAGCGCACCCCGGCACCCGCCCGGCCCCGTTACCCGTGAGGCTGCGGAGGACGGTGCCGTGAGCCCAGAGGCTCAGCACTTGCTGCACCGACAGGTTGATCATGGAGTTGTCCCCCGCTTCCACCTTCATGATGCCGCCGCCGGGCGGGGTCCGGCAGCCGCCGGACCGCGGGGCGGGAGGGAGACGGCGGCGGCGAGGAGCGAGAGGGCGGGGAGGCGGCGAAGGGAGCTCCGCGCCGCGGGGGAGACATCGAGGCCGGAGTGTGGGAGGCGGCGGCCGGTGGAGGATCTCGGGCGAGGAGGGGAGCCGGCCGCTTGCGCTTCCCCGCCGCTCAGGGGCAGGGCCGGGCGG
>JBBMKD010000102.1:64314868-64416434 GCA_037834095.1 Argya squamiceps
GGGGCGGAGGGAGCGGCGGGAGCGGGATCGGGAGCGGAGGGAGCGGGGTCGGCCCCGCGCAGGCGCGGCGGGAGGAGCCGGGGGGCGCGGGCTCCTCCCACCAAACGGGGAACCAGAATTCGGAATCACTGTTTGACTCAGAGAGAGCGGGAAAGACTGGGGATGTCGTGGACGCCCAAGGAAACTTGCATTAGCAAGAAGCGTGTCAAATAAAAATCTACATACACCTATGGGTAGATTGAAAGGGGAAAATAAAGTGATAAAACTCCATGGTAATAAAGCTGGTATTGAAGTTGATGCTGATGAGTGCGTTTGAACATCGGAGGAGAGCAAAATGCGGAATGTGAATTGTAATGAGAGCGGTGTTTTCACCTCGCTGCTCACAGCGAGGAGCACACGGAGCTCCAGAGAGCGCGGGCGGACGCAGCTCCGCGGATTCCGCGGCGGGATGTGGGGACACAGTCCCGGGGGAACAGCACGGGACAGGCCCCAAGGAACGGTGGGCACAGGGCGGATGGCGCTCGGGATGCCGCGGCTGCCGGAGCTCAGGGGACAGCACGGGTCGCAGCGGAGGAGCTGTCATCCCGACCTGTCATCCCGCGCTGTCATCCCGAGACAACATCCAGGGAACGCCCCGTGACGTCCCTGCTTGCCCCTTTGAACCTCGTAGCTCCACCATCACTGTGGCCGCAGATTAAAGCCACCGAAAGTTAGAAAACGTCAGAAATCGTGAGCACATCTTTATTCCGTGCCTTTGCTTTCTTTATGTAATACAGAAACAGAGTCTTTAGGCTGGAAGCAGCGCCTTTCGATGCACGGTGTTTAGCGATGTAAAAGCCAGCAATCATCCCCCATCCATTCTTAAATATGCATCCCTAGGTCGCATTGAGTGCACTCACTTCCTCGCTGGCATTTCTTCAGCAGTGCTTGTTACAGCACTTCGTAAACATCATTTTATGTCTGCATCCTTTGATGAAAAGGGTTGAAGAGGCAAAGCAACTCACAATAAAATTTGCAATTTATAGATGAAGAGCCACGACAGATAAATCAACTAATATCCTGCTTGATGCCAATGCCCCAATTTTTTTTCAGATAGATCTTTGCAGGATATCTGGTTCAGGGGAGTGCTTCCAAAGCCTTTTGCAGCTGACAGTGCTTGGCATTTCTGCAAGTAGGTATCAAGCCAAGCAATGAGAAACTCCCAGGGAACAGCTCCCTAGGGGGCTCTGGGTTTCACTGATTAAGCATGGGATCACTGATGGAGAAAGAACTCAGCTGCTGGGCCAGGACCCTGCTCCATGATCAAGGGAAGGTCCTCCCTCTTCCTCTTTTTGTAATCCCACCACTTAACAGCTGTGTAATTCAGGTCTTACAGAAAACATTCCCCTTTGTTATACAGTAGTGATTTGTTTTTAGGGCAGAATTATTCTATACTTGGAGTAGGGCTCAGTGAGAAAATAGCATACAATTTAAGTTTGAATGAGGAACATACAATGAATTGTTTAGGTGCAGTTTTTCTGGTTCATTCTTTTTAACTTCTGCATTCCAAACTTTGAGAAAACAAACATTTTAAAATGTCCTTAAAAAAAATCCCCACCCCTAAATTAATTTTTGTTGTTGACCAATGTCCCAAGAACAAGGTACACTCTGCAGGACACTGAGGTGTAATCAAGTTTACAGTAACAGGGAAGACTACTTTTGGTGACCATTTTACCTCATAAATCTCCTGTGATAACCTACCTACAGATGTCAGCAAGCCTGTCTGATAGACCAGAGGCATGCATGGAAACATGCATGTATCTGCAAACAATGATGCACTGGTACCTGGTGACCTTTCAACCTGCACATGGATGATTTTTTGTGTTCCATGTAAGGTAAAATGCATGGGGAACACTGGCTTTGAACCACTTGTGTCCAGAACTACCAAAAATACCTTCCTCAAGGTTTTACAATAGATGTAAGGGAAACACATTCATGTAGAGGTCGAGTGAATACCTCGGTAGTCTGCAGACTCTTGCAGTATTTGCTCAGGATCATTCTTCAAGATTTTGCACATGCTCTGTCCTTAGAGACAGAGATTAGGAAACCTGTCTAGCCTCCCCCAGGAAGGGCTGATCATTCTGCAGCACTGCAGGGACAGTGGGAACACAGAGCTGCTCCTCTAAGTCCTAGGAGAACAAACCAACTTTCTTCCCAAGAGAGATCCACCAAAACCATAGTCCAGCTTCCACTGAAACTCCATCTAAGAGGCTAAAAATGGTTCTCAAACCTCAGGCATGCAACATCTAAATTAACCTTTTCTATCAAAAACCTACAATACACTTGGACAGTGTACAAGTGATAAAGGGTCAGAGACTCATCATAAAAGAGCCCATAATTCATATAATTTATTCAACTTAATCCTCAGTCCATCATCCAGTGGGTGAGCTGGATACAAATTTGAATACATTGTGTGAAAACAAGGCTAACTAGATCATTTAGGAAAATATTGCTAAAGTACTGACTTTAAAGCAAAAAAAAAGGGGTAGCACATGGCAGTGACATTTCCAAGTAGCAAAACTCTGGGAGGAGGTCATTCTGGAGGAGCAAGGCACACTCTGGAATGCCTTGAATGAGGCAGTAGAAACAACCAAAATTCACCCTTCCAAACTATAGCTTCATAGGAGCAGGGAATTGCAGCCAACTCTGTCCTCAGCAAGACCTCCCACATGGGTGGTGTTGCCACAGAAATCCTGAGTGTATCAGCTCCCTGCAGGGATTATAATGAGCTCTGTAGGCAGCAATGCACAGAGACACAGTGATTATGGCAAGGGGTTCCCAGCAAGGATTAGGTTGCTGCTGAAACTGTGACTCAGGGGAAGAATAAACCACAGCTGCTTGAGCAAGGCATGCAAAGGTGGTGAGAGCTGAAAAGATCTCAGGGAGGAGAAGTCACAATGGGCAGCACTGTCCTGATAACAAAAACAGGAAGGAAAGAAAGAATGAAGAAAAAAAATTGAGAACATAATCTCAGAATTTCATCAGATAAGGTAGTTCCTTAAATTATGAATGGTTAAAAAAAGAGAAGTAATCCTTTTGCAAGGGTCTGGTAAGACCACTTCCACTGCTGTGGCACTTTGAGGGTGGGGAGGACAGGCACAGCAGAGAATGTGGGGATGGATCAGGGAAGGTGATGTGTCAGAGAGAGCTTGGAGGGTTTGCTGGTAGGGTGGCAGAGGGAGAGCTGGCAGGGTATGACCATGTCTGATAACCCTCTGCAGAGCAGGGATCAGGAAAAGGCTTGGAACTGCAGGGAAAAGAGTGAGGGAGGGGAGACAACCTGACAAAGAAACCTTCACAATTTGTGTACAAATCCCAGGCTTCCACTCCTGTGTGATATTCCAGAGGCCAGGACACAACTCACATGGGTCTGCCTGACAGCCGGCCCTGAGCCACCACAAACGCCTGAGAGACTCCAGGCCTCCTTTACACATCCAAACCCACCGGTGAAAGGGTCCATGGGGAACACCTGGAAACTTATACAGGGACTGATCTTCATCCCAGATGAGCTCATTTTCCTGCCCCTGTTCCCCTATTCCCTCATAGCAGCTGGGAGGTTTGGGAGCTTCCCTGTGCCGTGTGCGTGCAAAGCACTGCAAGGAGACAGCTGTAAACTCTGACTTCAGCCAAAGGAAATTAGTTTTACAGGTGGAAAAGTAGGGTCAGCTTAGTTTCTCTGCCCTGCAAAAGATCAGAATACGGCTACATCAGCTGCTATTAACTTCTGGTATTGTTTTCAGAAGCTGAAGAAATAATGATAAATCTCACTGGAGAGCCCTTGGCTGAATAATTTTCCACTTGGAAAGGTAATGCTGTTCAAAATGAACTGATTTCTTAAGCCACATCTTTTTAGAGAAACAGACAAGACTGAATATGGTCTATTCTCATGCTCTGAAACAAATATTTAATTTTCCATAGGGATTACAGCTTTTCATCATAGTAAAACATCAAAAATCCAACTAGCAACCCCTTTTGCTCCCTTGAAGAACAGAATTCTCACTAGAGATTTTCTAGCCAGAGCTGGCCATGTAGATTGATTGGCACTTCAGTTAAAGATCTGTTTTAACTGAATGGATTACCCCAGCACTGCTCATATATGCAGACATTTTTCCCCCATTTCAAAGGGTTTTTTTGCCTTTGACCCAAGTCACTGACAAGGCATTACAAATACAGATAATAAATTAATACCGCTGACGTTAGCAATAGATTTCTTCCTACTTTCCCATTTTCTAGACCACCAATTTATGCACAGCAGTTACTACTCAATCAGAAGAACTGGCAGCCACAGCTAGTTGTGGTTTGAGAAGTGGGTCTTTCAGAGATCCTTGGCCTCCTAATCTCAGCTCTTAAAAGGCTGAAACACGATCTCAGCCGCTAACCTCGATGACGGATGAAGATGCCTGGACAGCCGTGTAAGAGAGGAAGGAAGTAAGGTGATACCACGGGCTAAATATCCCAACTCTCCCCGGCATGAAAGCAGCGTCGCAGGTTGATCAGAGCCATCAAAAACCATTGGGAGCCGGCTGACAGGGCGGCAGAGGGAGGCAGAGGCGCAGGGGAGCCTTTCCCCACGCACCGGTAGATGGAGCGCTGCGGCACCGAGAGCGCCCGGCACGGCCGGCTGTGCCCCGCCACCGCGGGCGCTACCTCCGCCCCGCTCCAGGGCTGTGTTGGCAACGCTGCTGCAAGAAAATACCTGTGGGAAAATACCTGCGGATATTAAAAATTGGAAGTTAGATTTTTTTTTTTAAATTAAAGCTTTGGGAAAAAAAAAAAAAAAGAAGGTCCGCTTATTCTGTTTAGAGAATATCCCTCTGCAAAATACTTCGGTTTTGCAGCCAATAGTTCACATGTATTAAAATGCCTGAAGGATTGGACCCACCATGAAATAGAAAAGTCCCACTGACTACTCTAAAAAGATATGTCAAGCACTGTTGTAAATAAAATTACCTAAACTTGGATCTATTTTTTTTTAAGCGTTTAAACCTGCGCTGCTTAGAAGATCAACTCACCTATTTGTTTTAAACAATGCCATCACTGAGAAAAATAAAGATTTCTCCTACTCTCTCTGCACACACTCACAGACACGTGCTCACACACACGTGTGCATTCACACACACGGAGCAGTTTAAAGTAAAGACTACTGTTAATATCTACTATGCTGTTACTTATATAAAAAAAATTAACTGCTCTTTGAACTCCTTCACAGGAATTCTTTCTCGTGACTAAGAATGTTATCAGGGTTCTTGTGAAATCTAAATTATCGTTTGTGTTTTCCTTTATAAGTTGACTCAAAGCAGGCAACTATCTGTTAAAACTGTCATTAGGGGACATTTGAAACAGTCTAGCAGGGACAACCATCTTTCAAGACGTGGATGAAACCAGCTTCACTGTTCCCTCCGAGGATAAAGTAAAAATGAACATCTTTTGCTCCTTGTTCTCTTTGTTGTCATGTTCAAAAAGGTTGGCTAAAATGCAAAAAACTTGCTTCCAGCGAGACTTATTTCTTTCAGAGTAGCCCTCTCACCCCCGGTTACTTTTTAAGTAACATACCAGGCTCTCACAGTCCATGTGAACAATTTGATGCATGGTAGCCACATCAGGTTTCTCATATGCTTAGGTCCTTAGCTAGCAAGAATGTTGTCAAGCTATTATTTTTGAAATATCCTATTTTTAGATTGTTTTGGGGTTGCTGGAAGTTTGATAGAGAAGCCTGTTCCTTTATTTAACTAGTTTTTGTTTAACCCTCACATATGCATCCCACAATCCAGATAGAATATAGGGCATTTAAGTTTAGCTTCTACATACAGCCCTAAGCTCTGGCTCATCTGATTTGCAATATGTTTGCATTTTTTCTCTGATTCAGAATTGAAGAAAGCTCAGCTTCAAAATATCTGAGTTTTGTTGAAATACCTGTAACTTCACAATTAAAGCCATATCTGCCCGTGTTTACGATCTGTTGCACCCTCACACTGAGCCACTCTCCCCTCCCCTTGTTTGCCTCTCAATCGATGTGTTTTGAGCAGGCAAGAGGGGACACATCAGCATCACAGAGCAGGACATTTCCTCAAAAATTCTAGTTTTCCCCCTCTGTAGCAGTGCTTTTTGATACCACAAGCCTGCAAAACCACAAATACTTCAGTTCCTAAGCAGGTCCTTCTCCCGCTGACCCTGCATGCTCTCAAGTAACCTGGAAATACCTAATTGATTTCAGTGGACTCCAGCTCTGAATGGTGGAATTATCTGATCTTATCGTGTCTTCTTTTCATCTGACAACCATAATTATGTTTAGCAGAACTGTTACAGGTGTTTCTACAGATTCAGCTGCCTCAGGGCAGAAACAATTCTGTTCTGCCAGTAAGGGCTGCGTATTTTTGTTCCTCTTTAGTATAGGCCAGTTCTAACAAGTCTTACCCACTTATTTGACTATCCCAGTGTGTTTGCAGCACTGATTTACGTACCCTAACTGTCCATTTTATCAATACAGTCTACTTCAGAGAATGTCTTTGAGGGCATCTCCTTCAGTTTTTAAAAAAACACCTGTGTTGTCAACATTTTTTAAAGCCTGCTGGTTCCTTCAGCTCTACCACAATCCCAAGAAATACAAAATCTGACTCTTGGTTTTAATTTATGGGTTAATTTGAAATTTTTGGCACCACCACAAGCGTACATGGGTTCTGACCATTGTGAGATTCCCATTTGAATTCTTGGAATTTTTGAACTACTTTAACAAGTCTTTGAATTCCTGTCATCCCCTTTAGATTTTCCTCTCCTAGTTCATAGTTCAAGCTGATCATATAAATATGTCACAGAACTATGCTTTCAAAAATACCTCCCTCTGCAGTGCTGAGCAAAACTCAAGGAAGACATAAATAGAGAAAAAAAAAATCAACTCATTCCTACAGCAAGGGAATCCCATTGCTGGAAAAGAAAACCAAAATCATGTGGAAACTATGGGTAATTGTAACAATTTAGGAACATGTCTTGATACTTCATAAAATTCTGCATGTATGATCCAACACAACACCAAAGATTTTCTTCTGGTTTGTACTGCCTTGAATACTACCTGACTCTTCAGGAACATTACCTCTAAAGAAAGGAAAGAGTCAGCAGCATCACTGAGGTGCACAACCAAGAATCAGGAGACAGAGCACTTCTTTCTAGACCAACCTGATGCTGACAGGGGAGTCACACAGCCAGATTCACTTCAGGCAGTATCATGCTCTGTGAACAGTCCTCTTGTCGCCAGTGCCCTTGGGTACTGCTCAAAACACAAAGAAGTCTCCTAACTCTATTTGTAACCCCTTTGGTTTTTGGTTTCTACAACTGGAAAAATGAGATAACCTTACCTGTGGGGTTTAATTCATGCACAGTTTAAAACGCACTGAAAAATTCAGACAGAGAGAAATCAGAAGTATAAGGTATTGCCAGAGATAAATACTTTCAAGGTGGCTTTGTTATTGTTCTGGCTACCTGCCCACAGAGCTTTGCATGCAATTTAATATCACCGGAAGGAGAAATATTTGATTTTACAGAGTTGTAAGCTCTAGCTGATTAAAAAACTTAAGTGGGGAGGGAGAAACAAAAAGTGAAGTACTTGATTGAGCCAGTATTTAACACCCTGCTCAGATGCACTCTTCCAGTCCCCTCTCAAATGGGCTGTGATGATACTCAGTAGTCTTAAGAACAGGGTAAAAGAGTCAGGTGAGGATGGGAAGTGTGCTCTCTCACTCAAAGGATGAACTTAGTCACTGTGTCTGGGCAGCAATTGCCTCTTTGATCTAATCTAAGAAATCTCCCTCTTACAGGACAGGAAAAATTTGCCATTTGAGTTGTGCACAGCACAGATAGCTGATAGAGTCCTGAACTGAGAGGGCCACACTGTGCAGTATACTCTTGCCACCCTGGGTCTGGAAGCAGCCTGGCCACTTTTGCACGGAGCTGTGCCCGACAGGAGGAGCTCTGCCCTCTGCATTTCATTTTCCTGCACTGACAGTTCAAGGATTAATTCAGGCTGAACTACATGAAAGTAATGTGCACCTGCCTGTGTGGAAGTGCCTTAGGTCAGGGGGTTTTGCAAACAAATATACTCAATCCAAGCCAGGCTCCCTGTCCAAAGCCCTAATTAGAGGTGTAGATCACAATCGGTGTAAGGGTGCCCAAGGCTGCACTGACCCTGAAAATGAACATCCTCCTACTCTTCCCTCAGGTCCTCCCCCAAAACAGCACTAACAAAGCTGTGCAGAGATTATTCTGAGACTAGAATAACAAACTGAATGGTCTGAAAAAAATACACCTGTAGGAAAGGAAACAAACGAGCAGTTAAAGTGGCAGCACTCTGAAAATGTTTGTAGATGGAATTGTACCTGATTATGTCCTAATTCCTTGCTTCCCGTGGCAATAGTGGAAAAGAAATAAGTATAACAAATTTACTACTGCTAGGGAAGGTGGGATCTGACCCAAAGTAGCAACAAATGCAATGGTAATATTCCCAGCTTACATAATGTTAGATTTTGATTGCACCAGCTGCTATGACCCTGCTCTAAAAATAATTCAAGTCCTGCTAAGATGATAAAGATCATCTCACAAACATTTTCCTCACCTTATGCTTGCATGGTAAGTATCAGAATCAGTACAACAGAATTTGTGCATTCAGGTAGCAGTTATCATAGAAATGATAATACAAGATAAATGCATAATGTGGACAAACTTCCCAAAGACATCAGAGTTTAAATAGAATTTCTTGTCATATGCACTGAATAATGAACCCACTTTTAAACAATTTACAACTCAAGGAAAACAACTCAAAAAATCAGAAAGAGTCTTACAAAAGGCAAAAGGGCCACAGGTAATTTAAGAAGGCGTTTCCTGCTGCTATTTTACCTGTACTTACTCTGACATCAGGCAAAAAAAGTTGATTGGTTTCAGACAGCCATTAGCTGTCTTGTCCTTAGATAATCTTTGAGAGCTGAGAGGACAGGAATTAATGTACACAAATACAGCACACTTGAAAAATATTAACTAAGCTGGGAATAAACTATTCTCTAATGGAGGTCTCAGACCTGATTAACAAAGAGAAAAACTGAAGCAGATACTTTCCAAGGGAAGTGTATACAACAGAACTATTCCAGGCTTTTATGACTTAATTTTTAAAACTGGCCAAGAAGAGATTTAATTTTGTTTACTTAAACAACTTAGAAAAGAAAAATATCCCAGTGCTCTACCACTTTGTCAGACGGATTCCAGAACAGAGGATTAGCTCACTGTTTGGTCTCACAGTGTGTACACACACGTACTACCTCACATCTGAAAGGGGAACTCGGTCAGCTTGCAAAACGAGGAGAAATGCATGTTGGCCCAAGTTCTCTGTTTCTGCCAGCCTCTGTGGCACAGTGGTGAGGACAGAGGGAAAAGGTTTTAAGTGCTGGTTTCCACTTCTCACTACAAAAGAAAATTTAGCCTTTCTGTTTCTACTCGTTCACATAGGAGCAAACAAATGCAGCTTCTGTAAAACCCATGTCAGTACTGTAAGTACTAACAGCACCAGTATTACAAATGTGTTAGTAACCAAATCCTCCTAACTAGGGGCTGAACCCCTGGGACAGCACGAACCCTGGCACGCAGCCTCCCAGACAGACTGTCTGTCTGGGGAGGAAGTTGGAGAGAGTGGCTGTAACCTCCTTGCAGCCAGAGCTACCAGAAGAGACCAGAGCTGCTCAGGATGAGGGTGGCGCTGGCTGAGGAGAGCTGTGCTGCCAGGTTGCAATGGTTCAATCATTGTCCACCGGCAGCTCCTTCTGCCAGAACCCCCCTGGAGGGCTGCCCAAGACTCGCAGCTGCCCTCCCTTGACCACCCTCCTTTCCAGTCTGCAGGGCACTGTACTGGAAACTTGATAACTGCAATTGCTCAGGGAAAGGTGTTCACTGAAGGTGTACCTTAAGGTCACTGTTTGCCTTACTTTTGGATGGAATCCTCCCTGCAACTCTGCTCTCACCTTCAGATCTTCTGCCTCCATATGTTCAGAGGCAACCCACTCTGTCCAGCAGCATCTATAAGCATGCAGAGGATCTCAGAGCCTAGAGAAACAATCCTTGCTTTAAAGCAAAGTTAAAGCATCTTCAGTTGAAAAATTCTTAGCCTATTCCTAGAGCTTTATAGTGGAAGGTGCTTTGATCACTGTCTCTTTTCAGTTGTATCACTCTTATTTTGACCAATGCAAGTGCAACATGGTTTTTATGCCAGGGACTTGCTGATTATATTAAATTTTGATAGTGCAGTTTTGGAAGGATTTCTAAGAAAAACTCACTGCTAAATGAAGATATAAGTGCAAAATTAGAACATCACTCACATTTCCAGACTGAGATCTAATTGGCAAATGGCGAACAGGCAAGGCCAGATGCCCCACAGTGGTGAATTGCATCTTATGCCCCTTTGTAATATGCCACAATGTGGCAAAAGGTATTCACATTCAGACTTATTTTGTAAAAATAAAATGTTAGGTAGAACTTAAAAGACCCAGAAAAGAGAGCCAGGCAAGGGGGAATGCACTGATATATGTTACGTCTTGCATCACAGACCTCATGGCTGCTACAAGATGCTGGGAGAAATTTTGTAGCCTCTGGTGCATGAGATGAACTTGGTTTGGTCAGGTGGTTGCAGGGATGGGATTTAGCAGACAGATAATCCTTCTGATTCTACCCTCCATGGCAGTCTTTTTGCTAAGCAAGAAGTTACACTGATGTTGGATCCAGTGGTTTGCAATGTCCGCATTACCTCGGCTCACTCTGATCTCATGAGTGAACCATAAATACAGTGAAAATACAAAAGGTTCCAAAAAAATGTGTGGTGGAAGGCCAGGTTCTGACACCCCATTTACTTTACTCTGTTACAGGCTTCAATATTGATAGTGATGCCATTAGTGAAAAACAAAATTGTCCAGCAGAGCTTCCCCTGCCAAGGCATTAAATAGGAGACAATGATCCTCAGTGCTTAAACATTTGTTTCAATACAAATTTGCCATTCTAGGATCCTAATTGAAGAAGGCCAACAAGAAAACCTAACATAATATCAGGGGGTGTTGTACAATCACCTGGGCAAATAAGTTACCGTAGCTTTTCTTATTTACTGCAGAACATGGCTGGATTTGGTCTTCTATTTCAGGTAGATGATACTAAATTTTACATAAAAATGTCAGCAGCTTTAAATGTAGCCAGGTAAGGAATGCAAAGAGGTCAGTTTCAGGGAGGCATATTTGGAGAGTGTAGTCATATTCAGGCTAAGTTTTTACCAGGTTTTTGCAATGAGGCATGATAATATAAACCTAAAGACTGAAATTCCACACCAGAGTGAGTAGTCCAAAACCACACTGCTCTGATAGTGTTGCAACTAAGTCAAAGCTTAGATGGTCCATAAGTATTGCCTGGGCTTTAGTCAGGCTATCCACTTCAGACTGAAACGTCACCCTTAATGAAAACAGAAACAACCACCAAAAAAGCACATTTCTCAAATCACTCAGTTTATCATACTGCTTTCTGTTGCAGCACCTACTCAATTTCACAACCAAACTGGCTTCTTTCAATATGCCCAGGATCATGGAGGTCTCAGTGGCAAATTAAAAAGTTGCCTTTGAGATAACACCAGATGTGCATCAAATGTGAAGGGTGAGCTCTCTGAGTAATTAATACCACAATTATTATCACCAATACATTGGCTGTAGTCCAAAACATGTCTTCGTGTGACTCACATAACAATACCAGAAGCCTAGCAAAAGCCTGTTAGTGACTATAACCTGCTGCTTTCAGTGTTTCAGCATCAATCCCCTAATTGGCACTAAATTTACTATGTAGAATTTACCATGGTTACCCTTCTGGTTCTTTTACTATATTACTGGGCACAGCCATTTGCTCTCTTTACTTCCAACCTCCGTAATATTCATCTGCAACTCATTTTGACTCCTCTGCTAACTCAGCCATAGACTGAACTGGAAGCAAAGTTCAAATTTCAAGGCATGATATATATATATCTCACATACTTGTCTTCATGCATGCTTTATTACTAGTCATAAGGAAGAGATCCTCCATATGCCACTGTAGCCTTTGGCTGAAAGACAATTTTATTTTACTTTTTGATTTAGTTAGTGAAGACCACGATGGAATTGAGCTTATGAGAATCTCTTCGGGTGCAGTAACCAAACACTGACAGACGTGTGCGTAATTCAGCATTGACTTTGTGGCCAGCATAGCAAATGACATTGGAGAATTAATGTTTCATTGCCCAAGAGCCCACTTACAAATGCAGCTGGAATTAACAACTGCCTGCTGTGATGCCCAGCAGTAGTGATGAAGGAGATGTAATGTGCATTTAGTGCTGTTTGGTTTTCAAAGCAGTGTTTTAGCTGGGAATGCTACGCTGTACGTTCCCTGGGAGCCAGCAGTTGAATCTGATTTCACAGACAAGAAACACGAGAGCCTGGAAACATTTGATCTACCGGATATTGCTGGCACTGCTTACTGCTGCCTTCTAAGAACACAGACCTCTGTCACGTACCCCTCCTTAGGGCACAAATCGTTTTCTGCCTTGCTCAGGAGGAGGAGGTTACTGTAATGAAAATGCAGATATACCTTACATTATTCAGGATGCCATCAAAGGCTTTGCATATCCTTTGGCAGTGATGTAAGATATGATCTGCAATCCTCCCCCACTCCCAATTTATACCTGAGAACAATTAGAATATTCATTAGCAAACAGGTGTTGGTTAATCAACGCAGTATCTGTGACAAGGCATTGAAGTTATAAAAGACTAGTCTGTGCACAAAAACTAGGAACTGAAGACAGGCAGGTTTTCTTCCTGCAGGGCAATGAAATTTTGCTGAATATTTACATGTCTAAGCTTTCATTCACATCTGCAGCTTCAGTCTCCTGAAAAAAGGAAAAGAGAAGGGACAAACCTGGTTCACAGAGATCTTATCGGGAAGGCAGGAAGCAAAGGTTTTAGATATCCCAATGTGATATTTTTTGCTTCTGAAAATGGGGCAAAAAGGATCAGAATAGTGTTCTGGAAAGTAAAGTGACCTTTCAAAAATTAATAACACATCTGTGAGCAGAAATCAAAGGTCCGTGCTCTTCTAAGGGCTGCTACTCCAAGTTCCTGGAGCTACTTTCTGTTTCTTTGAATGGCCTATTACTGTACTATCAGCTACTGGTTTTATGTGTCTGTATCCAGAAAAACCAGTCAGGATCTTCAATACAGCATCTGCTACTGCACACGGGCATGGGCAGGGGCCTTCCTTGTGCTCTGGAAACTATCCAGCATGCAGCACCACAGATGGTGGCACTGACAGAGTGAGAGGCTAGCACATGTCAGCATGGACACAGGAACAAGAGATCAGTAGTCTCCTTAAATGAGACTTGCTGATACAGAAAATGCTTCAGGTAACTGCATCCTAAAACTTTCACAATTCTAGGAAAGAAAGTGAAAAAATAAAATCTTTGTTTAGGTTCAAGGGGAAACTCTACGCTCAGATGTCTAGACTCTTTTCTCTAGATTATCCCTTTCTTCATCCCTGTTCCTGTAAAAGCCCCTCTATTTCACTGATGGTTAGGAACCTCTCACATGCTGCTTGGCAGAAAAGTAGAAAAAAAAAAGTTTTAGAATTACTTCATTTACTGTTTTATTAACCAGCACTTCAGCTACGCTGTATGATGTACCAGCATAATTGCTGGGTGTTGAGGAGGTTATTGGGCATTTCAGCTTGTTTCTTTTACACTGTCGTTGTTGTGGATCATCATACTCCTGGTAAACAATTATGAATTGTTGTTCACTGCCTTAATCCAGCTGAATTCAAAGAAGGTTGAAAGAGCGAAAAGGACTCCATTACATGTTCATGAGAAGAAAGCTCTTAAGGTTAATGGCTTGTATTCACCACCACTCTCCCCTTTTGACTAAGTCACTGTTAAAATAGGAACAAGGTGCATGTTGACACATTTACACCTGATACAGAAGGCCTTGCTTCTGTCACATAAGTGTTTGTTCCAAGCACTGCCATGCTGTGTGCCTGTGTGACTGGAGCTGCTTGGGAAACAGGATTTAACCTGAGTGCAGCTCATGGTGTCTGGTCTAGAGGAGGAATCTAAGGAAGCACCTCTAAAATATCCACTCAAAAATAAGCTGTATGGAGGATAAAGCAAAAGAGCATGAAATGACTGTTTTCAGTTTTCCTAGTCTTTGCTTCTGATGGATAGCTGTAGTTTTCAACTATGTTTTAGGTTGATGCAAGAAGGAATACCCTTTGCTAGCCTAAAAAATAACTAGAAGACATAAATCATATTTAAAGCTACATTACACTTCCTTAATCTAGGCCACCAATGCCTGACAGTTTATATTAAAAGAGGCAAAAGAACCTAACTAAGCTGACCATAAACCACGGGTGGAGGTGAGAGAGAGGGAAGTTAAATGGAGGTGGGAGGGAGGTGGTGTGAAGCCCACCTACATCTGTGATTTTCATCATGGACTTTGTCACTCAACACTTACAGGGAAAAGAAACCAGGGGTGTAACCAGGCCACCATGAAGTTTGAAGAACTCCAAGATGCAGCAGGCTGTCCAAGAAAAGTCTTCTCTGTCCTTACACCCTGTTCTTACTCTTGCCATCAAAGTATAAATGTGCATCCAAATAGAAGAGATTGGTGAAAGAGATGGGGCTAATAGAAAACAATGCAGATAAATACAAAGCACATGTGGGGGTGAAGGTGGCACATCACACATCTTCCCAGGAGACAAAAAAATGAAGAGCCTAACCCTACCCCAGGCAGTTACTTTCAGTGTCCTCTGCACTCACTTTTGTTTTTAAAAATCCTGTGCGGGTTGTTTGGCTTGCAAATGTTAGCCAGGCAAAGCATTAGCTCTCACCTTTCTTATGGCAACCTAAAATCCTTTCTGCTGCCCTATAGTTCATAAAACCCCAGGAGAATTAGAGTCATTGTTCTTAGCATCCCGAGACTGTAACTGATGTCAAGTGCCCCCTACTTCATGGTTCTAAATTCACTATTCTATTACCTTTTTTCTTTTGCTAGTTTGTTGTCTGGACCCCATTGTGACACTGTGTTCTTTCATAAGAGCCCTACTAGGAAGATTTTAATCAGAGGAGTAAGCATATTCTTCATTGCATTTCCAGACTGCCAAGAGCAAGGAAGAGGATGTTGCATGGCACAACTGACTGCTGTTGAAGGTTAAAGCAAGGTGCCAAATGAAGGCTACAGAGAAGTGAAAGATTTTGTTTTGGCTAACCCAACCCTATTTCTTGCCCCATTCTGCTGCAGCGTGTGTCACACTTGATTGTGGTCCACCCCTGCTCTTTTTACCTGCAGCTGATGCCTCTCACCAAGAAGTGATAAAGGAGATGATTTCTGGAAAGTGTATTGCAAAGATTATGTAACTCTGATTTGCAGATGTCAGTGCATTACCTGAGATCTTCTCCTGCATTATTTAAGAATAATGTTGGTGCAGGTTCATGCTGGCTTTGAGCAACTGGTTTGTATTTTTTTTTTTAATTACCTGTTACTCATGAGAGGTTTCAGTCCAGCCAGAAGGCTTTGTTCAAACATTACCTGTTGCATGCGAGGCTGTGCATGTAGGCACGACAGTGTGCACCAACAGAACCCAGCTCTACTAGGAGTGACTTTAGAAGATTGCAGCTTTGAAATGCAAAGCCTCAACCAAGGCCACTTCTGCAAATTCTGGAACCGTTGATTTCAGAACTGGCAGAAAATGTTCTTCCCCCTTCATAGGCAGCAACTGCTATTACACATTGTACCATTTAACATCTTCTAAGAAAACCTCAATCAAACTGTCTTGGAATTTTGTAACTCTACTGCCTTAGAATTACATAATGCATGCTGATACTGGGTAACACTGTAATCCAGCTCTCCCAATTTTTTTTAAGTAATCAGAAATATATAAGAAAGCTTATAAAATTTTCAAATATATGCCAACACAGTGAAGAAATTATCTAGCTTTTTAGGAAGTCTGTTTTGTATGGCAGATTTTCAGACTCCTTTTGCCACTCTTAGTAACATACTCCTTTCCTAACACTACTACTTTTCTGTTTGTTTCCTCCACCTCCAGTTCCAGTTGTTGAAATCAAAAAATTATGTCGTAACCACTGTAGGCATCTCACTTTCCTAACTCCCTTCAAGGCAGAATGTAAGGCCTTTGCACACCAAAACATGCTGGACACACTCAGATTTAACAGGTGAAATTTCTCCTAGAGGCACAATATTTTCATGGTGAAGGGTCTCCATTTTAACCTAATGGGACTGCTGCAAAAAACCTTTCATGGCAGGATTTTCCTGAGGCTTCCTTTTCTCAAGGGAGGAAAGAGCCAATTCAGTTAAAAAAAAGAAAAAAAAGAGAGATAGAAAATCCAAATCCTTTCCCAGAGCAGCTCACAAAGTATGGAAAGCCAAAGCTCTGTTATTCATGATTCTGGTTTATCCCACACCGGACCAGAGATGAAGTCTCCATGAAAAGCAAAAGAATTTCTCCTGTAAGGTGAGGCGTCTTCTGCAGAATCAAACTCTGAATACACAGGAGCATTATCAGAAGAACAGCAATTAAGAAATCAGTGTCTTGGGAAACACAATAACAAAAATGACTTCCCAGCTGACATTATTGAATGTATACAATATAAGCATTCTCAAACTACTGGAAGCCATCCAAAAATTGCTTTGCTAAAATAAAGTTTCATCAACCTTTACAGACTTTTCCCCTGTACTTAAAAAACTTATGTCAGTTGTAGTAGCTCATGAATTCTGTTGGAAGTACAGCCAGAGGCTTTCCCTTGTAAGGCTCTTTACCTAAGGCGCAGTAGCCTTAGGGCATCATCAGACATTTTATCTCTGGGAGGAAAGACTCCAGGGCTTGGGTAGCTCTAACCCAATACCAACAGCACAAAAAGGGTCAAATCCAAGCATTACTGTTCCCTTTGTGAGAAAAGCACACAGCGTGGCCCTGTTTCCCAGTCAAGGCAATTGTTTGCCACCCTAAGAACACCCTCTCAGTGCCTGTAACACGGCGCAGTCTGACAGGACAACACGCCCCCTCCTCACAGAAGGCAGCACCACAGTGCAGGAATTGTAACCAGCTCCCTTTGCAGAGTCCTCCTCTGTTCTGCCGAGGTGACTGAGGCAAGCAGTTTGATCTGGAAAGTGTCCTACTTACTTTGAAGTCAAGAGAGAGGATTTTTCTAAATCATGATGTTTTTCTTTCTTCAGTCCAGTCTTGACTTACGAGTCATTAAAAATTACCTTGATTTGAAGCAGGAACTTTTCCAATGTCTTTGATTTCCTCCCTCAAAAGCCTGTTCTGTTCCTTCAGGCTTGCACACAGCCTCAGAGGGCCCTCTGTTTCCAGTAGATTTCACGTTGGCTGAGCACATGAAAAGCAGCCTTGATGGTGGGTGGCTTTCTGCTGTGAAGTGTGACACCGACCTCCACCTTCCCCTGGCACTCACACCTGCTCCATATAATTCACATCACGCTCCTAAAAATGAGTTCAGAAAACCCTTTGATACAAGTTCATCAAGGTCTCACTTAGCCAGGGGAATACATGTAATTTACTCACAAGAGGCCAGTGTGCTCAGCACAATGGGCTGCAGGTTTGCACCAGTGGGTTTCAGCTGAGAAGCAAACAGGTGTAATAAACGAGGCACAATACACCACATCAAACACAGGCAGCTCCTGAAAGATAAACAGGCCATGGGAACCTTATAAATCTCTCTTTTTGTGCCTTACTGAACACAAGAGGCATATTCAGAGCATGTTGGTGCATTTTGGCCCAAAAGAAACACAAAATGAAATAAAATATTGAAAACAAATACAAAACAAAACCAAAACATACACATGCACAAAAACTCCCCAAAACAACAAACACAAAAAG
Source organism: Argya squamiceps (assembly GCA_037834095.1). Taxonomy (NCBI): domain Eukaryota; kingdom Metazoa; phylum Chordata; class Aves; order Passeriformes; family Leiothrichidae; genus Argya; species Argya squamiceps. The sequence continues at coordinate 64,332,842 of JBBMKD010000102.1, forward strand.
AAGTGACAGGTTCTGGACTGATCCTTCTTCCAATAAAGTCAATAGGAGTTTTGTTGTGTGTATCAAAGATCTCACAATCAGGCTTCCTTCCCCCCATGTCAGCTGATCAAAATATCATTAAGAGAGAGCAGGTTGGTTTGTGTAGGAAGGTGAAACAAGACATGGCAAAATGAAAAAGAAAAAGAAGGTTCCAAATCATCCCAGATATTGTTTTGCCAACCTAATATCAATTTACAATGAATACTGAAGCAGGATGACAGGAGTCTGACCTATTTGTTCTATGAACATAAAATAAGCCAGTTACACAGACATTTAAAGACACCTGAAGTGTCAGCTGAAGCTGATGGCAGTAGTAATTTGAAAAAGGATACAATTTCTTCAGATTCTGGTGTAAGATGGCAGATTTCTGTAGGTTTTCCAGAGAAGATGATTCAATGCCCTGTGAACAATAAATTAGGAATCATAACCTTGACTGACATCTTAGATTTGCACTATAGGTTGCCTCTGGACTTGCAACTTGTTTTCCTTCCTAAAAGATGTTCTTATTCAATTAGAAGATGTTGGTCACTGCATGGTCTCATCTATTATGCAATTAGGAATTATTTCTAACTGTTTATATCCCAAAAGACTCAAAATAAATTAAAAAAAAGCAAATCTTAACCTTGGAGTTCTTAGTTTTCAAGCTTCCAAGCTTCCACTGTTCCTTTAATAAATTACCTATGATTTCTTAGGAGCTGGGGAAAAGGGACGAGGGACCTCCACCACTCCATTTATTAAATGATTGTTGAATATTTTTACCACTTTTCTGCCTTTGTTTTTAATTACTCTACCTCTGTATAGTGGTTTTGCTCACTTAATTTAAATGCCTTCCCACCAATTCTGAGTCCCATTTCTCGTCTTTCCCAGCAGCTCCCAAATTCAGATTTCAAGAGAATCACAGAATTTTCTCCTCATATTCTCTTTTGACTCCTCTTTCCTTCCTCTACTAGGAGTGTCTCAGCCCTTCAGTCTGGACTTTTTCTAAATAAATGAACCTATTTCTAAAACTGAGCCCAAGGCATCTCCTCAGCAGGGAATGTGGCCTTCCCTGCCACAGAAAACATTTGGCCAAAAAGCAGATGTGGTGAAATTTACCATTGTTTCTCAACGCAGCCAAAGACAGAATGCAGAATTTGGGGCAGCCTTTGCAGTAACTGCTGCCATTTATTAGCCATGCCTGTAACTACACAAGTCAGTAAGAAATGAGCTGGTTGTACCCAGGCAGTTTTCCACTGACGTAAGGGAACACACACAGCTGGCTGAAGAGAGCCCATTCTATTTGATGGACATTCAGTAATGGATTTGCTGCACCTAAAGCAAAATTTTATTTCAACACTTGTTTTTAAAAAGCAGCAACCAGTTGTCCACACCCCAGTGATCTGTGTAATTGAGTTCATGACACGTCTCAATGTTTACTAAGAAAGTGGCAGATGGCAATTATTGGGTCTTTTCTTTCTTTCTTTTTTGTTTAATTTTAAAAAAGAGCACATATGTATATCATGATTATGCTCAGGGTATTCCTACTGAAAACATCTTTTATTTAGTAAAGGATATTAAAACTTGTTTAAAAAACTTGTCCTCCATGAGAAGAGTGGCAGACAGAGTTAACAAACTTGTGTGCTATTTTACTTAAAAACACTATGTAGTAAGAGGTTGTGTGTTTTAAAAACACATTTATGACATAATTTGTAATCCTTTCCTGGAGAGAGGACATAAACACTCTGGCTCTGAGGAGAGGGCATAAACACTCTGAGGAAGGTGGCATGGCTCTGAGGAGAGGGCATAAACACTCTGAGGAAGGTGGCATGGCTCTGAGGAGAGGGCATTTCTCCAATGCAAAAGGGCTAGGCTTAGAAAAGGGAAAGGTTGGTTCTTTACTAAAAACTGCTGCTGAATCTCAAAGGAAGAGAGAAATAAGGGCAACCACACCACGGAGGTTCATGCTCATTTCCATCAAACTAGCAGACACAGAGGAGGCAGGTCACAGGTGCAAGTGCCCCTGAAGGATGGATATTTTGAGGCTTGCACTTGGGCATTCAAAAGGACAAACTCCTGAGAGGGAAGTTCTGTCTTAGTAAATCCAGAGTGAGATTGCACAGTTTGCCCTATGCTTGCCCTGGCTCTGCAGGTCACTTACAGTGCCCTGCTTGAGGGATTGTATTTTCTTAGCAGTCGAACTAAAAATACTAAAGCCACCTTTCTAGGGGCCAAGACATGGTCAAGATCTCCTAAACAGTGTTTTGCCACAGACATGTGACAGATTGTGTAAATCACATGGACCTTGGGTCTGCAGATCCCTCCTGATCCCTCATGATGCAGATGGGTCTGCTCTTTGCCTGTCACTGGTTCATCTCTCTTCCTTGAGCCTCACCAGACAGAAGTGTTTAAACCCTTTCAGGTTGTTTCCACTTCTCCCAGGCCAGATTCCCCTTCCCTGTCTCCCAGCAGCTGGGGAATGTAGGCAGACTCCCCAGGGATGTCTGAAACAAATACAGTACACTCATCTTGGTGACCACCAAGGGTTTCAGCAGCTGTTGTCTGTGACTGCTTTTCCACAGATATGCAAGAATGGTGCAGGTTTGGAGAAATTATTTGTACTGCAGAGGCTGATTGTTTAATAATAGTGGTCAGAAAAAATTATATCAAAAAAAACTCCCAAAAAACCAAAACCCAGTGGAAAAACATATATTAATTAATAACTACTTGAGCAAGACTTGAATAAGAAACTGCTTGAAGTTGATTAGCATGATCCTTTAGATGGCAAGACATTAATGGAATGTTTTCTACCTTGAGGATTGAAAATTAAATTACTATTTCAAGCTGGGCTACATCTTGCAACACAGGATCAGCATTTCCTGCCATGAAATCAGTGAAAGTAATTCAGAAAGCTGGAAGCAGAGAAGATGGCAATGAGAAGATTAGCCTTTCATTCTCCTTTAAATGATGCAGATGTAACAAAGTATGACACTGTTCATGAAAACACCCCAGTCTGACCCCACACCTGAGTATGGGCAGGCAACAAGGGTTATTTCCTTTCTATTATGAGGCTGGTGCTTACTGCCAGTGCTGGTCTGCAGTGGAACATGGCTGTCTCAAAACGTATTGCTCAGCTAAATCTCAAGGACCCTGGCCTTTAGAGTCTCTGTAGAAAGGACCAAACATTGCACCTGAATTATTACAAGCTTTTACGAAGATTCAGTAAGCTTTCTTCTTTTCTAAACAGAACAATTCACTGAATACTAGAGTTAGACAAATAAACCTCACAATCCTTGGAGTAAGACCTGTGGCCTGCAGTGAGTGTTTAGCCACCACCCAGGCAGAGTCAGTCTTCCATGGTTGTCTCTACCCTCAAAATTACACATGTAATTCCCCTGAACCAGGAAGAGCTGTAACAAAGAGAGCACCACTTCAGGATATGCTCTAGTTAACTGCTTGGGATGTTCTCTGGGGAAGTGAAAGCCATAAATTCAAATGTCCTTGAGCGGTAAAGAAACACGAATGTTTTTATCTCCCCTTTCAGAAATGGGTGGCTAAAAAGCTGCCACCACCATTTCATGCAGCGCCCATGCAGAACTCTGCAAAAATTGCTAGAGGCTTGGAGTTAGGTTTTCAGGTCCCCTAGGGCAGCAGGTTTTGGGGATGTTTCTAGACAGAAGCATCTCAAAGTGACATTAGGCACCTGAATCCTTTTGGAGAAAAGCCTTTTGCCTACCACTTCAGTCACACTTGTTTCCCACAGGTAAGACAGAAGCTGCTAAAGCAGGGCCTGAATAAAACCCAAAATATGTTAATTTCCTTGGTTTGATTTCTAGGAAGCAAAAATTGGAGAGAACCTGCACTGCTTTAATTTCTTTTTTGAGACAGCTCTGCATTCAGCAGCATTCTGTGCTCCATTTAGCAAAATTCTATTTTCCAGTTTTGCAGACTAGTAATTGCTTGAATTGCCAAAAAAAAGCTTTTTATTCCAATGGGCGACTCTGAGACAAAGGCTGTGCTGTGCCCACCTGGGCTGCTAGTGAGCAGCAACTGGGTGCCAAGTACATGACAGAAGCAGTGATTTGCTGGCAGAAGAGTAAACACAGCAGGAGAGACTGGGATACCCTTGATATTAAAAAAAAAAAATTTAAAAAGTACAAACACTTGATATTACGCTTAAGGAAAAAAGTGACAGTGGGAGTTGACAGGGAACAGACTGTCTGCCCAAGCACTTCAGCAGCATTGAAGGAGAAGAAAACCAGAAGCTGGAAAAGCACCCAGCCTGTATCTGCCATGGCTAATAGCAACTATTCATCGTGTTTCAAAGTTGGACATCTGGGTTCTTGCTCTTTGCCACCATCTCAGGAACTCCTTCTGTGAAGCTTTGGTGGCTTATCACAGCTGCCAGGACAGCATGAGGATATGAGGCTGACAGAACCACAGGATCTTTCCACAGGTACTGTGAATGAAGGTGCCAGCTCTGCTGCAGCACTCCCTGCTCATGCCTGGGGCAGTTACTCACCTGCTCTTATTTGGAGAGCAAAGGCCACTGTCTTGACCCACCCCTGGCGGGTGTTGTCTTGGTGTTTGCTGTTGGAGGAGACTCTGGGGAAGACAGAGGTGGAATTAGTGCTTAAGAAGTTGAAAATACTTTAAAAAACCCAAAACCATCAACTCCCCCCCCCCAAAACAAACAAACACCAAACCCCCCAAAAAACCCCACTTGCTCCATCTAAGTTCAGCTATTTGTCAGCTTACATAAATGGTAACAATAGCATTGAAATTATTTACCAAAAAGTGTAATGCACTGTTTCACTATTATACAAAATAAAGTATTTTAGATGTCACTGTATAAAAATAGCCCATGATATCAGTTCTGTTTTGCCTCAGCTCCAGAAAAAGCTGTGGACTACAAGGGATATATGTGGGGTTGGAGGTATTTTTAGGTTGCCTATTGGGGACTGTTGGGAATAAAACTGGTACTATATCTGTCTCATTCATTCAGAGAACAAAATTCACTACAGGGGAAGGGGAGAAAGCAGAAGCAGCTAATTTCTCTCACAACACCATGTTTTAGATACTTCCCCTGCATCACCAAACAGGGAGATAGGAGCAGCAGCTCCCTCTGGAAGAGCTAATTCATGTTTTCCCTCAGCTGACCTTTAAAAGGGCCCAGAAAGACTAAACAAGGCTGGAAGAATCCAGATTCTGAGGCTAAACAGCAAAAACTTTCCAAGGAGGCCCAAGAGCCACATGTTGCCAGCATCCCCACTGAGACAGCAGTGTTAGCAGTAAATATCCCATGCCAGATTTTGTCTTTTGTCTCCTCCTCCTCTTCCTCAACTTCTCCTCTCCCACAGAACCAAACTGCATGTGACCTTTTGGGGGCTATTTTCTGTCATATTCTGCCTTAAGAGATTCAGATTTTCAAATTTTTACCTACGGCAGTGGTAATGAGGAACTGGGACAACAAATTCTGAAGCCATGAAGTAACCAGATTGAATAAAACTTGCAGCTATGTTTTCTTTTTTTAAAAAAACCCACAAACCTGAGTCATTACATTACATGATTTGCGATGTAATTGATTGCACACAGCACAAGCCTGTTTCATTAGTGAGTAAACAACAACAGTAATCAAAAGACATCTTGTTAAAGCACTAATCTCCCATTAAGGGACAGCTGTGGAGTTTCATGGAAGATGTCACTATGAGTATCAGTAGAAATCACAGTGTGTTCATGTGCAAGGTTTGAAATCAATTCATGAGAAAGCATGAGCAGGTTGCAACTCCACTTCTGCTCCCTGCAGGAGGCTTCAAAATAATGAGGCATATTCTGAAAATTTGGTGGTTTTTTTCAGATTGTAGATTAGAAATATTATTAAAATAAGAGCTATAGGAGAAAGGCAAATTACTAAGGAAGGAGCTGCCACAAGTTCGTGGATTATTTTATCGAGGAAGAAACCATAAACAAAATGCTCTCAGTATATTTTTATCACAGTTACCTTTCGCATGTAGCGCTTAGCTCATGAGTTTACGTGCCAGGTACCCTGTCTGCAGTGAGAGCACTTGTGCGTACACACCAGATATCAGCTCCTCTTTGTCCTGCTCTGCTATCAAGCCACAAGCCCCACACGGCTGCCTGCTGAGCCAGCCCTGACTCACACACCCACAAGAGCCCAGGCGGGGGGAGGTGGAGCTGTGGCCCACCACTCCAAGCTGTGGGCTGTGCTCAGGGCTGGGTTTGTTGCTTCCGTTTGTCATATGTTAATGGTGTAAGATTTTGCCGTGCGTGACTCAGTGCTGCGATGGGGTAAGTGGTGTCAAGTGCCGCAAACAGCCTCAGAACAGCCTGTTTAGTAAACCAGTCAGCAAATACCTACAAATAAGGGAAGAGCTTAAAGAAGTCTGGAATTGCCTGGGAATGAATCACAAACACTAAAACCTGCCCAAATTTAGCACGTAGTGTTTTCCAAGCTGAAGGAGGGTACCAACGTGAAACACTCGAAGTTTACAAAGCCAGCTCAGCCTTGGCTCTTTCACAGATAGATCCCAAAACACTTTGCCAAGTAGGTCGATATCATTACACTCCCTTTTTAAGCAGGGTGACAGACGCTGGCCTGAGGAGGGGCAGCCTGCAAGCAAGATGTGTGGCCAAGGATAGAACAAAAATCTCCTTTGTTACTCACCAGTGACCTTCCAGTCTAAAAATCCAGATATTCTCTTTTGTTGGGGTGGGGAGGAAAGGAGGTTGTTTCAACTTCAGATCTGTGAATTACTTAAGCTTTGAATTTAATCTAATTACTCAAATTTTAATTTTTTCCCCTTATCAAGTATATACTAAAGAAGCCCAACAACTTTGTAAGAGCATCTGTTTAAACCAAAGCCAGTCCCACTGTGATTAGTTCTTAGGTCCATGAGGCAAGGAGCCAACATTTGATATTTAAATGGCCCCATCCTCCCTGTTACCAAAATTCTGAATAAAATTCATATGATCCTACTGCTGACAGAACAGCGCTGAACACAGGGGCTTTGCAGAAGCCAGAGGAGACACTGGAAGAATCCATCTTTTCACATTCCCCAGTGAAAGGCTGATTTGTTATCTTACAGGTTAATGAAAGAGTAACAACATACAACAGAGCTATAAGGGAGGAGGCAGGAGCTGTGATGGGGCAAACAACCACCACCTTGGCTTCAGAGAATATCCTATACCTTGCCCCATAGTTAACCCCTCTTGTCCCACCCAGACCTCTTCTCTGGGGCAGTCCACTGTCACTGAGGAAAACAGAGAAAAGTGCTATTGAGCAAGATGCTTGAAAGGTGAAGGATGGGTCTACTATATTTGTCTTTCTCAGTTGCAAGAACACAGAACAATTAAACTCCATGTGATCTGCCAGCAAAATGTTTAAATGTGACTGCTTTTGTTTCTCTGAATCCTTATCACAGAATCCATTGGTGGTGATGGTGGAAGATTGCCATGCACAAGCAAGGTGCTCCATTACCTCCATGTTCCTGTGAAATAACTCTTTCTCAGGAGCTTCACTGCTGCTCCAACAGGTGTTACCTCATGTGATGCCCAAGGTTTTCTAATTTAGTTTATTGTTTCCATCTCTTCCAATCCAGATTCTTACATTAGACAAATTTCCCATCAAGCACTGATAATGCAATGGAAAAATCTCACTGTGCTGCCTCCAGTAGAGCTTTTGACTTGCCATCAGCCATTATGAATAGTTTTACTGTGAGGTTCCTGGGAAGCAGAGTCGACTGCATCTGGTCCAGCATTAGCTACATTATGTGATTCCTTCTGTGACAAAGATTAAGAGGAATATTTCTTTTTAATTTAAAATTGAAGTCCATTTAGAGGGAGTCTCTGAAAAAAAGCCATCTGAAAGATCCTTGCTTCTCTACGCCATGCTCATGTGAACAGCACCACAGCTTGCTTACAGGGTGAAAACACGTTTTTCTCCAACATCAAGCCCATCTTGCTCACAAGCAAGGGAAAGGAAGAAGGTTTTATGTACTCTATGTTTTGTGCACCCACTAGCCAAGAACTGCCTGAAAAATAACTAGTGAAGTCCTTCCTTCAGTCCGCTTCAATGAGGTTAAGCATATTTGTGCAATGTAGAAATGAGTGGTCTTTTACACAGAGTTTAATACACAAAGTAGGAGAGACACACGTTTTGTACAGTGAAAGCCACATTTATGCTCTTAGAAAAGCTGGCTGTTCTTCCAGAGAAAGTTGCTAACACTAGAAAAAATACGACACTTCCTCCTTTAAATTACAGTGAACAACTATGGGTTTTATACACCTGGCCATTATCAGTTGTCTCCGCTGTATTTATCTTAACTCTGTTTATGATCAGAGATATATATTGTAGCACACCAATAAAACTAGATGTTAGAGTCACACCTTAGACAATGCAGAGTTCAAGGACTTCACATTCATCCATTGCTTTTATTGATAGTTGTGATGAACTAGGCCAGTCAGAACTTCAGCCCTCCACTAGGAATGGAAAAACACCAGCATGGCAATCCATATGCTAGTAATCATCAGCTTTTGGGGTAAGACCATAAAAAAAGGGGGCAAAACAGTCCAGGGAAGGGCCACTGCTGCTTTTCTCTAATGCTTTCACTCTGCACTCCAAATGTTGTAAGAAGGAATCTCTAAGCTTATGGACTCCCTTGCCCTGTGCCTGGCTCCCTTCCAGCTGGGGAAGCACATGAATGCAGCAGCTAGAGACATGAGAAGGCTCAAAGAAAAGAGGTTAACTAGGGAATGTTTAAACTCCTTTTTTACAGCTTGAAGCAAGCCCTTGCTAAGGGCCTGAAACCAGGAACTGCAGAACTTTTAAGGGCTTCTTTTGTATCATTCTGAGCTCAGAGTATTTATTCTCTTTGTCACAGAACACAGGAAGGAGAGGATCTTGCTGCTAGACTGACCAGGAAGGTTACCACTCCACTAATTTCCAAAGGTTCTCTTGTGATTCTTCTTTTAGGCCATCCCAGGGCAATGGGGTCTCAACAACACCTGCAGACAGGACAGAAAGCTGCCTCCCTTCTGGGCTGTTTGGCATTGCTGCCCCCTGCACTAATTCCCTGCAACTTTGTGGGCAGCTATGTGGTGCTGCCAGCCTCTGGAAACACCCTCTTTCTTCAGTGCCTAGGAAAGGGTTTTCTTTGAAAATTATGGTCATCATCATTTCCTGGCAGTTTAAGGAAAGGTGCACTAAATGTTTCCTTGGAAAATTAGAAAGTTCCTTATTGCTCTCTGATAAATATCTGACAACCATTAAGAACTGTGTTCTGCAACAACCCAGGGCAGGGAAGTAGCATTTCCCTGTCCTCCAGGGCTTAGAAGTACAGGCATGCCCAGCCCAGTGACACACTAAGCAAACATGGAATATCTGGCCCTTGTCGGGAGGGTTTAAAGAGACACCTGTTTCTCACAGGGCTCCCCTCTCCTCTGCACAAGCTGGGGAGATAAGCACGCAACACAGCTTCGAGATGTTCCTGAAATCCCCCCCAAGTCACTCAGAAAAGTGCTTTGAAAACTTTGATTCGAGCTACAGGAGGTCAGTGTTTGGTGCGGCACATAGGACATGGCTAGGAGCTTGGCCTGCTATATCTCTGTCCTACTGTAAAGAAAATGGGATCCCTCTCTTTTTCCAAGCCTCACACTTCCTACAGCCTCAGTTGCCCCTCCATGACTACTCACCCAGGAGAGCAGCAGGGCAGGGCAGGTTCAGCTGCTTTCCCCAAGGCTGTGGAGATGGGGAGCAATGCAGGTACTTAGACCTGCGTCAGAGATTTTAATCACACAAGTCCTCCACATCCCCAAGCAAAGCATAACTGGCTAGCAGTAACAACAACAAAATAATCCCTGAGCATACTAATGCCAAGTTAAGAGGATAATTTCTAAATTAGCGTCAGGATGTTATGAAATCCAAAGTGGGGAGCAGCATTTCCCTGTGAGCAAAGCAATGGATTAGCTTTAAGGGATTTGTCCCACATGCAGTCAGAACTGATATCCTATTCTATTATGTTATGAACATGTTAGATCTAAAGAAGGAATAACTCTAAATGTTATCAGGAATATCTTTTCTTCATCTCCTTGTGCAAGGGCTGATAAGAAACATTGTGGTGACATTTGCTATCACAGTTTTTGTACATATCTTTTAGTAAGGACAATGACAAATTGGATTTTGACTTCCTCCTCCTATTTTGTTTAGATTCAACATAATAGTTGCTACAGTTTCATGTAATGAAGTCCACAAGTGCATTCTCTCACTGAATTTGTAGATTGTCTGTAAGAGGCTGAAAAGAACACTAAATCTGAGTGTGTTCCTTATTCAGAATGATTTCCCTAAAAATTTCTAACAGGAGTCTTCAAGCTGTACATAGTTTTTAATCACATTGATGTGAGCAGTTGGTATTCAAAGTACAAGGCAGACTGGCTAAGCCTGAGTGGCCTGATGGATCACATGGAATCATTTCTGAAAAAAAAAAAACATTTATACATCTGAGCTGCATGTTGCAAAGAAAAGCCCCATTAAGAATAGAAGGTCGTAACAGCTATATAAAAATTACAATGGTGAAAAAGAATAAAATAGTCAGAGAACAGAGAAACACAGGTCTATGAAATATATTGGAACCTGTAGTTCCTCTTGCCCTTTCCATCTAAGGAAGGAAAAAGTGCACTCTTGTGTCAATCAATCTTCACATTTGGAGGCATTTTAGTGCATACCTAAATGCAAGACTGTGTTAATAGGACATCATTTGGCTTACAAAACTGAGGACTTGAAAGTTAAGAAATGGCAATAGGAGGATTGCCTGTGCAATCTAAGATGTCTGGAACGCATTTCACATTTAGGAAAGCCTAGAGATGCAGATAGTAGGTGAATCATCAGGTATTTACTGGAGAGTAAGGAGGGGGCAGTGGCTCTCCTGGCAGCCTGGCTGATGTTTTTCTGAAATTGGAATATGCACATAGCAATTCTTTTCTCCTTATCTAGTCCTCAAGTGTTCTTGTAAGTATGCATGCTTGCAAGTCACCCCAGGTTAGCTTTGTCAAAATAACAACCAATCATTCCACATACACAGGTCTGGCTTTTCTGAATTCCCTTGAAGATTGAAAACTATTGACATGTTTTTCTCCATGCGATTCCCCTGGTATGGCTTTGTGGTGGCCTGATGTCATACCTAACCACTGAAGACCATGATCTAATATACCATAACTGTTAAAAAATATAGTGTCCAACACATCGGTTTCCAAACCTCACAGGGAAAATATTTCTGCCATAAAACTTCTCAGCTTTTCAAAGAGAAGGCCCCTGAAAGATGACATTTAAAATACCATATGATATACTTGGTGAGTAGGAACATTAAATGGGTGAATTTGCTTTTAAAATTATTATTATTTTACAAAAACATTTGATACTTCAATAGAACATAGAAAATATTCTAGAGACATAGAAGAATGTTCCTTTCAATGTTCAGGTCTCTTTTATACCACACTGGCAGTTCAGCAGTTTGACATTGCTGGAGCAGTATAAAGCAGGGTTTGGGCAGTGGGGAATTGCAGTTTAACAAGTCAGTCATTTGCAGGCTGGAATTGAAGGAAATACTTATAGGAAAGAATATGGAATTCATCTGCAGCAAAATTATGTTGGTGAGAGTAAGGCAGCAGAAGATGTTTTCAGGACACTGTGAACAGGCAGGAGACTGTGAAGAAACAAAAGTATATTAAAAACAAAAGACCGACTTCAGTGTTGCCAGTTACTGCCATCTCATTTCTGGCAGCTGAGATTTTGTGCCATTTTACAAACACACTGTTTGTGTTTAGAGCTAAATGGGTTTATCTTGAAATGCAGCCCTTTTCCTGAGGGCTTGTGGCCTGTACAGTTTTCTTTCTGCTTTTTTTTTTCCCTTTTGCCCAGCCATGGCTTCATTCCCACATTTGACCAAGGTGGAAGCTGGCAGTCCCTAGGGGGCAGGGGAAGGACTGGAATTTCCCCAGTCACAGACAAGACTCTAGCCTTCTCCCAGGCATAGGGCACAACCTCTGAGCAGGAAAGGTGCTTATAGCTGCTTTCTGTTCTCCAAGACAAGTTTAATAACGTCCCTGTCTAAATTAATTCATTCTCTGCAGAGCAAGAAATACAATTGCTGCTACCACAGGCAATCTTCAATGCATGCATTTCCATTTCCCTCTCCTTGCAGTGAGTCAAGGAAAGGCTGTTCATTTCTCTCTTCACTGACATCTCACAGGTTTTGCCAGCATGATGGTCCTGCAGCTGATTGTGGCACCTCAGTGATCCCAAATCCAGAGGTGAAGGCATGGCAGCATCAGGGGTTCCTGGCTGCAGCTCAGGTGTGGCCAGATCTTCCTGGGGTGCAGGCATTCCAAGTGATCCCTTACTCTGGTCTGACCCCAGCCTCCACATCTGGGCTGATGCAGACAAAGATCTGCACCAGAGCTGCATGTTTTGGGACAACTCCAGTGCACTGGGCTCTGCCTCAGATCTGGCAGGCGGAAGCCTGGGCTGTAAAAGCTGGGAAATCAGTCTAAAAATACGTATTTCAGTAAAAGTTTGTTTTTCAGCTCTGTTTTTCTGCCTTACACGCTAGAAATGTTGGGCAAGTGGTTTTTGGTACCAAGAGCTGCCTTTTCATTAGAAAAGAATGTCCCCACCAACCACATCCCCATGTAAGGAAAAAGCAGCAGCTTACTGGTAAAGCTGTTAAGTGGGAAGGCAGAATTACATTCTGTTAAACCGTGCTGTCATTTCAGTGAGGCTTCGATGGTCCTGGCAGTTCCTCAGCAGGAGCACCGTGCACAGGGAGGGCAGCACAAAACCCACTCAGGCCTCAGCTGAGGACTGCTGAAGGCAGGAGCCTCCCAGGGTGCCAGGCAGAGCCTCTGCTCCCTGATATCCCTGGATCCCTGACCCAGGCTGTGTAGGTCTGTGTGTTTACATCAGTCAGGGAAAGTGTGGGATAAAATGCTTCTTCATTAAGGCTGCAGCTGGGGTCGTGCCTTCTGATTTATTGAAGAGCCCAGGAAAAAGTAACGTGCTGCACTTACTGTCTTTGGACTGAAGGAGGAATGTCCCCCTGACAAAATGAATGTATGGGGAGTGTTATGTGGAAAAAGGAAGTTTCTCTTACCTTGCACAGAAAGCATACCACATGCAGCTTGATCGATCAGCTGAAGAAACCCACAGGCTGTAACCAAAACTTAAAGGCTCACAGGACCACAAGGCAGTTACTGCTGGGTATTAGTATGAAAAAAAAATCCATATATATATATATATATCTGTCCTGAAAATAAGAAAAGAGTGGAATAGTTTTTATGCTGATTTTGTACACAAATTCTGGTTTTATAATGGAACAATCTCAAATTCCAATACCTGGGGAAACAATAAGCAAAAGGAAAAGTTTGGGATACAAAGTCTGAACACAGGATGGCATTTAGGAGCATGGATTCATCTCCTGTTAAAAACTAAACCAAATGCTGAACCCTTTAACCCAACCACAGCATCCTGCTGATTCAAGAAGCCCCTCCATTCAAAGAATGTAAACTCTGCTATGACAGGAGCTGAGAGCTCTCTTTTATGGAGAGCAGGAAACTTTTCTAAAAGGCCAGTTTATGACCTGGTTGGAGAGCTGGAAATAATTAAGCATTCTTGTCAAAGGTCAAAGTCACAGGGTTAAATTCCTAGGAACTCAAAACAACCCTTGGTGACTGTGCCAAGACTGATCATTTGGCCCCTTTCTGCCCACAATGGGCCTGGGACAGCAGTGAGCCATGTCTCAGTTATCTGCTCTTTCCAATTCCAAGTCTGACATTTTTAGACTCATCACACGCTTGTGGTCTAAAAAAAGCAAAGCTGAGGTTAAAAAAATAAAAATAAAAGCTGGAAATAAGAATCGCAGCCAAATGACCTATTTGTAGCCACACTAAATACAAGCTAAATGACAAATGAAGATCCTGATTCATATTCTACTTCTGATGCAACCCTGCTTGATTTAATGGGCCACCAGACTCTGCAGAAAGAATCTGGCCCTTGGGGAGCCGTCATGCTCTGCTGTGTACACCAAAAGTACAGAATTGTCTATACCTATAGGGATCTTGCTCTTAAATTTGAAGCTGTGCATGCATGGTGTTATTATTGAGCAGGCCTCAAAAATATAATGGGGGGGAAAGGGGGATTTATTCATTTGGGGGTTTTTACCAAGTGATGACATCAGAGGAGCAACAGACTGTCTTCCCCTTGTGACACTTAGCTGGAACACAGTGCAACAGTGAGTTGCCAACATCTCTACAGCTCGTCCTGGTGAGACTCTGTCCAATGCACTTGGCAGCCTGAAAGCAGAGGCAAGTGGAGAGCAGATGGGAGGACCAAAACTTCCACCACAAACTGTGTGGTAGGGGAGAAATGCACTGCCCCCAGAGTTGTTTTTCCCATTGCTTCTCATTCAAAATCTTTTGCCCTGGTGCCTCCAAAACCTATTTGACTCTTGATTGCTTTGAGCATCTTTATAAGGCAAAAAAATTGCCCCAGAAACCCTCAGAGAGTGTTTCTCATCTCTAATTGCAGTCAAATTGTCTGTTACAAGCCAAGCAGATTTTCCTTCTACATTAGGAGAGGAGAATTACAGTTTCGCCCCAGTGCTTTAAGCTCAAAATCATCTTCACTCAGCCTTGTGCAAGGAATTGGTTTATCCAAATCCCTTGCTTCAGTCAAGGCAACCCATCTGGTATCAAATTTCTCCTTTAAAGTTCAAAGTCTCAGGTTGGATCTGAAATGTTTGCAAAACTTGGTGGACATTTTGATTCACAATGGGATGAACTGAGGTCAAGTTATAAATATTTCTGCAGTTTTGGGACAGATCAGGTCCTGGCACAGTAGGATGAGTTAGTCTCTATTGAAGATGGCCCTTCTGCTTGTGTCTTTTCTCAAGTTGTGGCTCTGCCAGCTCTCAAGCAATCCTGCTCCATCTGCAATCCTGTTCCTTATTCATCCCCCTCCTTCCTTCCTGTTCAAATTTCTAAACCTGAAGAGCAACTGAGACCATCCGGTGACCTCCTGCACTGACTATTCTGTCTTTTGTGAATCTAAATTGATTTTCCTTGCATGGGAACAACCAGGATCTACCCTTTGACCTTCAGCCTAAGGTAGTGTATTAGGAGTAAGGGAGAATGCAAAAGTGGCATTTGACTGTCAGCATTGGCAAGAAACATGAGCCATCCTGTACTAGGAAACAGTCTGTTTGTGTCTAATGGCTGGAAATATGGGAATTGCCAGACTTGCTTAGAAACTAGGGTCAATATCCTGTCCCTGATGCTCGCCAGATGCTTGAGAGAAAGGTCTGAGAAGCCTGCAGCTGGACAGATATGGGATGATTCCATTCTTATCTCCCTGCTTTGGGGAACAGTATAGCAACCATGGACACAAACATGGACACAAACATGGACACTGGAAACCACGTGCCTTAGACAGCTCTTCTCCTGAGAATATTGCAGTATTCTGTGTCAAGTCAAGTATTTTTAATACCCATTACCATAGGGACCTGGCTTTGTTAAGGAAAGGAGTGAATAAGGCAAGGCATGATGAAGGTTCAGGAACTGTATTTAGCTCTTGGGTTCTGTATTTAGCTACTCCCATAATCAGTGTGCAGCTAATAAGCCAACTTAAAATGGCCACTAAAAACAACCCTGTTCACAAGCCCAGGAGCTAAAATGCCATAATTTTACAGAAGAACAATGTTGTTGAAAGAAATTGCAAACCCTTCACCCATATTCTACATGTGGGTATATTTTATAACCCAGGTATATTCTTGATCATGGTTTAGGGCACTTTTCCCATGGTTCTAGGGTCAACAGTTAGGCTTCCAGATTATTTTTTAGACAAGTAGTCAATGGTCTTCAAGTCTCTAAGGTATGTGCAGCTTGTTCAGTAATGCTCCTTCTAGTCCCTACCTACTTCAAGGGAGAGGAAGTGGGACCAGGCAGAGCTTGGATATGTTTCTACACTGCCCTGAACAGATCACCCTTTCTACCTATGATTAAATAATGTTGCATTTTTCTTTTTTTGTAATGGCACTGATTCTCAGGAAAAAAGAGGCTTTCTTTGTGTCAAGCTGCAGCTGGGGATTTGATGTGAGGTTTGTCAGGGATTCTGGAAAGCTACTGGAGCAGCCACTGTGGATTTCCTGGCACAATTTCTTTCTGTGTTTTGAGTATATCTGCTGTTACATAAATCTGATGATTATGAAAACACTGCACTGTTTAATACCCACAGCTCAGATGAGAGGGGGAGGAGGAAATTTGTGCTGACCTGCAAGAGAATCTTGTTATTGATACAGTTGAGGAAAACAGATCTCAGCACACTTTGCTTATTTAATTAGTGTCTGTTTCTAAGCCTCAGCTGTCCCACAGAACTCTTTCTGTACCAGTAATTAAAACACATAAAATTGTACAGAGCTATAAGATGATAATCCACATTATCTGATACTGCTGCTATTTGATAGCTCTTCAAACAAAATACAAAGCAACTCTGACCTTCCTAATGAGTTGTACTCAGAAAGAGACTCAACATAAAGGGACATATAACTCTGCCCTCTAAAACCAGTGGGCAGAGAAAATAGGATTGCAATTTCTTGGCCAAAAAAAAAAAAAAAAAAAAAAAGCGTTTCCTTGGTATTAGTGGAGTAAGCTATTTTTAGTTTTGTTCCAAAGTCTTTGTGAGGGGCCTCTCTGAATCAGTCCAAAACACAAAGTCTTCCTCCCTAATCTGGAGAACATTGTACTCTTTCTCTTGCAATGCATGCTATTGAACAGCAAAAGAATAACCTCCTGGGCAGGTTTTTCTGGAAAGGTTTCTTAAATAAAAGCACCTTCTGTCCTCCCTCATCCTTTGTAGATGCAGTTCCATCCAGGGTTTATCATCTCCTCTGAAAGCAAAGGACAGCCAGAGCTGAGTTCCAGGATCAACTCTCTCCTAGGACTGCTCTGTGTGTGTCACATTTTGTCCTCATTTCACAGCAGGCAAACTTTGTTCTCTTTCTACTCCTCCCCATCATTCCCACAAGGGCAGACAATCCATAGAACTGCTTCTTCTTCTCAGCAGGGCATCATTTAAGAGAAACAGTACATTCTCTAGATGCTGCTAGTTCCATATGGAAAACCACCTGGCCATGTTATGCAAAAGTTAATCTGATGAAAATTAATTCTTCTGGCTCAATCTGGTAAGAAAAGCATTGATGGTTACCCTTGAATTGTCAGAATTAATACCAGAGCAGACCTTGCCAGCAGCACAAAGCCCCCCTAAGAGCGTGGAATCAGCATAAACCCTGTGCTACAGGTTTTGGCTGACTGGCCCACTCATCATATCCAAATGCCACTCCCTGGTGATGATCAAGAACATACTGATGAGTGGCTGCTCTACAGAGTCTTGCAACAGCAAACATGATACTGGGTGCTCTAGGGTTCCAGCAGGCTTGGCAGTGCCATCCAGCACTTCACCTCTGCACAGGGACTACAAGAGGGGAAGGCATGATGCTTGTCAGATGTTTTCTGGCCTGCCAGACAGAAAACCCTTCCTCATACCAGGCTGCAGCATGGTGTTTCAGCCAGCTGTGCCCCATCAGGTAGAGAGAGATGCCCAAGACCCCTTTACATGGGATCCTAAGGACACCAGCCCACATCAACTCCTGACTGCCCCCAAGGGTGCACTGCAAGTCTGATGTGTCCCTGCAATACCAGTCTTCAACAGAAACATCAGTTTACAACCAAGAAACCTCTCTTTATGTCTTGGTCCATCTTGCTTTTCCTGAGGAATGCAATCCAGCACTGGTCCCTCACCCTCCTCTGCTAGAAAAGCCAAGCCAAGCCAGCTGGTTCAAGGACTGTTTCCTGACCAGCCCCACAAAGCTGTTTGGCAGCAGCTGCCCTGTTACTGATCCCACCAAGCTTGGTGGGACAGGCCTGGGCTTTCCAAAACGAGCCACTTTAGGATGTAACAGGAGAAATTAGGGGGGGCTTACAGGCTCAGAGCCAGCACAGGGCTGACTCTGAGGATGCTGTTCAATGTGGTCGATCCCTGTAGCTGTTAAGGAATAAATTGCTACATAAAGTCATTCTGCATTCTGCAGTCAAGTAGAACTTCATGAACATGACAGTCACAAGAGAGTTGTTGAGTCCTGGTAGTTAGTTGCTTGCTCTAACTCCATAGGTTATAGAAAAAAAAAAAAAAAAAAAAGCTTGCAGGGAAAACATGTTCCCCCACAAGTCCTGTTGCTAGGGCCAAGGCTATATGAGGTACCTGGTTCTGATGGGCAGCCCATCACCTGCTCCTTGAGCTGAAACAAAGTCTTTTTCCACTGCAAATGCTTTCCTATGGAAAAATCAGGGTGCTAGTTAAATGAAATGAGCTGTCATTTACACCTAATGCAGAGTAAACACTTGGGAAAAAAATACCTTATATGCTCTCAAACTCAAAAAAATTCAAATAAAACACTGTAGATTTCAATACACAGCCCAATTCAGTATTTTCTGCACAAAATGTTTTTTAAAAGGGTGTCTGTTTTAGAGGGACCCTCCACCTTCCTATTTTCTCATTAGTCAGGATCATGCCACTGTTTTGCCATTAACAGTAAAATAAACAAATTATATAGGCAGTTCAGAAACAACTTTTTCCCTGCTTCATTCATGAGAAATTACACTTTGAAGAAATGGGAAGATATGTATGACCATAGAACTTTTCTTTAACTGAAAGAAAATAGAGATAATGGCTTTCTTCTGATCTTGACAGAAGCCTTTTTCCCTGGAGACTGCAGGAAGAATTTCCTGTATTTTCCCATTAGTGATGCCCCGCTCTGCTTGATGCCCTTCTGTTGGTGCTGCTCCATTCTCAGGGGCCACATTTGCCCATATGCCAAGGCCCTTCTACCTTCCAGTTTCCTCACTAACTTCACAGAGCTGTAGGAATTAGGTGGCATAATTGAGAAGGAAGGTAAGAGGCCTTAGTCCTGTAAAGTTTTCTTTTAGCAAGTTGAAGATCCTTCATGCCAAAGAGATAATGTGAAATGGTTCTCTTAAATTCAGAGGATGACCCCTGAAGAACATCACTCCTTCAGTGCTCCCCCACCCATCTCTTTTCAGCCCTCATCCTTCTGCTTGCTAACGGAATCCTGCCCTAAGGATAGTAATAGCTTTACTATGAGTTAAAGAATAACTGTTCCTTTTGTTATCTTTGCTGTTTCCAGACTCTCAGTTGATTTCTAACTTTTACCAAGCCTGGAAGTTCTTACATTACAGAAAAAACATATATGAAAACTACAGTGCTCTGTTCTAAACAAAGCCCAAATGCATTTTCCTCATTTCTTTACAACAGCACAGTGATAACATTGAAGCTGTTGCCAAAGTATAACTTTACAATGAGCAGCCATTATGTGCAGTACCCCATTGTGTTTTTTGGGAATGGGAGGTATGAACATCTCTCACATGAACATAAAATGTGAATAATGAAGATACTTGCAGATATGTGCTCTAAGGAGAAAAACATGGGTCCAAAAGCACTGCACATAACTTTTATCCCTGAGAGTGATTAAATGCAGATGGCTACCAGGAAAGCTGGGTTTCGCAATAGCAATCATATAGGATCCTTCAGACTATTTGGCTAGTAATTTAAGTTAGGAAAGCTATTTGCAGAATGTGACCTCTGGAATGCAGTTATTCCAGGAAGATGTAACATATTATCAAGGAGTGAATTCCAGGACTGAGTTATTTCTGGTAACAATTGAACTATGACAAAAATATTTACAACTAACTTATAAAATAAAAACATTAAAATATTTGACAAGGAGGTTATTTACAATGAAAAGTTTCTGCAGATCTCATTAGTTTCTGCTTAGGAGAGAAATAAATGGACAGAGACTTTGGAAATAACCCTGTGTGTTCATTTACAAGATACATACCATTCCCATTAATTTTAAACAACGGGGCAATAAACAGCCAAGGCTAACAAGGCACGCAACCCACAAACTGCTGCAAGTGCCCTGCTCATAGGTCAGCTCTTCACACAAGTTCTCCATTTCTTCACAGCTGGTCTCCATATGAACTAACAGCACAGTCCCAATGAAGACTTTTACCCTTATCCAAATAAACCTAAAGCAAAGGTAAGTCAGAGCAATGCTGCTGCAGCTCTTTGCACAGAAGCACAGACCTGTGCAAGAACAAGGCACTAAAAACATGAGGGAAGATCTCAAATACTTCCTGTGTAAAACTGTCCACCAAATAAAAATATCTGGTTTGCTCTCACCATCATATTATAAACTTTGCTGCAAATGAGGACAGTAGATTGGAAATGATTTTCTAACCCCACATCATACAATTCCTTTCCATCTGCACCTTCAAAGGAGGTTTGTTTTTTATCCCTGCTGTCTCTTCCAACATTCCCTGCTCTCATGGACAGAGGTCTCTTTTCAGGGCTGACATGAGCATTTGAGGTTCATTTATTCTCATGTCAGAGTTCTTCTTCAGCCAAAACAGCTTTCTTTTTTTCCGGGGTGTATTTGCTGAAGTTTCTATAAACAGCAATTGTATCCCCTTGAAGCTTTTGTTTTGCAAAGCTAAACAAATCAATAGGCATTTTAATACCTTTTCCTAACAAAAAAACAACCCCTAATCATCTGCTTAATGAACCTAATGACCTCTTTCGGCATCTGTCCCAGTATGAATTGATTTTGCTTGGAAGTAGATGACTAAGTTTCTAGATAACATCTTGTTGGTGCTTTACAAAATAGTAGATATTTCTATGCCCTGCCTGGCAATTTAATTCCCTTTCCTTAGGGCAGGTCATGTTAGTGACCCCAGGTGGTCTTGTGATCAATTAGTACACAACTGGCACCCTCTCATCTTTCCTTCCCCTCTGTACACAAACCAAGCACAGTGACTGCACCAGCCACATCCAGGCAGACCCAGCAATACCTTCCTCTAAAGCTCCTCTTGCCCCCTACACCAGCCTTGGCCAAGAAATGCAGCTTTGAATGGATGAAAGATATTTCACCCAAAACAAAACTTTGCCTCAGAACACCTCCCACTTGTCAACAACTCACCGACCTTAAATGCGTGCCACAACTACAACTTTCTCATTTTGCCTTCCCTGTACACTACTGTCTGACACTTCTCCCCAAAAAGGCCTCCCAGCCACCCTGCTCACCCACCCCTGTCTTGTCAAAACACTGTACACATATCAGCCTCTGCACTGCTCAGTCATCCATGGAGTCAGGTTTTATACTGCCTCAGGGACACCGTTGGCTGGTTTTCCTTGCACCCAGAAAAAGGACAAGTGCTTTACTCCCAGATAGTCCCTATTGCTCTGTCCTCTTCCTACTACACTAAAAAGTACTGGAACAATGCAACAAACTCTTGCCCAAGCAATGCCAGTCACGTACTTCATTATTTTAGGGAGAACATTTTGCAGCAGCTAATGATAGTCCTTGGGTTTTATGTTATTTACTTAACGGCATGTTGAGCAGTCCAACCTTAGCACAGATAAACAAAATATCCCAGAGAAATTTTAGCACAACAGTCTAGGTGTCCTGAGATAAAGTCATGCCTCAGAAGCTTTCAGCTAGAAAGCAGTAAGAAAAAGGAATTTGAAGTGCAGCTGACTATAAATTATTAAGCTGATCATTTCACAGTACTTATTTCTATTATTTCTTTTGACTGCAACCATCCCAAAGGTGGGAGGTGCACCAGGACCCCAAGGACAGCTGAATTGGATCTACCAGGCCCATTGCAATGGCTCAGTTTGTGCTATACCTTCCCTTCCCAGTGAGCCTGTCTCATTTGAGAAACACAGGGGCCACCTGGTCCAGTGGCGATTGTTGTGCACTGCTGGCACTGCTTCCTGCAAACTTCTCCTGCACCCTGGCACTGAGGTGCATCAGAAAGGGTTCAGCTTGCCCATTATAACCCAGCTGTGTGTCATCCAACACTGCTACTTACACCATGCTCAGAATCCACCACTTGGATATGTATTTAAAGCTTTGTAAAACACACCCGGAAGCCACTGTTGTCCTTTCCCCTCAGAGCCACCACTTTAGTCAGCTTCCAAACCAAGTCAGGAATACTCTCTTTCCAGTGGGTGAAAAACATATCAAATGCTTTGTGCTACAGCCTTCCTGTCAAGGCACAAAAGCCTCTAAGTTGTACCCATTTTCAGACTGTAATGTCAAACCAGATGTGGGACCAGATTTACTGTAAAAGGCTTCTTCTGGCTCATGAAGTGTCCAGAAAATCTCTAATGCCCTGAGCACAATTTGGAGCAATTATAGTTTCACTTGTAAACCCAGTGAGATTTACCATTTCACGTTATTTTGACACAAGCCCAGTTGCAACTCAGTGGAGTGTCTTACTTTTTGGTACCTGCCAATGCTTCAAGGTAGCTTCATTCCCTCAGCAAAGGCATTTACCCAGTGGCAAAATGAGATGGAGACAGTTTGTACCTGGTTTTGATATCTCTACATTTGGGATATTTTAACATAGATTGTTGTTTCAATGAAATAAGAAAAAGGTTTTTTGGAGTGTTTAGAGGCATCGGAACCAAATCCCCAAAACATAGATCTATCTGAAATACAAGTTTTTCAGGAAAACCAAAAGAAGCTGTTCCCAGGACCTTACTGATACACACTGATGCAGACACCCACAAAGTATAGTTCCTCTTTTTTAAGACCAAGTCTCACTAGTTCCTTGTTCTTTATTGCTGTAATTTTTCAAGGTTTATACTGAGGATCACTTCAAATGTATCCATCTAATGTAGTGGCCAGGGGGAGAGGAAGTAGTTTGTAACCATATTAAAAAAAATACAAGCCAAAAGTCAATTCTGACACAAAGAGACTCTGCAGTTGAATATTACCAAGGAGAAGAACAGAAAGAGGGTATCAAAAACATGCCAGAATTCCTTATCAGAGACCACACTCCATAGCAGAGCTGGGAAAAGAGCCTCAAGCCTTTTAGCTTTCAGTCCACTGCCTTAACCTTCTATACTAGTTTTATGAATGCTTATCTTACACTGGGGTGGCACATCCACCTCTTCCTATTAATCCTGCTTGCAAGCTTCATCACAGGTCAATTTACATCAAGGCATAGGAAAATTGGAAAAAAAAGAGGCTAATGAGCCACAACCAGAGGCTTGCTCTATTAAGCTTAATTGGCTAAGCAGTGCTCCAGGACTGCAAACCCTGTCTCAGAGGGGCACGGGGCTAGACTGGACTGCCTGCCATGGCAGCCACGTTCCAGAGGCAGTGAAAATGGGAAAGGAGCAATTACAAAGTCCCTGGGCCTGCTGTGTTGTTTCGTGCAATGTCTGTTTCATGTCATGCCTCATGCAACAACTGTGCTATGTAAAAGCAATTTGTGTAAAACTACCTTTTCCTGAGGAACCGAGGTGCAGATACGGAGACAGCTCTGGGGGCTGAAGCTCAGACAGAACCTGATGAGTCTAAACATTACAAGGCACTAATTACCTCAAAGGGGGCTATAAACATACCAATCCGTGGGGCTGTGGAAAGATGATTTGGCCACAGATTTATCTGGAAAAAAAAGAAAAAGTTGGCCACTGGACTTAGGGGAAAATCATTACAGATATTGTTTGGGAGAATTAACAGGTCTGTTGGACCAGTGTTGAATAAGAAAAGGATTTCTTTTAAATGAGGAAAATTTTGGCCAAGCAGCACTGTAGGCAGTAAGAGAATAAAAGAATCAATAGGCAGCAAATCATTCAGTAGTAAAGCCACTGGTGTTTATACCAGGAGTCCTATGTGGGGAAGAGGTTCTGTGAGCCAAAAACGCAGCAGTAGCCGATGTTTGTAGTGTGGGTGCACTCTGAAACAAGCTGAAGCTGCCTGAAAGGCAGAGTCTGTTTTCTTTTGGTGTTTGAGCAACACCTTCCTGGTGTTTTTCACCAACTCTGTGGCCATCAGGAAGGATTGCTAAATTTCTTTCTTGGGTCAAGTGAGCTTGGAATTTATTATGCAACCAAAATTTTAGAGAATAATGGTTTTCATACACGGAAGAACAAACTGACTTCCATGTCCCTTTAAAATAACAAGACACACAGCTGGCACCAATCTGGACACACAGCATCAGTTTGTCCAGCTTTAGAAAATGAGAAGCTGGGAGCGAAGGCTTTGTCTTGAAAGAGATGGGAGAAACTAAGTCATTATATTTTTGTGCTCAACAAATTGCAGCAAAAGCATCTGGTTATTCCTCTTCATCTAAAGTTAACCTTTCATTTCTGGAGGAAGGAAGGTCCTCAGACATGTTTCCTTACATTTACAGCAAGATTTCTATTATTTGACTTTTCCAGGAGCATCTATCCACATCCCACCTGGAATTTCCTATTTGAAATTACAGCTCAGAGTTTACAAACCTATGATGAGACTTCTGAGGATCAGGCAAATGCTTCACTTCTCCACTGACACAGAAAACAGCAATCTGCCCAGTGCAGCGGAATTTAATATGAAAAGGGTTGTAAACACCTACAAAAATATAAATTATTTTCACCAGAAAGAGGCATCTTTTGTCAGTGTGTCACAGTTTGCCCTGAGGACTGTGCAGGTTAAGAAAACAATATTTTTACCTCATCAGAACAACAAATCCAGCCTGTTTGGGCCTGATGTAGTCTAACTAGTTGGATTTTCTATGGTTTTCAAATGCCTGAGGACCTTTTCTGCCTTCTGCATGCCGTGTTAATTTAGAGGTAATGCACAGTCACAGCCCAAATACATGGTTGCAACTCCCACCTTTGCTAAGGAAGGTTCACTTCTGAGGGAAGCAGACTTTCCAAACATGGCCCACAGTGGCAGTGAGGTGTCTGCAGGCTCTGGGTCACTTTCTAAAAAGGAAAAGATGCCAACGAGGGAGGAGTCGTTGTTGCTAAAGCTTAGTGTCTGCCCTGCTTCAGCAGTCCAGCACAGATTGGATCACAAGCCAGAGAGCTCAGCTAACAGGCTCTGTGGCCAGGTTGAAGCTGACACCAGTCATTTTGGGACATATGGTCATACCTACGAAAGTAGGAGCTGATACCTTAGCCAGGCCACTGCACCTGCAGACGTAACAACCTCTGGGCCAGGGCAAGGCAGGCAACATGTTTTTGTGGGCCTGAATCTGAAGCCCCAATATTGCCACCTCAAAATAAATTATCAGCCACGGAGCTGGGAACTGCAGCCAGCTTGGATCACAAAGCAGAAGGGAAATACAGTCTTAGGAAGGAGACCAGCATGACCATCTGCTGGACATTAGTGCCTTTCTCCTAAGTTAATTAGACTTTTCCTTGCCCTGATCTGACTTTTTATAGATACAAGGCTCTTTTTTAGCACTGTAGCAAGGTTAGAAAAATCCTCAGGAATTGGGACTGCCAAGTAAATAATGATGATAAAATGAAATTATTATAAATGAAATTACCAATCATAGCTCTTCCAAATTTGGTGACTACAAGACAGTCACAGATGACCACTGGACTCTCCCTGTGGATTCTCTGATTCGAGGAGCATTCAGCCCAAATATCTGACAGACCCTGTCAAAAACAAGGCTTGCCAAATGGAGAGGAAATAAGAAAAAACGGAAGAAAAACATTTGCGGTTTCTCTGAAAAAAAAATAGAGGGGAGACAGAGTAAAAATATACTCCTACAACCAAGCCTGCCGTGTCGAGCCAATGGGCATATGTGGTTTCCTTGGACTATACTGACCTGCCAAGGACACAAGATACTAGATGAGAAGGGTTGGAGGAGGGAATCAGGAACAGTGTCCCTTGCAAGGTAAGTGCTGCCCAGCAAAGCCTCTCTGTTTTGATTGCTGGTATTCTGGAGAGGAGCTGCTGTCCAGTAGCTGAGCCTGCAAGCCTATAAACAACCTGGTCCACCTCCATTTAGACATGCAGTGATATTCTTGATTTTTTTAACAACACAGATATGAAGTCCATGCTTACTGAAGGCCAAACTGATTGCTGTTTTACCCTCATAGGCTTTTTTTTGTTGAAATATTTTTTTCTGTTTAAATATTTTTTTCTGTGGGACAACTGACCATTGCAATTTAACTCCTCTGACTATATGAATCCTGGAAAGCTGTTTAATGAAGATGCATTTTGTGAGTAATCAGGGAAGTCCTACCTCATTTCCAAAGGCAAATCAGGAAGTTGGCTGGTAGCAGTGAATTTATTTGCCACTCCTGTTTGAAAAGGGGTCAAAACCCATGTACCTGGTGTTTGCAAAGAAGAAATACATTGTAAACTCTTCTGGACAAAGACCATCCTTATTGCAAGCGCTGCATTACCTAACAGATCATTATCTCTTAATTATATCACTGGTTATATTTATCAGATAGGAAATTTTCGATTTTCTTTTCAGCATTGAGTTTACAGTAATGTACGCTTCAGTCAGTCCTGGAAGCATCAAGATATACTGATAGTTCTCCAAACAGAAGTTTAATAAGTGACCAAGTTAAAATATAATTAAAATAAAGTTTTAAAGACAGAAGATATCATTCTTTACAAGTGCAGATTTCACCATAGGTCTGTCTCAGTCTATCCTGTTCATTCCAAGGCCTTCTAGCCGACAGATTTTCATGTGGCTGAATTTATGTCACAATTTTTATTTTTTTTTAGGCAATTCATAGTGATGGAGAAACATAACGTAATTGCTGTACTTTCTAGTCTATGGTGGTGGCTCAGCTGTTTTCTAATGCTAGTGGCATTTGATTTCTGAAGTAAAACATGTTTTGGTAAGAAAGCATCTGTGAACATTATTTGAATAACGACTACAGAGCTGTGTCAGTGTAGCTGCCCTTCCTTTACTTTCTGCAGCTGTTCACAACTGATCTGTGATTGTACAGAGAAGCAGCATGACTACTCAGGAAATATTACGTGGTGACCTGCCATAGGCAGCCCAGCCTCTTTCCATAACAACATTCAGGGCGTGACAGGATATGACAAAAGGTTAACGAGGGTATGACTTGAGCCACATTTTGTATTGAAAGCAGCAAATGCATTGTTTTGCCCTCTTTCAGACTATTTAAAGGAATAATTTCCTGGGCTAAAAAATACACTTGGAAAAAATGCTTGTAGAGTAAATTTTGCTAAGTAATTTGCGACAGTGGGGAATTTGTACTGAACTGAACAATTCTGCCAAAAAGACAAGGTAAGGCTGGAGACACCTATGTAGCAACCTGACCTCATTAAAAGGAGCCCTCATCAACATCCTTGTAATTTGCTGAAGTTGGTATCCACCAGCTGCACATCCAACAGACAGACCTCCCTAAGCCAGGAAACAACAGAGAGAAAATCCATCTCAGTGCTGAGCCTTCCTCTGAAGCAATGCTGCTTCACAGGGTCAGCTAAAAAAAGTTAATCTTTGCTGGTGAAAGTGTAGTATAAACAGTAGGCAAAGCTTAACCAAGGATGGGCATTGGAGTGTTGTGCTGAGGTTAAGTGCATGGAGCATGAAATTTTTTTGCCTGCTTCTCAGAAAAAGAGGAGAAGGCTGATAATAGCAACTTGTTTCATCAGATAAGCCACACTGCCTTTTGATTGAGGATGAGGATGAGCTGTGATTCTCCCACTGGAAAAGCCAGGGGACCCACTGTGGCTGAGAGATCTAGCCTGCAACTGGATAGCAGAAATAAATGAACATGTGGGGACCAAGCTTTGAAGATGGGTGAGTCAAAACCCCTCAGAGCATGAGCATTTGCAATTCAGGTCTGTGACAGAGGATGTGAGAGAAGTGGAAACAGGGAAGGAGGAATCTGGTTTTTCAAGTGGGAAGGAGGATGAGGAAGGGAGAAGTAGTTTGGGGAAGGTATGGCATTCTCTATCATCCTCTGAACAGTCCACATGAATTCCTTCTGGCAGTCATCCCACCTACGCTTTTCCCAAAAGTGGATTTTTCTCCTTACCACTACACCATGCTTTTTAATCTGCATGGTTTGCCACAGAGAGCACAAACTTGATGGAGCTGTTACACAAAAATGTAGATTCCTGTTAGCAATCCCCCACTGTGTATCTACCCTGTCCTCCTACAACCAAACTTGGGACTGTTATCTGCTTCTGGAGTTTGCTCTCAGTTATTAAAGTGGGCTAATTGATAATGACAGTTAGGATGATTTTACAGTTACTCTGAATAACTTCAGTTGTAGGTTATGGCTTGTTTTTTTGCAAACAAAATAATTTTCATTAGCTTACTCTCACTTAAATTTGCTCTTTCAAAGCAAAGCATTCTTGAAGTGCCTGACCATATAAGCTTGATGGCAGGCATTTTATTAGAAGTAGTATATTTTCAGGAAATATTGGTATTTTAAAGAAATCTTAAAGTTGTGCTTTAAGAATCAAAACTGGAAGTTATTTTTCCTGCCACTCAGTGGGAAAACATTTTGAATTAATCACATACTAACCAAAGATTATGACATAAATATCAAATGCATTAAACATTCTAACACTGTCTGGGAAACAGCCTGAAAAGCAGAGACTGTTTTTTGCCTGTGAATGATACAACAAATAGTGAAATATATGCCTTTACTTGGTTTGGAGCATGTGGTAGGCTGCACTCAGACCCTCAGACATTCTGTCCAAGATCACATCAACAGTTCTTCTCAGGCAGCAGTAAAAAAGAGAACTAAATAGATTCACAGGAGCTTTAGGCAGATCAGCATATTTCAGAAAAACAGCTAATGGTCCTCAATTAATCTTCACAGTCCCTCTGATTTAAAATTCAGTGGTTGTGTTTACATGGCATGACAAAAGGGCAGTATGCCCCATAATGGATGCACCCTGTATTCTTTTTGGAGAGACTGTCAACACATTGCCTAGACATCTTCCCTCAGGGAAGGAAAAAACAGGGAGCAAACATATATATATATATATATATATTTTTTTTTTTTTTTTTTTTGTGCTCTTCCCTCTGTCTAATTACTGATCAAGGTCCTCCCGTTCCTGTGGCTGAACAGCATTTGGCTCCCTGCCCAAAAGGGGTATTCAAACTGTTGTGAACCTTAAACATCACCGAGTTCCAGCTCCTTTATCTGGGCAGGGAACCCATGTGCCTGTTGGTGGTGTCTAAGGTTCCTTCCAACCCAGACCATTCTATGATTCTGTGATCTTCTACTTTGCTTTCAGAGAAAGTGTAGTCTTTGCTTCTGGACCTTACTTTTTGTTGTGGAAATGTCTGAAATATCCATGCATTCAGCATGAACAGGAAAAGCTCTAAAGGATTCTGGGGCCTTTAGGGATGCTTAGACCAGAGCTGGTCTAAGTTCTGTGATATTTTTTCTCTAAGGTAGCTTGTCAATCTGTTGGCTTCCCTCCCACTGGTTGTCTGATCCTGGAGAGGGCCCAAAAGGCTCTGCTAGAGGAATCAGGGATTGAAACACCTGAGAAGAGGTTATTTGTTTATGTGTTCATGGAAAGAATTACAGAAGGGAAAATTAATCTTACTTTACACATTATCTGAAGTGCAAGAAATGACCTCTTGTCACCGAGGTTCAAAGGTTGAGGGATGCTGCCTTGGCTCGCTGGGCACCAGAGTGTCCTTTCTCCACAAGCTTCACATGACGTGCTGGGGCAGGCAATCCTGTCATGTCCTGCTGCAGGGACTTGGTTAGAGGGGGTAGACAACTCTGAATCCCCCACATCCCCATCCCCCCTCTTTGCCCCAGGCCACAAGGAAACAAATCTGCTTTTACTAAACATCACCTCCCTGCAAGTAACAGCTTATTTCTCTCTGAATGGAAGAACTCCTGCCTGCCAATAAGCGTCTCTAAATGTCTCAGGCAATACACCTCAGTAGGACTTTATTTTACTTACATTACTCTGGAATGGCTTTCTAAAAAAAAGACACCCTTGCGTGATGATAACACTGATTGTTTCTACTCCGCTTCCTGATTCTAAGTAGTACAGAAAATGTTCTAAGATGTAACCAAAGAGCTTCAGAAATTTTGATTTTCAGATAGGCTTTCTCCTTCCTCTAGAATTAACACTTGAACACTGGCAGACAAGAATAGCAAATTCTACTGTTTCTGCATTAATTAAACAGCAAATTTAAGGTGGTACAGAGCTGGAATTCCTGGCATGCCCTGCCCAGGCCCCACAAAAAAAATCCCTCTTAACACAGAATGTCTTGATCTGAGGTAAGGGAAGAGGAGGTTTTTACGATCATTTAAGCCCCCATGCAGGTACATAGCTCACTTTTCAGCCCAGATAGGGACATGGCCCACTTCAACAGAGATGAGAAAAGAGCTCCTTTTTTGCCTCTCGTGAGACAGATAGTCTTCAATTTATTTTATGGCTACAGATGACATAGCTGTCTAGAGGCACTCTGGTGAGAAGTGAGGAGAAGAGCCAATGTGGGGGTGGAGAGCTGCAGCACTGCCCCTCCATTTGATGTGGTCTCTTTTAAAGGTCACCCACTGGGACCTGACATCAATCAAACTATTTTTGAAAAAATGAAGATTTATATAACACATTTGTGCTATAGCTCTTAGTTCTTTTTTCTTAAATTACTTCAAGCAATATAATAACTTTCACAGGCATATCATAGGAGACTGCCAACATTTCAAACATTTCCTTGATGTAGGATGATCACAATTGAAAGGAATGTGAATTTTATCCAGCCGTCGCTAAGGTTTTGTTTTCCTTAATCCCTGAGACTAAATCATTGGATAGTTTCCAGTCTCCAAACTAAATCTTAATTGAGACTAGCTGCCATTTAGGTAAGTGCACGACTCTTATAATACAAGCACCAGGGTACATTTGAAGAAAGACTGGGACAGTCCCTGGGATGGGGACTCAGCCCTTCTCATTAGTGTGAGCTGGTTATGCAAGAAAGCTCTCTAACACATAGGGAAAAAACAATCAAACTTCCTTGTCAGTAATAAGTTCCTTCATTTGAAGTGTTCTTCTGCTCAAACCTGTGAGCAGTGCAAGGCAGCCAGAATTCCCACAGACTGGAAACAAAGCTGTGTCTCAGGGGAATGCCATTTTGGTTTGTGCTGCATATACATGAGTGATTTTTTTTGCCTCCAATATGAGAGCTCAGCCTATCTCTCAAACTGTACAAAGCCAGCACCTTCCAACCCCCAACAAAAGTCACTGGTGATAGGGTTCTATCTAGGCCTCTTCAGAGGTGTTGGAGAAAACAAGTGGTTCAGCTGCAACACTGAAATCAGTAGACAAGATCCTCCCACAGAGGGGAAAATTAGAGATATTTCAGTGCCATTTCTTACTGCAATAACTTGGAATATCTCCAAGGACTCTGGCAGCCAAAAGGCAACATTTTTCCACAAAGTGAGTTAGGCCCCTTTTCATCAGGAGCAGAGGCAAGTTTCTGTCCCCTTTGCCAGGATCATCCACAGATGAAAGGAGATAGGAATGGAAACAAGTACAACCCCCTGTTCACCTCCCCAGCAGCACAAATCTACACCAACACCAATGCAGGGAAAAAGTCCTGCCAAAGGTGGGAGTGAGAGAGGAGGAAGAGAATAGTGTTTGCCATGTCCCAAAGTTTCCCCTCCCACCCTCCACCCCCTGCCAATCTCCATGGCATCCCTCAGACAACACAAGGATTTGTCTGGAAGCTTTGTTTAACTTGGAGGAAAACCTAGAAGTACTCTCAGTTCTCTGTGACTTGTCTGAGGAAGAACCATTTAAATTGTAATGCCAAGGCTTAGCTTTAACTAGGATTTTAGCCCCAAGCCTTACTTAAAGATTAATAATTTAGATGGGCTGTTCAAGTTGTGCCAGTGCCAGTGCAAACAGGCTATTTCTCACCCTGAAAACAAGTAGGGAAGAGGTGAAATCCAGGAAACCCTAGAGGGACCCATTTCTCCCCTTCTAGAAGGACAGTGGATTCCTAGCCTGGGACTGCATATCTAACTTTCTGGCAATTAAAATTAGGTCAGAGGTGTCTGGGTTTCTGTACCATGGCTTCTCCCTTTTAAACAGAGAGTGAAACTCATTCCTGCTTCACAAGGGAGTCATAAGGGTGAATTTAACATTGTGCACACCAAGATTGTGCTGACCACCTCAGCACTTCATGGCCTTCATTCCAAAGAGCACCAGCACCTCCTAGAAACAAAATTAAATGTTCACTTTATGTGAGCGGTTGAAAGTTCACACATCAGTTTCATACTTGTATTTCATGTCAGGATTCAGCTAAATAATGAAGCCTAGTGAGTATTTTGCTTTAGAAACGTATTCCAAATAAATACCAACAGACTCTTGATTTTTTTGAAGCTATACTGAATCCATAGCTTAATGATAATGTATGAGTGACTGCTGCTTCTTATCACAGCTCTCAGTCACAGAAAACCTTTGCCAAAACCCTACTAATTGAATAGTACAGATTGGGGAGCAACTGGCTGCTGGAAGGGATGTGGGAGTGCTGGCAGGGAATAAGTTACACATGTGCTAGCAGCAGGGACAGCTGGCAGAGCCCTGGGCTGCACTGGCAGGAGCACAGCCAGCAGATGTGGTGAAGTGGTTTTTCCCCTTTGCTCTGTGCTCACTGGAGCATATCTAGACACAGTGTCCAGTTTCACCCATCCCCCTGTGGAATACAGGGAAGGCTCTAATAGCCTTGGGTGAATTCAGTGTAGGCCCACCACAATGGCCATGGCTGGAGGCCCCAGCCTTTGAACAGAGACTGAGGGACTAGGAATCATTCTGCCTAGAGAAGCAATGGCCTTGGGGGTGACCTATCAGGGGCCCTACAGTACCTATGAGAAAGTTACCATGAAGACCAAGACAGGCTCTTCAGAGGTGCACAGTGGGAGAGACAAAACCTGTATATCAAAACAGGGGAATTTCTGACTTGATGTGAGAAAAGTAATTTTACCCAAGGACAGCCAAAGCATCAGCAGACTGCCCAGAGACACCATATCTCCATCCTTGGAGGTTTTCAAGACCAGCTGGACAAAGCCCTGAGTGATCTGGGGCCTACTTCAAGCAGGAGGTTGGGTTAGATAAGCTCAAAAGGTCCTTTTCCTACCTGAAACATTCTGACACTCTTGCACTGTAAACTGTTATTTATCCTGAAAGAAACAGCATCAGTCATGACTGACCATCTCTTGCCACATAGGGAAGCTAAGCTGCAGTGACCTGTGGGCCTTCTCTCCAAGAACACTATATCCACTTAGCTAAGGATCTTCTGAGGCAAGAATTCCAAAATGATTTTTATTATAACTACGTGAGCGGCATGACTAAATCCTGATCTGCCAAGACTTGGTCTGGAGCCAGGTGAAGTAACTGGAAAGTTTGAGGGTACACATCAGCTGATGTAGATGTCCAAATTTGAACTCATTATTGGCAACTCAATTACGCTCTGTGAAAAGACGTACTTAGGCAGAAATCTAAAATAGGTCAGACTGATTACTGCCAAAACACATTTGCTCTCCCCTGACTACAAAGGGAGTCTGACTACTCCAGCTACAGCTATGTATAGTGCACACCTGTGCAGTTAGATCAGGTGGTTCCTGCCCCTATTGACTTCAGTAGGGGGGGTAAGTTGATGGATTATTCTTGAAGTCTATTGAGGTCAGCACAGTCAGACTCTGAAATAAAATGTAGAAAGTACATGCAGAAATGTATTTCTGGTGCATTTGCCAGTTTAGAGTTCTAGTCCCACAGCTTTATAACTGTAACAGTTATTTATTGAGAATATATTTTCCTTCTTCACTATCATGGGTGGTTCAGTCTTGAGGATGATAACAGACTGGGTGAATTTTTTTAGCAGAAAACATGAGGAAAGAGGAGGAGAAAAATACCTGACCACTAGCATACCTTACAAGTTATGAATGTGCTGTGGGATCTGATAACTTTTCCCTGAAGCATAGACACACTGTGCCGAGCTTCCTCCCAAGTCCACAACAGAGGCAACATGAGCCTGTTCTCATAGCCCTAGCAGAGGAAAAGTCTGGTGCCACCTTCCATATTATCTGGGGGAATGCTTCCAGCAGATGGAGTTGAGCTGCCCAGGCTGAGCAAGGCTTTGGGAAGCCTGAAAAAGCTGGGGTTAACTCTGTAGTTTCAGAGTCTGTTTCTGTTGGCAGAAGCAGGAGGCCACGGGGTGAAGCGAAGCAAGACTCCAGCCCGGGTTGAAAATAGCAGCGTGGGAGGAGAGGGCTGTTGGAGGGTGAGGAGAGAAGGGCAGGGGCCACCTCTGCTCCCAGACAGGCAAGTGCCTGGGAGATGGCACAGGATAAAGAGTGGGACTACTGCCCCTGGCAACCACCAGCTGGCTGGAACCTTGTCTAGTGGAAGCCCAGCCAGCTGAGGAGCTGTGCCTGGGTGAGGGAAGGTGAAAGAGGCTCTGACTGCTGCCCCAGAACACTCCCAGTGGGGAAAAATAGAGCAGAAGAGAGTGAGTGACAACAGCTGAAAGACAGTGTCATTCCCACACACTGAAAATATGTTTATTCTGGTCAGTAATCTGTTTAGGTTGGAAATTAGAATAAGATTTCATTTCCTCTTCATTTCACTTATTTTCTTCAGTCTTCAGCATTTTTGCCTCCACAAATAAAACAATATCCAAACCAGAATCCCTCTGGCATCCAACCTCCATTAATAAATGCCTGCAAAATGACTTTTCTGTCTGCACCCTGATGATGGGCAGAGCTACAGTGCTACAAGGACATAAATGACAATCAGGTCTCAGAGAAGCAATAGCTTGCATTAGGCAAAATGAAATTAAGAAAACAACAGAAAAGCTTCCAAGTACAGAGGTCTGAAGAAATGCCATGTGCCCAAACCTTGTTTCCCCTTAGCAAATATGCCAGCCTACAAGAAAGTGTGAACCTCCCCCATCAGCCTTCTCCACACTTTTCTGTGTTGTTCAGTTTTCAGCTCATGCTGTCCATGTTTCCACTTCATTTTATTTCCACTTTATTTTGCATTCTTCCTATGTTTACTAAGCCACCTCCAGGTACTCACTGTGGATCTGCACAGTGGAGCTCAGGACACAAAGTGTTACAACAGGACAGAGATGATCATGAGGGACAGCATGAGCCCCGAAGGTCTTCCAGGCAGCCAACACACTTGTCTATGTACTTTGGAAACCCTTTGATACAGATCAGTCCCTGAGTATTCAAGCTTCATATCTCTAGCTTTCTCCCTGCATGTTTTACCCTTCTCCTCCCACAGACCCCCTGACACTTGCCCTCTAAGTAGGTGGCAGCAGGCACACAAGAAACTGCAGCTTTTGCTGCATGAGCTGCCACAGAAAAACCCACGCTGAATATCTAGAAACAGCTCCCACCCAAAGGAAAGTGTTACAATTACCATCACTGTCACAATTATCACAATTAACATCTCATCTCAACTCCCAAACACCTAACAGAAAATTCAGGTCCATTTCAGACCCTCATCTCCCACTTTTGGAAAGTAGCTTTGCAATTCTTGTGTAATTACTCAGGGAAAAAAAAGGCAATAAAGCCAATTTTCTTGTCCTTGAGTCATGCCACTTGCAGGCTTAGTGCTGCGAGCTGAATTCCCCAGCCAACATAACTGAGACAGCTCTGTGGAAAGCTGACACAGTGTTTGGGAATGCCAAGCCAAGCAAGCAAGCAGTTTATCAAAACAGGCTTTTCTAAATCTGTCCCATGAAGCTGAACAAGCACACGGGCAACTCCATCTCTATGAAAAGTAGGACCCCAGTCCTTAAACCTACTCTATACTTTGGCTCTGGCATAAATAGTGAAAATAAACACATGTTAAAAATCACCCCTTCTAAAACCTGGTCAAAGGGAAGGCCCCAGTATAGACACAATCATATTAATGTCACAAGTCCTTCTTCTGATGCTAACTCGAGTTGGGAAATTAATCTGGGCAACAAATGGGTGTAAAGTCAAGGTTCACTCAGCCTTCCAAGAAGTCAAAGTACATTAAAAAAATGGGATGTGTTACTCACTGCCTGTGCAAAAAGCCTTGCTCTGCAGTGCTTGTAATGGAAGGAAGAGGAAGGCCTTACAGACAGAATCAAGAGGCTTTTTCAGTGTATTTGTTCTGCAGGCTCTT
Organism: Argya squamiceps; assembly: GCA_037834095.1. Taxonomy (NCBI): domain Eukaryota; kingdom Metazoa; phylum Chordata; class Aves; order Passeriformes; family Leiothrichidae; genus Argya; species Argya squamiceps. Next base: position 64,368,919 of record JBBMKD010000102.1, read on the forward strand.
ATTCCTGGCCCACAGCATGTTAAGCAGGATTGTTCAGCTATCAAACACTCACACAGAGGATGGATATGCATACATACACATTTTACCTCATCATTGCAGCTCACACATGCCAGACAAGCATCATAGATTGCCCATGCTGACCTCTGAGGTGGTGAAGGCAGATGGTTCAAGAGTGAGACTGTTATCCCTACATTGAATAATGACTCCCTGTGCCTCTCTTTCAACTCCTGTCTCCCTCTCAGAGAGGTTAGTGAACCCCTGCCTCTCACTCCTATTTAACTCCCACCACACCTCACACCCTACAGAGTGCAGTCACTTCATGTGAACCATAGGTGTGCCTGCTGCCCTGCTCTTCTCAGTCTAAGTTAGCAAGGGATGGTTTTGCAGTGTGCCTGCTACCTAACATAAAATGCCTCCTCTTACATCTGAGTACAGCCAAATGTCTAACATTTCCATCCCTATTGCACCTATGGAGGAAAGCTGGCGATAGTCAATCTTGATTCACATGTGTACAAGCCAGAACTTTGAGTCCCTGACAGGTTCCTGCCATCCCAAAACTAGGATTCTGATCCTGCAGTTGACCGAGAAACTCATCCTGATATAGACTTTGCTACATATAAACATGCAGTACATCTGTTACTGCTCAGCCTTTAATGTATTTAGGTAGTTTGCCTAGTACTCTGATCTACATTATTTATATATTGATGATATAATAAATTTGAAAAATAGTTGTGACACAAAAATTCAGTGCCTCTTGGGCCCACAAAAAAGCCATCCTTTTTATTAAGAACTTTGTCCTTTCACATTCTTCTTGGAAGGCTCCCCACAGCTCAAAAACTACTGTGAAATCCTTTACCTTTGCTCAGTACTTGCAGTGTTCAGAAGTGAAAAACACCCAATAGTAAAATCCTGGCTGCAGAACCAAATAATTGGTAGTCATGAAGTGAAAATTATTATTAGATCCGTATTTCATCCTTGTTTTTGTTTCGAACAGGCTTGTGATACTGAGCCGAAGTCTGGCTTTCCTCTCCAGGGAATTTAATCACTGGAATAGTTTAAAGCATCCAGAAGACCAGACCTTCCTCCATTAAGGTCCCCACACTGCTACCACAGAACCACCCCAGCGACCCTTTGCTGGGTCTTCTCACACATTACAGCTCCTGAGCCCAAGACACCCTTGGGAAAGCTGTAAGCTATGGAGACAGGGGGGTATCCTGCCTGCTTTACCACACACCAGGAATGGCAAACTGATCTAAACACAAAGTACTGGATATGGGAGAAATCAATCCTGTCTAGAGCCTCAGAAACTCATTAATTCACTTAGCCTGGCCTGCTTGAACTGTAATGCCCACTGCATTTTTACCTGTGCCTTTACCATAAACTCTTGTTTACCAGAACTGCATTTTTTTGAAAAGGATTCAGTGCTTATTTCATGTAACAAGCAAACCCTGCATCCTGAGTTAAGTGGTCCGTTGCTGACACTGAAAGCAAAAGGCATTTTTAGTTGCCCATTTTCTAACCTATATTTGTCCACCTCCAGCACCTAACCACCTTGTTATGTCCAGAGAATCTGCCATTATTAATTCTCTCCCTGCTTTCAGTTGTTAGTGGATGAATATAAAATATCACCTTTGACAAAACAAATTGATTTAGATTCTCTTGCCTCTTTAGACAGCACAGTTCAGCCTATGCTCATGCAGCTCAGTATCTGTTCTCTGCCCATCTGTCAAAATCCTTTTAATACTGTAAACATTTCAGAAATGGTCTCATTAATGCTGTACACATGGAAATATCACCTCCTTGACCTTTACTCAGCAATCTGCTCTGATCAGAGACTGTAACATTTGCTTTGGGGTACACTGTATCACTCAGGGAGTGCGTGTTTAGCTGACTATCCATTATAAACAAGTATGAGTCACTGGTTTCCAAAACACAGTCTCCCAGACAAACAGCAGAGCTATAAAAGCACATCTTTGGTCTGTTAGCACCTTGAATTTGGCTAAGGATCCAAATACATGTTTTTGGGGATGAGATCAGTTTACCAGACAAAGCAGAAGATGCTAAAGTATAGGCCTGTCCTTGACATTGTAATTTATTCCTTTATCACTGGTTATATCATCATGACTACCTTTGTCTAATGAAATGAATCATGTGTTCCTAGGTAAAACCCAAGCAACTGAGTACTCTGAGCCTCAAAGAATGAGCCCTTTGGTATAGTCCTCAGAAACTTCAATTGTGAATGCCCCCTCATTTACAATTACTGTAGGAAGTATGACTGTTAGCTAGATTGCAATTAATTTGATGCCTTTATTTATTGTCATTGTCTTATATTGTTAGAGTGTGGGTGTTTCTTTTTTTTACTCAGAGCATGATGTGGAACAAAATCATGTCTTACAGAAATTTCAACAGGTGTATGTTTAGGTTGGTATAAAAAACTTTACCAATCAAACAGACACAATCTTATCAAAATTACATTGCAATTAGTTCACGAGACAGTTTTACCTTGATTAACATGAATTTTATCACCTTTTCCTAATCCCTTCCTAACTTCAGTTCTGTATTGGCTTTCCTGTGATTTGACCCAGAATTTATCAGATTGCTACCCACTTTTCCACTATTTGAGTCAAAACTCCCATCTTTTCCTTGTTTTTGGCTTCAATGCCCTGACAACTGACTTTCTTCTTTTCCAGTTTTGAAATATGATTGAGGTACATACAAATGCAGTAAATGAGAACATATTTTTTCTCAGGCTGCAGCAGAGAAAATTGTGATTTTTCTTGGTCATTCTGACTTTCTCTACATCATGTCTCTGCTGCATTAGAAAGAAAATTTCCGCATATAAACACAAACATGATTGCTTAGGGGGAAAAAACCCAACCAAGTAGAAAACCTTGTTAAAACTCTCAAAACTTTCAACTTTGCTCTTCTTTTGGTCAGGAGAAGAAACCTGTTGGAAGAGTTACAGGTGGAATCTAACCCTTCTTGCACCAACCTCTTTTTGAAGTGATGCAACTCCATCACTCCAAGCCACATCACTTGCTAAGCTTTGTGCAGCATTTAAGTCAAACACTGCCAAATTTACAGACCCCTTCACCAGCATGGCAGTGCACATGACCAGTAATGAGGGGATAACCCTCCTGCCTGCCCTCAGCACCTTCTTTCCCTGAAAGGAGCAAACAAGTTTAACTCAGGGCAAGGAAACAGAGCAAATACAATATGGAAAGAAAAAGCTCCCCTCACTAAGCACATTAGCTCTTGATTCCTCTGATTCACTCAGGATAAACGTCTGTCCATTGCACACACAAAAGGAAAAGGCAGAGGCCAGAGGAGGCAGCAAGGGAGAACTGACCTTCAGGAGATGACCATTTCTGCTTGGTGCATCTCTGTACATTGTCATTACCATAAATCTGCACAACTTGTGCTATTTAAGGAAGGGATAAAGCTGTGACAATTTGAGATTAGCTGTCTGTGTAAAATGATAGTGAGAAACAGAACAGAAACATCTCAGCCTGGACCTGGTAAAATGGATTAGCAAAGACCAGTATCTCAAATTTCAGGCTGGAGTCTACTGCTGTTTCTAGTTACATAAATGGAAACACAGGGCAATCTATCAATTCACTGCTACCTCACACTCTAACTTGCTGCTAAATGCCTGCAACAGGAGCTCAGGTGACCTTCCAAATCCAGGTGGAAGGTTTTAAGAACTGAATTATTACTTACACACCACAGCAAAGTAACTGATACTCTGAAGTGTCTTTGACTAATGTATTTTGTCTAACATTTCATGTGCTCCAAAATTGAGTCCTATTTATCACTTCTGGCAAGAAACAGGATCACTTGCATGGCAAGCTTTACTGATTAAGGCTGAAAACAATTTGTCCAATATTACTGCCACCTCTGTTGAAGAAGGAACAGCTGCTACGCCTCACACCAACTTTAAAGGGCAAAGATGGATGGCTAAAATCTGCACAGGCATTCATGTGGGAAGCAGGAGGAAAGGAAAACACTGGTAAGACCCATGCTATAAGCACATCTGGGCTCAGGGAAGAGGCATTTACTATTTTGGGAATTGCTCCCTGATGCTCAGCTTTGAAAGTGGAACAAATATTTAGTGCTGGCTCTGAATTTCCCAGCTTTCGAGTTCAGAACAACATGAAGCAGCCTTTGCAGCATGGAGCCATTCCACACTGATTTGCTCATTGGGTTTGGCTTACAGAGCTACTCTGGGGATAGCCAACCTTCAAGAGGTGATCCACTGTGCCTTGGTTGGATCCAGAGTCAAGCCACCAAATATCATTTGAGGTTCCCAGAGGCCTCATCAGCGCTTCATTTAAGCAACATTTTCTTGCTGATGCCAATACTTGGAAAGCTAGGTAAGAGTTAAGGACTTCCTGGAATTAAGCTGGGGTGTGACACAAGATGATTAAGAGGATTTTGGGAGGGGGCCTTGCACAAAGTCTTGGACTCCACCTTTTTCTCCCTTTTTGTCAGCAACATGCTTCCTCTCCCACAACCTGCCATGGTGTTCTCCCTTTGCCAAGCACACTGACTCCCAGCAGGAAGGGCAGCAGCAGCTATCACAACAGCAGAGTGGCTCAAGGGCAGAGAAAGCTTGCACTGACCTAAGTAGTTTGACATAAAGCATGTTTATCAAGGAGCAGCAGGCAGCTGACCTGCTGCAAGGCCCCTCTTTGGTCAGCCTTTTTTAATTCAGGAAAGGGCGAGGACCATTCGTCTGAGGTGTCAGTGGAAGGTGGAGCAAGAATTATTACATAAAGCCTCTCTCAACCCAGCCCATGCTGTTTTCTCAGGGCAAGTCCTCCAGGACTTCCCCAGCAGCTCTACTGCCGTGCTCATGCCTTTGAGATAATTCTCTACAGCTTCAGATTGGAAATTTTAAAGTTTCACAACGGAACAAATGAGTATTAAGGCTGCCCTTGATGGCAGCAATGGACAGATTTGCTCAGACTCTGTTCATGGCAAGTCCTAGGCTGTGACTCTTCTCCTCATTGGCTCTCAAAAGCAGCAGAGAGCAGTCAAGATAAAAAAGGTAACAATAAAACTCTGAAGGAGGAAAACCCAGTGCAATAAAGCACCAAAGCAAACAGACAGAGAAGAAAGTTCTTGAAATTAAGTCCTATAGAAGGACTTACAGGAGAAGGGAGGACAGAAGAGTAGGTCAACCTCTAACAGTTCCTGCCCCATCAGCAAACAAATCATCGCTCCCAGGATCTTCCCCAGATTATTTCCAAGCCCATTTACTGGAAGTGTCAGCAGCCCTACAGACCACACAGCATTGCTAGCAGCTGTGGGACAAGCCATGGGTAAGGAGGGTGAATGATTTCAGTCCTGCCTGGTGATTGACCCTGTAGACACTGCAGCCTTCTTGAAAAGCCTTTTGTTCATCACAAGAGATGTCAAAGGTGCTCCACCTTACCAATACATATCTTTAGTGGTCTGTGGCGGACACATCTCCAGTTCCTCAGCTGGCAGAAGGGGGTCTGGGCATAACTATCATGGCTGGGCCCCCATCCCCTCCACAGAGGTCTCTCCTCCCTTCCTGCAAGGTGAGGATGTCAGAAAAAGCTGGAGTCACCAGAGGGGAGCAGTGGAGGTAGGGTCAGGATGGAGCTGAACAAAACCCGGTTTCCATGTTGTCCAGCCTCTGGGTACATGCTCACACTTTCAATGGCACTTCCCTGCGCATCCCAAAGCTCCCCACACCCCTCCTTTCAGAGACACCAACCCTTTTCTTTACCAGTGCTGTCTGGAAAGCATCAGAGAGAAAGTAAGTCCCCCTAACATCATGTGGGAAAGGCCTCTGGTTTGAGTAGTTCCACTAAGACACAGACTGGGCCAGATTTCCTTCCCTTCTCAAACAGCATTTCCAAAACTGTCTTTCGTGGAGAACACTGCTTTACTACTGAATCCATAATAAACTGGACTAGACATAAATCTCCTGCACGGGAGAAAAGACTTGAGGATTTGATAGAATTATTCTAGAGAAAAACCTAAATGTACAAAACACAAAAAACTAAAATACACCTAGCCCTTCTTTCTCTTACTGGTTTTTTTTTTGTTGTTTTTTTCCCAGCTTTGAGTACTTCAAATTACATTGATTTTTTTTTTCATGATTTGGGATCCTTATAACTAAGTGTTAAATTAAGGTAATTTTGAGGTAGGTCTTTAATTTTGAGCTAGAGTTTACTATGTAAAAATATCAAAACAGGCCATTCAAATAAAATAATCTGAAATTTTTACAGCTAAGTCTCTCAGAACAATCAATTCTCATAGAATAGATTAGTTTTAGACAAAGTGGGATACTGTTTTGATAAAAAATGATCTGGAAAAAAACCATTCCCAAACAGCTTATCTCTAACCAGGCTGTCAAATGCCTTGTGTTCTTGTCCCAGGGAAACTGTTTTGTAAACTGAAACTTATTGCTATTGCAAAAGCAGGAAGAGACTCCTCTGACCTCCACAGCTTCCACGCTTAGAAAAGCACGTTCCAGTGCCACCAGAAAAAGCTGACCTATCGTAATATTCCTTTGAATGCACAATCTCCTCTGTCATTCATTCAACAACAACATAAAAAGTTTATATGCAACTATGAGTTTGTGGCAGCTGGCAGACTGAAGCAAATAGATTGAAGCTGCTTTCTGATTGCCCTTGTGTGCATCTGAGCACTACTAGAGCCACCAGAAAGTTACAAATCCCAGTCTTGTCTGGTGTTAATCACTTAGCACATTTAAAAAATGTGTCACCTGTTGAAGGGCAAACCCACGTCCTCTTTCCCAGCATTTGAATCTGCTGTCAGATCTGACAGAGTTGGCACAAGCAGTGGGATTCACTCCTCTCAAGGCAGATGGCTCCCACAGAGTCAGGAGATCGAGTTATAAAAAAAAGGTAATTTAGACCTGCTTCATACTTGTTACATGTAAGGGCATCCACATACTTTTATGGATACAGCCAGGTCTGTTAAGCTAAGCAAACAGAATGGCCTCTTTCATTTTCATTTGCTACCTTTCCCCTTGAAATCAGCCTCAGCTGCAACTGAACATTAGTTCATTGCTGTTGTGCAGAACTAACCTGGGCAGAACCTCGAACTGTCAGGTCTTCACTGCAAACTGTTCAGTGGTTTCCCTCCAGAGACCTGCCTGGGGAAACTACAACTCTCCCTGACATTCCAGTAGGTGACTTTTCCTCCACTGAGCTATTTGCAGTGAAGACATGACACTGTGATCAAGGTTCTGCCCAAGCTACTCCTGCACAACTACACCGCAGTGAACCAAAGGGATCAATTATCAGGTCTATCTGTAGCCACAAGGCATAGAATAGCTGTTCCACAGGCATCTTGTCATCCAAACAGTCCAGAGATGAGAGCAACAGGTACAACAGCTCATATTCCCACACAAAATAATGTGGTTGTGTGTGGTCCTGAACTCCCCAGGGAAAAGGGATGGTCTTTCCCACAGGAGGAGCAGAGGACATCTAAAATCATGGTCAGAACTACACCACACACCACTGTACTGAGCCATTAAGACTACATTCTAGGGTCATTACCCTTGCAAAGGAAGCACTCCGGTTTGATTATCAGACTCTGAATGATGACAGATTTGCAGCACCGTGGGCAAAACAGCCCCAGCCCCACATTGCACCATGGCATGGGCTCTCACGAGCTGAATTCCCCTGGAGCAGACCCAAGTCAAGGTCAGGCTTTAGTTCCTCATACCATCTCCTGGAGGTGGTAACCCCTGTGGCAGAGCTGCTGGAGCATGAAAGTCTCAAGGGTCGCTTTTGTACATGAGAAAACTGAATGCTGGGGTTATTTGCATGGGCGGCTGAGCCACCTCACACAGCACACTTCATTACAGCCCTGTTTGCCTCCCAGGGGGTGCCCACCCTGCACCCACCTCCCATCTGTGCCCTGAGCTCATCTGACCCCCAAGACAGTGAGTTCCAGGCAAGCATCCAGTGCAGCAATTCAGACCTTGCCACAAATGAGTGGTTTTCATTATTGTTGGAGTTTAAGGAAAATAGCTTACAGAACTTTGGGAAAAGAAAAAAGCAAACAAAAAAACCCAACCGAAACCTCTTTGCATATATATATACACACACACAGATTTATGTCAGAGGATTGCTGAACTTGGAGAAGCATTTACTGCCAAGTGGCATGCCCTCTTTTCTGTCAGCAAAACCAACATATACATTTGGGCTTGGATGGTCGCCTGACTGGGATGCTAAGGAGATGTTTATCTAGGGTTGTAACTTGCTGTGACTGGGGGAAGAAAAAACGCCCACAAAACACGAGCAAAAATGAATTACAAAAATGTCACCAGTGGTGTTTTTGTATTTATTCCAATGCTGAAAACAATTACCCCTTGGCAAATTTTCAAATTCTGCTCATTTGACAGAATAAACAGAAATAAAAAAATAAATTTGCACGTAAGCCAGGGGAAAATAAGCATGAAAAGGAACAAACTGATATTCCTGATGCAGAACTGGATGGGCGCTTAGAGGAAAGCACACCCAACTTAACCTCCAAATGTCATATGCACGTCATAACATAAAAATGAATGAGGTACTATTTATAGGGCTTCAAATGAGTAGCTGACAACTGATGCTTAACTATGCACATTTAAATACATATCTTTCTTAGGTAACTCCTGCCTTTCACATAAACACATTTGGTTTCAATAAAAAGGTATGCTTGGGGATTTATTTACTCTTTTTCCCCCTGCCTCTGGCACAGCATATAGCAAGTATAAGCTCATGTACAGTCACAGCTGCTGTTTTGGGTTATGTTCACACAGGCAAGAGCAGTCCATGACAATGACTTCCTCAAGGATCCTGGCTGCATGCCATGCATGCCACTCAGAGGGGTCCCAACCCCCTTGGAAACACATGGGCTTGAACAGGGTGGAACACCATCCTCCTGACAGCTGCCTAGGCAGAACCTGAAAAGTGCCCACAGCTCCTCTCCACTGGCACATCAACCTTGATTGCTTGGTTTATTGCCTGGGACCATGCTGGTCCCTGATAAATTGAGCTTCTTCACCACAGACTGCTATGGTTGATGACTATCTGCATCCCATCAGGCACCAGGGGGGCTCCTGGCATGCTGATGGGAAGAGTGGGAGGCAGATTTTTGCACCCCCCCCAAGGCTCTGCTCTGCTGCCTGTGACTAATTCTTCACCTAAATTAGAGTACAAGGACTCCTGCTGATACATGCATTTCCAACAGGACAGCCAAGCTTTATTTTTTGTTAGCTTTCAACTACAGTACCTCACTTTCACATTAACTCATGACTGCTCTGCATGTTGCTCATTAGGCTCTTTAGTACCCCCTGTTTTATGAGACTTGCCTCCTCCTACCCCCACACACACCTCAGGGCTCATGGGTGGCAGCCACCACACTCACAACACTGCAAATGGGATTAGGTGAGTCTGTAGATTTCCCCAGGAGCAAATATATGTATAGGTGTCATCACCTTCCCCAGGCAAACCATTCAGCAAGGCTATGGGTTTGAACCCCAGCAGCAAGGCGGGCCTCTGGCTTTTCCACTGCCAGGTTGTACCTCCCAAAGTGTGATGGGAAAGTAGCATGGCCTGGTGCACACTGAGTGCTCACTGGTGCAGGACTTGATCCCTGCTGTTTGGTGGTTTGATCCCAACCAGCAACTAAAGTACTAGGCAGCCACCCACTCACACAACCCTGCCACCCCTGCAAGTGGGACGGGGAGGAGAATTGGAAAGAAGGTAAAGCCCACAGCGTTGAGATAAGAACAGTTTAATAATTGAAATAAGTTGATAATCATAAAATAATAATTGTAATGAAAAGGGAGGCAACCAGAAGAGAAAAGAAATAAAACATGAGGAAGACAATGTACACACAACACAGTTGCTCACCACCCACTGACTGATACCCAGCCTGTCCCCAAGCAGCCATCAGCCCCTCCTGGACAACTCCCCCAGCTGACAGATTGAGCAGGATGCTCTATTGTATGGAATATCCCTTTGGCCAGTTTGGGCCAGCTGTCCTGGTCATGGCTCCTTCCTGCCTTCTTGTGCACTTCCTTGCTGGCAGAACATGGGAAACTAGAAAATCCTCGACTTAGGGTAAGCACTACAGAGTGACAACTTAAACATCAGTGTGTTATTAACATTATTCTGTTATTACACTAAATCCAAAAATACAGCACTGTACCAGCTACAAGGAAGAAAACTGAGTTTATCCCAGCCCAAACCAGGACACTCAATCTCTTTATCATTGTTCCCTACTTGCAAATATGTTGAGAGAGGCCCAAATCAAGATCTTATACCTAAAAGTTCTCAAAACTGTAAAGTACAGAAGTGTGTTACAGGTCTTGCATCCATCTGTTGCAGCTGCCCATGCGGAATTTCCCAACATTTTCCTTCTACTCTGCAACAGATGGGACAAAAGCTGCCAGGCACTTCCAAGACTTTGCCCAGCTTGTTTTTTTTCCTGAGCACTGAATTAGCACTACTGAAAAACAGGCCTGGCACAGTTTGCTCAGGGAGCTGACAGAGCTCAACCCAGCAGCTACAGAGCATGCTGTCAACAGAGTGTCAGCAGCATTTGCTGTGCCCCACAGAGAAAAGCTGCAACATCCACGCTCCTCTGGAAACACAAACAAATTTCATCCACCTCCAGGAGCAAAAGGCTGGAAAAACTAATCTTTGGTTTTGTTTTCTTCCTCTTGCTAGCCTCAGGCAAGGCAGTTACCATCCTGCTGCAACCTACCATGCCAAAAACAACACCTTACGTCAGCAAGATATGTGCTGCGGCCCACTGGTTTTTTTGTTAATTAATATGGCAAAATAACAGAGGCAGCCACCAAAACTGCTCTTCTCCCTTGTCCAAGTGAAGCTTCCCTACTGACCCAAGAAGCATTGTGCATGCCACATTTAACTGGTACTGCAGGGTCCTGCATCACCCTGCTGGCCTTCACCTCTCAGGAAGGCTGAGAAACTTTAGGCCCCCACTGCCTCAACTGTTCTCTCACAGAAAAAAGGCTGGATGAATAAAAACCAAGTATGGGTTTCACATCAGTATATATGTTTTAAATATGTATATCCATATATGCACACACGCATCAATCCTCCCTGCCAGTCTCAGTCCAGCATTACTAGCATCAAAAATGGTTACAAATTAAAAGAATACTAGAGCTACAAAGTGAAGTACTCTGAACCCAGACTGTAAAACAGCCTCTGTATCTGCATTTCTCAGCTTTAGTCCTCATGCATAGACCCTTTATCATGTACTATTTGCCCATAAATCCCCTACCTCATTCAGTGCCAGTACTTCAAGTGCTAGTCAAGGGCTGTGCTCTAGTATCCTGTCTAGAAGAACCCTGCTTTATTTTCTGTAAAAAGTCATAATATGCTGCTGAAGTAGTGAACACTGTATTGAAAGAAGAATCATGGTCTCTTCTACCAAAAAAAAGCTTCCATAGTTTCAGATTTCATCCTTGACATTTTCACAGTTCCTGCAAAATGCCTATTACCTTATATAACCCCAGGCATTAAAAATAGTTAATGCATATTCATCTACTTCCAATTAATTACACTGAAACATTTTTGGCCTGCTGTGCTAGGATGGTAGATACATGCAACAACAACCAAAAGCAGAGGGCTATAGTTAAATTAATCAAGTAGCCTAAGAGAAATGTTATGTAGGAGTAAGAAGGGTTTGGGATTTTTTCCTCTTAATCTCACAGTTCATTTTGACCTTAAACAAATCTGGTTTTTATTTAAGCCAGCCTGTGAGCAAAGTTGGGTCAAAATCAGAAAATAACTGTCATCAAGTATTATAAAATATTCAGACATTTGGGTTTACTCTTTCCCAAAACAAAACTGTTTAAGAACATAAGTATTTAAATTTTGATATTAAAAGCCTCTTTTAAATAGAAATGAAAAAACACGTTTATATTGTGTATTTTTACACCACTCTCCCCCTCCAAAAAAAAAAATTGGAAGAAACATACTTCAGCTGAAGAGAGGTTTTAGACATGCCTTTCCTCACCCATTGAGAAGTGGCTCAGATGAGATGCCTGATGGCAGGTGCAGCACATCCTGTGCTGGATGATGAATTAACTTTCTGTGCTCCTTTGCTGCTCCCAAAACATCTCCTCTCATCACTAGGCAGAGAAACACTGTATGGACATCTACAACAGCAGCATTACCTGAGAGCCAAACATAAAAATAACTACGTTTGTTCAGGGCTGAAGGGGACATACAATATATACCAGATCATGCATGGAGCCACACACTGTGAAAAGGAAACAGACTGACTGTGCTGCATGATGAGGAGAAAAGTTTTATGATTCTATGAACTTAAACGAAAGGCTGTGTAGATGACCTGGACTTTGGCATGTATCCACTTTTGAAAGTGCCATTAGTATTATTTAAAAGCACAAACTCACATTAATAAGATGCTTCCAGTATTACTTTCTTAACATTTTACAATAAATACACTGACACCAGATTTTCACCTGTGAAAAGGGCTCTTTGAGCAACATTTACACCTCTCTGCTAGAGCTAGTACAATAGCCCATTATTAGTCCCTTTATGGTTCTCCTCCCCAAAGGTGAGACAGACAGCTTCCAGCAGTTTTGCAGCCTACTGCTGAGAAAGGAAATGCAGCCCTGAAGGAGAGTGAACTCTGAGATAATGCTCTTCAACCAGTCACTCTCCAGATTTCCTAACAAGCTGAGACGTATTTATGGTCTAAGTGTGGAGGTTAAAGCTGCAGTTCAGTACAGCCATCAGACCTGTCCCATCAGAGCCACATCAGAAGGGGCTCATTTCAGGAACTGGGGCTGGTTACAGGACCTGTCCATGTGGTTTGGCCCCAAAGCCATCAGCACACCTGGTCTAAGCCTGGCAGACCTGTAAACACCTCTAGGGAGGATCCTTCAAGCCAGAAGCATCTGGCAATTCTCACTGCAGGTTATTTGGGAATTAGGATACACACTCTGTATGTAGGGTATGTTCTCAGTTCCCATGCACATTGTGAACAGCAAAATCAAACACGAATTAATCAAGGATTATGTCTCAGCCATCTAGGGGATGTGTCCCTTGCCCTTGGCCCCTGGGGGTTAGAACTGGAGCTTTAAGGTAACTTCAAACCCAAACCATTTTTTTGATTCTATGATCCATCCCTTTATTTCTTCTTCTGGTTTCTCCACTCCTACCTACCAGCACTTTCCTCTGCATTCCTGCACCTAGAATTCTTCTGACTGGTTCCCCTGTAAACAGAGTATGCTAGATAGCTGTTTTCAGCTGCAAGTGACTATAACTGGAATCCTGCTGTAGAGAATTGTCAAAGATGAGACCCTCCTGTGATGCCTAATATGTGGACTCTGTTGCCCAAGCCACCATTACATGCCACTTCATGCCAGGGCTCACTCCCTCACTGTTACCAGCTCAGCTCACAAGGACTGCCTCTGCAGCCTGTTCCTCAAACCCTTCTAATTAGAATCCAGTAACTTCCTGTAGTATTTCATTCATACCTGAAAGGGCAACAATTTGAAATACACTGGTGAAAATAACATACCTAATAAAAAGTTAATTTAGTGTCAAGGAACAAATAATCTGTGAAGCAAAGGCACAGAGCATTTGCTCATTATGGAGCAAGAGAACAGGACAAAGTGCCTTATGGCAGATCTGGAAGGCAGGTGGATTGTGCCTTATTTTCTTTCCTCACTGCTATGAAAGGGTACAAAATAAAACCATGGAGTACACAGAGCAGCAGTTAGCCCTCTCAGTACAGTGTTGTCCTTCTTTAGAAGAGGGGGACTTAAGATTTTATGTTTGCATTTGACAAGGATTTCTTTAGTGCTTTTATTTTTAGAATTATTTTAATTGATCTGTCTTTCCATCATCTGTAGTACTATGGTTTACCTTCATAAACCACATCGATCATAGAAGGGTATTTTTCTCTTGGTACCATTTGGGAAAAAATAAAACAAAAACATTTTTTGTGTGCCTCAGACTGCACTACAGAACTGAAGGTATTAATTGAAATGTAAAGGTAATGATCCCAAAGCACTCATTTGAGAAACCCTTTTTTATCTCTGGAGTGCTGTTTGGTCACCTAAGCTGTAAAGTCAAGCTCAAGTATCCTACAGCCTTTGGTTCATGGGATTTAGCACAAGGTCACTGCTGCCTAACACAGTGGCAAGTAATGCAATTCCCTTCAAGAGTCTCTGAAGTAAGCAAGAGAAAAATACTTGAGGCCCTTCATAAACTGGTTTCATGCCTTACTCTCAGGCAGTGGCAAAATTCCACACCAGCAGATGAAATAAAATGTCAACAGACTTCAGACTTGATGCCCTAAACAAAAGGCCATTCTGCTTTACTCTGTTGTATGGATCCCTCAGCCAATGACTCCCCCCAGGCCCGTGTTCCTTCCCAGGCTCAGCATACATCAGCAGGTCAGTATCACATCTCAGGAAAGCAAGAGACTGCTAGGATCAAATATCTTGCCTGTCCTGCCATAGCTGAGAGTTATCACTTCATAAATATCTCAAGGAGACTGAGCTACACTCTTAATCCACAAGCAAAGGACTTGACACTGGCATTACTGCAATGGCATAACCTCACCCTACAGCTGTGCCTGCAAGATCCCCACCACCACCTACACAAACTCCAGCAGTGCCAGCACACTTCCCAGGTCACAGGAGAGATGCATATTCACCAGAAGCAAGAAATCCTGCACAAGCTGGTTGCCATCACTCCCCTGAAGGGACAAGGCAGACACAGGCTGCCCTTCCTCAAGGTCACACCTGGCAAAAGAAAAGGTGTCCTGGAGGGAATACAAGAGAGGGAAATAAGGCTCCTGCCCTCTGCCTCAAGTGGAGGGGCCAAGAGCTGCCTATGGGTCACATAGGACAGGGGCTAGAGAGGAGGAAGAGAGCAAAAGTGATCACTAAAGCTTCTTCAAAACAGAGTGCAGAGAGAGATGAACTAAGTAAGGCCAAAAGCAGCAGTCCTGAAGGCAGAACATGATGCTTTCATGAGGAATCCCCCCAAAGCCATACCCCACCCAGTTAAGCTCTTTGGCCAATGTCTGATCACAATTGTGAATATATATTGAACAAAATGCACTGGGTTTGGGGCAACAAATCACCTCTGGTCCCTTCATTCCTCCAGACTTGATAAATGTGATGTACAGGGAAGTCTTTGATCCTGTTCGTTAAATCTTTGGCAGGCTGGATGAGGGGTAAGCAGTTGGGTCCAACATGTTGAAAACATTTTAGAAGTTGGGAGGACAGAGGGAGTAAACAAGAAAAAATACAACCAGCAGCCAGCAGCTACTTGCACACAAAAATGTAATTTCTTTTTCTTTCCTGGGGAGTTCTGCTTCTGTGCTTAAGACCCAGACAGACAGGAAAAGCTCTTGCCAAGACATCAGTTTTCCTCATTTGTGGGAACAGAGAAAGGAGACTGCTGTGCAACCTTTACCTGCAGTCTTGCTGTCAGCTGAAGGACCCTACAGCTTACTCAGGGCCTTTGTTATAAATCTGTTTTGGTTGGGAGTAGTGGCAGCTGTTTGTGCCATGATGGAAGCATACTTTATGGCAGCAGTCATGTCTTCTGTAACTTTGGACAAAGCATTAATGCTGTCTAGAAGACCTTGGGGCAGGAAGGAAGTCATGCCTCCTGAATTCTCCACGTGCTACCAAGAGGATAGTGAAAGCATTTGAAGTGCAGGAGCCTCTGTCATAACTCAGAGACCCCCCCCAGCCCCAGCAAGCCAACAGAAACAGAGGCATTTGTTACAATCACTTTCCTGGATTTGGAAGTACAAATAGTGAAAGTTACCAAGCTCTTAAAAAAACAAAAGCAAGCGTGCTCTGTTTCCAAGGTTTCCTCCAGACTGATTCTCCTGGCAAACAGAAAAGATCCCCAAGCCAAGGAACTCTACTCAGCCTCATCCTGCGCATCGCATGCTCAAAGGATTAAGTTATGGTTTACTGCAGCCTTACCCAGAGCTCACCTAAAACTTCACACACTTCATGGGTAGCATAAACTATTTGCATATTTCTTTAACTCACAGTTTTCTCACACGCTTGCTCAGCTATTTCCTGACACCTCCCACGGGTTATTTGGTGGTTTTTTCCATGTAGTTTATCTTTGAAACATGAAATGTCTCAGAAAATTCACACTGAGTAATTGGTCATCGGTGGACAGGCATCACTTAATGCTCAGGAGGCAAATTCCATGCAGGATCACAGTTTCAGTGTTCCTTATCAGAATAAGGGTGGGACCTCAGCACTGTTATGTTTATGTTACCCCAGACAACAAGCAGGTTAAAAAAACAAACTAAAATGACCTTTGAAAGTCGTGACAGCACGACTGGTTATTTTAAAGCTAGACTAATGATCTTCAGTGGAGAGATTGACCCTTTATTTTTTGTTTGCATAATCCATATGGTGGGCCTGGCTCTAGACACTGTCCCAACAAGAAAAGCAAGAAAAAATATCTTTTAAAAGTCTGAGTTATTCAAACTCATAAAGCATTATAATTTCAAACCACAATTGTGATTTGGTTGTGCTCTGGTTAACCAGTTGCATTTCTCTCAAAGCTTATTAGTGAAGCCCACAAAGTAGCTGATTTTACCCTGGATGAGATCTGTTTGCCCTTTTGGTTCCCCAGCACAAAGCTGCAACATAGGCTGCAGATATGCAGATGAAGCAACTGCTGAAATAAGTATTCCAGAGCTACTGAACAGCTCTGGGTATCAGCCTCCCCCATAAATGTATAGGGAGCAGCAAAAGTAAGGCCATGCAGCATGCATCAGTTTATGATACCTGCCAAAATTCCTTAGACTTAACAGGGATAAAAAAAGCCATGCCATTGATTAAAAACATATATTGCTGACAGTAGCAAAGTTATTTAATGACATTTTGGAAAGAATCAGAGCTTTTTCCTGAGGAAAGTCTTGTGCACCATCAGGAGAGGCATGCAGGGAAACCCTGTGCGGAACAAAAGTGTTTGAATTGGCAGGACAGTAAGTAAATGGAAAGACATTTTCCTTCTTTGCTCATCTCTGTTTCATTGACCTTTTCTTTCAGAGGATGGAAAAAAAGCACTTGGGTCTGTGAAGAAATGTTTGCAACAAGGAAATCCTGCAAGTGAAAAGAAGTCCTACAATTGGGACAGGCAAAGAACCAGCCAGTGTAACCATAATACTGGATTTCCTATGGAGATAACAATCATTGATGCACAAAGCTTCTGTGTTCCTTCAATTAACATACTGTAGGTGGAAGCCAAAAACACTGGATAATGGTAAGTTTCACTTTCTACGAAGTCAAAAGCTGTTTTAATAGAAGCTTAAGTGCCTTTCTTTTCAGTTCAGCAAGAAAGAGAGTATTTTCTCAGAGGCTGACTGAACACCCACGTTGTTCAGAAGCCAGGCAGAGAGCTCCCTGTTAAGCTTACTTGCAATTACTTGGAGAGTCAAAGCTAGCAAGAGCTGGTGTCCTGGGTAGGGATAATGGTGCAAGTCTTGGAAGTAAATGCATTTTCACTGAACATATTGCCAAGAGGATTTTCTCTGGCAAAGAAGGGGATGGCTTGTCTCTAGTAAATGATGCCTCAGGGGATTGGTACAGGCTGTTGAGGCACAGTACATAAGCATGATCAAAGACATGAGCAACTTTGTCCATCTTCCCATTAGAGGTGAACTTTTGAAGATCACACTGGTCATTTGTCATATTTAAGGGAAAGTTCTAGATGTCAACAGGAAAAATTGAGTGTGTCCTACAGACAGTCTAAGACACTTCAGGAGGCTTTGTACCCCACCACTCCAAAACCTTCACAAGTTCCCAAATTCCCATTCCCCATTTGCTGGTCCACAGCAGCCAAATTTCCCTGCAGAGGGCAACACCACAGGGCACAAACAGTGAAAGAAAAGGAGATTAAAAATGCTGCTGACCCACACATTTAATGAAGTATTTCTTCTTTCTGTCAGCCTAACACAGAAACATATAGGCATGTCTATACATTACCACTCACCTACTCTTCAGCAGTTGAAGTCTAGATGACCCTTGAGGCAAGAATCACATCATGCAGAACAAAGGACAAACTCCATGCCATAATAAACATTTCATCAGTAATGAGACCAAATTGGAGCTGAACTACAGTATTAACTTTGCTCTTTTGCTTTCACACCCAAAGAACAGTCATAGAAGCTACATCCTTACATGGGTGATAGAAAAGATAAGGATTTTACATTTATGATGTAATTAAATAAATTATGCTGGTCTCCCATTGGGTAATAAACCCATGAGTAATAAACCCATTTCTAATTATCCTGGAGTCATCTTATCTTGCATGTGCTGCTTGAACACTCATTTAAGATGGTGCCAGAGTGCCTTGTCAGTAGGACAAGGTTGCCAATAAAAACTTCACAGTCCAAAGCCAGGCTTTTGAAGCCAGGCTTGCATACCTGTCTCAGTCTCTAGCACTGTATTCCTTCTTGAGAAAATTATTTTAAAAGAAAACCACAGTTCAATTCTGAAAGGGGTCTGGGTGAAAGAAATCAAAAAGAACTTGGAATTGATGATTCCAAGCAACATAAAGGACCTTTTTCCACTTGTTACTGTTTCAGAAAATGAAACGCTTTCCAACTTTCAACATCAAATAGCCTAAATGGTTGGGTTTGATAAAGGGCAGAAAGAATCTCCAAGTTTTTCTTGAAACCATCTAAGATCTCAAATGCATGTCTTCATAGTTTTCAGTGACTCTTTTAACAGAGGTCCTTTTCCAGAAGTCATACTTGTTTAGGGCTTACTCCTTGCCCCTTACATTTATTCTCCTCACCTTTTGCTGTTCCCACTGTGAATGAAAGTCATGATTCTTTATACCCCTTTTAAAGAAGATAAGTGCATAAACAACCACCAAAAATGTGTCCTGCATAAGTATGTCAGTTATACAATTAAACATTTTCTCCTTCTCGTGATATGTTTTATTGAGGTATAAATCAGGACTACGAGGCAATTTAGCACAGACAGGAATTTTATGGAGGGGGTGTGTAGATCCCCTGGGCTCGTCTGGAAAATGAGAAACATACTCATAGATGACACAGCTTGCTGGGTACAACATCCACAGGAGCTACAGAGCACTCCGTCTAGACTGAGATTTAACTCTCTCATTTAAATCAAGTGAAATAGGACTGTGCTGGATGCAATTGCATTAAAACCTTTCTGTGGTGATTAAGGAGCTTTTTGCAAAGCCAAGTCACACTGAAGAAATCGTGTGGGCAGAATGAATTGGTGCCAAATCACAGGGAGAAAGCAGGAGCTGAAAGGTAGCAAGTGTCTGCCTGTGTTTAACAAGGCTTTAGCTGCACTCACTTTCTTCCACTAAGCAGAAACTTTCCCTTCTCTCCTGGTACAGAAATGCTTGTGCCACACTTTGCTTTCATACAGTCAGTAGTCTCAGTTGCAGAGCCTCCTTGTTTCCCTCTAGGAAGGTGCAAATTGAGGTCAAATAAAGAACTTTGGCTTGCTTGCACTTGGAACGTGCCTGGAAACAGACAGGAGGATTCAGATACAGCTTTTTTCTTACTCTCAGAAACTGGCCAAAACCACCTCCCTGTACTTTGGTCAGAGGGCAAAGTCCCCATGATGGAAGGGAAGTCTCTGCCTTGCAGTGCTGCCCAGCAGAGGTGATTGGCCCATTGACATTGATGGAGTGATCCTGTGCCTCTCTTAGCTGGGCTATGAGATGTGTAAAAACACATTTGTCTCAGTGTCCACCCATTCAGACATCACCTCCCAACATATCACCAAGTTAGGATTTACAGAAGGAAGCACCACAGTGTTTTATTTCTCCAGCCAGGCCTGCCCCCAAGGATCTGGGGCATTAGCATCCCCCCCACCTCACAAAGACAACAAGCCTTGGTTGTTCTCTCCACAGTCAATAGAACCTGGTGTTAGGCCCTGGAGACACCTCACTCCCAGCTTCTCAGCTAGGCAGGAGACATTTCAGCCTTCCTGTCCAGGAAATATAACTTGTACCTAACACTAGCACCTTCCAAAAACCAGCCAACTAAGCTCTGTCCTCATGTCTTAATACCTGCACAATAATAGGGCAAGGGCAACATTTTCCTCTCTGTGCACAACCCAGCCCACACCTGGATTCAGGCTAGCTGCATGAGTAAATTAAATTGTCCTCTCAGCTGCTTATTTGGAAGCAAATGGCAGAAGCAAGACACAGCAGTGAGTTACAAGCTGAAACAAGTCCACAGGCTCAGATGACCCCAGGCAAGTTATATTTGAATCTCATACTTCCCTCTTGAAATGCAGCACCTGAAAGCACGCAGCATTCATTTTTTATCCTTAGGAGACTTCCACTGTCCAGCACTGCCAGCTCATGATACATTCTCCAGAGAACAAGACTATGTGCTCCACAAGGTCCCAGATTTTGCAAGAATCCCAGCATTCAATTATTTTTTTTAGCAAAAATATGTACTTTTTTACTCGACCTTCAGTGCTTTATATGCTTCTGCAGATAAACTGATGCAGCTGGTTTGTTCAGGCAGCAACAACATGCCCTTCCTGAGGATGTCCTCTCCCAACATGCCATGGTGGATTTTCTCTGCACATTCCCTGGTGCCTTGCTCTACAGTAAACTGAGCTGCTCTGTGACACTTGTGCAGCAGCTCATCCCCAGCCCCTGACCTTCTGCACTTCATCCTGGGCTTCCAGCTGAACATATACACCCTGGCTAATTGTTAGGGTTTCCAAACAATAGCTAAACACAGGTTTGGCATCAGCAGCAAGTTCTGTATCAGGCTTCAGTAGTATTGTCTGACCAGAGGCTAGCAAGGGGAGAGGCCCCTTGCCAACAGGGAAGGGAAACTGGGATTAATACTTGCACTAAGACCCACAGAGAAAGAGTGGGAGGGCTAGAAGAACTCCTTGTAAAGAGGGTGAGGGTTGACAAGAGAGCACAGTACCTTTCAACCCTGTTTTGTTTTGTACTTTAAGGTGCAGTAAAATGTATTTATACCCAATTCCTCAGTTTACAAGGAAAGCAGGTTGCCTTAAAGGTTTTAAAACTGGCCTCAGCTGAGCAGCAGTTCTCCCAGACTGGATTTTGGGGATTACATTTCACTCCATGAATAATACTTTCATTCATTTTTTCCATCTACGACATCTACTTCTAGTTGACAGAGATGGCTTATTTTCATTTCCATTGAAACACGGAAAGATAAAGGCCTAAAGTAGCAACTACCAAAAATATAGGCAATTACAGAGATGCTGTGCACAGAACTTCAGGTCATCAAAAATCACCTTGGAGAAATCTGGGTATAGTGTTGAGTGAGGCCACAAGAAAAACTGAGTATCTTAGAATGGATTTTGAAGAAAAGTACCAACTGCTTTGATTATATATATATGGGAAAAAAGGAGCTTCAGACTAAATTAGCAGTGGAGGCAGAAAATATGCAATCATCTAACATAGATAGTTTTGTAGGCTTTCCATTTGTTTCTGATCTGCTATGCAAGTAGTTAATTCATCAACATACACTGGCCACAGTTTATCTAAAGGAAGCCTGGCCTTAGGGGCAGCTCCTGCATTTACTGTTCTTTAACACAGCAGTAAAACCTCAGGGACCACTCATAAGCAGAAAGTCCATCCCCTGATAATCCTCATACAAAACAGAGCAGTCCTCAGGACGTGCTGGCAGACAAAGCAAAGTGTGGAAAAATCCTAAGCCTGCTCTGTTTTGTGCCTGTGTCCAACCCAGTAAGTCCTAGACTGCAGCCAGGTAGAAGTTTAAAGCCAGCTTAGTCCTCATGCCTTTCCAAGTATGCCAAAGTGCAAGCAAGGCATATCTCATGCTCCAGCCAACTGGAGAGTAACAAGAAACAGAGATACAGAAATTTAGCTGAAATTTAGATTATGGATTAATGCATCCTCGACCAACTGGAGAAAGTATCCCTGAGTTAACAAAAATGAGTGCAGGAGGAAGAGCATGGGGGTCTAGATGACAGGTTTATCAGCTGTTGACCAACCTGGTACTTCAGGGCTGGGCTCTTCCAGTGTACAGTCTTTTAATATTACCTTGGCCAGTTAAAGACAGCATCTACTTGTTATGTTTCACTGTTGTGTGGGGTTATCACATTGTGTATCTGGATCACCAGGATTCACCTAAAAAACAGCCAAAGAAAACACTTTGTACCAATACAAAGCCTTTTTTTGAATGGCCATTTTATATAAACCCCTATTGCATGGTCACCATTGACATTCCACTGGAGAGAGGGGATCCAGTAAATAGAGATACATAGAAAAGGACTAGAATAGGTCAGTGCAAACATTAAATTCTTGGAACAACTGCTTTGTTGGTCAGAAGCAGTCAGACACCAGGGAGAAGTCAGAAAGAACTCCCTTTTGATCTGGCTGAAGCCATTAGGTCTGAAGAGCACAAAGAGAAAACCAAAACAAAGCAAAGCCCCTACCTTTCACAGTTTCTCTAATGTCACCTCAGCCAGAAATACCCGTATTTTACGAGAAAGACAGATCTACATCACACCCAGCAATGCAAACAGCTCAGTGGAGTGTGGCAAGGCAGGACACCCTGAGGGCCACCCACATACGAGCTGGCACATGCAGGGACACAGGACCAGCCACCACACCTGCAGGCCGGGCTCAGACCCAGGGCAAACATTTGCTTTTCACAACAAAAACAAATGAAAGGCTTTGGGTTGCTGCAAATGAACATAAATATTTTTCTCTTCTGTTTTGTTTTTTGTGTGCCTTTTTTTTCTTTAAGCTAACAAAGAGCAGGGTAGAAGTGAAGGGGCTCTCTGAAAACACTTTAAAGATTTATTTACTTTAATACATAAGCAAGAGGATCTACCATCTATTTAAGTTCCATGAATACATACATTTCTTATTAGCAGCATTTTAATGCCATTAAAGAACAGATTCACTCATCTGCCTACAAATTATTCTGCCTTTGCTCACAATGCCCGTTCATTTCCCAGAATATTTTTAAGAAGTCTTATTTAACTTTAGTCTTTTTCTCCCTTCTCTCATTCATGACATTTCTGTATGCTCATGATTATTTATTTGGCATGACATTTTGAAGTAAGAGAACAGCCAAGCCTTGTGTGCATACATAGCACAGAATTTCCACTTTAAGAGACTTGGATTCTGTAATTTATAGATGGCATAGAAAAATAACTTAAGGAGTGAAAGTTGAGAGCTGTTATCTGTGCATGGCTTTTGGCAAGACAAATTGCATTAATACCATCAACTTCAGCTTTAGACAACTTTTGCCCTTGGCCCTGAACCCAATATTACACCTTGAACCTTTCTCTGCTATTGAACCAGAAAAACCATCTCGACTCTGCAGCTGGCCTGCTCTAGAGGACTGCAATACCACCAGCAGTGGTGCCCCAAGCCTGCTCAAGTGGGCAGGGGAAACAAAAACACGGCTTGTCTCAGGCTCTCTGCATGAGACCTTAGAGATAGACACAGCTCTGTAATTTCCTCCCAGTGACACAAAGCTTCTCCTAGACCCTGGGTGACTTCTTTCACAGTTGAGCCCAAAGCCATTTACACATAGCAGGAGTTAGTCACTTCACTGGATTGCAGGGCTCACCTTGCTGTTAAAATCAGGCTTGCCCAGACCAAGCAGCAAACAGAGACACTTCCCTCCATCACACAAAGGATGACAGCAGCAACACGGGCCATGCCTGCCTGCCCACAGCAATGCAAACCCTAACAGCTACAGACACCTGGAAGAGGAACTGCTGGCTCCTTCCCTCCCTGCTAATGAAGCATTTGAGCTACAGCCATTGTTTATTCAAGAACCTAATAAGAGATGACGGTGGCTATTTTCCACTTAACATCATTAGTTAAACAGAAATTGATTACAGATGGAGAACAGCCATTGTGTTTTATTACCAATGATTTGTTTCCTGAGATTTAAGAGCAGATCTAGTTTGGCAGATCTGTTCCCTTAGGCTGCAGACACTACAAGGTGTGGCCACACTCCGTGTTTACAAGCCATTAACAGGGCTCACTTTTGGCTTTTTTCAGCTCCAGGCATGTCAATAAGTCTTAAAGGCTCTGTGTGAGAGAACATGAGTAGAGCTTAGTTTGTTTGTTATCTGTCAAAGATTGCTGACATGCTTTAACTATCTCATAATAGAAAAGCTATCCACTACAGGCAATCATTACTGGCTTTCAACAGAAGACCAGACCTCAGCAGCCTTGAACAGAAATGGATAAAAAAAGGCTTTTATATATCTTAAGTCATTCAAGTGAAACACAAAGGATAGCTCCAACCCACCCAGCTCAGTTTGGCTGGGCCTTGCCACTCCCCTTATGCTGTCCCAGATCAGATTTGTGGAACTACACCTGCAATAACCGGGATGCAAGCTTGAACTCTGTCAGGCCCACCTTTCTGCATTAACACTGAATGCATTCGAGACCCCACTCAATTTTCAGTTTTCAGCTGGTGCCTATTGAAAATTAGACCAAGCTAATTAAAACAAACAGTGGGTGTTCTATCAAGCAAATAGCTTCAGAAATCTTTACTGGCTCCCAGGACATAGTGGAAAACAGTGCAAAATACCACGGTTGAAAAATCTTCTCTGGAGCCTGTCTCAGATTTTTGGGCCTCAGATTTCCCCCTTCTGTGAGTTTTCCCCTTTGAGTATCAAAGGGCAGGTGCCCCAGGTTCCCATTCTGCAAGGTACCCTCCATTTACAGGGACATCAGCAAATTACAGCAGTGATAGGGTTTTGCAGGACTGGATTCTCACCATTTAGCTATGCAGTATCTATAGAGCAATTGTAAGATGTTACTGGCAGATCCCTTTCACAGTGTGCCCTCACCATCTGATGGAGATTCCCTACCGAGCCTGACAACTGGATTACATAGGAACCACCTTATTTGAAACAACTAACTGTCCTTCTAATCTATGTGCTGGTTTTGGTGTAAAACCATCTGTCCTGCTGAGATACAAATAACCTAGCAGCATCCCCAGAGGAGATGCTTGTCCCTAACCTACATTGGCTACATGTCAGTTCATGCCTTGGGTCTGAAAATTTATAGCCCTTCCACTGGCTTCTAACCCATAATGACCATAAAGCCATCAAATACCTGCTGGCACCCAGGTTATCACTGGGATGGATAAACTGAAACAAAGAGATTGATAGATCGTCCTTCCAGACTCCCCATGACCACAAAACAGAAATGGTCCACCCTGAACCTTGCCTTCCTCACTTCACATGACCACCCATAAATCCATACTTTCATGAAGCCCATGAAAGAGATGACAAGAGATGGCAAAACTGTACTTACATGGTTTTTTACCTTTCCACCTCCAAACAGAAAGTTTCAGGGAAAATGTTTTCAGGGAGTTACTGAGACCAGTTACAAAATGCTTTCCATAGTGCCATATACAGCAGCCGACACAGAAAACACACAGTATAAATTGTAATATTTTCAATACAAATCTCAATATTCTGCTGATCCTCCCTAATGTTATGCTACATTTCAGACTAACATCTGACTGATGACCCGAACTTAGATCAAATTTGCAGATGGCACAAATTACGCAGGGCATGATTTCTAACAAATCTAGTTGGCTAACTACCCCAAAGTTTTCTTTCATGTGACTATCTCCTGTCCAGTACAGTGGTGAATATCAAGTGCCACAATGGGAATTTTTTTCTCATATGGCAAATTCTGTGTTATGTCTCAATAATAAGCACCATAAATAAACTCTTATTTCTCAAGACTTAAAAGTCCATTTGATGTCAAAATCTACACAGTTTGGTATCCCTAACGGGTGTGCTAGCACTGCCTCCTGCGTGACCTCGTACAGTGGTATGGCATTTGTTAGCTTGCTCAATGGCACTAAAATCAACTTGCAAATTCACATTTCATGAGAGAGTTTTTGTTCTTAAGCAGCAGGACTGCTGGCAGCACTATGTATGTTGTGTGCAATTGCATGTGGTGTTTTGTGCAACATCATCTGCAACATTTTATTTTAGATCATCCCCCCTGTTCCTCCCCAAAACAGGACTAGACTTCTTTAAGGATGAGAATAGATTTTACAGAGGATGATTGAGAGCTAAAACATCATGGGGCCTCAAGATAATACTCCATCTGTAGAGAAAGAATAAAGAATCTGCTGGAAATACAGTAAGATTAATGCAGTAATCATCTGCTGGCATGGCACACCCTGGGAAAGAGGCTAATTAAAAAGGATTTGTGGAATGTCACGTAGGATTACTCTACTAAAAGCAGTGGCAAGATATCAGGGTTATCAGTGATTTTTAAAAGTATTAATTAAGGTTCTAGAAAATAGCTTTACCAAGAAATTGAGACCTCCAAGTTCATTTACACTGGAAATACTCTTCATATTAGTTCTGCAAGTATTTACAGCTTTAGGAAACTTGGAAAAGTAAAGACTAGCATCCTATTATCTCAATGCTCTAAATCCTCTTCCCATAAACTGCCAGGGTAATGACTCCCAATTACATCAGTGACATGGTCTGAAAAAGTAAGGTAGTAAAGTTCTGGTGATTTTATCAGCTGAAGCATGTGATGCACAGGACTTGGTTCTCAGCAAATTAAACTAGCAACCAAATTAAGGAGCTGAAATGCCAGCTCTGCTCTTCTGACAGGTATTAGTTTTGCCCAAAAAACATAGTGTTGAATTTTTAAAAAGAAAACTAGAAAATTAGTCACAGGGCACCTCCTTTTCCACCTCTGGTCCACCGAGGACACTGCTATGCACTTCAGGAACAGGTGTTCATATACCTGGTCTTCACCTGCTACCAGGAAAAGCTAGGTGTTTCCTTGCATTCAGGGAAGGAAAGAGTTCATCAATAGCATGACCAAAATTGCATCTAACAACAAAGAGAGACAGACACAGGCAGACATGTTTTCAGAAGCAGGTATCCTTTGGAGTGCCATTTATAAGAAGAGATACAGATTGTGCCACTGAGCACAGAGCCTCCTGTGGAAACAGCTCAGGTGCTCCTTCAAGCCAGATTCATGCAATCACAAGCTACAGCACATATGGAGGTGTCACAGCAGGACTCAAATTAGCAATAGAAATGAGATGAGACCCATACTCTTGTTCACCAGCATGAAAAGGGTACCAGTTTATTCTTCCTCACAACTCAGCTTACAGACTCCAACTCCTCACTGACTCTAACTACAGCAAGCTCCCACTCCAGGCTTCCCTTACAGACTCTGAATGCAGGCTCTTACCCAGCTAGACTCCGACTGCAGGTTCCAACAGCAGACTCAGACTGACCTCACAGCAGAAAGGGCTCACTCCCATTTGGTCAGTTCCCATTTGGTCTATCCTTCCTTTCATTCCCCAGGATCCTCCTCTGACCCCCCAGCCCACCCTTTATCACACTCATCCTCATTGGATATAGCTGTGACCTATTAAGGGTGGGGCTGTTTTAGGTAATTAACACAGCTGTGACTCATCAGGGGTGAGGGTGCCTGTAATCTCTTCTCCTACATGCAGGAAAGTTGCATTTCTGCATTCTGTCCATCACTGGGCCTTGCATCTTGTCTTGGCTTCAGAGCAAAAGAAGCTGCATTGTCAGGGTCACCCCAGCCAAGATTCCGGCTGAGGAGCAATGAGGGGTGGTACAGAAGAGTAAATTCAAGAGCTAATCCTTACAGCAAGCACAACCTCATGTTACGACGGGGCCTCCTGTTTGGAAATTGAAGTGTCTTAAATCCCTGAGCCAGAAAGAGCAGAAAACCTTCCTTACAGAAGCAGCAAGAACCAAGACAAAGAACCCTTATTCTTTGCTTGGTAACAGCCAAGAGAGATACTTCATGGTTTTGTAATGCCCTGAGAGGACAAAAGTAGCTTCGTGCACAGATGTGGTTTGGTGGGATAAATGATGATGTGCATTTAATTCATATTTTGGATTACTGCAGAATGATGACTAGAGAGGGTCATAAGCCATGAAGTTCAGATCCAGGTCTGAAACAGCTTTAAGTATTGCAGAGCATAGGGCAACAGGCCTGGGGCTTGGGTTTTACTCTGGATTACTGGAGAGAAAATGGTCAGCTACACAGTTTAGCTCTGGAATCATTCCCAAATTTGTCTAGATTCATGGTTTTGGCTTGGACCCATTAGTGGTAACAATTGTGAGTGAAAGCACGAGGGAGGAAGAAAAGATAACACAATGGCATATATTCCAGTAGCTCCTGGAAGAAATACGTTTGACCTTTATTATCTACTAACTTCTAACTCTGATGCTTAACTCTGGTTTTTCCTTTTAAAATACTGTCCCTGGCAGAATGGAGTCCAAGGAGAAAATAGACTCTGGAAAAAGTGTGAGACTCTGGGGAGACAGTTTTTTACTGGCAGTTTCACAACCGTCCCTGCACTTCTAATGAAATTTCATTTGTCAAATTCAGTGCAACTTGGTGACAAGCCAAGCTTATTCTGTCTGCCTTTTAGCTTAGAAACATCCCTTTGGTCTTTTGCTCTCAAGCAGTGCCTTTAATTCATTTGAGATTTTAAAAAAATTGCAGCTTGTAGCTAAAAAGCTGTCCTGAAGCTCTCACGGACATAATTTCTTATTTTATCATGAAAAATGAATTTAAAGTTTGAATTGCTTTTAACACCATGCATAATAAAGCATGCTACTCACCAGTAGTACTTCAAAGGGAAATATATACAGCTTTGGCAGAAAAAAAAACAACCCACAACTGGTTATGATTTTCTGTGGACTCACCATTGTCTGGGATGAGGCCACCTAATAGGAGTCTGGACTTAACATCCTTCCAGCACAGGATGAAATCTGTAGCTTCTAAAGAGGGAATGGATCTAACTTGTTATTGATGGTTTTTAACATGTGAGGCCTGGTTTGTCTACATAGCTTGCTCTACATTCCAATGGTGGGTAAACCAGCTGAGCTATTTTGACTTCTCCTGGTTAAAATACTACTTTAAGCCTGTTGAAAGTTTTTGCATGTTTGGGTCTTAGAGTAGAGCTGTCAACAGAAACAGTCACAGGTTTTGTTTGGATTTAGGGAAAAGGAGAATTAATGAGAAGAGTTAGCACAAACAAAATGATCACACTTACCCCATTGTTCAGGAAAAGAAGAAGAAGAAAAGAACCCAGTGATTTATTTTAGACAGCCTGAATAGCTGGAGACAGAGAGCTAAAATATGGCAAGGAAATTGCTACCCTAAACAAGATCCTTTGAGGAATTTGTTGATTTTTTTTTTCCTGCCTAAGTTATGAGCCCTTGGAATGCACATACCATTGAATTGCTTGGTAATTTGCACAAACATCTGTTTCTGAGGTCCTAAAGCCACTGTATATCCCTGAGTGGAAATAATAACAAGATAGAGAGGGAGAGAGTCCAACTGTTTGCCCGAGTCTGGCTACTTAACCTTGCAAAACACATGAGAGACTCCAGCTTCTCCCACGAAACATGGGAGCAACTGCACACGTGCTGGCACACACACAACAGTGAACATGGGGATACACACACTCACTTGCCCTTCTCTTGAAATCTTGAACCTTCTGTTCCAAACTGCCCAAAATCTCATGGAAGTGTCATTGCTGTGGTATTGAACACCTCCTGGCTGCATATCTGGTGGTGTACCATCTCTACTGTATGGGGCCCCTTCTTCCTGACAGAAACGTTGTTTGTGCAGTGAGATCTTTTCTTTTGTTAGAGAGGCTTGTTTGTGTTTTCGTCTAAAATATAAATACAACCATAATTATAAACATAAACACACCACAGTTTTATGGCACAAGATTTGTGTGGGTGGTTTGGGTGCCTAATTGCCATGTTCTGCACAAAGCCTGTGGTTCCAACCCTGAGAACCTCTGCCTGCAGACACTGAACCTTATTTTCTCTTCCATTAGCTCCAAACTGCTTTGTGCCTAATAAATGTTAAATACTGGTCCTACAGCAGGTTTGTTAACTACATGCCCCCAAAACACATGCCCAAGTGGAGGCTGCAAGAACTACCCTACTCTTTTATAAAGGGAGCCAATGGCTAAATTCGATTTCTGGGACAGCAGAAGCAAGAGCTCAAATCTTTCTTTGCCTGATATGAAACAAAATAGTGCATGACAATGGTTTCCCATACTCTCAGGAGGCTGACTTAGCAGCTATGTTACAAGTTACCTGGGAGTGATCCTCCCACTGTCTCACAAGAGGGACTCATTCCACCCTGCTCCCTCACCTAAACTGGGACAGAGAGAACACAGGAAGTAAGAGGGTACATCAGTAATCCAGCAAGCTGGATGCTCACCTGGAAGCTGGGCCTCAAGCTGCCTTTCAAAATTCAATTATATCAGGGTCACTCACAATGTCCCAGCAGGGACAAGGAGACCTAAACTGAAGGACCCCTCTTCTTTCAGCTCTTTTTTTTCCCTGGGGAAAAGTGGGCAGACTTCCTTTGAACCCTTTCCCTAAAACCCTGCCAGACTTAGAGGCCAGGGGAGTGACCCACTGTGAATCACAGCCTCCAACCTGGGGAGAGACTGCAGTGACCTCCTGTCTCCTTATCCCCCTCCTCCCACAACAGCACAGTTCTCAAATGAGGGGTCTGCTCCTCCCTTCCAGAGTGCATGGTGGGCACTCTGATTTCAAGCAGTGGTGGATTAAGTTCAGTGACTCAAACAGCTCACCCTCCTGTCTAATTTGAAATTTATCTAAGAAAACTAGGGCTGAAAGACCTGCTGAGATCATCTAATATAATTTTCTGCCCACAGGCAAGGTCCAACATTTATGGACTGACCCCAACACATGTTTATTTAACACGCTCTGGAAGGCATGTGAGAAAGGAGAACCCATAAACTCATTCAGATTCTTACTTCACTATTTTATACTCACAGAATTTATCTTTTTTGTCATACAGTCAACTAACTAGTCTTTGCTTCAAGTTTATTTTCATCCTCTCCTGACATGTCTGAAAGAAAATATTAACTTGATGTAAAAATACTGAAATTAAATTTCAAAGTTAAATCTCTTCCACTGAAGCTAGTAATTAGTAGGCAATTTTTCACAGCAAAATAAAAGGGAATTGCTAAAAAAAGTAATATCTTAATGCTGTGTCACTGTATACGGAACCTCCTTTTGGAGCTTTGCTGTGGATGTGGCAGCTCTTTGTTTATTTTGAAAGGATAAGTTAAGCAGTCACTCAAGGATGGGTAGGAAAAGCCTGAGGCTGGAGATTATGATGTAGCTTTCTAATTAGACTGGAATGAAAATAGGTCTAAATCCATTGAGTAAACAAAATATGTTTGCATACTTGGTAATTGATAATAATTATGGTTCCTTTTAACAACACTAAATGCCTAGTTGTTATTTTGTGACCTCAGGCAAATGAGTAGGGTATTTGTTTTTCTTAAGCTGACAAAACTTGTAAAAGAGGCCACCACAATGACATTCCAGAGCACAGGGAGAGCTGTCATTTCATCTGCTGGCTGGTAAAAAAATAATATATGATTTCATAATGTTATCCTACTAAATGCTTGAGGAATGGCACATCTCAGTAGCTGGAAGGATCTGAGGAATTAAACACTAGTTGAACAGTTCTAACTCTGAACAGTCTAACTCGGTCTTACCTCAGCGCAGCAACAGAAAAACAAGTTTGTTCTTGAGAACCCAGTGGAAAAGTCTGACTTTCGTTTCTTTACATTGAATAAATTGCAGAAAAGCAATCAATAAGTCAACTTTCAAAATATCCAAATGCAGACACAAACTATATGATGAACATATGTTAACCAACAGCCAAAAAAAACCCTAAAAGAATCATTGTGGTTATCTAGGGTGGGAATAGGAAAAATCAAGGCTACATTTATACAATGGATGGTTGTTGAAAGCTGACCTTTTGCTTTGGGATCTGATTTTAATGGTCAGGACTCGCTTATGCAAAAAGATAAGGGATTTTCAGCTGCATGAATAGAAGTTATGCAAAAGCACTCGCAAACCCACATGCCTGGTTAACATGTAGAGAGGTCGAAATGTGTATGTTGAAAGCATTACAGCAACCACACATTGCTTCCTGCTCATTTCTGAAAGCCAGTTACCAGAGCAGCCCGTGTAAATGTGCCACAGGACAAAACAGCACTCAAGGGATCAGTACAGTTTGTTAAACTTGTCAAACTGATCCTTAAATTGACCTACAAAATGCCCATTTGTATGTGTGTGCACCTGTGGGGGTGAAGCATGCGTGTGCCTGGTTTCCTCAGGAAATAAAAGCTTAAGGGATGCACATGTACATATTTATTAGAAACTTCACTGTGTGTGCAGATGACCATGTAAAAACTTAAGAAACTAAACTTAAGAAACTCCCAAATCTTGACTTCCAGGGAGCCAAAACCAGTAGCTCACCCACAGGCTATCCCAGTGAGATGGAATTCCAAATTGCCTGTGAAGCCCTTGATTTAAATATAGTAATACCACCAAGAAAACCATCTCTTTGCAGCGCAGAAATCCCCTTTGTGGCAGATATGCAGCTGCAAGTTGATTTTGCATATTGAAAATTCTGGGGATTTGTCAGGGATTTTGCAAAAGGAGATGATCTATCTGCACCTTTAAGTGTCTCTGCACACTTTATGAGACAGCTTCTTTCTGCATTTTTGGTATTTGGGATTAAACTTGGCAACAGATGTGGTTTTCAGGTCTGGGAGACATTTAATATATGGACATGCTCAAAGCAAGCTGCTCAGATTTCCAAAGATTTGCGAGATTCATACGTATTTAAAAATACTTCACTGCATTTCTGTGGACAAGTTCCAGATACTATGGTGTCCTGCAAAAGCTTCTAGCTACCTCCTTTATGGCAGCCTGGATTTTAGAGAAGGTTTTATTCACAACAGGCATAAGTCCTTTACAGCACTGTCTGAGAGAGCAAGAACTGTTCTGCTTGGTAGTCAGGCAGAGCCTTAATCTTCTTTTGTTTATGTGAATAAATAAACTACTTCAGCTGTAAGCAAGACTATGATGAGCAATAAACATGAAGTTCTAGGCTTCTAGTAGAAGGTGTTTACGGTAATGGACGCTCATAAAAATATTGGCCTAAAGGAATGAGAGATGCTAGCAGTCCAAGTGCTCCTTGTAAGAGGGAGAAGTAGATCAAGAGGTCAAATTTCTTTACATGTTAAACAAAATAAAAATTAAAATTAACCTCCCCAGTTAATACAGATGTTTTATTCTCTGTAATTTAAAAATGCAGGAAAATACTTTTTATAATCTTAGGAGGAAAATGGAATAAAACACTTTCAAATAGCATCTGTACTCTATTCACAACTGGAAACAGGGTACTTCCTCAGACTAGAAGTTTCACCCTCATTTTGTACATGAGAGAAAAAGGAGATGAATCAGTCAGAAATACCCCAAAAATACAAGCACATTTTGTCTCTTACCAGAAACTAAATTACATTGAAATAAAGGTCATTTGGCTTTGTTTTAAAATCTCTGCCACCAAAACTTTAACAATTCCATGTAGAAAGGTATGGGTTTTTTTTAATCTGCCTCAGTATCATTACCTGCAGTAAACAGATTATTTTGAATACACAGAATTTATTTGCTATCATGTCACTATTTTCAGGATACAATGTTCATTTGATTTCATATACCAAAAATCTCATACACTAGAGTCCCTAGGTATGCATTTATCCACCTGCATTTTCAATATAAGAGGACAACATCAGTGGGAAATACAATATTGACAAGTACAGCACAGAACAGAAGGAAAAAAGGGACATTTTTCTTCATTGTCTTAAAGGGTTCCTTCAACAGTAAACTAGAAAATAACTTCTATAAAGTTAATTTAGTTCACAGAAAAAATATCTTAAAATAAAGAAGAATGAACTGTCATAAACTAGCAGCCATTTATAAATCTGTATAGAAGAACTACACATACATATATAGTCCCAAAACTACGTCGCAGTTTGATGTGAGTGGTTCGTATTCCAGGAGACATGAAGGCTTCCCATTCTGAAAACACCTGCAGAGGCAAGAGGCAATTCCCAAGTTCCTTAATATTAATCTTCTGCCAGGACAATTGCAACTCTAAATCCCATTTTGAAGAAGACCAGGAAGGTAGTGAACAATGACTTTTAGCAAACACATCCTCAGTTTTAAAGAAAAACTACAGAGAGAGGGTGATGATATTGACATTTCCATATCTTCCGTGTTCTGTCACCCAGTAGGGGACCAGGTTAAATTACTCTATGTCCACTTAGTGTTGTTTTTTGGGTTTTTTTAAGCTGAAATAGAATGATGGAAAGATTTTTAGATGCAGCTTTCAGAAAGGGAGTAAGGGGGCAAGGGGACAATTTTTTCTCCGTAGCCACCCAGAAGCCCATCCCCTCAAGAAACAGAGAGAGCTTCCAACCAAAACCATTTGTGCTTCTTATTTTGATTCTGCTTCTTCTTCTGATTTTTGTCCTTTTGCAGAGGACTAGCAACAACTGCAGAATTCAAAGATCTATATAAAGGTAGAAGGGAAGCTTTTTCTTGATTCTCTAAGAAGAGGCAATTGAAAGGTGGGAAGCAGCATGCACTAGAGGTCTGGTACCTCTTGCAATCTGGTAGAAAGATACTGGACCTTGACCCAGTGCAAAGGAATGGATAGTCAGTAATGAAAACTGTGGAAGTAGAGGTCATTTCAACACAGCCATTTTGAAAGGACAGGTCCCTGATACTGAAGATGTTGAGTTGACTCATTCGAATCAGTGCATCTGGGATGACTTGTGCTAAGCCAAGGGGCAAGCCTGAAATTTTTACACTCCTTCTGTCTGCACTTGACACCAAGTGGGGATTTCTTTGTGTTCCAGATAAAGTGGGTTCCAGGGGATGCTGTTTAAAATTTTTAAAAAGGAAAATTTTAGCCATTCTTTTTCCTTACTCAGGAGGATACCTTTTAAATTGGAATCTCCAGCTCTCTAATGCAACCTTTCAATAATTGATGTAATATGGCATAAAATAGGAAAAAATGTGTCAAATTGATTTCACATTCCTTCCTCTTTGAGGTGCTTGTTGCAAATTCCATATTACATTAACCAGCAGGGGTGCTTGGGTCAGAGTTGGTTACGCTTTCTCAGCCAGAATATTTACTTTTCACTTGCACTTATGAAAGAAGACAGACAACTTAAGATGAATTATATTACCCAATACCCGTGCTTTGAATGAAGCATGCATTCAGTACTTACTGACTGTGTTAAGGTACACTTATGGTACTAAAAAAAAAGAGAAATTTTACCACATTAGTCGTAAACTGGTTAAACTGTGAGTATCTTTACATGTAGATATAATTTTCACACATGCAGGTATTTTAATATCCATTATCAATTGGGAAGTAAATTACTGAAAGCAGTTATTCTTTCCAGAAAGTACAGAATCCAAAATTTGGTTATTCAGACTGAAAACAACTTGATCAATGAGTAGCAGATTGAAATCAGTCATGACACTTCACAAATGAAGAAAAATCCTCCCCTAGAGACAGTTTTAATAATCTGGCCTAGGGACTTCTGTACAACTTCTATAAGAGCTGCTGCAGTCCTCACCATTGAGATATTTGCATGCCAGGCTGGTAGGAACAATTTGAAAAGTAAGTGTTCAAAAAACATTCAGAGAAAGAATGGCCTGGGGGCAGATCCTGAGAGTGCTATTTAAAAGGAAGAGCATCCAGTTACCCTGGCAAACTTTGTTCCATGTGAAATAAATTACACTATTAGCAGAACAAAACATAGCTAAATGTACATAGAATCAGACAGGGGTCAGATTATTAGAACCATGTACTGGATTGCAAATGTAGAACAACTCTGCTGTTTGGTAGAAAGGTCAGGGCCATTTTCACCTGTGTTTGATATTCTTTGAAGTTAGAAAATTATATTAAACAGAAGAGACATGCTCACATGTTAGCACACCAAAAGCTCTGCTGTTAAACTGAGGGCCTGGTTCAATAACCACAAGATCCACCCATGAGTGTGAGCCCCCTTGAAGCTCTTTCAGTGCTCCAGGAAGAAGCTTCACAGTTGCAGAACAGGGCTGTAATTTTAAATTAGACATAAATATTGCATGTTGACATGGCTAGATTTGGATTATGCACTCTGAAAATCCAACTAATGCAAGATTTTAGAAACTTTGAATGTTATGAATGATTCAGCAGACCTGAGGCTATGTTAAACAAAAACAAACAAACAAACAAAAACAAGAGCTGGAGAATGTATCTAGTTTATTTGGGTTAATACAAACATGCCCTGAGCTGTCCCTTTACTTCTGCATCCCCACAGCACCACACAACTCAATGTGGGTTTTTTTTTAGTACGGGCTGAAATTTTGCGGTAACATCTTCTGTATGAGATCCACCAGCAACTACCATCTCTTAAGTTACCCTGCATGGTCTCCTGCCACACAGGTGGAAGGATGAGCTGCTTGGGCCAGAAGTGGTTTTGACATAATTGTGCAACTCGTTAAAATCCCAGATGAAATCAAAACCAAAAGTAAATGTTGTGAAGCCTGTGTTTCACACTCAAAACATATTTATGGGAAAAGGAACCCATTCTATGTAGTACGACTATGCTCTACATATTTTCTTTTGAGAAAAAGAGAAGCTACTCCAGCAAAAATGAGATAGTCTGGAAGATTATTAGAATGTAATACATAGAATTGGTCTTGTTCTTTTAATAGCTCTTCTTTGAAATGAAGCCATGATTTGTAGCTAGGTGGTGGTTTTAGAGAAGGGTTGCTTTCTTTTCATTATGAGGTCAGAGACCACAAATTATGCAATAATCTCAAAAGCTTGTCCTTAAAGATCAATTTACTAACTGGTGGGCAAATATTTCCTTCAAACTTTTCTTGGTTAGCAGTTTCAAGCTATGATTCTGAGGGATTTTAGATTATAAAGCTTTGTTTTTTGCCTGTGTCCTCTAAAGAAGAAGCAAGATGGAGACTTGGTTCCAGTGCTAGTAGTAAATAACTCTGTGTTATGTTTCTGCAGTTCCAGTTCTGTTAAATGTGATTTATCAGGGAGAATTAGCAGGCCCTGGCCCTCTGGCCAAAGGCAAGTGTGGCAAATGCCTGCAGGATGAGGGTGGATGTTGCACAGCTGTGCACATCTCTTGGTCACACCAGGGCTGTCCTCAGCACACAGCACAAATGGCCTCTGCTGTTTGCCAGTGAATAGAGGAATGTCATTAGCATGGCAAACCCTCTTTCTTCTTAATTTAATCACAATTCTGTCACACAGCAGGACAGAAAACCTTCGGTCTTCCCCAATAAAGACCCATGGACTGCTGAGCTCCCAGCAAAGACTGTATCCCCTCCTGAAGACATAACTGCTCTGATGGTGAACGATGACTGCCTGCCAGCAAAAAGGAAAGAGAACCTTCTTTTCTGTGCTATGACATTCAGCAGGATTGGGTTGAGTAAATTAATAAAGCTTCTTCAGCAGCACAGCTAGTCTCTGCTGAACTAGCCCTGTGTTCCTAGAAACTGGCCCTTTTAGAAGAAGCTTCAGGACAGCCACTGCATTTGCTTTTCCCTATCATTTGGTTCAAGGAGGGGATGTCCCCACCTACGTTTTGTCCCTGCTAAGGCTCTCATAACTGAATAAGAGCTAGTTGCAGAAAGTAGCTCCCACAAGCTCCTCACAGTGAGGCCCTTTGCAGACTCTAAACCCAAAGGTCTGAGTCTTAAACATTGGCAAGGACTTGGCAGATGCTTGGCAACCAAAAAGGTGGCATATAAGGATTCCTTGTGTAGGATAGCTTTAGGTGTGGAGTCAAGCCAGGATGCAAATTTTAGTTCGGTACCTACCTAAGAGGATGAAAAAGTCGAGATTTATAGTGGTGATACCTTCAATTTAAGCAGAAGCAAAAGCAAAAAATAGGGGCCTTTTGTATTGAGTATTTGGGCAAGAATCATCGTGCTGCATATTTTCCATTTGTCCTCCTGTCCTAGTTATTGTCCTACTGTATCCAGTGAGCAAGCTAAACTGAGTCTAGCCTTCCCAGCATGCCAGTTGCAGTTCAGAGGACTTAAACAGTGGGTTTCATCTCTTTGTGAAGAATAATGGCAAAGCATAGGTCACAGCTGGCACTATACAGCAGACTTTCCGAGTCCATTTTGTTCTTGCCGCTTTCTACTGCAAGCTGAAAACCACATCCTCAATGTCTATACGACCTCAAAATCCCTGGTGAGAGGTGTGATTTCAGTCTAAAAACCCAGAAAGACACATTTTGTCATGGCAGCTAGCAAGGCAGACTACTGATGTACATATAGTGCAGTGTATTGATGCATGAGTTAGTTAATCGGTGATGGATTCAAGGGTCTTTTACATATTGCACAAATCAGTAGAAACAGAAACCCAGAGAGAGTAATTTCCCTTTACAGTATCTTTGTCTTCTGTGTTTGTTCCATCAAATGAACAGGCTTTTCAAAAGTCCTGAGAAAAACTTACCGGCTACTTTGAGCACTGAGATGCTTGACTGCAATGAATCATTTTCTGTTCCTTGCTGAACCAGGGGAGAGGCCACTTTGTATTTAATGGATCAAAGTGGCAGAGGTCGTGGTTGCCTAAGCAAGCGGGCTGTGACAACTTCACAATGGATGAATTTTCACTTGGCTGAACCTTAGGGACCGGAAACTGGCCCTGATTTTTCAACCACTGCTACTCTAACTACCAAATCTTTCCTGGTCCCAGAATTCCTGGACCAAATTTTTACCTGGAAACAACTCAAACATATTTTGAAGACGTGATTATTATTATTTTATGTGTTTTCTCCTCTGCATGTCTGGCTCCTGCCAGAAGAAATGATTTGAAGAGAGAGAGAAGCAGGTCTCAAACTCCAGCTCAGCTTTGCTAAGCCAGGATGTTTAGGTATCTTGGCCATGATCCCAATAAACATTCAGGGGTTACATTCCAAAGGCTCAGGCTCCCCATTCTCAACTATCCATGTAAGGATGGGTATAATGTGATTGGATATATTGGCTATTGCTGTCTTCCTGGAGCTGCAGCTGTGCATCAGCTGGAGTATCCCAAGACAGATGTGCTCAGGTAACCCAGGCCCATTCCTTGTGGACCCACATTTACTCCTGAAAGTCTAGCCCTCAATATTCACATGCCTAAATGAACCAAACATCCAAGCCACTTTGATTTTTGAGGACAAGGACAACACAGGCCATAGAGCAAGTGAAATCCAGCCTGGTGCTATTTACAGCACTACAACACAGGCAATGATATAGTGGGGGAGATTCAGTGAAAATACAGAAGTCCCATCTATATGTAATAAATCAGAATTATCACCTTACACATATGAATTCAACTCTCAGCTACTTCAACACAAGCTTTATCAACTGGACTGGTGTCAAGAAACAGCAATAACTCATAAGACTGAGCAGCTTCAGTGCCGCTTGTGGGTTCTTAACACCACCAAGATCTTGAAGGAATCAAACACAGGCACCATCTTTAGGATGCGTGGCTAGTATAATCAAGCAGTTATATCACACATGTCTTTAAGACTGGCAAGCCTGATATAGTTTAGATTATCTGGGGCACCTGCTTATAGACAATACATCTGAAATCTAGAACCACAACTATATAAACATGTCACATGCGTGTTTGTTTTCATGTTCTGAAATGCAGAACAAACCCTGTGAGAGAAAACAACAAACACTAAAGCTGAGCTGAAAGCTGTCTAGACCTGCAGGTCGAAAAATTCCTCTCTGCATCAGGTGTCTTTCATTGTATCATCATGCAAAGAAAAGGCTGAAAGATCCATATGAACTTTTTACACACCCAGATTTTTGGGTGGTGAAAAACAGCAAAAAGTGACAAAAAAATCACAAATTTTTATGGAACTCTACTTTTTCTAGAGTGTAAAATAACGAAACATTTACTGCCATACTCAAAGAGGAGAACTGAAGTCAGCAAACAGAGCGGTCTCAAAGCCTGAGGAAAAGGGGCAGGAGGTGCACTTGCTACTCACCATATGAATGGCAAGCAAAGAAAAAAGCAGACCTGACCTTTCAGGGAGACCTGGAAACAGCCTCAAGAGCACTGGTCATTAAAACAAAACACACAAAAAGGCATTAAGAAAATCTCATTCCAGTGGGAAGAGGAAGTGGTTTAAGGGGATTAGCTCCCAAAAAACAAAACATCACTCTTCCTCAGACTGCTGAGGAGCCCCAGAAATCTTCTTCTATACTGAACAGGGCTGTGAAAATGCACAAATGTTGGCAACCACTCAACAAATGATAGTAATGTGAGGTGACATCTCTGGACCTCAACCAGCCAGCACACAATTGTCTCATTTTCATGGTGTGTCAAATTAAATTTGGACTTTAATGCTTTGCTTGTCTTGCGCTGTTACCTCCTTTCCAGAGCAGAACACAGAAGTACATTTACAAATTTACACTGACTTTGACCTGCAGACACAAATGCCAGCCCGCAAAAAAACTAGTGCTGAATCATTTCTTTTCCTAGCTGCAACCTTTTTACCCCCCTTCCCTTTCATGTCAGACCATTTCTTCATGAGAGGCTCTCTTGCCTCTGTATCACAGAGGCATTTGGGAAGAATTGGTGGGTTTGCACAGAGTAGCTGCAGGGACATTTTCTCAACCAGGAGCCTTCCATGTTGGGCAGCAAATACAGTGCCCCTTTTCTGACAGCGTTTCAGCAACAACCATGGCAACCACCACAAATACAACCACAACCCCCAGGAAAGCTTTGTAACCTATTTCACAAAACTGCAACGCCCCAAAATCTTACAGAGCGGCAAAGCATTGACGGGATACAAAACAGACACAAATTTTGTCTTGGCACTGTAAAACTGCGGTAATTGATTAAGTCTTCTCTGCCTTGAGACCAAACTGATGATACAGTGGTGGCACAGCCATAACTTGGGTCAGCTTTGGTAGGACCAGGATTACACCCCTTTGTTGTTTTACTGGAGTAACAGCTTCTTCTACTGTGCAAACCCAGCCCATCTAGAAGTACTGCTACTGAAACCAGACACTTCTAAAGCCTTGATACTTTTTTTGGAGCAGGCATTAGGAGTCCAATATCTTGCTGAATCAAGGCAAAAAACATCAATCCATTCAGCTGCAAAATTACTCAGAGATTTGAGCTTTAAAATGGGAGGGAGTTGATGGACTCAAAACAGTTGAAATTAAAAGTCCTTGAAGATGTTTAGTTGATTATGTGACTTCAGGAGACACTGAATATGAATCTCAGACTGAACAGAGAGCACTTGTAGAGGTGGATGAGGAAACAGATATCAAAATGAAAGCAGGCAGTGCCAGTTCTGGGTAACTGCATGGGGATTTTTGTAAAGACCTATCGGTATGACTGCTAGATTAGATCTGAATAAGTCGGAGTTTACCACAGAAAAATAGGACATATTTTGTACCAACTGCTTCTGCTCAAGCTGGAAATACTAGAAAAATTCCCTCTGCTTGTGGCATTTTGGCACTTCTGAGTTCAGATGATCAGTACACAGAGATGAATAAAAATCAGGGAAGGACTTGAACCAGAACTCTATCCAATATCCAGTATCCATGTATTTGAGAACTCATTGCACATGGATCAAACTTTACGGGTAAGTTCAATGGGAGATGGATGCAGGAGAGAAAAAAAGACCCAGAGATTTCTCAAAAACATTGAAAAACTAGCTCTTCAGGAGCGGAATTTTCTTGTACAAGAGACTTATCAAGAACCCAGTTCTGTGAAACACAGACACATAAATTAATGAAGAAGGACTTAAGCATGTGCTCAGTCGCTCTGCTGATCAGAGAGTGTAGGTTCCACTCTCTAGCAGTGATTTCCCATTTGGAAACCCTTGTCAGGAAGAGAAAGGGGAAGAAGGAGGGTTGTTTAGCATGATATTTTTAGATAGATTTTTAATGGAATATTTGTTAAGCTTTCTTCCACCCTGACTCCCCCCTGCCTGCTGTCTGGGTTTTGTGTGTGTTTTTAATGGCCAGCAATGCATCACAGTGCGGCTGCTGTTTAAATATTTGCCTGAAAAAAATGTAGTCTGTGCTTAAGAAAAGTGGTTTGGCACAAACTGGACATTTTCAAACATCCATTTACCAGATGGATAACTTTGTTCAATTACAAAGAAAAAAAAGATGGTGAAGGAGCTGAAAATTGAGTGGAATGTTCCTAAGCACACAGCATTGTTTACTATCTGCATGTCTCCTGGCATCCTGTGAGAAACTATCAACAGGCTCTTCAAAAATGTTCCTTTCCTTTAAAAAGTCTGCATTTTTAACTATAATAAAGAGGCAGTAAATATATTCTACAATAGCCTGATGGAAAAATGTGCTAAAGTATTTCTATAAATCAAATGTAGCAGTTTGGCATTAGCTTTGAGGCAGTAAATTTAGTAAATTAGGACCAGATGATTTTAAAATAGAATCTTACATAACTTTCTAGCGTGATATATATATATATATTTTTTTTAATTTAACACAAGTTTGTCTGTCTTCATAAAGTTATCTTGGCTGCTACCAGAATATGGTCTGGTCTTTAAGGACCATATTTTTTGTTATTTATCAAGTGTAGAATATTTTAAATATCAAAGTAAGAAGTGGAACAGATTTCTCAAAAGACAAAAAAGGCCATAATACATACTGATCCCCACATAAGGTGTGGGGTGCTTTGTATCCCTGATCCCCCTGACTATTTCACTCCTATTATTTTGATTAATAATAGTCTGTATCTCTATTCATCTTCCTTTTTTTGCCCTCCTTCCCTCTTCCCAAAAATGCAAGGAAATGTTTTCCTCCATTACTCCCTAGACTGGTTACAGCTCCTATAAAAGGAGCTTGGTCCAACAGACTTCTCCCTCACCCATGTGCTTAGGTCAGGAGTCAGCATTTTAGGACCTTGCATTTTTTATGCTATCCCGCTTTTGATCTCTGCACCAGAATATCCATCTCTGACAAATAAGGAAATGAAATGATAAGAAGAGTGTAAGGAGCCTATGCCATCCGCTTCAGTCTAAACGTTTTGGCCCTATCCACACATACATCCCTGAAACCTGCTCACCCAGCACACCTTTGACTTTCATTTCTGCACCAACATCTACACCACCAGACAGTCACACCAGATCACTACTTATGTTCTGAGGAGAGAGGATTGCATACATATGTCCTCTGTGGTCTTCTTTTTGGGCAAACACTCAGCCATACCATGATCTTTTACTGGAGGGAACAACTTATGGAATAGCTACTGTGGAGCCATTCCACAGCAGCTGCACTCACTACGGTGCTACAGTGACTGGGAAACAATGACCAAGGTCCTTTTACAGAGCACCTCTACTGTCTAGAGAGCCAGAACCAACACCCTCTATCTCAGAATTTGCAGATAAAGGAGAGTCTCTCCAGTACCGACTCATGCCTTACAGACAAATGTACTCCACAGAGTTATGACACAACAAAAGAGCTAAGCCCCTCCTGAAAAGCTGTAAGGACACGTGGAGACAGATATTTACAGCTCCCAGACAGGGCTGAACTCTGAGGATGTGAGGTGTCAAATTATGACTCAAGCCCTCATCAGACTTCAGAAGCAGACACCATGAGTCAGCTCGGATGTAAGGGAAAGGGCAGACAAAGACAAACACAGAGGTGCTGAAGGTGAGGCCAGCAAGAGTTGTGCAGAGTCTTCCTTTCGTATGATCCCGAAGCTGGTGCTTCCATCACCTGTGCAAGTATCCAGGCTGAAGGAAGCAGAAGAATAACTGTGGTGGATACTTGTGAGGGCTGGGCTATCTGCAAGTGCTGTCTCCCTCAGCAGAGCCAGCCTGCTGCGAGGAGCCAGTGAAGTCCTCAGTCTGAGGCCTGGGATGCTGCACGGCAGGGCCAAATCCTTGTCCCATTGAGAGAAGCTTTGCCAATGGGAGCATGCTCTGTCCTTTTCACCCTGTCTTTGGCTACCCTGTTGCTGGAAGCATTCAGAGCTTGCAAATGGAAAAGAGAGGGAACAGAGTTCCCACATTCCTTCTCTTCTAGCATTGTTTCCTGAGAGTCCTGCAACACACAGCAATGCA
Source organism: Argya squamiceps (assembly GCA_037834095.1). NCBI lineage: Eukaryota > Metazoa > Chordata > Aves > Passeriformes > Leiothrichidae > Argya > Argya squamiceps. The sequence goes on from JBBMKD010000102.1 coordinate 64,412,986, forward strand.
ATGATCTTTTCTCTAAACGACACCACACTGAAATGCTTGTTAAAAATAACAGAAGAGGAGGAGGGGTTTGAAAGTCAGTCATTTTCCTTTAAAGAATGATTTTGGGAGAGTAGACCATAAACGGATTTAGATGGCAGCAAAGAAAACCATTTTTGGCAGTTTTGTGGAGATGCAAATTTACACTGAGTATGAGATGAGAGCTTAAACACCAACACTCAAAGAAGAGAAAAATAAGTCAGTGTGAGACATTTCATATGCTGTTCTCTGTTGTTATGGATATCAACTGATCTCCACAGATCCGTCTGAAGCAAAAAAAAGAAAAGATGATTGATTTCCTATCTTATATCCTCCCTCCAAACACCTCCAAATGAAGGAAATTTCCTTGAAATTCCTCAAGCTTCAAAACACATCTAGGCTGAGACTTCATGTGAAGCTTGGAAGTAAAGGCAAAGCAGAACTTTCTCCTTTGTATTTTTTTTTTAATCCCAAACTTGCATTTTATTAAAGTATTATTTTTGCTTCTCCTCCTACTGGAAAAAAGTGTCTGCTGGCTAGTGAACAACCACTGAGCTGATGGCCTTACCAGAGAGAAATGCTTTTGGTTTGAGAGAGTTGCTGATGAGAGATGGGGAGAGAGAAAACATGAATATGTAAAATACAGCAACAGCAAATATCTTTTGCTAAAAGAAGTGTAGGAGATTTGCAACAAAAGGTTCTTAAAAACAGAAAGAACAAATATAACGAGCTTTGCAAGCAAAATGGACACAGCTGGCTAGTCCAGTCACAGAACAATTCCTTGAATGATGTGTAAAACTGATGGACAAGTTATGATCAGGAGAGATTGTATTTTTGGGTAATTTTTGATGTTTTGCCAAGTTAAAGTAGTGTGCATTTTGCAAATCAGAGGAAGGAGAGAGTATTTTGACAAGGCTGGCTTTGGTCCTGACTCCAAAAACACACAAATGTTTTGTTAAGATACACAAATGTTCTGTATTAAGGATTCATGGTATTTCAGGGGGTTTTATGCAGTATTTTAAATCTCTCTAATACATGTGTGAGGAGTTCAACACACACCCCTCTTTATACACCATTTTTGTACCTTCGTGTGTCTGTACAAGCTCCTTCCACACTAGTTCAGAGCAAAGTGCTAGCATATGTGCCTGGAATTGGGCCTCTCCACCCTGCCAACTGCAGGACTGGGAAGGCAGGAGGAGGGGAAAGAGAGGTAGGCAGGAAAAGCAGACAGGAGCAGGACACCACAGACTGGAAAGAGCAGACTTGTGTGCTACTGTATTCAAGAGAAAGCTTCTGGGAGGAGAGTTGCTGCATATTACTCTGTGCCTATGTGAGGAGGTGAGAGAGGTCATATCTTCTGAGAAAAAACTTGCTGATCCTAGTCTACAAAACCTTGCTTTTTCAGGGTGTCACAGGAAAGTGAACTTTTTTATTCCTGACCACTGTTTCCTACTTAACTGTCCACACTCACGCTCCTGCTTCCATTTAGAAACTCCTTTGCAGGTGGGTTACGTGCTATTTGAGTCAGGACTTTTTTTCCCACAAACATAGTATACAGGATGCATGTATTAAAAAAAAAAAACAACAAAAAATCTTTACTCAATTCATTCCTATTTTAACAGTTTTAATATCTAGTGAAATAATATAACATGTTCCATGTGAATAAAATCCCAGCTCTGGAGTTTTACCCAAAGTGGGGAAAGTTCAAATAGAAAGTTCAGGTAAAGATCTGAGTTTTTGGATGCCAGCACTATGACTTCTTAAAACTGCATGAAAATGTTAACATGCCTGATCTTTGTGCCCAAGTTTCTTGTCTGAGGCAATTCCGGTCCCAGTTCTAGATTCCTTTAATCTTAAACAAGCTGTGATATCTAAACATGCATTTCCTCTTGAGCAACCACCCTATATTACTTTTATCATATTTCATCCACACAATCGTGAACCGGAGAGAACAGAAGTCCTTTGCAGTCTCCATAGTTGTGCTATTTCTCAGTATTTCTTAGGAAAAACAAGAAAAACTCTTTTGGCATCAGTAGGTTGAATGGCATGCACGCCACATGTCTGGAAGCAAGCCGGTATTTTTTAACCCATGTATTGAAAATATTCTGTGCTGGAGGGGAAAATAAGGGAGTGTAGTCTGCGAGCACGACTCTTAGACTGGTTTGTTTGTTTGGGAAATGAATAACCCTTTGACAGTATCTCTGGAAGGAATAAGCTAGTGCGTGCTCCGTGCTGACATTCTTTTCCCTCTCCAGTCTTCCTTGCATACCTCACATTCCTCTTCCCCTCCCAATAACATTAGTTCCTAGGCAAGCAGGCACTGCAGACCCAATCTGCCACCACTCTGCACCCACCTTGAAGCCACAGGCTTCTGCCATCTCTCCTCTCCCCAGTGGTGCACCAAATCTGCACCAGTGCACGTACCAAGGTTACCAGAGCTCTTACTATGCCTCAGCTCTGCAAAGGGTGCATGACAGCTCAGCTACAGTTTGTGCTGTCCTCCACAAATTCCTCCCAACATAGCTGAGAACATGAAGTCCCCCTGACTCAAGTGCTCTACACCAGCCAACTCCATGGGGAGCTGCTGCACAGACCTGGAAATACTTTTCACAGAATCACAGAATATGGTGATTTGGCTCATTGAGTCTAACTCCTGGCCTGCATAGCATACCCCAAGAGTCACACTATGTGCCCAAGAGCAGTGCCCAAATGCATCTTGAACTCTGTCTGGCTTGGTGCTGTGACCACTTCCCTGGGAGCCTGTTCCAGTGCTCAAACACCCTCTGGGTGAAGAATCTTTTTCTAATATCCAACCTAAACTTCCTCTGATACAGTTTTACACCATTTCCTTGTGTCCTGTCACTGGTCACCACACAGTGCCTGCCCCTCCTCTTCCCCTCCCGAGGAAGTTGTAGCCTGCAATGAGGTTTCTCCTCAGTCTCCTCTTCTCTGGGCTGAACAGACCAAGTGACCTCAGTCTCTCCTTGTAAGGCGTCCCCTCAAGGCCCTTCACCATCCTCATGGTCCTCCTTTGGATGCCCTGTAAGAGCTGTATGTCTTTTCCATATTATGGCACCCAAACCTGCCCCCAGCATTGGAGGTGAGGCTGCCCCAGGGCAGAGCAGAGCAGAGCGGGACAATCCCCTCCCTTGCCCTTCTGGCCATGCTGTGCCTGCTGCCCCCCAGGACAGGGTTGGCCCTCCTGGCTGTCAGGGCACTGCTGCCTCGTGTTCAACTTGCCATTGATGAGAATCATTTCTGCCACACTGATTTCCAGTGCTGGAACAGAGATAAATTTACTTCTTTTCAATTTTACATTCTTTTACTTCTCTCCAGAGTAAGACACATCCCTTTCCCATGTCCATTCTCCCCTGTGAAGATGATTGCTTGGTTCTCCTAACAAATGAAAATTGTAGTGGAATTTATACCTCTCC
>JBBMKD010000102.1:64421755-64484916 GCA_037834095.1 Argya squamiceps
GGTGCTATGCAAATGAGCACGTAAAGGTGGCCGGCGGCGCGCGGCGGGGCGCGCAGAGCGCGGGGATGCGGCGGAGCGCGGAGCCGCAGCCATGAAGTACAAGGTGAGCGCCGCGGGGCTCGGCCCGGAACGCAGCCCGGGCTGCAGGCGGGCGTCGGACTGCTCGGGGCTCCCCTCCACACCCCACCGAGGCCAGTCGTGTGCCCGCGGGGCGGCCAGATCTCCCTTCTGCCCTCCCCTGTGCTCTGTGCAGGCGCAGAGCCTCGGGGAAGGTCCGCGGGGAGTGGGGAACGAGGGGGCAGCGAAGCGGACTGGGCTGCGGGGACATCCCGGGTGCTGTGTCGGTGTTGGCGGTGCGGGGAGGAGGGGCTCCCCTCGCTTTTCCCGGTGGTGCCGGCCCTGGGATAACGGGTTGAGCCCGGGATCGCGGGAAAGCTGGCGGGGCGGTGCGTGATGGCCAGGCGCGTTTGGGACAGGTACCCCCGATCCTCTCCGGGAACTCATTCACCCCTTTTCCAGCCGCTTGTGGAGGTTTCCTTATCACGGTGCGGTCTGTTTGATGGATCACAAGCGAGGGGCAAAAAGCCCCTTACATTTTTTAGAAATGGGTAGCCTATCCCCCATGTTATTTCCTATCATCCCCTCTTATTAAATGATCGTTTTTAGCGACCTTTTACCAGAGTGGGAGGTGATGGTTGGTTTGGGGTTTTCTTATTTCAAAAGACAGAAATGTAGAGCCTTTAATCCTAATATTACTCAAAAACGTCTGGGCGAGGTACAGAATTGCCCACGGGGCATTAGATTACTGTACAGACATACCGTAATCTTGTGCGATTGGAAAAAAAGGGGGAGGGAAGGAAAAACTTTCCTTCCTCTGCCAAAAATAACTTCAGCATCAATAAAAAGGTGATTTTGGGAATGTCACACACTATATACTTCTTGGAGACTACGTTGCTTTGGAAGTGAAGTCCATCTCCATACTAAACTTAAGCAGGATGGTGTGATGCTGTGGCAGTGTGTGTGAGAAGTATGAGTGATACCCAGGTAAATGTGACAGATTTTTATGCTCTTCTGTATGTCTGTGAGCTCAGACCAAGTTTTCAAGGTCTCTCAAGCCAAATTTTGGGAAAGGTCAGTTAAGTTTCCAAAGCAACTGCCAGTTTCTCTGTCTCATGGAAAGACAAGGGAAAAAGAAATAGTGTTAGATGTGGGTTGACAAAGGTGATCCGTGGCTTTGACAATTTTGGTGTGGATCTCATGGCTCTTTTTTTTTTTTTTTTAATCACATCTCAAACAACTCACTGATGTGAAGTATGAGATAAAATTCATCTCTTCTCTTCTATCAACTCCACCTCTGATCAGTTCAGGTAGACTTTATACCTGCCTAGAGAAGCTGTTACTCTGAGCAGGAAACATCAGGCACTCGAGAGTAGAAGAGCAGTGTCAGTCCAAAGCTCACAAACTGCTTTCAGGCTGCCCAGGGCCAAGCAACATTTGTATCCCAGTAGCAAAATAATGGCCCTGCATAGTTATACAGCTTCATGATTTCTTGTATGTAGCCCAGTGGCACTGCAAAAATAGGGACAGATAAGGTGGCTCAAAGGGGGGAGGTCTTCCTTGCTCTGTTTTCTTTGCCCTGTCTTGCGGGAATGAGCATTTTGGGTTTGGTTTGTGATTACGTAATTCTAGACAGAAAAGGCTGGACAGAGAAAGAACAAGCCTTAAAAAATAAATAAATAATTTAAAAGAGAAGTTTGAGGGGTTTGGCCTCATAAACCTTCTTGCTGGATTACAGTGTTTACTTTCCCTGGGAAATGTGAAGTAGTTACACTGTTTAACTAGGACAAACACTCTTAGATCTATTTCTTATCCCTAGAGTAATACATAAGGAAAATACCTGCACATTCAGTCTTTATTCTTTCTGTATTTTCTCTCTTCTTTTATCTTCCTATAGGAAAACATTTCTTATTATTATTATATACTTGAAATAAAGGAACAGAGAATGCTCATGGCATGCCTGGGGACATACCATCACTTCAGAGGAGGCTTAGCATCCAGGTGCAGATTTGGCCCTGTTTAACTGTTCCTGGTGTTCTTGAGGCCTACTTTCATTATGATAGTCCATAAGGCCTCATTTAAAGAAATAATGGAAATGCTTATTATAGTTTAATTCAAAGTTTTAACAGTAGGACAGAACAGGAACTGATTCATGGGTAAGACCCTGAACATGTCTCTCCATCACTCATGACTTTGCTTTCAGTGTGACTAAACCCAAGGTCATTTTAGGTCTAGAAATCCTTTCTGCTACACAATCCACACATTTTTAATTCAGACATTTTCAAAACTTGTTCCCTCCCTCTCTTCCTTCATCTAAGCTCTGTTTATTGTCCATTGCATTCTTCCACCTTGACACTCAAGTCTGAATCCTCTGAAAGGGAAAATCTCTGTGGATTTAGGCAAGTTCAGATTTTTACCTTACATATGTCTCTACATTACTGTCTATCTTTTGCACCGTGTGTGAAATTCAGTGATTATGTGACTATTTAATGTAAAGAGATATTTAACCCCAGGTCAGGTCTTGTTCTCCATGTACTACTTAAATGCCTGAGAACACAGAAGTTATTTTAACTGAGCTATGGAAAGATGGGAAAGGTTAAGCATAAGAAATACTTGCGTTGGTTTGGAGCATTTCTTCATCCTACTTGTCTAACTTTCAGAAACTGATTCCTGTAGGGGTGCAGTTGTATGAGGGCAACACCTCAGTTCTTTGATGACAACAGCTTGCTTTTGTGCTAAATCCTCATGTACAACAAAACTGCCTCCCATCAAGTTCTCACAGGACTCCATTCCCGTACTCTGTAATCCAGGAGGTAGGGTCAGCCTTTTCTGAAACCAAACCCAGGCTATGATTCCGAGGATGGAGCAGTTACAGCTACAATATACTCTGTAGCAACAGAAATACCAGTGGGTTACCATGATGAGGGAAGGACATGGATGGGAGAGGGTATATCCAGCCACCAATTCCAACGCTCTTATCTCAGGCAATAAAAGTGCAACAGAAGCAAAAGGGAGAAGACATTATCATAACAAGGCTTTTGTAGCTTGGTGGCTGTTCCCATGCAAGACAAAATAAGAGGGGGAAGGAAGGAAGAAAAGGGGACTTATCTGTTTACTAAAACTACCAAACAGTTAGTGAAAGAGGAGAGGGAAAAAAACCCTGCATTCCTTACCTCATTTAAGCCAAAAGGAATGACGTAGATGAGGTCTTGATTATCTATTTTTAGATAATTTGTTGGGCAAGGAAGAAACCTAAATAGGGTTCAAAATGCCTGCCATTTGTGCTAAGGCACAGTCCTGTAATATATAGACTTGATTACAATGTCTGCATGCCAAGACAAACAAAATAGTGTCCCTGGGAAGAAATACAATATTCCCAACCAGAAGTGCTTGTGAAAAGCTGCTTGTAACCCTGGCAATGAAAGACTTTGAGTGTTGGACCATGTAAAAGGAAAAGAACTGTCTGTACTTTATTAACCAAGTCCTCTCCATTTCATTTATTCCTCAGTCTTCTTGGTTTCACTTTTTCTTTTAGTATCTCAGCAATCACAGAGTGGCAGTCAATCTCAGAAGTAAAAAGGAACTGTAAAGCCTTGTGAGATGTAGTAGGAGAGGAACAAACTGACAAGGGGAAGACCTGTCCAAGTCTGTGCCGCCTCTCTTACTGTCATGAGTTTAGAATGGAAGTTTCATTATTGTTTTCTCACCTGTGCATGTACAGGGTGATGTGACTGAGGTCTAGCAGGGTCAGGCCTAAGTCAGCAGCAGCACTAGTGAGATGTAGCCAGAAGGACTGTCCCCTTCACAAAGCTTGGAGGGCCACTGCAATTTTCAGGTTCTGGCTGTAGCCTCAGTATGCCTTCCTTCCCCTCCCACCCCCACCCCCTATAGGTTTATATTTGTGTATTTAATAGACGTGAGTACCCAGTGAGTACCCAGTACCCCAGGGTAGTTGAGAAACTCCCACAATTGTGTCCACTTGCCCTACCATAGACTTGGTGGGATAGCAGAGTGCTTTTAATTCTGTTTTACAGGTGGAGCTGCTGAGGCTTAGGGACGTTACAGGGCTTATTTCAGAGAAAAGAGCCATCACAAAGCATTACAGCCAACAACAGCATGTAGGGTTTTTTGCCTGATTTCTGAACTTCTGTCTTTGTGCTAACAGCTGCTCCTGAGTAATGTAGCTCTAAATCTGTTTAATCAGAAACTGATAGCCTGATCTGTCTCTCTCCAGTAGTTCCTAGTATTTGATGGGGAAGCAGAACTATCAAATGAACAGCCTTCCTTATTTTTTTGATAGTTCCAATTCAGTTTGATTCTAGATAGTACAAGAGGCATTAGATACTTGTAAAGTCCTGCTAGAGGTTGCACCTTAGACTATTACTTGGCCTTGAGGTATCTTGACTCAACTCTACTGATTCCAAACAGTGCCATACTATCAAAATACCTCATCAAGGTGCACCTATCAAATCAGGGAGCAGGAAAACTGTCTAATAGTAAGACTTTATGGAAACATCTTCTGCGAAGGAAAAATGAAAGCACATTTCAGCTGTTATTTTCTTAGGCTGCAGAACTCTGCTTTTTTTCAGAATATAGGCCAGACATCAGAGAAGTCTCACAAAGTGTTATTGTGAACTTGTTAAAGTGTTGGAGCACAGTTCCTAAGACTGCAGACAAACTCACCTTTGGAATCTTACCATCTCAAGCCCAGCAACAGGTGGGGTGAGAAGACTATACTTGCACTGATACCTGAACACTGAACTCCTGTGTGTGGTGTCTGAGGAGAAATTTGTATTAGTGGATTGCCTGTGTTCCATTATAAGTACCAGAGTAATTGCAGCAAGGCTAGGTGCATCTAGTGCATACAAGAAAGTAAAAAAACCAGGAGCACAGAGCTTCCTACTTGCCATATTACTGTTATCAAAGGTGTTAGGGGCATGGGAGTATATTCTGCATGCAGTAGATGCACTTAGGTCACTTAAGGGCCAATGTGAAGTCACTTTTGCCTTGCTTATTTTATTTGGACCAATTTATCCCATCATTTAAGCACTTAGATCCCATTCATACCAACAGCAGTTAGGAACCCACCTGTCTCCCAAGGTCCAGAGTTTCATTCCATTTTTATGAGTGCTTAAGAAGAGTATGCACAGTCTCTGCCTTGGCTGCAACACTTGTAGAGGGCCCTTATCTTGTAATGTTCCCATTTCTGGCTGCACTTGATGGAGAGAAGTAGCTGAACTTCTTAGGATGTTAAAGTCCACATGCCTCTGTAGGAACCCACTTGCAGTGACATCTGGAATCACAAATGCATAAGTCACTTTTCAAGAGGCTTCTTTACATAATAAATGCTCTCTGAGCATCCATGAAAGCTGTGGACATCTTCTGTTAGAGCAGTACTCTGGGCCCTGAAAGGTGCATTATGCCAAGCCTTCAGCAGACTTGATCAGACACTCATCTGGGACTGTACTATGAAAATAGTATTTATGGCAGCTATTGAGCAATGTTTATTAAGTCAGGCTGCTGCTAAATAAAGCTGCATGTAGAGGTCTTTCTGTCTGTAAATGACTGCAGCTCTCAGCATCAGTGAAGCTGGGTCACTTCATAGCAGCTCAGAGTACAGCCTCTGCATATTATTGCCTGATTATCACAGCCTGCTCTTGGCAAGTGCCCGTTTTCTTTTGCCTTTTGGTCTAGACATTACAGTAGTGGAAACTGTCTTAATTTTAAGGATCTCATTTTTCCACAGCAGATTTGGACATTGCTTGTGTTTGATGTGAAACAGGGCTGCTAAAGCTATAGTTCATACTCCTAGAAACACAAGCATGACAAAAATTGTATATATATATATATTTCTCTGTAGGGATGAGGCCAATTCTCACCTTTCCATTTTTATGTTAGTTTTGAAAACACTTTCTTCACAGTCAGAGTGGATCAGCCTGGCCAGAAAAGGAAGGGTAATGACAATGGGTTTACTCTACAGGAATGCAGTCAGCACATCAGAAGCCCTTTCTTAAGCAGGCCTCACCGACAGCAAGGTTGAAAATTTTAGCAATAGCAATACCATGAATCATTTGGTAACAACAAATCTCAGAAAATGCTGAAGGAGCCTAGGAGTAAATCTCAGTTCTTTCAGTGAATGACCTGCTTAGCTGCAGACAGAGAGACGAAGATACAGATCATTAAAAAATCAGTAATTCTCTTTCTAAAGAAGTTTCTGATCCAAAGGGTTAAGTGCAAGACAACCAGAAGTGTGCACTCTGTTTAACATACAGCTAGCAGTAGGTAGGGTCATGAATGCCCTTGTCCTGTGGACTTTACATCCAGTTAAAATGCTTAGGGTAATAAAACAATTTTTACTGCTATAGAAGGGTGTATTTACAAGCAGATATCTTCTTTTGTTTTCTGTCTCTCTTTTTATACTGCTTTATTTTGTTTGCAGCCCAGGAGCTGCCCAAACCAGTCTCTCACACAATCAAGCATACAGTTGAAGTTGTGTTTCAGCCAGAGACTGAGCACAGTAAGCAGAGATGCTAAAAACTCTCTCACACCTTCACCATCCCTCTTCTCTGGGGGTACATTTACCCAGAAAATGTCAGCTTGCCAAAACTGAGCTGTTCTAGGAGGCTTGTTGACTTTTGGCCACTGCTCTGTAGAATGGAGATGACTCTGACTGGACCTGGCAAGCATCAGCTGCCAGCCAGGCTTGGCTCCCCTGGAATTCTGATTCACTGGCGATGTGCTACCTGTCCCACCAGCCTGCTGAGGGCTGGAAGGAGCCTGGAAAGAGGAGTTCCTGAGCTTGTTTTTCTTTAGTTAGCTGGACTCTCAGGGCATCCCAAGTTGTAGCTGCTGTGTAGTATCCCAGATGGTGACACTAAATTGACAGAGTAGGATGGCTTTCCCTTATAATGAATTTTTTTTGAGAGACTTGGGGAAAGAAGAGCATGTCCTAGTTCATCTAAGTTCTAGCTTTAAAAAAAAATAAAGAAAGAAACCATACTTTTCAAAGCTGAAGACATCAAAGAAGTAAGTTGGTGGCAATGGTCCTGAGGTCCTATGTCTACATAGCTATGGTTTCTTGACAATCAAGCTGTAATTGTTTCCCCAGAGCCACAGAAGGAAGGGTTAATTTTGGAAGGAGGGTTTGGTTTTTTGCTGTTTTTTTTTAAGGAAAGTTTGTCTGGGAGAAGACTGCTCGCAAATGCCAGAAAATGAAAACTGAGAACTCAAAACACACGTTTTGGGATTCTTTCTTTCCGTACTTTTTTCTTCTGCTCTGCGTCTTCAATTCTTTAGCATTTAACATCCGATCTCCTTTCATTAAGTTTTTAATTGCTTGCCTGAGGGAAAGAGGTTAAGTTTTACATCTGCTTTTTGATTCTGATGTACTGTGGTTTAATCACAGTGAGATCATATTTACTCTAAGGGTATTGTTTGCATGGTTGATATTTTTTTTTTTTCTTCTCTCTCCCTGTTGATGTCACAAAAGGCACACAGCCCTCAGGCAGATTTGAAAAGGCCTTTTAAAGTCATGGAACGAGATCACACCCTTCCTTGGGTGGGGGGAAAGGAAACCGGTTACGGAGGGTGAAACATATACAGAAAGCTTAGTGATTTAGGTGTGGTGGAATTTCCCAAAATATTAATAGATCTTGAAGGTAAGACAGGGGATGTGGTTTGTATTCCCCGGAAGAGCAAAGCGAATGGTATTTCGGCACTCCTGTAAAAGCCCAGGAGCTCAGGGGGCAGAGGAATAGGAGGGATATGTGATCAGTGGATCGGTGCTCTGCCTCGCTGTGGATGTTTGTGTCGCCAGCCGTGCGTGACGCCTGTGATGGCAGCAGCGCGGGGTGGGTGGTGTGACAGCGCAGCAGCGCCGGGTATCGCCCTGGGCTGGGCAAGGAGCACCGCCTCAGCTGTGCCCCTTCCCAAAGAATATTGCCTCTGCCGTGCCCCTTCCCAAAGATCACTGCCTCAGCCGTGTCCCTTCCCAAGGAGCGGTGACCGCCGTGTCCCTTCCCAGGGAGCGGTGACCGCCGCAGCCCCACGCCGGATACGGCGCTGCTGCGTAGGGAAAGGGAGCGGCCCCGCTCCTGCCAAACTCCCCCTGCTCCGTGCCATTCACGTGGTGTTTGGGATTCATTTTCATATTTTTCCTTTTTCACTTCCCCCACCCCCCCACTTTTTCTAGCCTCTTAATTCCTTCTTTCAGAGACATGCATTTGGATTCCCTCCCAAGCTGCAGGTTCAGTGCTGTGCCTCAGTTTTGCGAACTACTTTTCCTACTACCACAAAAAAAAAAAAAAGGATACATACACAGATATCTTCTATTTTCTTAAAATGGAGCAGCTGTGGTGCAACAAAAAAGGTTCTCAGACCAAAGCACTTTCAGTCTCTCATGTATTTGTCACATTTGAATCCCAGTCTTGGGTGAGCCAATGGACCACATCAGCATCTTGGGCAGGAGTGTGAAGTGTGCCTGAGCCCTAGCTGGTCTGCTCACTACTTGCCCCACCCTGCTTGGTGGAGTATGGTGTCTGCAAAAACTGGCAGTGAATATTCCAGGGCAAGACAGCCATAGTGCCTACTTTGGCTTACCCAAGTGTGGTCTTGTAAGAAAGGGAACATTTCCATTTTTCCTCCTTAGCTTTCTGTGTAACTTGTCTCACTACCAAAAAAAAAGTCCCAGGGCAAACTCTGAAAATCAGGCCTCTCAGGGACACAGAGGGGCTAGGACAGCTTGGTGGAACACTGAAATAAGGCACTTGCCCCTCTGACCTGCCGGGAGAAGGTTTTCCACATCTCAGCCTCCAGAGAGCTTACTCTACTTTAGCATGACTGGCAGCCTCTGTTCCAGGGATGCCCAGGACCAGAGAGTAAGCATACCTAGGGTGGATGAAGACCTGTCCTGCTTAGGGCTCTGCTGAGGCCATTGTCTCATATCTCTCTCATTAGTGAATCCAGTCTTCCTAATCTGTGGAAAACTATGGAGGTGTGGAAATATGGAAATCCAAATCTATGGATAACTGCCTTAATTTCCAGCAAGCAGGACTCATAGTTGTTTGGGTGAGCAGTGCTTGACCAGAGAAGTATCTTTGCTAAACCAAAAACTTGTGGGTTTTGGTGTTAGAAAGCAAGAGAGTGCCTGAAAAGTAGAACTATGGGTTTTGCCTGAAGAGTGAACAGGAGCATTTCCACAGTGATCATTTGCATCTGGGCTCCTTATATTGTCATTAGCTGAGAGCCAGGGGAGCTCAGAGTTCCCAGAGCCAGGCACAGGCTGAGTTGGATGCTCAGGGTCTTTCCCCTGCTGAAGCTGCAGTAGCTGTGACACTCTGCTAGTGCAGAGGCTCTTTGATATGTGCTGTGGTAGCACTTCCTGCCTCCTCTGCATAGCTGTAGACATCGTCTTGAGATAAAGAGCAAAAGTCTGCATACAGCTTGTTGCTGGCAATGAGTTGTTTCAGGTGTGCAGATGGATGGGGGCTGTTATGGCCATTTCATAGTCCACTCCCCATGTTACTGCCCATAGGGACCTGTTTAAGAACATGCCAGTGCAGCTTCGTGTGTATCAGGTACTGCCTTTGCTCTTCTTCCAGGTTTGAGCAGACCAGCAAAAGACATTTTTCAAAGCCCAGTGTCTTATTCAGTGACCTCTGTCAACTTCTGTTAAGCCTTTGTGATAGGTTATTTGTTACAGATAGACCTGTTACCTACTGTGCCTCGAGTTGCTTTCCTTGCCAACACAGCACAATGAATGCTTTATTTCAGGGAGAGTGGCAGTGAGAAATAGAAAAGGAGATGGGAGCTGAAAAGAACCGAAGTTAAACTGTCCAGTGACTCTTGCACTGAAACCCTTCTCTCAGAAGGCACAACAGAGCTAAAATTTTCCTCTCTTCTACCAATCCTGCTTGTAGGCAAACCATGTATCTCAGAATAAAACTCACTTTTTACAGGATTTTCAGAACGATCCTTTTATCTCACAGGCAGATCCTTACTGTTGGGCCTAATGTCACCCTATAAGGGTATGTAAATGCTTAAGCTTACTTTGGAATAGCAGTCATTCATATTTAAGAAATCTAAAAGATGGGAATCTGTATAGAAAATGTTATAAGATGGATAACTGAAAGTGATTCAACCAAAATTAAGCCACTGGTTTGTTCACAGACATTGTCCCCACCTTTCCTTCCTTTGTTCCTCCCTTCCTACTCCCAAGCTAGCTAAACATAGGAGAGAAGCTGTTTCTCATTTTAAGAAACAGTTTGTCCAATAATAGAAAAAAGGAGTCCCACCCTCTTTCAATGAAGAGCAGAGGCAATTTTCCCAGTCCTGTTTGCACATAAATTCTACACACAGGAAGAAATATCACAAAACAAGACAAAGCCGAACAAAACAATATGCTTCAGCAGCCAAGCAGAGAGTGGGGATCAGTATCCTCATATTGCACCTCTGAGGGATGCAGCAGAAATTCTTAGAGCTTATGGTTGGTTGAACCTTTTCCTCAAGTGTTCATTCATTGTGGAGCTGCCTGAGAGGAGTCAAGTCAGCAGCCCTGTGCTGGGAGCTTGGCACCGCCGCACTCGGCCCTTAAAGAGACCATTGTGTTTAATCTTGTGGCATGTCATTTATTATTCCTGCGTTTGCTTCCACGGCTGTGGGCACCTCACACACTCCCCTTACCCACGTCACTGGGTGTGTTTACTCTAACAGAAGTGGTAGGTTTCCACCACTCTCTTTAACTCTTGCCTTTTCCCTCTTCTGCCACTTAGCCTCATCAACAAACATCCTCTTCATCCTCCAGACTATGAATTACAGAATTCTGTCAGTTGCCTTCACTGCAGAGAAGGGCAGCCAAAACAGATCGTGATCTTCAAAGTGTTTTCATGCGTCTTGATCTAGCTGCAGATGTGTTAGCCATCAATTGCAATAGGCTAAGGAGAGAGTATACACCTTTGACAGTTCTGTAATAGACCTCATTTATGCAGCTGAATTTGGCCTGTAGTTCATTCAACACCTGAGAAGAAAAATTGTTTACAGAGTCTTACTTTTTTTTTTAGTTTGGGTTCTGCAAGTAGAACAGCTGACAGTTTCCAGAGCAGCATCTTTTGCTTAGTGGGTCATGCATCCTAGGTAATCTAAGGCATGCAGAGACTACAAATTGCACTTTTCCACCTTTTATCTAATAGACTTTAAATGGCGTTAAAGGAAACCTCAGACAGAAGTTTCAAATCCCAGGTTGACTTTACTCAGAGAGAGCTTGAAAGCTTTACTTTTGTCTCAACTAGTGTAGAAAGTTGGGACCATGGGCACTGTAATCTGCATTTGATCTAGAGAGTATCCATTTCAGTTCCCTTTCTTTCAGACAGTTTCTGACACATGGCATCAGCAGAGTCTGCTGAGCCTTTTCCTGCAGTATGTTCCAGCTAAAATCCCCAGGCAGCAATCATTTGGGTCAGGCTTCTTTTTGCTCTGACCTGCTGACTGCTGAGATAGCACTTTGTTTAATACACAGAAGATGCTAAAACATCCGGTTTTCCGTGATTTTACATGAGATGCTTTCTACTGCTCTCATGAGCCCAAGGTTAAGAGGAATTTAAGCTTCTTGACAACAAATGTGGGTTTTTTTTAATTTGCTTGTACAGAACACTAACACAGTGGGGGCCTGACCCTGGCTTCAACTTCCAGACATCCCAGTATTGCTAGCAAGGCTTGACACAAAAGCTGAACTGAGTTTTTCCAATCAACAATTAGTTGTAGAGAAGCACTCTTTACTTGAAGTGGGGCTGTCACAGCACAGGGAGCCAGGAGAAAGGAGCTGCTGCACAGAGACCACAGGTGCTTTTGGATTTTGAGGAGGGCACCACTACACCTATCATGTAGTTCATTTAACAAAGGAGAGAAACGGACGCTTCCAATCTTGGTCTTATAAAAGAAGCTGCTAGCTGCCAGTATCTTCATTTTATGAAGTGCAGCTGATTTCTATAATAAAACAATTTTTTTTCCTATCTAGCATCAGGTAGTCTTTCCCCTGCCTTTACAGAACTTGAATTTGTAGTTCTGCATCTATTGCCCTCCCTTTTTTTTTTTTCTTTTCCTTTATATTTCAGGAATATAAAGGAATTTCTGTGCAACTTACCAGTTGTGAGAACAAGTTCCAAGACAATTTTCTCATTGCCCTTTCTCCATTGCTGACTTGTCTAGGAAATGGTCAAGGTTTTTTAAAATATAGTGATTCAAAAGCACATTGCTGTGCTTTTGTCTTCTCGTATCAGATCTTAGTGCTTACTTGGTGCCAGTTCTCTGTTGAGTGGATGGATCCATGCCTCGTCAGAGCAAGTCCAATTAATTTCATGTAACTGTCCCCACTCTCTGAGCTGATGAGACCAATAAGAAGGAGTATTGATGCATGGGCTACAATGCCCATAGGATCAAAAAATTATTCAGATTTGTCAAATCCATGGAGATAAGGCCCACAAGTGTTGAAGGGTGTCTTTGATCAGAACTTCTTTCCGTGTGTAAAAAAGGAGAGAATACCGTCCTGATCACCACAGCAGGTTAAAGGTACCTCTGTGGTTTCCCAAAGCTTTACTTCTGTGGTAACAATTTCATTTTTCTCAAGGCTGATTCTGCTGACACGTGAAAGTGGCTGTGACACTGTTTCTGAAGCTTATACTAAGCAATCCTTTGTGGGAAGAATGAAGTCAGGGAAAACACAGAAGGTTTGCTTAGCAGGAGCAGTGCCTTTGCTGCTGGCACCAAGCAACAGGCTTAGTGTTTCTGGTCCCAGTGCTTATTTGGAGGAATATTTTGCCTGCCTCACTGCTCCATCAGTGACTGGTGCTGGTGGCATGGCTCTGGGCTATTTAAAAGGCCTTGGGGAAATGGCTGTGAAACAAGTGGCAACCAATTAGTGTAATTCACATACTGGTGCCTGAGTTAACACCGACAATGAGAATCTGAAGCTGTTTGCAGCAAAGAAGTTCTTGAAGCACATCCAGACAGTGTTAACACGCTGCATGCCAGGTGGTGAGAAGGTCACTGGGACAGAGATAATGAGCAACTGGAAAAAAAAATTCACATGGGAACTTTCATCTGCTCTAATTCTACCACCATTTCAGCTTTGTTCTGAGAACTGCTTTGCTAATCAAGGTTTTCAAATACCTTTAAACACCAAAATATAGACGAATACGGATTTATCATTGATTTAGCCTGCTTGGTTTGTGCCTCCCCCACCCAGCTGTAATCGTGCTCCTTTAAACAGCTCTTCTGTGAAAGTCTTCTTTAAGTTGCACAGGCTCTAGTCCCATTAGTAGACTTCCTCTGTGAAAGACTCGCTAGAAAGAAGTGTGAAAGTTAAGAGATTAACTTGAATATTCAGATTGGGCAGGGGCTTTTGTTTTCTGAGCTTCATGGACTCCGTAAGCAGCCTGGTTGATACAGCAAGAGCATAGAGGTAGTGCTCAAGAAAAGACCACTGGTTTTAACTGTGCTTAAATAATAGTTTTACAGTCCTGCCAAGCATGGACAAAAATTGCTCCCTGCTTTATCTATATTCTGTTATCTTAGTATTGTTGACTGATGAGCTGAGTAGACGTACATCAGAGGGAATGGTGGGCCCCAGTGCTGCTGTTTACACGGGAGTTCAGAATGGCAATCCTGCTTTTCCGAGCCAATGCTTAATTTGTACCGACCTTACTAATGCTGCTGATGAAAGGCAGAGCCAGTGTTTCTCATACATTTGAAAGCTGATCTCCCATTCAGAGAAGAGGAAACTGATCTCGTGCACCCCATTTCAACACTGCATGTCTTGGGAAATGCAAGTTCACCTACCTTTTATGTGACATCTGAGCTTATCCCCTTTCCATCCACCAGTCAGCCCTGCACACAATCTGCTACACTGAGCAAGGTCAAATGAAAGTCTCTGTCTCGAGGAAGCACAGAAATAATGGGAAAACATCAGTGTGTCAACAGGGAAAGATATCACAAGTGAGGGATGATAAAAAAAAAAAAGTTCTGATATGTCCAAAGAGGAGGATAAATATAACAGATAAAACCACTAAACTGTACTTGATGCTCTTCCTTTGACATAGGAAAGATAAATCATTAAGACAGCTGCATATCCTTTTTGGTGGATTAGCACCATTTCAGTTTGTGTACTGCATCCAAATATTTCAGCTTGAACACTCCAGATCCAGGGCTCTGTATATTTTTTCAAGTGCTTACAGTTAGGTTATAACCATCTCTGCTGAAAATCAGGCAGTCATGGAGCAGTTGTTTTCAACACATCTGGAAATATCACCAGAGCCAAGAAATGAAATCTTCATGGCCTTTTTGAGGGGTCCAAGAATGTTAGTACAGACAGCCTGCCTACTTTCCATTGAATACCTTGGCCAGTTACTCAGAACTGTGGATGTGCCATAGAGGCCTGCAAAGAAAGAGGAAAGGGAGGTAATTCCATCTGTGAGAGGAGGAGGTACTTATTAGTAACACATCACAGCCAACAATCTTACATCAGCTCAGAGCTGCCTTAAAACTTGATAGCAGAGGTACTGCTGGGGGGAAAACCCCAACAGGACAGAAGTCAGGGCAAACTGCAAAGCCTGCCTGAAACACTGGGCAAATGCTTGGGGGTAGAGTTGTGTGAAGTTCCTTGCATTAATGGTACTGCTCCACTTGACATAATCAAGCAAAATGCATCTAAGAGTGCTTAAACTATGTTGACACAAGTCAAAGGCACTCCTTGGCTGCCCTAAGACTCCCCTTAAGTTCCACACAGAGGCTCTTTATGGTGCTGTTTGATACCTACATTCTTACATTCTTTGGCCCACAGAGATGGGCACTTCTTTCCTCATGGCACAGACATGACCCCACTTGGGGTCACTGGGCACATTATTTTTTTTAAATTATATTTTTCTCTTCAAGATCTTTCTACAGAAGGTAGAACTCAGAGGAACCGTGTTCTTTGAAGTTGTTTTGGAGGGTTGTTTTTTTTTTTTTTTTTGTGGTGGTGGTTTTGAGGCAGCAGTGTTTTACCTAGCTACTGCTATGCTGTGCTGTGCCCCTGAAGAGGTTTTCAGAGTGAGAAGGCACAAAGCTACACACAAAGACGAGTCTCGTAGCTCAAAACCTGTGACATTTTGTCAACTTGTATTTTAGATAGTTTTTCTTACCAGGTGGTCTACAGATCCATCACTTTAAGGACACCTGCAGGTGTCAGCTAAAAAAGGCCAGGCCACTGTCTTTACACTAATGGGATCTACACCTCCATGGAAAGTTTTTTTGGGACCCCACAAATGTAAAAACGTTTGGGAAAAACTACTCTGGATTACTCACTCCTTGTGAGTCTTGTTCAGGTTTATTTTTAATGGCTGCTAGCTGGCTGTAGCAGTACACAGAGCACATTTATAGGGAGATCAGTGTCAAGAGATGAAGGTACAAGCCCCTCATTCACAGGAAGAGGACCTCAGTGCCAGGAGCAGAACTCTCCTGACTTCTGTCTGTTCAGGTGACTAGGCCGTATAAAGAGCTTCTATCTGACCCACTGTTGCTGGAAAATTTCTCACTAGCAGTGTTGCTAATGCATAAACCTCTCATTTTTCCACCTTGGGACAGAGGATGGTTTATGGTTTATGGATGCTGTATGGTTTTCCATGTTATTTTGATTTCCTGCACACTTCTTTTTTAAATTCATTTTTTTATTTCTTATCACTTAGCATGTGCTTGAAGGTACAGAAAAATCCTGGCTCATTTGTTGATTTTCTATTCTTGCCTTTGTTTCTCCCCAGAATCTTATGGCAAGAGCCCTGTACGACAATGTCCCCGAGTGTGCAGAGGAGTTGGCCTTCCGCAAGGGAGACATCCTGACGGTGATAGAGCAGAACACCGAGGGGCTGGAGGGATGGTGGCTCTGCTCCTTACACGGCCGCCAAGGCATCGTCCCAGGAAACCGTGTGAAGCTCCTGATAGGTCCCGTGGTGCAGGACACTCCTTCTGCCCAGGATGTGCCCAGCTCAGGATTGATGAACCAGCCCCTCAACCACCAAAAGATCTACCAAGTGCCAAGCTCGCACGCCTCAGCACGGGACCCTGTCTACCAAGTGCCACCCTCCCACCTCAATCAGGGAATTTACCAGATACCCACTGGTCATGGTCTGGTGGGACAAGATATTTACCAGGTGCCACCTTCCATGCAGAGGTGCATTGATGGTCCAGCTGTGACTAACAAGGTGTGTGCATTTGCTTTTACTTCATAGCTCCAAAGCAGCTCACTTGTGCTGAGAGAAGTACGTGATTCAGGTTCCTTCCAGGCTGAAGCACATTTGGCCTGTGGCACTCTCACACTGTGTGTTCAAAAGAGCTGCTGCAGCAAGATGAACTCTCCCACTTATTAATGAACAGTTACATCATCTGCCCAAGTAATTTTTGTTTAATTAAAAATTATATACTGTCTTGCTGGAACAGTCCAGGGGGTCTAAACTACAAAGAGGAATCATTGATTGATGTGACAAGGGCCATACTTTTAAGAGTGAGGAAACAAGAGGATGATGATAATGAGGGATGTTTTAATACTAAACCTAAAGCTTTTAAGAGTGCACTTGATGTTTATCTACAGTTAAATTTCTTGGTCGAAAGTGAGAGCGGCAGCAGCTCCATGTTGCAGCCATTACTGCATCATGTGGGTCCTCCCTTATTCCTGCTGTTCTTATTAAGTTTCCCCATCTTCTGGCACTCCGTCATTTTACCTTCACAGGATAACTGCCAGGTACCCTGGTGACTGAAAAAGATTAAGGAAGATACCCAAGGAAGGAAGTACTGCAAAGCCAAAAAGAAATTCTTTCAGTCCCTCCATTCCCAGTTCAACAGCTCCAGATATGAGCATCCTCCTTACCTTTAGAGCTTAAAGCACAGCATTAATATTCGATTTATGTCAGCAGATGATGGCTCTCTCAGGAAGTTCTTTACTGGTTTAAACTTTCATCTAATTTAGATTGGCAAGACCATCTGTTTTGTGGTTTCCCCCCCCATCACCCACAAGTTAGCCTTTTTCATATCAGGCCTTTGGAAGACATCTTCTAATGCTTTTATTTCCTTGTTATAATTTCATTTTCCTTGATAAGAATAAATGCGTTTTTTGCCTTCTGAGCAAGAGAGAAAGATCTGTGAAACCATTCCAAGTCAGTTTATAAAGAGGTTTGCTTGCTCAGCTTTTCCTTAGTTATGCTTTATAGGCTGTGCAGAAAGATAATATGAGAAAATTGCACTTGCTGCACTGGCAGAGATAGGAGCTTTGTTGGAACAATTATGTGGGTTTTCTTGATAAGCCCCGTGTATTTTCTCTCATTTTCTTCTTTTCATATAGACTACATACATTGAAATCTTTTCCTGGGACAGTATTGTTTGTCTATCCACAGTGGATACCCTCCAAGGTAGTTAGTGAGCACCTGGTAAATAGCCTGTTGATGGGGCAGCACAGAAGACATCCCATTTTAGGATATGGCTGTAGAAAACATTTTACAGCACTGTTCAGAGGTGCCTCAGTTATCCAGCTTGGGCACAGGAGATGCACCAGCAGATCTGCACTGAGGTCTGTAGGAAAGCCCAAGGTATTAGTTTGGAATGAGCACTATGTACCTTCATTTTAGTACCTGCCTTGCCTAAATACTATAAGGATCGTTTGTTTAGCATAATGAATAATGTGTTTCTACTCAGAAATTTTCTGTTTTCTCAGAAATTTAATGTGTTTCTACACAGAATTTTCCAACTGATTAGAGGTTTCTTCTCCCTCCTCCCACTCTCTCCAGCTCCAATGAAAATAACAGGACATTCTGCATAAACCTGTTGGCTGCTAGGACTGTGTTAAAACCCTTGAAACACTAAGAGACTGAAATCTTTGTTTTCGTCTAAGTGCAAAGTTCTTGTTGAGATACAAAAATCAGAGGCTTTAAAGCACCTGTTTTCTCCAAGTTTCTGCCTAGATTTTTTTTCAGCAACCTGGATTATGATTTTTTCTGAATTCAAGTCACCCTTAGAAAATTATCTTTGTTGGAGATGTGCCTTGTTTTCATTTAATTCCTTGCAACCCATGAAAGGCCAGCTGTGCTGATCACTGTAAAATAACTAAACATGCACATTTATAAAGCATTTAATCCTCAATCAAAGTAAATTCCAATACTTAGCCCCTAGCCAATATTTGCTACTTGCTTTAGTCCTGACTTAAATTTATTTAGCCTAGGAGTCCTTAGTCTCAATATTCACTGTGTTGTATTAGTGGCTGGCAAACATAATGGCAGCATCCTACTTTAATCAGAGGTAGATATATATCTCTTGCTCCTTGGACCTGCTCAGTTCTACACTAAAAGGAGCCCGTTGGAATTGAAACCGTGTCAGGCAAGAGACAACTTACTAGTGAAGGAGGTGTCTGAGGTAAAACTGCTCCATTCTTTATCATCCCATTCTTGCTAAGCTGCTTTTTTACAGCTACAGCTGCAACTCTCTGCTAATGCCTCTGTGAAAGAAAAGCCTAATTAAAGGGAAGCACTTTAGCACTTGTCTCCTTTGTATGAGGAAACAGTCTGCCCTCCAAATCCTCCTCCCCTAGGGATCAATAAAAACAATCCTTAATATTAAGAAAAGCTGGGTATCTTGAAGGTTTGATTTGAGGTCTCTTTGTTTTGTCTTCCAAAATTAATAATATCTTTTCTCAGATTTGTGGCACCTGCTTCAAAGGCTTAAATGAGCCACTCTGCCTCCTTCCATCAGCAGAATCAGCTGGTCAGCAAGCTGTGTATTTTGGTAATCTTAAGGATGTTGAAGGGTTTTGCTGCAAGTTCTTGCTGTATGCAAGTCTTCTCCCTTCCCTCAGCAGGGGGTAGAGAAAACTGTGTCCTCTGGACTCCACTCTAAGCAGGACCAGCAGCAGTTTCTGTGTTATCCCTTTGTGCACGTGTGTGCTTGCTTCCCTTGTGCAAACGTGTGGCTTGGCTGCCATACAGGTTTTGCAGGCAGGGCTTAGGAGCTGCTGTCAGGCAGGAATTGTCTAGCCTGGAGCAGCAGTAAATCAACAGCAGGCATGTTATTAAGTGGTGCTGAGGTAAGGCATCTCCTTAGCCAGCAAGGCAAAGCCAGTCAAAAAGGAGTCCTGAGGCAGGTAATTACAGTGATTAATTGATTCTGGCCAAACTGGTTGCTGACACCAGAGCTGTATTGGCTCCCTCTATCAAATGAAAATAGCACCTTCTAGAACTCACTCTACCAATGGCAGAGATAAGGAGAGGTGGTTTAAAATTAGCCTTGGTTAGCCCCAGGCTTTTGTAGCTCTGCTGCAAGTTCAGTCACAAAACGATTCCATCCCAAACCGTGGAGAGAGTCTGAGGAGCGTAAAGAGGTGAAGGCTGTATCTTAGAATTTATTCCCTCTTTCTGTGCTCTTCCTTGGAACTTACTCTCTTTTGCTGCAGCCAGCAAAGAAATAGAACCTTCAGACAAATCTGACATTCAGGAAACCTGCATTTTATCCTTGTTGCATAATTCTGCATGGTCTTGAGTGGTGCTTTTGCATCTCATCTGCAAACTATGAGGGTTAATCATGAGTGAACTCATTCTGTACAGATTGCTTTGAGAGCATCTTTTGGCTGTCAAAGCAAAGATTCTTTTGCATCGGTGATTAATTATTGGTTCACACCTAAGCTTTAAAGTAGGGAAAGCTACACATGAAAAAAAAAGTCCCTGCCATAATTTAAACACTCATTTTCTGGTTCAGTGTTTCCCCTAGCTGATCTGTTGTGCTGTCCCTGCCATCCTGAAAATAGCATTGACCAAAAAAATTAAGGGAATTATTTCCTTATTGGAAAACAGCTTTCTGTAGGAACCAGTAGCCCTCAGGAGAACTGTTGATCAAGGAAACTGTGCACAAAACAGAATGAGACTGATGTTTGACCAGGGAAGAGACTGCACTGTGGGAGTTACCAGCCCTGAACTACAGCTCCCACAAGGCACAGAATAATTCAGGCAAATAGAGATTAATGCCAGTTTGGAACAAATCACCTTTTTTGTTTGTTGGTCTGTTTGAACTGGAATGCTGCGGTTCAGGAAACACTCAGATTTATCCACGTTTTAAAAGTGGATAGAGTGGAATAGGGAAGGAACTCATCTTCATCCCTGGCCTATTTCCAAGTATAAACATGTCCTTGACAAATCAAGGGTTTCACACCCCCACCATCCTACTATCTCTGCCTTTATCGAGAGGTCACTGCCTTCAGCAGGAGGTTTGGGTAAACCATGGCTATGGGAACGGACCTTGTTCTCTGGTTTTTATTTATGTTAAGGGTCATGCTGGTTCAGTGCACGAGAAAGTAGAAACACCACCCCACAAGCAGCACCACCCTGACAATTCTGGCACAGACTTCAGTAGCAGGAACCAGTTAGCCACATTATGACATTTTTCCTTCCAATTATACAAGTACTGTCCTAGCTGGGAGGAAACAAATGGCTCCTTATAATGTTTGTTCCAGAAATAAGCCTGCCTTTACATTATTGTCTTCTTTTCCTTGCCCATTTTCACATTTATGAAGTAAGAAGAGAAAGATATTAAGCACAGTAAAGAGTTGTGTGACAGATTATTTTGTTATCAGAAAGAATGGGATCATATCTAGTGTTCTGCAGTTTGTTGGTAAAATGTATTTACATTCCAAGATAATGCCCCCATTTACCCTCAGGCCTGAAATACCAGTTTCCTGTGATGGGGTTTCCATAAATGGCCCAAGCAGTGATCATATAGTCCCTCTTTTCTTCTGCTTTCACATTACAAACTCTACTTTTGGGGACTTGTATCCCTCGTAACAAAATATTGCTTCAGTGTTAAAAGTGCTGAACACACAGGAAGTTTGCTGAGTGCAGCAGGAATGGTAACACATACCTCAACACTCAGAGCTTGCTTTCACAGAGTGTGCTCTAATGGATGAAAATACCTCAAATTAAATGCAAGCTCAGTGGTTAAGACAGCACACAGCCGTTTTCTTAGGCTCGGGAGTTTCCCTTGTAACTTGCCATGTGACGTTAATAGGAGAACAACCATTTTACTGATAAAAAGTCCGTGCAGTTAATCCCTCATCCACAAGGCAGAGTAAGCAGTAGTTAGTCACTGATGTGATCTGTAGAGAAGTATTTAGAGAAAAAGGCTGCATTTTATTAGGCTGAGCAAATATATGAGCTCAGTATTGCTCCCTGTTCCTCCCTGAGCACAGGGCTCTTTTTCATCAGTTCTATTTGTAGACCAGAGGCCTGCATTTTTCCCCTGGAGTACCAGAAAAAAGGGCCAGTCCTGCAATCTCATCCAATAACTGAGGTCTCCAGGGACACAAAGCTGTCTGCACAAGAGCAGGATCAAACCTTTGCTAAAAATAGTAAAACAATAGTAATAGTAATAAAATAAAAATGCAAGCTTATGGCCTCTTTCTTGGTGGTTAGAGACCTAACTGAACCTTTGGTTATGTCTGGAACAAAACACCAAATTCATGTAATCTAAATTGCCCTCTAAGTACTAAAAACTAAGCATAGCATCAGAGCATTTTAGAAAAAAAAAATCCTCATGAGTGGAAAACTGATTATTCAGAAAGTGAATCTCATCATAAGGAGGAAGTGTGGTTTCTGGAGATAGGAAATGGGTAGATGAAGATAGGTTACTGGCCATCAGAAAATACAGTTCCAGTAAAATGTAAAGTCTTGGCAGGCGTTCTATGATTTTTTAGATGTTTTGATTTGGAGGATGACTAATTAGCATCAGAATATCATCATTCCATATGTTTGCATGAAACATTTCAGTTTTTCTTTTTTTATATACCAGTGGCAGTATAGCATTTTTTTTACATGTATCTAAATTAATCTTTCTCCCCAAACAGACTGTTAAAATGGGAGCAAAGTGAAATTAAGGTAGTTAAGTTCCTAGGAGACAGGAACCTTCCATAAGCCAGTCCATCCCTAATCCTTAAAAGACAGTAATATATTCCCAATGGGTCTTATCATCACAACTTTTACATGTGCACAGTCAGAGGTCTGGTATAATTATTATACAGATACAACAAAAAATTCAGGATGGAATTTATATCTATTTAAAAGGTGTCTGTGCCTTCCATAAACTTGCCAAAGCAAGCTGTGCTAATCTAAACACCACTTACTAGAAGCACTTGTCTGTACAGCTGCCCTGAGATACCCATACAGAAATGGAGCCAATACTTGTGAGCCAGAGAACCACTACAAATCAAATCAAATCAAATCAAGCTTCCTCATGGAAGGTTTTATTTGCCCCTCTCTCTCTGAGCAGCATAGTTCCCAACTTTAATGATTTAGGGGCATTTCCATTGTTTCTGCCCAAGTGTACCTCTGAGAACACTCTTGTGGAATTCAAACTCTCTGGCAGTGCTTCGTCTCAACCATTTTTTTGCCCACTGGGAAATGCCGATTCACAAAAACTGAAATTGTTGACAGAGAAGGATCTGTTCTGAGAAATGTCTTAAAGAAAGGGAAACAAGAAGTCATGGAAATACCCTGTTACAACAATTCCCAAATGAAGCTTCCTCCTCCCCAGTCTAGAAATTCAATATAGGAGGAAAGAAATAACAGAAAAAAGATGAAGCACCTCAGAAGAATTAAAATTATTTGTATGTACTGAACCAAACTGATTTCTGTTTGTGATTTGTGATATTTAGGATTTCATGTCATTCACAACAAGACACTCTCTGTCCTACCTGTCTTAAACCTCATCCTTTTTCTTTATTTCTTCTCCTCTGCCAAACTTGCCCTAAATTTGGGCATCTGTCTTTGAAAAGTGACAGTCACAGTATTACCAGCACAGAAAACAAGCACTGGTTTGCAATTGGTTCTTCATGTAACAACTTTTTTACAGTGGGGAGACTAGACAGGCTGAGATGGCCAAAGCAAGATACTCCTTTTTATCATGGACAAGAGACCTGAATGCTGAGGTGCTGAGTTTTGCCACATACTTTTCATTTATTAAAACTGCAGCTCAGATCTGATCACAGTTTTCCAGAGAATGTTTTAGCAGACACGCATATTTCTACATAAACTAACACACAATAATTGTGGGGAGGATTTTTTCTCTGTAAGACCCATCCATAGACATTATTTCATAGTTCATGCCTGTTCTATCACCAGTCCTGTAACACATCAGCTTTTTAGCTCCGTTGGCCAATGCATGCAAAAATGATGATGTCTCTGTCTGCCTAAATATGAGTGATTGTCATGGAGATGATGTGACACTGGTAAAACTGTTATCAAGAATGTTGGACAACTATCCTCTTCACACTCCTCTTAAAAATGCTGATAATTTAATAGTAATGGTATGATTTGCTCATCTCTCTTGTTATCTTTCTCTCCTCTCAAAAATGGGACATTCTCAGAAGTGTTGGTTT
Source organism: Argya squamiceps (assembly GCA_037834095.1). Classification (NCBI taxonomy): domain Eukaryota; kingdom Metazoa; phylum Chordata; class Aves; order Passeriformes; family Leiothrichidae; genus Argya; species Argya squamiceps. Next base: position 64,445,238 of record JBBMKD010000102.1, read on the forward strand.
GACTATCTTTAATTACATTTTGTAAGCAAGAATGACTCTTACCAGAATCTTGGAAATACCCCTTCCCAGTCAGCCTTGCAGTTCAAGGCCAGCCAGCACCCAGCCTGTTCCACTGAAGCAAGGAGAAATGTTGCTCATCACACAGCTGGCAGCAAGCCCTAGGGCCGATGTGAGAGGGAGCAGGATCATGTCACAAAAACATCATAAAATAAAGATAAAAAAATACCCAGTCAAATCTCACCAGTGACAAAGCTGTTGAACTTTTTTTTGTGCTTTGTACAGCTCGTTAGGGAAGATCTGGAGATGCAGACCTTTTCATCTGCATTTAAGTTTGCAATCATGAACATCAGTGAGAAAAAATTCAACACTGTCATATAAAGCTACAGCTAATGCAATTTCAGCACTATTCCACCACACTTTATACAGCCCTGTTGTTTTATACATCTCAGAGCTTAGAACATTTATGTAACTTTATTTTATTTTTTTTAATTGTTTGGAAAGACAATAAACCTGCTCTTCAGATTTAGAAAAAGTACAAAACTGAAAAAACAGTGTAATGACCCTGTTTTTGTGTAGTGATTTATGGAATAGGTCACACCAGAAGTTAAAAAGTCAGGATTAGGTTAGCAGGTGGTTGCAAAGGAGTTGTGATGTCACATATTTTATCTTAAATTAGTTTCACAACTTCTACTCTATATCTTCAAGGCTCACAACCCAAAACTTATACAAGTCTTGTTGAAATAATACAACCTCAAAATTATGACACCCATTTTCACTACATACTGTTGTTTACATGATAATACTACAAGACTGAGCATCTACTGGTGAGGCACTTCATAGGCACATTTAGAAGTTTTTGTTTAAATGCCTGAACCTGCAGAGTTAAGCATTTTTAATTTAACATGCCATGAATAAGTGACATCTGGACCTGCTTTAGCTTTTGAGAGCATTTACAGCAGAATCTTCATGAGTGTAGGTCTTGGACAGCAAATGGAGATAAAATGTAGGAGAAAATAAGCAGGTTTTTTGAAGATGAAAGCAGCAACAACAAAAAAAAATCAGTTCTGTATCAGGGTAGTATTTCTCATGTGTTCTTATCTTCACAGATCTGAATATTCTAAGAAATCTGAGCAGTGAACACCCCCTCAAGGACAAGCAGAGGTGTCAAAACCCGCCTTGGTGCCGCATTTCTTTCTGCCGTGTGCTAAGGCTGATAACTTGCTCAGCCCAGAAAATCAATACAGTAATTTCTGTCAGTTTCCTCTTGCCAGGCAGAGGCATTTGGGCCTTAGCACTAGACACAACTCATAGTTGAGCTACAAGTCCAGTGCATCAGAAGAAATGCCTCTACAGACTTCCTCCCCTCTCTTCCAGCTTGTGGGACTTGATCAAAGCTCTCCAACAGTTCAGTCTTGGCAGAAAATACTACCAGAACTTTTTATAGTGGCCCAATGTTCATACATTATTTGGATTAAAATAAAGTGTTGTGAGTTCATAATCTAAGACCTATGGCGACTTACAAACCCAAACATTGATAAGAATATCCTTAGCACATGTGAAACTCCAACCTTTACTGGTTGGCAGCAGGGAAATACACTGTGTGTTATTGTATAGAGCAAATAGATACATAAAAATATGACTGCTTGGGTTTTTTTCAGAGCAAGCAACAGAAAGTGATACAGTAGGTATTACTGTCAGGAAATTTATTATCAGTCACTGGAAATCCTGATGCAGTTTGCAGAAGACACAAGTGGAAATACTACGTGCTTTTTGTAAAAATGACAAGTTTTAGCCAGCTAGCCAGGTTCTTTCAAATACCCAAATTACCTTAGAGACTCTGTTTTTCAACCTAACCTTCCTGCAGTTCAGCTTAGCCAGTGAACCTTTCCCAAGGGGAAGAAAAACCCTCAAAACATTTACAGAGACACACATGGCTTACTAAGTACATGCAGCAGAACAGAAAGAAGGGCCAAGAGGTCTGATCTGACATCATTCAATGGCTCCTGCCACTGCCTTGCAAAAGTCTAGGAGTTCAAGAGTATAGGGAATTTTCTCCCCTTAATTCTCTCCAATATTTCCCAATATTCTCTTTGTCTATTTTATACTTGTTACAAGCCTAAGAGAGCCCAGGTGGCTGTTACATATCCGCTTAAGGGGCTCAGCAACTGAATTTCAACAATTAGAGCTTCATATTAAATTTAAAGAAATAATTTACAACAGTTAACAGACATGACTTTTTTTTTTTTTTCCCTTACACTTTGATTCATTTTTCCCACATCCAGGCTTTATGCCAGCCCCCTTTCCTGCACCACCATTTGGCCTCCTCCAGGGCAGAACTCTTCCCAGGGTAAGCAGTGGATGGCAGTAGCTCATCAGTGGGGTGAAATATGTCTTAATACAGTTCTTTGTCCCGATTTAAAATACATGCCCCTTCTTTCCTGCCTTCAAAAAGCACTATTTAAAATCTATTTAAAAAGCAGTCAGCAGGCATCATCTTGGGGTTGAGAGGCCATACCAGGAAATACCAAGCTGCCCTTTTTAGCTCCCCTCTGCCTGTGGTTTGGGTGGGGCAGAGTGTTGCAGAGGTGCAACCTACCTCTGACCTGTTCTGTCACCTGTAAAACTCACTTGTTTCCCATCATTCTTCATATCAGGAATTGCAGTTTGTGAGAACAGGCCAAATTCCGCCCTCCACTGTACCACTATAAATTCAGAGTAACTTTGTTTGCTTCAGTAGGTTTATTTGCTCTTTGTCCTTGTGAAACAATGTAAACTATAGTGTTGTGTATCTGCTGTAAGCATGAGAATGGTCTTCTTGTTGCCGTAGTTAGGAATGTTCTCTGTTGCAGCCTAACATGCATTTTAATCCTGGAAGAAACAGAATGTTGGTTTTACCCCCCCTATATTTAGGGAAGTGGGATTTAATGAACCACAGGACTGGATATTTTGTGAAGTACATGCACATTCAGCTCTTTTTTTCTTGGTTAGGGACATGCCATTGGCATGGAAAAGGCCCAAGTAATTGCTTTTGGAAGAGCATGGTCTTCAGCAAGAATAGAACACTTTCTGCTCAGTTGTCTTTGTTTTGCAGTACTGAAGGTTTGAAGGCTCATTACATGTTTCACCAGAGCCAAAGCTGTTAGTTGCTCTGCACGGATTAAGTGGTTAACAATGTTTTGAGAATGTTGGGCTAGATAGTTTGTGGGAACGCCATCTGTTTCCTTTAACACGTAAACAAGGAAAATTGCTGGTTTGAAGTGCAGGATTATTTTTTTATACTTGGATGACCACAGGCATTCTTAGACGAGAAGAGGTAAAAGGAAAAAATAATCCTTGTGAGCTATGAAGTGCAATGACATTTGTTAGAAAATGAATTTGGAAGTGCCAGACAGTGCTGCAATCCTTGTTCTAGAAGTGGGTAATGTGGAACATTTCGTTTGGACTCACCTCCTTCCTTCTGAATTCATCTTCAAAAGTAAACTACCATCAAAAATAAAACCACAAAAAATTGTTCAACAGTGCATTGGGAGGGCTGAGCATCCCATTCAGAAGCAGCAAGTGGATTTAATTTATTTATGGGTAAATACTCAAAATCAAAAGTTACTTCTGACTGTGTTTGGTATCTTTAATACTTCATCTGCCCAGCTACCCCTTTCTTCCTCAGACAGAAGAAGCTGTGCAACCCCATGTCCTGATGTCCCATGTGAGGTCATGAGAGTAAGAACAAATGCCCTACATTTTCCCTTTGTCAAGTAGTGTGGGCATTCTTTTAATTATTGCTACAAAATGTTTACTCAAGATAAACTTTGGTGATGAGCTACTTCTGTTCTGAATTGATCAGGAACAAGGAGTCTAGACCATTTTTAGCTTAATGAAAAGTGTTGGAAGAAAAGAGGAGTGAAGGTACAATAGGAAACATTCTTGTATTCAGTGCAGACCAGATTATCATCTGCAGGGGATTTTGTTGTGAAATTGCTCATGACATTGTTACTGGATAATAATCCTCCATGCAGGAAAATATACCCAAGCCACTGGGAGAAAAAAGCTGTGTTTTTTCATGTTATCAGCAAACCTTGGTTGTTGCAGGGTTTTTTGAAGTCATATTTTCTGCCTTTCACATATCTTTTTGGAAAGCCTAAAGAGGAACAGACATAAAAACATCTGATGCATTTGTACTTGGAAAATAAATGCCACCTGCAAGTAGAGTTCACTGCTAAACCCAGCCCTGCAGACAGCCCAGGTCTTCTGTCCGCAGTTGCAATTGCAAGCAGACTTGAGTCATGAATACCCAGAAACAAGCATTTTATGCTTTAACCTCTCACTTTCTTTGACAATGGCTAGGCACACCCAGAGCAGGGTTTTGTTTTAATCAAATAAAGGAGTGACACTGCTTGACCACTGCTTGAGGTCTGGGGAAGAGCAAAAGTGTCTAGATGATATAAAAAGTCCTGCAGTGCTGAGTGAAACTGGCTTCCTTTGTGTGGTCCATCGAGCTTTAGTGTAGCTTTTTAGGATTGTATCACAGCACAGTAAATAAAACCAGCAGCCTTGTAATACTGTAAATCTTTCATGTGGCATCTGATACGTCAGGATTTTTTGAAGAGTGGGAAAGGCCTCTAAAGATGAGATGCAAGAGAAACTGCAGCTGCATGAAACTCCTGTATGCAAAGTGAGGGAGAATTTCTCTGCAAGTACTGGGCATGAGCAAGCTTCTCTTCCATGTATGTTCCAGGCTCCATGGTGCAAGGATATCATCTGCTTTGTGACCAGGGCTTCTTGTTACAAAAGCAAAATACCATGTTTACCTGTAAGGAGAACAAGTGGTGTTACCTGTGTGTGCTTAGGGACATGGCTTAGTGGTGGACTTGGCAGTGCTGGGTTTATGGTTGGACCCAGTAATCCTAAAGGTCTTTTCCAGCCTTCTGTGATTCTGTGCCTTATTACCTGTGCTGCTTGGATCAACTCCCTTTTTTATATTAGAGGCCTGTGACTTTGTTCATGGAGATCAGTTCTCTGAGCAAGATGAGAGTGTTGCTCATATCTTTTATATCTTTTATCACAGAATCACAGAATGAATTAGGTCGGAAAAGACCTTTGGGGTCATTAAGTGGAACCTGTGACCTAACACCTCCTCATCATGGCACTGAGTGCCATGTCCAGTCTTTTTTAAAAAATGTCCAGGGATGGTGACTCCACCACCTCCCTGGGCAGACAATTCCAGTGCCCAGTCACTCTTTCAGTGAAGAATTTTTTTCTACAGTCTAACCTAAACTTCCCCTCACACAGGTTAAGACTGTCTTGTTCTGTCAGTCGTTACCTAGAAGAGACCAACCCTCACCTGCCTACAACACCTTTTAGGGAGTTGCAGAGAGTGATAAGGTCTCCCCTGAGCCTCCTTTCATCCTGAAGGCGTTCAGTCCTTCAGTTTCTGGTGTAGAACAAAACTGAGCAAGTGGGTATAAAAATTTCACTCTGAACAACCAATATCTGTCTTTTTGGAGCCTGACACATCCTGCATTGTCCATCTAGGCAAAAAGGAGCAGGTGAAGCAGAGCCAAACTGCAGCAGTGCACCATTCCTCCTGCTTCCAGCGCTGCGTGGGGCCTCTGGCTGCCTGTCATGAACACCCTGTTGTTTCTTTTCCCTGGGATCATCAAGCAGTTTCCCAGCATACCAGCAAGCAGCCTCATGCCACAGTGTTCACAGCAGCAGAAGGGCTGGTGGAGATGGGCTACCCAGGAAACAGCCCTTTGTTTCATTGTTCTCCCAGAGGATCACTTTACCACACCGAATGACTCATTGAAGCAATTCCATAGTTGTAATTTTGGAGCCCTTGGAAGGAACCTCTGAATAAACATGGCTTAAAACCAAATCCTTCTGTTCTTGACTTGGGTAGAAAGCATTTGACTGGCAGTACACAGCTGGGGGGAAAAAAAGGATGCAAAATATATATGGCAAACTATTCTAGTCTGGTCAGTAGCCCTCACTGGGAGAAAAACCATGAAACAGCGATGAATTTTCTCTGGCAAACAGAATAATCCCAGAATAAATTGAGAGTGGCCTGGGAGGAATACTGTCTGGAGTGACCCATTATGGGAAGCTTCTAGTAACTTCAGAAAGAACTTCCTTAAAAGTTTTGCCCATAGATACCTTTTACAATGCAGTAGGTAACTCTGTGGGACTGGAATTGCCTGCCATAAATGTAATATTTTTAGATTCTTAAAAAAAACCCTCCTATGTATGTAAGCCCTATTAGCCACACGCCCAATTGAGCAGGAGCTCTCTCATAGGCAGTACTCTGGAGACTATCACTTCCAGTTCCTGTCCTCTGATGCTAATTCAAGGAAAAGCACTTGCAAAAGCCATGGCCTTCCCCCACCTGCCAGGGGTGACTGTTCCTCCTTTCCCCAGGGCCCACGCAGTCAGGGCAGGGGCTGGTGCTGCCTTGGGCTGCTCACTGAATCAGAGCTATACTTGTGCTGGTGAGGCACCCACCTGGGGGGAATCCAGTGGTTGTTTCATGGTACAGGGACAGAAACTACACAGCTAAATCTGGGAGGCAAGTGAAAGGAAGGAAAGCCTGTGTTGTTAACATAGCAGAGAAGAGGTAGGGGGCTGGCATGAGGGGCTTTCTCTGAAGATCTCAGTCAAGAAAAACTGTGAAATCCAGCCAGGATGCAAGGATTCGTAACAGCAAGAACTGCCACAGGATCCTTACTGAGTGTTTGGGTAGGAATGTTGTTGGAATGTCTCATATACATTTCTAAGAGAGTTAGGTAGCTCTGGTATAAAATTTTCCCCAGCTGAGTAGCCACATCTTATACGAGCCTATGTCATTTGCCATTTTGTGCTTTTGGGTTACAGTATCCTTATTTTTTTTCTTAGAGCTAAATAGCACCAGCAGAGGTTAAGATGTCAGTATTTCCACTACAAACCCAGTTCTCTTTTGGGGTTAAGTAACATTTTTTTATACCACACTGTACTGAAATTCTGCTGTGCAGATGCTGTCCAAGACTTAAGGCATTTATTTTTTCACCAGATTTTATTTGTGGTCATTATGGTAGTTAATGGTTTACAAAATGTCAAAAAATGTGAATTTTAAGCTTTCTTGTTTTTCAGAGGCTGTTACTGCATTATATACTTCAAGAATGGTTTGACATTTCCCATATCTTAGCCACTAACATAGAAAAACCAAGCAGAGACAGCAAAATTGACTGTCCTGCTTTGGAAGGTTTAAGCATGGCATTGCTATGTAAAGAATTTCCAAAGCCACACCTCGTACTCAGTTCTCCTCACCTCACATCACAGAGGATGATGTGCTATGGAGCACAGTAACACCCAGAGTCCTGCTGGAGTAGGTGGGAAATACCTCTACAAGCAAAGGCTTAAACATAGTATTTTAAGCCTCTGACAGTGAGTGGGGGCACTCACACCCAGTAGGAGGATCAGTGTACAGAGCCCCGATCTCAGCGAGTGGGTGCTGCAGCCATCACCTCATGTAGTCTGTGCTAATGGGAAGAGGTCAATGGGAGGAAAGGACCAAGCTCCCAGACCTGCACAGAGTCTGTGCTTGAGAAATAGAAGATAGAGTAGAGCACTAGCGAACAGTCATGTCAGAGCTGGTCTGGTAAGAAAAAAATGGTGCATTTGTAGCTACTGACACTGATTTTAGGGTATTCAGCTCTCAGAAGGGTGTGCAGACTGGTGTTACTAACATTGCCAATGAAGCATGAATGTTAACAGAGCTGGATTGTTTATACCTTGTGCAGTTACAGAGAGAACATGCCAAGATCCTCAGAGACTTAACATTTCCTCTTTTTCCTTTGCCCACAGGTAATAATACCAGTCAGGTCAGGACAAGGTTATGTTTATGAATTGCCTTCCAAACACCAGAAGGATGCCTACGATATCCCCCCCGTTCGCCCTCTCCAAGGGGTAGGTACCAATAAAAGTGCCAACAGGGCTGACAGAGCACAAAAGGTGATGAATTTCTGCCTGACTTTTATGAGCAAGGCAAGTTCTCTCATTTCAGAGAGAAAATATGTTTTAATTAGATGCTGTGGCTTATTCACAGATCACAGATGTATTTCAAAGTTTTATTTGATGTTGACTAAGATTTGGCAGCACACCAAACGCAAAAGTCCCATTTGTTCTCTCTGTTTTGATCAAAGAGTATATCTAAACAGAATAAACTTGCTGCCTGGGAACATTTTTTTTCCCTGTACTTTGTTGTTGCATAGTTGACAGTAATTCACTCAGTAAGGGTAAAATTATTGCCTAGATGAACAGCTGCTATGCAGGGAGTTGTTTTCACCACCTATTGACTGCACCGTGTCACTGAGCTTGAAATATATCTTTGTTTTGGGGAGCACCCTTAGCAGTCAGTCCCCCAGACCACAGACTTGTAGAGTGGGTGCTGGCAGGACCTGGAACTCAACCACCCTGGATGTAAGGGTGTGATCAGTTCTGGTCACATGTGCTCCCCTGTTCACCCCAAGAGGTTTCTGTAATAGACTGACCCTGACTTACCTCTCAGGGGGGAAGTCAGCTGTGACTTCATTCCTTCAGCCTGTTGTCCACACCACTGCCCAGAGGAGACCTAGCAAAGTGCATTTCCTCCTAACTGCCCAAAATTCTAGGTAAATCCAGGATGTTCTCCCATATGAAAAAAACTGAAGAGCTCTGGTCACGTTCAGACTTTCTGAGAGGAAACAGAGAAACTATGAAAATTCATCTAATAGCAGAGCTTTCCCTGAGGTGACTTGTTTCTGTAACCAATTTATTCTTTCTGCAGATATATGACATTCCTCCCACAGCGGTTAAGGGGTCTGCACTTCCAGTTCCTATGGGAGAAGCAAAAGCTTTAGGAGTGTATGACATACCACCTGCCAAAGGGGTAAGCATTATTTGGTTTCCACAAGATCCTGTATTTTTGTGTCTGGCCAAAGACATGTTCTAACAAGGGTTCGTGTATGATCCTGAAGGAAAAGGAGATTCAGTACTTCAAAAACTTCTGTAGGTTTTTAAACTGTTAAAACTGGTTAAGTGAAGCACTGCATCAAAATTAAGGTTATGAACTATAAATTGATAATTAGACCTACATTATCTTTGTGGCAGCATGCTGCCTGTTTGGATTTTGCTGCTTGTGGGAATTTGCATCGAGATGAGTGATAAAAAGTGAGATATTAAAACTGACTCTCAATCAAACTTAAGATAAGTAGCTGACTCTTTTAAAGTCAATAGCAGATCTTCCATCCCAAATTGAAGAGGGTAAATATTTCGCTATTCTAGTCAAAGGTTTCATGTGTTTTTTTCTGTGATTCAGGTCTGTGCTGCACCTCCATCTGCACGCCAAGATGATACAGCCCTGAGGGAAAACTTTCAGGATTTTTCATATCCAGTGGGCCACAGTGTAAGACCAGAAGGAGTATATGATATTCCTCCTCCCATTACCAAAGCAACTGGAAAAGAACTTAATAGATTTTCTCCTGAGAGCCTGTTATTGCCAGGTGGAATGCCACAGACACAGAGTGTTTATGACATCCCTACAAACCATCAAAACCATTTTCTGGGACAGCAAATTGCACCTGAGAAAGATGTTTATGATACCCCGAGGGGAGTTGCATTCCCAGGACAACAGCCAGGACTCGGTGAAAGTCCCATTGCAGAAGGAAGAGAAGGTGTCTATGATGTGCCACCACCAGTCCTCCAAGACAATAAAGGCTTACAGGATGTGACTGATGGGATGAATAGGTTGTCTTTCTCCAGCACAGGAAGCACGAGGAGTAACATGTCCACGTCGTCAACGACGTCAAAAGACTCTTCTCATTCAGCATCAACTGCACAGGACAAAAGACTAATCCTTGATCCAGACACTGCTATAGAGAGGCTTTATCGCCTCCAGCAGATGGTGGAGGCAGCTGTCAGTCACCTCACAGCCTTCATTACACCAGACTGGCGGTCCTATGGATATATGGAGAAACACATCAATGAAATTCATGCTGCTGTGGATAAGGTAGGGCAGTCGCTGTTGGAATACCTCCAGTTTGCCAAAGGAGCAGCAGCCAATGCTTCCTGCCTGCCTGAGTTCAGCCTCCTCAACAAAATGAGGAGGGAGGTGCAAAGGCTGGAGGACTCTCACCAGATCCTTACCCAAACCAGTCATGACTTGAACAGCTGCAGCTGGTCTCTGAATGTCCTAGCTGTCAACAGAGTGCAGAACAAGTGCGACGACCTGGATCGCTTCGTTATGGTGGCCAGGACAGTCCCTGACGATGCCAAGCAGCTGACCACCACCATCAGTGTCAACGCAGAGCTGCTCTTCAAACAGGCCCTGGGCAGCTCCCATTTCAAAAACATACCAGAGAACATAATGAACGCTCCTGACTGTGTGTATGACAGTCCTCAGATGCAGCGCCATGGAGAAAAAGCACAAAACCACGGCAGCTCCCTTCCCCCTCTCCTGAGTAAAGGCCAGCACCCTTTCAATGCCACCAGTGAAGGCTCAGAAAAGAGCTGGATGGATGACTACGATTACGTTCACCTGCAGGTGAGTAAACCCAACACCTTGTTCTGCAGGAGGCCATGTAGGAATTGTCTGTGGTTTTTGTAGAAGCTTCTTGTGGGAAAGCAGCAATCTATTGCCACGCTAATGCGTATTTGAGAGTAATTTCACCAGGGTAATTACTTCCTGTCAAATAGGACTGTCAGGTTTCTAATAGTTATAGTCTTTTGCTGTGCCACACTGTCCTTTCATCTTCTGTACTCTTGGTGGTGCACTACCAGTGAAAAAGCCAATACAAAGCAGCCTCTCTCCTGACCTGTGAGGTGCCATTTAGCTCAGGAGCAGTTTTGGTTTAACAGTCTCTTTTGTTATGCAAAACAGGGGAAAGAAGAGTTTGAAAGGCAACAGAAGGAGCTTCTGGAGAAAGAAAATATCATCAAGCAGAGCAAAATGGAGCTAGAGCACCATCAGGTATGTTCTCCCGGGTGTATAATGGTCCTGAAATGCAGCATTTCTCACACGTAATAACACTGGTCAAATAGAGCAGGAGGGGCCCTTCCCTTAGCAGTGTGCAAAGGATAGAGATACTAAAAAGCAAAGAGTTTAAAAACTCTATATGTTCACCATGGAAGAGGAACAAGCAGGTCAGTCAGAAAGCCAGCTTGAGAACTTGGCTTTCCTGACCCACCATCCAGGGCCTTAATCACTGGACCATACTGAATACATGTGCCACCTTCACATCGCTCAGTGAACATCAACACCATCACTTAAATACTGTGCTGGACATCACTTTCAGTGCTAAAAAAGTAGGTTCACAAGATCAAGGGCTGTCACTTTTCCCTCATATTAAATGTGATTTCAATATAATTTCATTCTTCAATATGTTGTTGCCATATCGTATGGCATAAAATTGTACAAGCAATGAGGAGGTGAGATTTAAAGGGTTTTAATCTCAAAATCCCACAGAGATGACAGCTTTTTAAAGATTGTGTAGGAGTCATTGCCACTTGGATCCATCTCTCTCACTTGTGATTTCAAAATACTCCAAATGAGCAACAGCCTGTAAATTCAGGAGTTTGGGCTGTTGGGTTTTTTAATGCAAATGAAGTGTTTTAGATGCTTCTCCCTTCTGAACTCTGCATGTTTGAATTTACAGTAATAAAAGCATTCGATCCTAGAAAACATACTGTTACTTTTTACTTAGCACAAGGTCAGTGTAGGATACCCAGGGGCCTCCCGAGGCACAAAGCAAAATCGTAACACATAACAACATCTTACGAGAACACTTGCTGATGGAGGCTTTGGTTTTTCCTTTCAGATCAATCAGTTTCAACGTCTGGAGCAAGAGATCACCAAGCCAGTGGAGAACGACATCTCCAAATGGAAGCCTGCACAGGCCCTGCAGACCTCCCACGACAGCCACCTGCTCTTGTTCTACTCGGACCAGTGTGAGACTCACTTCAACTCCCTCCTGAACGCCATCGACGCCTTCTTCAGTTGTGTCAACTCTTCCCAGCCCCCCCGGATCTTCGTGGCACACAGCAAGTTCATCATCTTGAGCGCTCACAAACTTGTGTTCATCGGGGACACGCTCGCCAGGCAGATGACAACGCAGGACATGTGCAACAGAGTGATGAACTCCAGCAACCAGCTGTGTGAACTGCTCAAGAGCGTTGTTCTGGCCACCAAGGCAGCTGCCTTGAGTTACCCCAACACAGCATTCCTGCAGAAGATGGTGGACCGAGTAACAGAGCTCTCTCATCACGCACAGTTGTTCAAACTCTCGCTGGCCCAGATGGCATCCTTATGAAAACCCAGCAGAATCCAATCTGTGAGCAGCAAAGCTGCTCTTCTGAGCAGACAAACTGGAGCTATTTTTATGTAAATGTTATCTTTTTTTAGATATTTTTTATTAAATATTTTAAATACATTCTTATGCATTAGAGAGTCTAATTAAATCAGGGATCTGGGAATATTGTCTGGTTCTGTATTATGTTTCTTATACACATCTTGATTTGTATACACAGCATATATGTATATGTTGCTACCTTCCCTAAAACATCAATTAAGCACCTTAAAAACTACGTATCAGGTAAACAGTGCATATCTTTTGTATATACAGCCTGTTTCCTCAGCATATTTGTTAACTGGATGCTGCACTCTTTCTTGTGTCATTCAATCTTGATGCTGGTGCATGGACTTGGTTATGAAACCTACTTGTAGCAATCCATGAAGCAAGTGTAATGGTTCTCATAGAACTCCATTCCCTTCTTAGAAATTACTTTCTATAGGTTAATTCTGTGAAGTTTAACTCATCTTGATGTTAGTTTGTTGTGTAAAACATTTGGTCATTCTGACCAACATAGATGCACAGCTGCCATGAGCAACATATCAAGCAAGGCATACAGCATTTGGGAGAAAAGCATTTTTAGGCCATGTAAGAAACAGGACCTTCAAAGCAGGAAGGCAGAATTGTATATATTTAATAACCTTTGGCATTCAGATTTTGCTGTTTCTAATAACTCTGCAACATGGGATTTCAAAACCGTGGATGGATTCCCAGCAATGTAATTTCATACATGTTTACTTTGTATGTCCTTGCATTAGCAATTTAATTTAACAGTCAGGCTTGAAAGCCTCATTGTTTATGGACTCAGAGTTATCCTGAGGGCATCCCAGGATCCATTGGGCTTATCTTTAAGGCTGTGGATGAGCAATGTTTAAAAATACCAATCCCCTTCAGAAGGATTAACATACAAATTGTATTTCGTATGGAAAGAAAAAAGCTTAATTTGAAATAACAGATATTTAAACATCTCTGTGGCATATACACAATTTAAGAAGAAATAGCACTTAATTTTCTAGGACATATTATTGGGAATTAATCGCTTCTTTTGCAATTCTGACTTCCATTCAACTACTAGGCTTTTTTTTCTGGAATTCTGTTGCGTAGGTGCTGTTTTTTTCTGCACTGCACTGCTGCCAAAAATTATGTCCTGTTTTAAGGGGACTGTTCCATCAGTAAGTCCTAGTACCTAGTAATCTTCACTGTAGACCCTGAAAAATTGTTAACAGAGTGTTAGGCTCCTTTAGAAATTTTGTGTATGCTGGTCACTCCAAAACCCATATCAGTTTGTCATCCTTGCCTTCTGTGAACCCCCTAAAAGTAAGTCACAGAACACCATTTGCCTGTGATCCCCACCCTAAAAGCTGTGCTTCAACGCGAGCAGTAGCTCAGGAAAATTCCAGGTGATTCTGGCATTTTTAAAGCAGAAACACTACTGTCCTTATAATTCAAGGTAGTCCCACATTAAAGTGTTCACAGCATTTGTCTGATCTCTGGTAACTACATGGTCATGAGATCAGTAGCACCTGGAAAACAGGCACTTCTCACTTTTGCCTGACTCATGACTTTCCCATTTTGTAGCTGAATATGTGCCTTATTGAAATGGGATTTGTTGTCTTAGGTAACAGAACCATTTCAGCAGTGTATGAAACCCTGCAGCCTTAATGTATTGTCTTAGAGCAAAGACTGCTCTTCACTACCATAACGTTCCAGAATGCAGAACGTTCCTGGAAGCTCAATGGAAGCCAGCACAACCCCAGCTGGCTCAGGATGGGCTCCAAGGCTTGACCTGGTGTGACGTCCTGAAAGAGCAGTTGGGATTTTGTAATCTACAACCAGTTGCCAAAAAGCAATCTGTGTGAACCTGTTTTGTACTATTGTTGTTTGGGATTCTTTTGGATTTCCTTGTCCATGTTTTTCACTGTATATTCTTAGAAAGTGAAAATGTGTTTCTAAGTGTAGTGGTTATGTTGATAGTTTGTACTTTCCAAAGGAGAACCTTTATTGAAACCCTGTATTACAGTTTGTTATCTTGTAGAGAGTCATTTTGAAATGATTCAAATTAAAAGCTTTTTTTTATATAAAAAAAGTCAACTTGGTCTTATTTTTTCTTGCTTTTGGAGTCTTCTAAGCATATTCAAAGGAAATATTGTTGCTTGCTAATACTATCAAAGCCATTCTAAAATGAGGACCTCATTTTCCGTCTTTTCACTGGTCAGTGCTTATAGTGTGAAATGAGAACTTGGAGGTTTAAGAGGAAGGGACAGAGTTTCTCTACCTATCCAGAAGCAGCAGGTGAAGCATTTATACAGCTCAGCTACACAAGCTATCAAGTCCAAAATACAACTATCATGGGTTACAGTACACAGAGCCACAATCCTGCCCCATTCCTTGTGTGTATTCCTGCTGCATAAGCTGCATCCCGAACCACCTCATCCCAGCACCGACAGTGTCCTTCACACGAGTGGGGCAGTTCCTCTCAACACAATCCCACAGTTGGGTGGGGTCACAGGACACAGCTGTGCCTTCCACCCATTCTGGTCTGCTCCCCCTCTCCAGCACTTACTGCTGAAGCCATTATCCATGCAGGAGCTGGAAAAGCAACTTTGCTCAGTACAGGCACCTTTTCCCCCCACACCCAGTGATAAGAGCACGCCTCCCCTACCACATGCCAGGTTGAGCATTATCTTGGTGTGAGTTCCATCTGAAACAACCCCATGGCTTTAAGGATCACAAAGTTTTACCAAAAGTTAACTCTACATTTCACTGCTGCCAAGGCACTCACTGCCCAGCCTCCTGTCAGACACTCAGGGGTGCAAGGAGGAGAGAGAAAAAAACAGGGCTGGCACTGTCCTTGCACCAGTTTTTAGCTGCTAATGAAAGGTGTCACTGCCAGGAAGCATAAGAGCAATGAAAACCTAGGAGAGAAAGTGTTTGGTTTGTCCTTGCAAGGGGACAGCTGGGGATGCAGGGTTGCTTCCACAGAGTGCTCCATTTTGTTCTCCTGCTAAATTTAAAAAGGTCAACCAACAACAAAGAAGGGACTGGACAAACAAAATAGTTCAGAATAGAAACCAGAGCCTCTTTGCTCCCCTCCCTTGAGCCACAATGTCCCCATGCAGTTGTCAAGATACTGCTGTTGTTTGGCAACCAAGTTGATGACCAGTGTGAAATGACTGTCTCATGGCCAGTGTGGAAAAAAAGTCTGCCTCAC
Source organism: Argya squamiceps (assembly GCA_037834095.1). Classification (NCBI taxonomy): domain Eukaryota; kingdom Metazoa; phylum Chordata; class Aves; order Passeriformes; family Leiothrichidae; genus Argya; species Argya squamiceps. The sequence continues at coordinate 64,460,802 of JBBMKD010000102.1, forward strand.
GCCACTGGCAAATGCAGAACACACATGGCTCTTTACTCCATACATTAAGTAATTACTATTTCATGTTTGTTAGAAAAACTCTTCCTTCCTCTTCCAGGGTGATGAGCGAGGGAGAAGAAAGACAGGCAAAAGCCATCCTTGAAATGGGCAGGTTTTAGAGAAGTTACCAATTCATAGTAATATGACACAGGACACAATTCATACTGCACAACCCCCTGCTGCTACCTCTGCCACTTCTTGCAAGCCAGGGTTGTGCAGCTCCTGCCTTTTCCACAGCAATGCACTGCTGCAGTCTTGGCAGAGCCACTGCCTGCTGCTCCAGCACAGGCAATATGAGTGAAGGACACCCACTTCCCACACCATCACCTGATGCCAGAGTACACCCCAGCATCTTCACATCCCCCATAACTTCTAGGCCCTGGAGCTTTTGGCACTCTCTGACACGAACATCTGGGCTGCATTTCAGAAGTGTCCCTCCCACACCTGTCACCAGCTCTTCAGTGTGTTGTCACACCTTCCCTCTGCCCACAAGCCAAGCATCTGTAGCTTTTCAGATCCAAATTCAGCTTTTCTTTATTGAACCTCCACTTCCAGGCTGCCTGCTCTACCTTAACATGCCTCAATCTCAACCTAAAGGCTTTACAAGCTCATGGGATTTTCTCCAAAGGTAGATCTTAGCCTTCCCTTGCCATTTCTCCTCTCACAATGTCCACAGCTTTAGTCAACATTTAGACAGAAAGATTTCCAGGTCAAAGCCAGGGTCATTTCCAGGTCAAAGCCAGTCCCAGAAGACAACATAAAGCATTCCTCCCTACTCCAAAATATGCCTGTTCATTTCATCTTAGCCTGTTACACTGGCAGTTTCAAAAGCTACATGTGGATATCTTTCTTAACTCAATGGAGCCCTTTTTCTGCTGGAAGGTTTTCCCATCTCAGAAATGGACTGTCTAGATAATGTAAATTTTAAAATAATTTATTTTTGTTACTTGCACCCAAATTCCACCGACAACAGCGGTTTTCTCTGTCTAAGAGCCTGGATATTGCTGTGTGGCTTTTCAACATCACAGCAAGGCTACAGTTGTATCTAGTGCTGCAAAGTCCTTCCCAGAAATTCTTCTGACTTGAAGAGGGCATTGAAGCCCAGGCTTGAGAGTACCTGCATAAAGTGAACAGCATCAGGAAAAATATCTAATCCAGCTCTCTTATAAATCTGTTGACTTCACAGAGAGCAGGAATGATGTTTGACTTCCAGGGAGGTTGCATGAGGGATAGCACAGACTCTCAGTAACTTGTACTACTTCATTTTTCCTCTGATGTACTGCCCAGAGACAATTTTACTTTGATTAAATTAGAGCTAAATTTGGAGTGGAGTTCACATCATGAGCAAGGCCTGATTATGCTGGACATATTGCCAGCTGTTAGATTCATTTAGGAAACCCAAGTACATAATTCCCTATTCAAACCCCAAATATTTAGCCTTCAGTGCCAGTGAGTTATGTAGGGCATGAAGTAGCCAGTCAGCTGCCTGACCTTGGAAGAAACATTTCCCCAGGGCATTGATTTGAGCTCCTGGGAAGCTGCTGGGTTCAGATCAGGGTGCTCTTCATTCCTCCCACCTTCCAGGTCAGTGGCTAGGACCACTTAGGGGTGGCTTCCTAGAGCAAAGGACCAACAAGGATAGTTTCAGGTCAAAATTTCAGGACACAGTCTGGGCATGCACACTGCTGCTGTAGAGGCCTCTTCTTCAGCTCTCAAAGCAGCAGAAAATCAGTAGTTGCACATTCCATGAGTGAAAGTTCTTCGTGCCTCCTGGTAAACCCTTGTCTCTACAGAAACAGTCTTTGCTCTCAGATGTTGTGGACTGCTGAACAGAAGCTGAAATGCTCAGAGGGAAAGGCAGTGCTGAGCAGAAGATCAGCATCTTTCCCATCTCTCTTGGGGTTTAATTTGCAATAGAAACCTCCTCACAGCAGTTTGTGCTTCAGTTCTGTCTTTTCAGCAAGACAGCATCAGGCTTGGCTCAATCCACAATCGAGCTGCAGTTTGCTTTCTTCTTTCTGTACCTCTCTGGGTTTAACTTCTGGCCCTAGCCCCCACGAGCAAAATCCACCAAGTCAGTGCTCCTCACAGGAATTCACCTTGTTGCTATTGGCGTCTCCACGAGTCCTCCCAGTCCCCGCCGAGGGTGAAGCCCAGTGCCTGGGAAACAAATGCCTAAGGAGCACTGCTGCAGCTGCAATGGGCTCAGCACGCACCACCGCCCTGACAGGGGATTCTTTTTTGCTGCTGAGCACCGAGGGAAGGGATATCTTCTTCTGTGCAATTCGATGTGCTGGGCTGACTTGTGGTAAGGCCAGGAGCGGGGAGCAGGAAATCTCAGATCTCGAGGAGATCCATGAAGCTCAGCTCATCTGCTCCGTGCTGCCCCGGCTTTGCGGCAGGAGCAGCAGCAGCTGCCGCCCCCGCCCCAGCGGGCTCCCAGAGGGTTACACATTCCATAAGGCCAGGCAAAAATCACAGTTCCCTGGTTCCGTGCAGCCTCACCCCCACGGAGTATCGGCTCCTGTCAGCCAAGGGAGGGATGTAAAAATCCAGCTGCTGGGTTGTCCTCCGAGATCAGGAGGACTTTTTTTCTCCTTCCGTGTAATTTTCCTTAATTACAGAAGGAGTGATCGGGCCCCTTTCCTTGATGTAAAGCTGCAGGAAACCAAATTCAAGAGGTCCTTCACAGCTTCCTACTTAGCCAGATTTATCTTGCTCAACACTGCAGTCAGGGATGTCCAAACCATTGCCAACCAGGAAAGCACAAAAACAATGTCCCAGACGCATCTGCTATTTATATGAAGGCAGACTTAACTGTGGTTAAATTAAGGTTACAGTGAAGGACAAGCAGAAAAATCTGGAGGAGAGCAGAGGACAAGAAAAAGAAAAAAGCCTGCTCTGGCTTTAAATTTTCTTACAGAAAGGAATCAAAGTAAATCTTACAACTTTTTGTGCAGTTAGAGGACCCCAGGGCATTTTGCTGTGCAGTGATTCAAGTCCTCCTTTATTCCCAGTCAAGCTCAAAGAGAAAGAGCCACAAGGGTGAGTGGCCATGAACATGAAAAAGAAAAAGTAGACTTCTACTGTTTTTTCACCCTATGCTTTTTTTTTATGAAGGATGCTAGGAACAGCCCACCCAAAAGCCTTTTATCTCAGGAGGTGACTTGAGCTGGAAACAGGTACCTGTAATTAACTTGCATTCCAGAAGGGGAGAAGTTAACTTACCTGGCTTTTCTTCATGAGGCATTTCAAAGATAAATTAATTTTTGATGAATGAGCATGTGCATTCTGCAGTGCCTGACCTGCAGTTAGTTTTCAAGCCTCGCTGCTCTAGACACAGCTTTCACTTGTCCACTCAAAAATAAGCTAAAGGAATAAGCACAATAGCCCTGCTGGAAACCTGTATCACTTTCATGGGAATTGCTGCAATGACCAAATGGACGTTGCCAGAGCAGGGCTGCACTGCACAGGATGCCTTGTTCCACCCTGAAACAGCAGCAGCTGGAGCTGCCTTTACTCCTGAGAAGGTGGAAATTCACAGGTCCCTCAAATACAGGCATTACACAGAGCCACTGGTTCCATCCAAGAAGCAGAGCTGCCAAAGGCACCAAGATACACAAATAAGAAAGCTTCTTCCTCTCTCCCTCCTTTTGTCTCCATGGGGGTGGTGATGCTCAGAAATGCCTCAGTTTGGATTAGCCTGTATCTACTCTCAGTGTGAGACACCTCAGATGCAATTCATCCTGCCTATCTAAAGACATTTGCTTGTGAAATATCATCAGAGCCCCCTTTAAACTGACTTGAGTCCAATCTATATGATTAAGTCTACTTTAGGATGAGATAAATCCTCAAGGGGCTCCAATGATTGCATCTTCAAGGGCAGTCAAGATGAGCAGCTCAGGTACAAATGACCATATCATACACTCCTAAATTTTGAGGATGATGAATACTACCTGGAGACCTGCCTTCTGAAACTTGGTGGGGCTACATACACAGCTCAAGTCACAACCTGAACACTAAAACACCAGAAACTCATGGACTCTTCCCGGCCCACCAAGCCTGAAGCTGGTATTGTTACCATCACAGCACTGGTCTCGAGGGTTCAGCAAGTCAGGGCATTCCTGGAGCCTGAGCTAGCAAATATCACAACCCACATCCAAGCTGAGTATCTCCAGTCCTGCCACCTCCCCCTCAGATGGCTCCAGGCTTTGCAATCAGCCCTGGCTCTAAAGTCCCATCAAATAAAACACTCTCTGTGCCAGATGGGGGAAAAGATGAACATGCAGGTAATTCACACCTCTGTGCTTCCACTCTCCCAGGAGTTTTCTTGCCACCTCTGCACTTGGAGCAAAGTCCAGGGGGTTATAGAGCTCCTTGCTTAGGAACTGCCAGCCTGAAGGATTCCTGGGTTAGGTTGCTCTTCCTTGTACCAGAGCAGAGAAACATAGGAGAAGAGGAAAATGAGGCAGATTTCCCTAAGGTCACAGGAGTGGTTGATAGGTGAGGTTTAGCTCCTCTCCATAAGTAATCTGCATATATCTCTGCCTTGCTGAAAAGTGCAATGTGCAGTTTCAGACACTCATTTCCTGGGACAGCATGCACCAGATGCCAGGTTGAATGGCCTTTGGTACAGGAAGGGCTGAATCACCAAGAGAGGTTAAAGGAGAATCAAACGATAGAACAGCTCTTCATTTTGAAATGTTGGTTTCAAAATTATTTTCTGGCAAAGTGAATTTGCTTTCTTCTTCTAGTTAGAAATGCTTTGTGAAAGTCTCTTTTCATTTACTCTGAATGTTTCTCCACTACCAGCACATATGCCTCATCCTGTTTTTGTCTGTTTTTCTCCTCATATGGGAATGGGGATGACACAACTGCAAGCAGTAAGTACCTTACATGGTGAGTATGTAGACCCAGCTGAAAGATATTTCCCATTTTTCTTTTCCTCTTCACGATATTGGAGAAAAAAACCAAAACAAAACAATAACTTTAAGAGCTTATTGTTGATGCTGTATCCAATGACACAAGATGAGCCTTGTATCAGCCAGGCACTGCCTATGCAGTGACCTGCAGTAGCAGCTGGCAGCACAGGAATAAAGGGTCATGTATTTAGGCACTGTGCTCATTAGCTGTTAGACAGATAGAGAAGTGTCAAGATACTCCTAAGCTACTTCTGTCCCACAAACCAACCACACATTATTGGATAAAACAAAAGCACCCACTTGGAGGCCAGCACATGATACCAGTATTACCATACAATCCAGACTCCCACAGTTGACCAGTTTTCCAGCAAGTGATTCTGCCTCAGGCTGTTCTAACATGGGGGAAATCCCATAATTCATATATTTCATATGAAGCCATTACAGCTCATCAGCTACTTATCAGAGGGGCTCTGCTACAGTTAAGTTTTTCTGCTAAAATTCCCATAATAGGCAGACACATGAGCCTGTGGCAAACCAAAATCTTTGGAGCAACCCATCTGATCTGTATAAGTTATTCACAAGTAATAACTTCAGCAGAAAATGCCAACCTCTTCTTCTCGGCAAGGCAACAGAGCATAAAATCTCCATGCGCTGTGATCATTGCTCAGTTTCTCATCCTATTAGAAAGCCAATCAAGTAGAAAAGTGTTTCCTACAATATTTCCTACATGAATGCATCCATGGCTTCCCAGGAGGACGTGTGACAAGCAGCTAGGAGGCCATTGAAGCAGGCTGTGTTCCTCAGCAATGCTGCTTTTCCACAGGCTCGATGAAGGCACAAGCCCTACACACACAAAAGCCACAGCTGTGGCTCCATCACCAGCTGCTGATATCTATTTTTAAAGCTCTCTCCACACACACAGAGCAGTGAGTCCACCAGGCCTGATTTGTCTCTAGCTCTCACCCTTTAGGCAAAGAACAAATACCTTTTGCACAAGTAGGAACTAATTAACCCTTCATAGCTTCCTTACGCAGGCAAAATCAGCTACAGGAGGGTGGGACAGTCTCGCACCTGCTGGCTGCAGCTCAAAGCCTGAAGGCAGAGCCCAGCTCTGATCTCTGTTGATCCTGCTCATGTGCAGGACATCCTGGGCAGGAAAGGCTGCCATCTCCTCCCATATGCTGCATTGAGTGCTGCCTTCTTACTGACTGTTCATAGCAGTAAATATGACAACTGTTTGTGAAACACAGGAAGGGCTGTCTTCCTTCTCAACTTTGGAGACTTTTTTAGTTGAGGGGATGTGCGTGTATTCCATTGGTTTTGTTCTCTGAGCATTTCTAGCTATCAGCCTGACATTTAAGAAGGTAAGAACTTCCCAGATGGTTCAGGCCATGGAGCACACAGCCCCATGTTCTATTTCTGAAGGGGCTGGTGGGTCTGCTTAGGGTACATTCACAGGCTGACTCTCCCTAGTGCTTACAATCATTGGATATTGGATGTTAGGAAACATAGCACTGACTAAAGCTCTCATTATCCCATGAACTTGAGATTTGTCTGTGGAAGTATCCATCAGTTGGTATCTGCAGTCTCACAACTTTATCTTTGTTGCATCTGTGGCAGCAGATTGCAGGCTTCCATTACCTACTTTGTGAAGTGTTTATCTACATGTGGGACATCCCAAGAAATCTGTTGCTGCAGCCACCACTGAAATACTTGGCATTCCTAGAAAAGACACTGCTCCTGTCATGTCCCTGTACCTTGAAATGATGTCCTTAGTCTGTTGTGCTGTGTTTCCTCAGTGGGCAGCATGCGCTGAATCCACCACCCCACCCCACATTCCCCTCATCCCAGCACCTTCTTCCTTTCCCTAGGACAGACTCACCCTGCTGTCAATCACAATTACTTTTGAAGCACCCTCCAGTCCTGATTAAAGTATTGATGACAACCACATCTAACCTAACATGAACTGAGAGCAAGGGTCTTAGAGAATGGAGAAAATACAGTGTGACTAAAGCAGTTCCTGGATTTGTAGACTGATCCTGGCTAGTCAGCCATGGGCTGGAGTCTGGACAAGAGAAAAATAGAAGCCCTATCTTTTTTAGCCTTAAACACCACACATACAAAAGGTTGGCTTCAGTTCTTCCTCCTGCTGGCCACAGGGCAGAGACTTTATCCTCCTGTCCAAGCTCCTGCAGGATGGGTGGGTGACCACAGCTGCAGTGGTCCAGAGCATTGGCAAGCTCCTTTCCAGTGGCATTTGTGCTCCCCATGGAGCTGCCTGCTGCCAGGCAGAGGAGTGGTGTAAGAGCCAGTGCCACCCTCAGCCCTGCTGGGGTGTTACAGACAGTTTTTAATCCCAGCATTTCATCTCAGTTTTGACTTTGTCTTGCAAGCACTAGGGATCACTAACACAAGAGCAGCAGCCTTTCAGAACCAAACAGCAGATGAAGGAAGACTCCTCAGGCACACACCTGCACACCTGGAATAAGCCTGGATTTCCATGGGAAGACACACAAACTAAAAAACAACAACAAAAAAATCTTTGCTCATTTTTTTTTAAGGCTGCCAACCCTCTAAGTCTAAATGCTGGATTTGCTAATGAAGATTTGCTGTAAGTCTTGAGTAATAAATGAGGGACTCAATAAAGGGAAAACAGGTTTCTCCAAAGCCCTGTGCAACAAAGTGCTTCCTCTTCCCTTAGCCTGAATACAGACTCATCAGCAGTGTAACTCAACAAGGCTCCTCGCATATCTCTATCCCCTAGCTTTTCTCAAGAATTTTGGTCTTTAATGCAAAAAAAAAATATTACAGAGGCTTTCTGTTCCCAAGTCTAATATTAATATTATGCTATTAATATTATATTTTATATTAATAGTAGGCTACCATTGGACAGATACTAATATTAGACTTTGGGAGAAGGTTTTAAAGTAGCTGATCATGAGCCCTTGTTTTACCTGCTAAGTAACTAGCAAGATTTAGACCAGGTTTAGACAATGGGATGGAATGTCACATCATATCTCAATTGTGAGAAGCATGAGGATGCACTGTCAAGAACTGGTTAGGAAGAGATCTGGACAGCAGGCAGCTTGCCCTTCCCATCAGACTGGGGAAAAACCCCACAAAACCAACACTTTTCCTAAACTGCTGTAGACACTGGTACAGTATGTTTGTAACCCTAAGAAGTGCTGCTGTGCTGTGTTTTATAGGCTTTTTTTTTTTGTCCCTAAGCACGGTGAGAGTTAAAAAAAACAGACCTCTCTTGGCATTTTTTGAGACCTCCCTTCCAGAAGCTGATACTTTTGAGGTCACTTGCCTTTACAAAGTAAAGCAATGCACCAGCGCTTCTAGACTCGGGGCTCCATGCATTCCCACAGCATTTTTGGCATGCAATATACAGCCAAACAAGAACTGGGCTCAATTCCTACAAGCAGCTGCCCTTGTACTTCCCAAACCCACTGAATAACAGAATTACTATTGATTAAAAAATAAATAAATAAATAAGGTGACCGCACAGGCAAAGGAGCTCAGCAGCATCGGCCCTGCCGGGAGGGCCCGTCCCCAAAGCCTGGCGGCCCGTGCCATCTAGTGGTGACACGCGTCCTTCCCACCCAAACAGAATACTAAAACCCTCCAGGATTTTACTATACATTTCTTTATTTAGTATTTCACACTAAATCTGCAGGGTCCGGTTCAGGGATAAGCGTTTTCCACTACCCATGACATCACTTCAGGGCTCAGGAGAAACGTGAGGACATCCTGGAAGCAGGGACAAGGAAAAGCAAAATCAAGTCTACCCTCAGTATGTGAGTCTTTTGGAAAATGTAAAAACTAAGGCTGCAGTAAGTGTCACTGCTAATACTTCAGTGCCACAATTGTTCAACGAACCTTGTGATTTTGCCCAGAGAAGCCGTGGATGCCCCATCCTTGAAAATGTTGGGTTGGATGGTACTTTGAGCAACCCTGTCTAGTGGCAGGTGTCCCTGCCCATGTCAGGGAGGGTTGGAACTACATGATTTTTATTTAGGGTCCCTTCCAACCCAAACCATTCTGTGATTCTATGATTTTGGAAAATAAAGAGGCTACCACAGAAATTCAGTAAAAGGCCTGCAAATCAGAGCCACAAAGTGAAATTGGCAGCTCCCTGCCTTGGCATGGTCTCTCTGATGGCCTGGAGGAAAGATGAGCACTTCCCCACACAGCTGTAGTACCCATGTTGGTTTGTGTTTGCCAATGTGCCCCCAGCCCACTGACACCAGAGGTTGATCAGACTGGTTCTGTTCTTGGAAAAAACAAAAATCAAGTTGTGCCAGGGTCAGAAGTCACAGCAGATGTGGAGCTACGCAGCCACCAACACGAGAGGGCTTTAGGGGATTATCATCATTTCTGAGATGCTGCAGACGTGGCATGTCCAAGCTAAGCACACCCTCTGCCTATGCCTTGCAGACACCTGCACCCTGCACTAAGCTCAGCCCTCCTGCAACCACCCAGGTCACCAGGCAGCATCTCCTGCTTCTCCTGAGGATGTTCTCAAAGCAGGGGCTTTCCAGAACTTGGGGGGAGCAACTCTTTATATTTCTAAAAACTGAGACCACCCATGTTGGAAACAAGTGGTGTGCAGGAGACAGATTTTGATGCATTCCACCATGGCAAGGAAATTGCCTAACATTTTTAAACACAGAAAAGGCTAACAGCTGATCATCTGCATCAAAAGCCTCATTTGCCACAGGAACTGCAATTAACTCAAAATAAGCAAGAAGTTCTCACAAAGACAGAAGGCTCTTGATTAAGTTCTTAAATAAGAAGGAGCAGGGCACTGTGCTAGGAAGTTCAAGACTGACTTCAACAAAAATTCAGTGTTGACACATCCCCAGTGGTTCAACTTAGCACACAATAGCAGCAAAACTTGCCTTGAGCCACAGCCTGTGTTACTTGTGAACAAACAAATTGGCTGGCAGAAGGCTTTCAACTCCCCGTAAAAGATGTTAAAATACTCTAGTGCAGAAGAGAGGAAATTGATATGACATAGAGCAAGATACTCTTCTTCGCAGTGTTCTGAGGAAGACACAGGTTATGTGTAACTTCTCATTTTGAAACTTCAATGTTACCTGCATAGAAAGCTGGATGTTTTAATAGAGTGTGGACGGAGGTCTGAATGTGCCTGAATTGTTCAGCACACTCCCAGACCCCAGGAGAAGGATTCACAGGCAACTACCTCAGGCCATGGATCCCACATCTTCTTACCTTTCTCAGTTCAAGTACATGGCCAGCATTTGGGATGAGTCCTGGTGGCAGTACACACAAAACAAGCCAGCAGAGGCAGGTACACCACAAATAGTATGTGTACAATACTTGGACAACGACCCCAGAGTGGCCACATTATGGCCCTATCCCATCCTTCCCTGCATATTAGAATCTCTTGGCTACCAAAGTTAAAGGGACACTTGTGCTATTCATTTCCCACTATGGAAACTTAAAAGCCCCGTGAATAGAAGCACACAGAAAATAAAGCCCAAGATGTACTTGATCACAGTGTCCCCCTTCATGAAAATAATTCCTTTGCCTGGAGTCCAACACTGCTACATGTCAACATTAGTCCTAGACCAGATGAGACCCTGCTCCCAGGCACTGTGAAGCAGTGCCAAAAAGTCTTCCTTCCATCCAGCTTTCAGAGATAACACTGTGATTACAAACACCCACAGATGATCAAAACATAAGAGCTTCTGGTCGACATGAAGAACACAGCAATGCTCATGTCTTAAACATCTATCATAAAAACCCAGCATTTTCACACTGCCAACTTCCAGTCTGATCACAGATAAAAAGTGTCCATGTAAGTATAACCCAAGCAAGATGTAACACTGCCTGTATTTTATAAAGATTGTGTGTTTTAATTACATGGACTCATCACCACAGGAGACCCCTGCTAGCACAGAAGTGCCCATAGGAAAGGCATAGTACCAGTTAAAACAGCTTTTGGTGGAACTTGGGGCAAACTTGTACAAGGGCACCTTTATTCACCCCACTGGACCACAAAGGGGTTCCTTGGGATCAGTACCAAAGCAGAAAAGCAAGCATGTGTTTCACATGCACCTGACACCAGTTGCCCATCACTGACTGTTCGTATATTAGCCCCCAACACACACCACCACATACAAATCCCACTTTCTGAGGTGAGAAGACCCAGGTGTTCAAGTCACATAACACCAACACATTTTGCTGCGCTCCATTAGTAGTGGACTCCTGTTTTTACAAGTGAGAAGTGTAGCACAACAGCAAAAGTTTGTTCTCTTAACATATTTCAATTTTTCTTCAAAATCTTCTTTTAATGTTTAATTATTAAATAACTCAGGATACAATGTATGTATTTTACTTATCAGAAGCAATAAGGAATGAAGGATGTTCTTTCTTCTCCTGTACATCTTCATTTGCAAAGTAGGAACTTTCTACTCCACCAAGACACTTATTTTAGAAAAACTAGACTCCACAACCAATCTTAGAAAGATCAAAAAAAGCAGAGCGAGGAGGTGGTTTGATTTTTGGGGGGGTTGTTGTTTTGGGTTTTTTAGTTGCTAAAATATAATTTAAACTTTCAAGGTATAAGGCAGAAAAAACACCTTTACTAACAACTTCTCTAAAAGATATACACAAACCTGCCCTTCACAATGAAGTCATCTGTTGGAGTCCTGGAGACTTGGAATTTGGGGTTTTGGTGTATAGTAATAGGTATGGCTCAGGATGGAGGATTTTGGGTGTTGTCTTTGTCCTTCTTCTTCATGGGTTTGGATGGTTTTCTGTAATCGGGTGAAAAAGGTCCACGTTGCAGGCCTTGGGTGGTCATTATTGGGTCAAAAACACAAATAATATAGGTGTCACCCTGGTATTGGGTAATTATTGCTTAAAAGACCGTGGAAAGAGTTAGAAGCACTCCATTTTACCTCGTTTCCCTAGCTTGCTTGTTGGCTCATGGCTCGTGAGCCTGTAAATACTGTAAATAGATAAGATACAATAAACAACCAAGTCCAAACTTGACATCTTTGTTTCCCGTGTTATTAATCATGACCTTGGCAAGGGAAAAAAGAAGCCTAAACTGTCACAAGAGCTGTACTAAATCAAGGACTCACCATGTTTTGTTTTTGATGAAAATTTGTGAAGCGCCTTTATCTGTTGTTTACTCTGCTCTGCCTTGTTACTGTTGGAAGAAAAAGAACCCAGTACTACTTCTAAAGTCATCTGCAGGTATTGCACCAGCTAGAATGTGACTTTTGACAAGTCCTCTTTTGTAGTGTTTCACACTCAAACAAGCAGTCTAATTCTACAGACAAAATCCATTCAAAAAAGTAAACAGAAAATCACTCAGGTCAAATATTCATATCAAGTCTGGTTACTTTATTTTTCATCTGTGCAGTCAGTTAAAAGAACAGTTAATGATGAAAGCAGACAACCACAAAAGCTTTAGGTACAGTTCTGTAACACTGAAGAAGCAAATGACCACACTGAACACATTCTTTATGCTGGTCATTTCCAAATGAAACAGAAGGACATACACAGGTCTAGTTCAGTGTAAAACCTGATATTAAGCAGCAACGTGATCACAAATTTCAACACTGTCACATACAACACAGGAAATTACTGCTTATTCAAAGTTACACAGCCCCTGCAACAAAGATGATATGACTATTTTTAAAATAAGAACCCAAAATACATTCAAGATAATGGCTGCAACAATAAGGCAATAGTTTTAAAAACAGATCCCATTAAACAAAAATAAGACCAACTGTGTCACCTGTTGCCTTCATAAAGTTTCAGACTAGGATGGGTCCATTCAAAGTTAAGTGCTTACCCACCACTGACGTTTCAGAAGGACACTGGTAAGAACACCTGAAGACATGAGTATATTGGACTGCCAGCAATCACAACCCAGGTCTTATCACAAGTACACGTCCCACACACGCACCTTTGCTCTTACACGTTTGCATGAAGGGCCCTGTACAAAGATTTCACTACAGTCTCCTTCAAGAAAAATTATGCATTGACAGAAGACATTAGCTTTTCAAAATTCTTCCAAACCATGTTATATAATATACCTTTGGCCTGCTACTAGTCATTAAAGATCATTAAAGCTATACACTAGGCAGACAGCATTATTGGCAGCTACGTCACAACAACATTAAAAAAATAGCATCAGCTGTTTAAAAAAGGAAAGAGACTGAAAATAACTTTGGGGAGTGAAATGTGCACCTACAGACAGCATGGAAGGGAGAAGGGAGTTGTTTGGCTAGAGCAATGAGCTACCCACAGGTTCCACATCCATCTTATTGCGTATTTGACTGGTGTCTGCATTCAAACCCACATGGATTCCTCCTTCATTACCCTGCTCCAGAGTCTTGATTGTTGCACCTTCAGAGCTACCCTGAACCAGCTATGTATATTGCCATAACTTCACACTTCTTCACAGCTCCTAGAAGCAGGGACTAAATTACTGTTTCTTAGCCAGGGACACTACAGGCATCAGCCTTTTGCTGTCTTCTCTGTACTACAGTCTAGGTAAAGTGAAGTGCAGTGGAGTGTCAATACCCTATGTCAGTACAGAGTATCTTTATTTGTAAGCTTAGATTAGCAAAGCTTAAGACAAAGATGCTAATTTCTCAAGAAAAATGTCCCAGTACTTGATTAGAACTGCTAGACTGAAAGTCTCACCATGTGACAAGACATAAGCACACAAGAAAATTGGGACGTTAAGTTGTGTGAGGCAAACTGAAAGCAGCAGGAAATAGGATCTGATGGCTTTTGCTCAGTGTGAATAAATGGGAATTTTACTAATTAAAGAAAAAAGGAAAAAAACAATCAACCATCATTAGACATTCCCTTGCCAACACACAGGACAGAGGAGGAGACAATCAGTATTCCAATATGTGTTTACAGGATAAGTGCATAGCACTGCCTAATCATGCTTCAAAATGTAACCTTGTGCTAAATATATACATGCTAGCAAATGAAACAAAGTCTTTTAGACTCCAAAGGAAAGTCAGGGCTGATCTTAGTATTTTAATAATGAACTATCCAAATGATTTTAAGAAGTGAATGCCCCACATTGGATTTTGATGGCTATTCAAAACTGACAAATTAAAACATAAAGGCACTAACAGAGTGCTCTTCTAGATGTAGGCCTACTTGACAAAAAAAACTAAATGCTGCTGCTTTTAGCCATGTAACTGAACCAAACCACAATTTGGAAGCCATAGGTTTAAACTTCTTAACAGCTGAAAATACAAGAGCAATTTTAAAGTCCTGATTAAGTTTTTATACATGGAACAATGATCCAAACACTATCACATATCCAAACCTAGAGAGAAAACTGAAGCTGTTCAAGACGAGACCTGTGGGTGGTTCTCTTTCATACACACATCAGAGGTGGTACATGCATGTTCCTCCTCCTTCCAAAATCTCATGCATCAATCTTCAGAGCTGCTAGATAAACAGAAGTGGAGCTCTTCATTCTGAAGTGCAATGTCAAAATAGCTGCAGAACTCATCCTCAGAGAAAACAGGTGCCACTGCTGATTACCAGTAAAAATTCTTAAGTCCTCCAGCAAACATGAGGTACCAAATTCCCTGCTGGAACACTGTCAGTGTCCCAGTGATGTCTGACAAACTGGTAAAGAGAGCCTTAACTGCTTCTAGGAAAAAAGTTACGTTAGATACCTGATGTAAAGGTGTACAAGGAGAGCTAAGAGAAGTGCTCAGGATCCAAACACCAAAGATGACACTTCAGAATACTAAACAGTGGGTAGTGCATAACCCAGGCACCTTCCCATCTCCAGCACAGGTTGGACTTGGAGTGAAAGGTTCAGGAAAAACATTCAGAAGCTTAGCAGGACTGTTTAACCTCGAATCTTTCTCATATACCAAAACCAAGAAAACAGGTCTTGCCATCTGATTGCTTTCTTTGCATCTCCTTTTTTAAAAATGAGGAGACAATAAAAACCTTTAAATCATGTGCACCTAATAGGATTTTTCATATTTCATTTATACTTTTTATATATACAAGAACTTAACTAAAATCTCATTTTATAATACGTTCTAAAGCAGGATATTCTTTTAACTGATTTTTCAGTTCACTTGCTTTCTCAAGGTTGAAAAAATATATATATTCATATACAGCTAAGGAAATAAAACTCAATTTCACTATATGTAGTTACAGTGCTGTAAAGAAAAAATAATTTATAAACTATTTCAAGTCTGAAATGTTTACTATGTTCAGACTAATGCAAAGGCTAAGCCTATGGTCCAGGATCTGTTCTTCATCTGTGTGCTAAGAGGGGAGATACAGGAGCTCAGCATTTTTGTGATGGAGATCTCTCTCCACCTCTCCATTCTTCCAGTATTCTGTGACCTGCTGCTGAAGCCCTCCCTGAAACCTCCACCACAGCAGCGTCATCCATCGGCAGCTCAGAAGCAAAGGTCCACAGGGATCAGTGTTACCTCTTAGGTCAGTTTGTCAGTAAGATCACACCACTGAAGGACACAGGGCAGAGGTGTTAACCATTCACATTAACTCAGAAGTTCAGTGGAGTACTTTATGTGGTCTCTTCTGTAGGTGCCCTTCGCTGCCGAGCTGATTTCTGTCTCCCTCTCTGAGGCGAGGGTGGAGTTTCCTGTTCAGTTTCAGTTTCTGAAGGCTCGTTGTCTCCCTGCTGGGAGCCCGTATCACCTATCAATTCTCTCAGGAATTTGAATTTAGACAAAAACAATTGCCAGACCACATACCATCCTGCAGGAGAAAGAAAAAAGGTATTGCTTAGTTACTTCATACTAACTGATAGTCAGCGCTCCAGCAAAACAGATCACCAATGGGAAAGAAAAAAAAAAAAAATATTAGCTCCCATCCTCTATTTGCCAACCCCAACATCCCTCCACAACACATCCACTCCTTTTTACAGTCCTATAAAAACCATTTCAGCTTCATAAAGTTCATCCTCATCCAGGAGCAACATTTAAGCTCCAGGAAAAGCCCTACACATTCCAAACTGAACTGCCACAGCAAGTGGGTGGGTGTTCACCATCAGCATCACACAGATAAAGGTCTGAATTGTCAGGAAAAAAGAAATCCTGTGGTTATATCTCAACAAGGACTCAGGATTCATTACACAGGCACTGGGAAAATTCAATCCCCCAAATTCAGTAAGACTCCTCACCATGCCCAAATCCCATCAAAGTAAAATCAACATTCTGTGGTAAATCTATGTTCTGCTCAACTGCTAAAATACTCTAGATCCCAAAACTGTGCAAGTAAAGAGCTGAAATAACCACATTTCTAGAATCTATATTTAAGAATATTTAAGATCCACCTGCTCCTCCTCCTCTGTCTCGTCTGTTTCTGTAACATGTAGCCAAAAGACCTTGAAAAAGCAAATATAAATATATCTAAACCTAAGCCAGAATCTTCATTTTAGAAGAACCCACTGAACAGGAATACAACTTCTCTGTGAAATACAGTAAAGTGAGGCAAAATTTAAACAGCTCTGTGAAAACAAATGCCAGACAAACATGGTTTGCAGCACCAACACGCATCAGGCCTGCACAGAGCTTTATATTAATAGTCCCATTCTCTGTTCACAAGGTCTTGCCAGCTCTTTAACCCTATACTGCTGACCTCTTCAGATATTAAGAGCCCTGTTTTACAGAGCTAGGGAAAACTGTCCTCCCAATTACACAGCTTCCAGCAGAAGCAGACTTCTGGGAATAGATAACAGGACATATTAGAAAGCAGGGAGAAAGATTAACAAATAACTAATTAATAAATAACACTTATATAACCACAGCACCTCTATTTCTTACTCTTCTGTAACCAGGGTCAACAGGGCAATCCATTCCTTATAACAAAAACAAGATCCCACCCTTCTCCTCCTTCCTGGAATACTTCTCACATCCTGCAGTTTTCAAATTTCAGTAACTTCTGGGCTCCTGAGAAAATTGAAGGAAAGCTTTTATATGACAACTTTTATGATCTAAATTAATTCCTAGAGCCTACACAAGTATTTCCTTTCCCATGAATACCTAAACCATTAAATGACTTGTGATTAAATTGAATCTGACATTCTGCAAATGCATTACATTCCCTTGCACCTAGAAAAAAAATTATGGTAGATGGCTCAGTTTGGCTTCTCTTTTCTTTCAAAACTCACAGTAAAAATTGAGGTAGCAGCTCTTTGAACACTGCTTCCATTGAAAGGGGAGAGAGAGGAGGATGAGCCAAAAATATTCAGGGCATCCCCTGAATGGTTTTAGGGCACTTTACAGAAGCGTGACTTGCGTATATTTGGTGTAAATAAATATTCCATTTAAAGGAGGTATTTTAACTTAAGCTAAATAAAATTAAGCACATGCTTCCTTCATCACTGCAAACAGGCTACTTAACAGCCAGAATTACTATGGGGTGTGTGTTGGGGAAATACTAAAGAATGAACAAAGTTTATTCACACTCTTAAGAAAAACAGCACAACAGTGTTTGGTCTGAGTTAGCGAGCAGAGCAGAATGGTTTAAGTATCCAAAACCCCAAGTACCACAAACAGACTTTGGAGCTCTCTAGCCCCAGACTACAAAGAAGACAGTGTAAATAATCAGCCAACAAGACCGGTTGTAGCAGCCAAACAAACAGACCAGTGGTAACAAGCAGGTGAAACAAACCACAGTTGCAAAAAGAAAATTGCAACAGGCTTAGCCAAAGGCAATAGTGGGAGGGCAACCAGGCTTGAAAACTAGAATTTCAAAAACCTCACAAGGTCTCCTAGCCAGTACCAGAGACCTTTAGATATAAAGTAATCAAAGTAGAAAGATTTCTTTCTTTCACTTGCTCCAGTTACTGTGCCAACTTGGATGGAAAGTTAAAGAAAAAAATAAAATAAAATCCCAAAACAAACACACTTGTCCAAATCAAGTTAAGACTGCCTCTTCAGCTGAGCCTCCCTGTCACCTCACTGTTACTAAACAAATAGGAATTTCCTTGGAAATAACCTGACTGCTAAAGAACAAGTCATTCTGGGCAAGAAAAAATCTCTCCAGTAACAATATCAGCTAAATACATCATTAAACAAAACCACACACACAGACACAAAGCCTAGAGGCAGATTCACACTGTCTCTAGATCAGAAGACAATACATTTTCTATTGATTCCTTTCTCTTAAGAACATTGCAAAATGGTAACAGCCAGCACTTTGCCATACTGAAGAACTGTAAGTTACATAACTGTGTTTTCAAAAAGAAAATAATTGTCAACTAATTTAAAATACACACACAAAAAAGGGAAAATGGGCCCCTCTAGGCATCCTTGTCTGTATGTGGCTCAGTTTAGCTTTGCAGGCTTTTTGCTGTAGAGCTCCTCCTGGACAGGTAACTGACACCACTGGTTTGCATCTTTAACACTTCCACTGTGTTCAGGTAAGCTGCTCTCAAAGAAGTCCTACTGGTTTAGCTTCACCACACAAAAAACATTTGATTAGAATCAGTCTTTCAGTGCCTGCTTTATTTTCTTCAGCTATTTGATTTACCTTTTAAAATGATCCTTATTTTGATTGAGCCTGTGAAAGCCAAACAGCACACCCACAACACGCCTTCAGCAAACAAGCAGTGATGACATGCAGCCTATAATACATAATATTTCTACACTAACTGGTGAAAGAAGTTGCCTCTCAAAGCAGCCAGCCAGATCAAACACACATCAGCCCAATGCAAAGCAGGGGATCCAGCCCTTGATGTAGCATGTACCTGAATCCAGTGTTGCAAACTCTAATTGATGGGGGGTTTGCAGCCAGGCAAAACAGCAGCTCCCAGCCTCGCCCAGTTCAGTACTCACCAAAAGCTGGGAGCCACCATCTCACCTCAAAATGCCACAGTCAGATGCCAGGCAAAGGCATTTAAGCCACATCTGGTACCATGCCATCAGTATGTCAACCCCTCTCTAATAAATCACGAGGCAATGTGTTTGTGAGGATGGGGCTGTGAGTCAAAGCCTTTGACTAACTCCCAGAGGATGTAACATCCGTGCAATTCAGATGTTAAACAGATTTTATGATTTGCCTAGACTTCATTAAAACTACTTTTTGTTACTTCCCACATCAGCTCTTGGTTCTTTGTAAATGGGAAAGAAATAGTGATCCAACTACAAAGTTACTCCCACTCCAAAAGTGAGGGATAGCAAGTCTCAGGCCCATCTATTTCATTCCCCTTTCACTGGCTTGTATGCAACAGCTAAGAGAGTTTTCTTTACTGGAGCACATTTTCCTCTTCCATTTGAATCAGGAAAAGAAAACAAAAGAAAAATCCCAGAGTTAATATTGAGTGCTGGGGAAAAGCAACTTGATTTTTTTTATATGAAATACAAATGAAACCAAGAAAGGCAGGATGGTGATGCAATAACTGCACAACACAGAGAAGATTGAGCTTCCAGTTCTGACTCTACTGTGGAATTCCTGTGCAGTCTTGCAAGATCATTTTACCTTCTGTGTCCCTACTGATTTGAAAATAGGATCCTATCATGCCAGAACATGGGTACAAATTTAGAACTGGGGTATCACCATGGTGAATGTTGCCTACATTCAAATGGTGAAGTTTCCATCACAGAAAATCCTAAGCAGCTACAGCTGCAAAAAAAATGAGCATGGAGCTAGAGATGCTAACTTGAGATTTGGGAGAACAGGGCTCTTTTCTGAGCTCTGTTAAATAACTCCTGCAACCATGCACAAGTCACTTCATCCCCATCTCTGAACCAGTGCAGCACTAATACACTGCCCTAGTGGATGGCTTTGCTAGGGAGAGGATCTGCCTGGAGGAAGCACTGCTCTGACACTGGGATAACACAGGACATCAGGTGACAGGGTGCTTGGCTCTGCACAGCTCTTCAAACCTCTCCCCATTTATGGAGCACTACCACTTGCTGCTTGCTGACCGAGCAAAAGGAAACTTGCTCTCTTCTCATCTCCCATTTGTAACAGTTTCAAAAGTCAACTTCAAATTAAAGGATATTTTCTCCTTATGAGAGGTCTAATCTAGCATGACTTTGCTCATCTGTTAAGGTATTTCCCAAGAATCACTCATTGAAGAGAGTTACAAAACTGTTTAAACAAAGCATTAAAGAAAAGTAATTCAGGCAGAATTTAGGGCTGAAATTTTTCCCATCTGCAACTGAATTCATACTTGTGACATGAACCACACATTCATCTCAGCACTTAGAGTTACATGATTTTTATTTTAAGGTTGTACATCTCAAACCACATTTCATTAGCCTCTTGCCAAGTGAGATGAACACTTCCACCTGTTCCAGTGAGGGCACTTTGGCAATTTCACTTGGCTTCGTGCATCACTACACTGGGAAGATAAAACAAATACACAGAGATAAGCAGTACTAGAGCTCACCTTGGCTGGTATTTTATCCTATATTCTTGACTGGGCACAAGTTCCTCCCATCTCAGGGGTATATGGAATACACAAAAGCAGCAATAAGACCACCAGAAAAAGAAATCAGAAAAGGTGGGAATAAAAAAAAGTGGGAGCAAGTTATCTTAGTCTCACTTTTAAAAGAGCAACTGAAAATTTGCAGTGTTTACAGCACCTCAATGGTTTCTATGTCAGATGTGATCAGTTTACAAATGCTAGCTGCAAGCCTCCCCTGCTTCTTAACTAATTCAGATTAACAATTGAAAGTAACAGTTGCCAGCATCCAGACATTTTTTCAAGAAAAGGAAATCAGGTCATTTATTCAAAATTAGACATAAATGCCTAATTCACATTGCTGAAGAACCAGTCAAAGTAACTTCTGATAATTTGTGCTCTGAATTTTGTCTGTTCACTTTGAAAAAAAATGGTAAAGTGAAAGTTTTTCTCATTATTTGATAGCACTCATCACATATTATATGGATGGGCAGCAGAAATCCATGTGATCCTTGGATGTTTCCTGGATATTTAAGTTTATTACTCTCTGCAGGCAATCAACCCATGAGTCCTTTTACAAGGCACTCAAAACCCAAGTCCCAGCTCTTTATGCTCTTGACCCTTCTTCTCTTAAGGCTGTTTCAACACCTCTTGTCAGATGGCTGGAAAATTACTCTCATCATCAGATCAGGCTTACTCCAGATTATATCCAGCCCTTCCCATGTCAGATTTGTCCATTAATTTCTCTGTCTCACTGGCTGGCTTTTGCTCATATCCTGTCACACACAGCACTTAGGCAGTTTCCTCTCCACCTTCTCACCTACAGGTCTCTACTCTTTCCAACCTTCCCAGGAAAACTGCCTGTCACCAGCACAGATAAACAATTCAGTTCTAAGTACTCATTTTTTTCTCCAGCAGTGGTCTTGACACTGTTTTCCCTGAATATTTTCCATGGCAAGAGAAATATAAGTAGTATAACCAATATTAATTAATTAATGAGTGATGAGTGGTGGAAAAATTATTACAAATACTATATTATTATTATTATAAATACTATAAATCACTATCAAATCCCACTGTGTCACTTCTAACATGGTAATAGTTCAAATCCCTCCCCCAAAACCCCAATGACTGTCAGCTTCCTGTGTTTGGTACATCTGAAATGTAGGTGACTTTTGGCAATCATTTTAAGAAATGTGACACTGATTAAAGTAAAATACAATGAAGGACTCAAAGCAAAGCATTCATGGAATTCAAGATGAATGTCCAAATGCAATTCCAAACAGCTAAGTATTTACAAGCCACTTAAAGTTATTAATTACTTCTGCTTTCTTTAACCAAGAAAGCACTAGGCAAATGATTATGTTTGCAGCCCAAGTTAATGCTTGGCATTTCAATTCCATTTGTCATATACAGGCAAAGGCAGAAAGGCCTGAGGAAAACTATGCTTGTTTCTGAGTTTGAACAGCAGGTTGCAAAATTGTATTACTCTTTAAGCAGGACAAGCAAAGATCTTGTGTGCATACTTTGCAAATACAACAACCCTAGCAATTACCGTGCTGCATCCTCTAAAAGTTGAAAAGTGGCCAGTCAACACCTACTGAGGGTAGAGAAACTTGAATAAATATCTACTTAATATCACTGTTTAGTCTGTAACAACAGAGAGTGCAGGAAAAGAGCACAAGACCAAGCAAAGGACAGCCTTGCAGTTCCAGCTATCAGTATTTCACAGATTTCCTCACCCAAGATAATGACCAAGATGTTGACCTTTCTTCCAGGAACTTTAAAAGACACAAGTTTCAGCATCCAAAATATTCCTTGTTGATGAGCTTGCAAATCATTTCCCCATCGTGTAAAGTAAAACAATTTTTTGTTTTCAGCCTGTTGCTTGACCATTCAACTTCACCTCCTCCGACTCCTCTGCAGTGATGACATTTCACAACACTTCCCACTTCACTTTTGACATGTTATTCATGACATGTATAGCCATCACCCCTTCTCCAGTCACCTATTTTCCAGGCTTGACAGATCTCACCTGTATAGAGTTTCCTCATGCAGAAATAATTTCACAGCGCTCAACAAAGAATTGCTAAGGAAACCCTATCTTTCTAAAAAGAAACTAGGATTTCATTATTTTTAATGAGGTAATACACTTTAATACGAAAATACACTGTGAGACACATGCACAAGGATGATTCCTATAGCAATGACATTTATATATATAATGACATTTTCTCTTCTATTTCAGGCTTCTAATGTTTGATTTGCCTGTTTGCTAGCTACAAAGCATTACAGAGATATTTTGGAGAGATGCTTGCAATTACTTCAGCTAATCCTCTCTTTGGGATAATAGCAGCTCAGTTTGATTCCATTATATTTCTCCATACAAATTACATGTGCATACATTTCACACTTTCTTTGTGCCTTACTTCATACATGTTACTCATTTCACTACCCAGTCCCTTGATAATGCAATTTTTTTTCACAATACTTCGTCATTTTGACAAAAATTAGCAGTTTTTAAACTATTAAACATCAATCTTCATTTTGCTCCCTCAGTATTTCAGAAAGCACTTGTAAACCCACCTGTCACCAAGGTGCCAGGTAGATTTTTAAGTCTCACAAGCCTCTCATCACATATTATGGCATAGTTTGAATTTGCTGGCGTGGGTTTTGTTTGTTTGTTTTGGGAGCTCCAAGCTCTGCCTACTGGCCACAACATTCACACACTGCACTGCTGATTCCTTCCAAGAACTCCAACACACCTGCAAAAGTCATCCCTCCCATTGAACTAATCCTTCTCTCTGCATATTAAAAAAAATTTAAAAAGCAAGCCTTGGATGAATCATCAAGGTTGGAAGAAACCTTTAAGATCATCCAGTCCAACCATTCACCCAGCACTGCCACTGCAACCCCTAGATCACTAAAACATCAGCCAGCACCACATCCAGACAGCTCCTGAACACCTCCAGGGATGGTGACTCCAGCACCTCCCTGGGCAACCTGTTCCAATCCCCGACCACCCTAACAATGAAAAAATATTTTCTCATATCTAATATGGCTCTCCTCTGTCTGTCTCCGTTTAAGGTCATTTCCCCCGGGCCTCTCACTGCAGGCACAGCAGATGGACCTCACCACTAGCCTCATGTCAGGTGGTTGTAGAGGGCGAGGAGGTCCCTCCTGAGCCTCCTCCTCTCGATCCACAAAAGAGAAAACCTCCTAAGAGCTGTCTTCAATCGATTCTAGCAAACAGATGTCAGAAGCCGAGGGATGCCAGTCCCAAGTTTACTTGCTGCACTCACTGGCATTTCAGACCGCTGCGTGTAGAAGCCGCACAGGGTGACTGCTCAGGAGTCCCATCACTAAAAAGCTTTCAGTTTCAGAGGAAATGCCTAATTAAGCACCGAAGTAAGGCTCCGGGAGTATATCAAGCCTAGAAACGACTCGGGAACAAAGAGAAGAGGGCGCTGCGCACCACAGGCGCTCCCACACACCAGGGCACGGTGCCCTTTTCCTTCCCCCAGTCAATCGCAGCCAAGAGGAACCACCACAGATTGCGAGCCCGGCGCGGCGGTGCGAGTGCGGGCGGCGAGCACCAGCACTGCCCGCCGCAGCCGGGCCAGCAGCCGCCCCCCCCGCCACTCACCGCACAGCATGAAGAGCAGCACGCAGGCCAGCGTGGCCACGATCACCAGCAGGGTCAGCCCGATGCTCTGCCACATGGCGC
>JBBMKD010000102.1:64493547-64560116 GCA_037834095.1 Argya squamiceps
GGGAAACCAGTCCGAGTTAACTAAGAAGTATGGCTTTAAAGTGAATTGGTTAACCTGCATTAAGCTGCTTTAATTCTGAGTAGGTGGTCTTTGCTTTAAGATATGAGCTGAACTCGATTACAGGAAAGCGCGACTGTTTGAAATCCAAGTCCACACAATGGTTTAACACAAGTTAAACAATCTGTTTTTAAAACGTTAATTCAGACCAACTTTCCTGAATATCCCTCATGCAGCCACGAGTCCTCCAAAGAGCAAAGGCTGGATTGCACCAGGGACACACCGATACCGAGACCACCGCCGAGCCCCCGCCGCGGCCACTGGTCCCCGCCGCCTCCATCGCGACGGGCGGCGACCGGGCCGGTCGGGGGGTACGGGGCGGGGGAAGCAGCGGCGGTCGCCATGGCAACGGCACAGGAGCACTTCCGGCACGTCACGACCATGCCCGGAAGTGGCTCCCGGAAGTGCGCGTCGGGGGCGCCGGGCGGGTAACATGTCCGACAACGAGGACAAGTGCGAGCGGGGCGGCCGAGGGGAGGGAGGGCAGGCGGCGGCGTGTCGCGCGTCGGGGTGGTGGCGCGGCTCGGGTCGGGGCGGCCCGGCTGCAAGTGCGACGTGTGTGTCTCTGCCGCAGCTTTGACGGGGATGACTTCGACGATGTGGAGGAGGATGAGGGCCTGGAGGACCTGGAGAACGCGGAGGAGGTGGGTGCCCCGTGGGCCGCTGCGCTGGCCGGCCCGGGCAGGCTCTGCCGGGTCCGCAGGGCCGCGTTGCAGCCTGGCTGGGCGACTCCTGTGTTTGGGGAGGCCTCAGTGGCTCCCCCCACACCTCAAGGCCTCAGTGGCGGGTCTCTTTCCAACAGGAGGGACAGGAGAACGTGGAGATTCTGCCCTCGGGAGAGCGGCAGCAGGCAAACCAGAAACGGATCACGACCCCCTACATGACCAAGTACGAGCGAGCCAGAGTCCTGGGCACTCGTGCTCTCCAGATAGCGTGAGTACTGCCCACAGTGTCCCCAGCATTGTCGCAGCTGCCTCTCCCTTTACACTGATAAGTGTTTTCTTATTCCCTTAAAAATTCCTAGATCTTCTGAATCGTTTGCATGACTGCTGAGCTTGCATGTCACCCTCTGGTCAACAATGATGCACAGGACTATGGGGCTCTGAGTTGCACCTGAAGTCTCTGTGTCTCTGCTTGCCTGAAACTGTGTTACTCGTGCATAAAGAGGGAGCATTTAGTAGCCACATTGAGTTTTCCTAGGTCACAGACAAAATTACTAGGAAATAGGACAAAACAGTTTCTGGTCTTTCCTAAGAGAGCCAGTGTGGACTTGAATGTTACTGATTTGTAAGAGGTAATGTTGGAGGGAGAGATGCTTCAAAACAGCTTCAGTTGATACCACAGGGCTGTAGGAATTGGGAGTGAAGAAACCAACCTGAAATCCTTTTTAAGTGCAGTTGCATTGTGGGAAGCTGTAAATTTTTTGAAGTATTTGCAATAATAAGGCCTTATTTATAATAGACAATAACATTTAGAACTTACTTTAAGTTCTGTCAAGGCTGGCTGCTCTTAATCCATTTGCCTTGTTAGACTTGCTTTAATAATAGATATTAAAAATTGTTAATGCTTTTTGAAAAACGACGTTTTGAGCAAGATTGTTAGACAGTGGCAAGGGTTTCATCTTGGTTGTAGCCACCTTGACAATCAGGCTTCTCTTGTGCATGTTTACAGCTGTTCTTTGCACAGCCTGTGAAGCTGTTTTGTGCATGTTCTTTTACTTGGTGAAAGGCAAAAAAAATGGGGGGAGATGAGATGGGTCCGTGCCAGTCCTTTAATCCAAAGCACTCTGGCACCTGGTTCTGCTTCACCTGCATCTTCTGCCTTCAGTGCTGAGCCCGGAGAGCAGCAGCCCCCATGGCCTTACCCACACATAACATGAGCTTCCTCTGCCACCACTGTCCAGTGGATGGCTGTAGTCACAATCCTTTGCAAAATGATTAATTTTTTCTTCCAGGAGGTAAAATGCCCTGTAAATCCAGCCCCTCTCTTCCCTTGATCGAGAGCTGGAAGCCGTGAGCAAGTCAGAATGTAAGAGATGTGTTGGAGTTGTAGGAGGCCTGCTCATTTAACAGCAGTTCCACCCTTTTCATTGGATTCACTTTAGAACCATTCTTTTCCACATCTTTAAGTACAGCAGAGGGCAACTAGGAGAGTGTGGATTTGACCAGTCCTTGAGCATGAGCTGGTTAGCAGAGCCCTGGGGATGGGACAAGAAGAACATGGAAGTAAAAGTTTCCCCCGTCTGGGGGTATTTTCTTCTTGAAGTGCACAACAGCAAATCAGTTTTGTGAGGATGGTGTCCCACCCTCCTACTTTATTGGCTGTTCTAGAGGTGACACAGGTAGTAGTCAGATGTTTAGCTTTTCCCTCTTCCCTCTCTGTGTTTTTGCTCAAGTGGTTGTTGATGCTCTTCCTAGGATGTGTGCCCCTGTGATGGTGGAGCTGGAAGGAGAGACAGACCCCTTGCTCATTGCCATGAAAGAACTCAAGTAAGTAACAGATTTTGTACTGATTTCCATAAAGCCAGCACTCCTCTCCTCATCCCAGCATTGAGCAGTTTATTCTAAGACAACCTTGTCTTCCCTCAGTAACAGTAAGCACTATAGTTGCCTTTTCCTTTTTTCACCTTGGAGTTTCTCCACAGCTGCTCTTTCCCATCCTAGTTGCCCCTACAAATACTGATGGTTAGGAGTGCTCTGCTTCACAGTCCCAGTGTTCTTTATTTCTGTAATGGCATCCCAAGATCCTCATCTTTTGGGAATCGATTTAATTCCCCAAATAGAATTGTTTCAAAGCAGCCATCTGAACAGACCTGTGTTCAAATGAAGTGCTGGCAAAAATTAAAATAAGAGTCAGGCTGGGTGAGAATGTTTGTTTCCTGCACCCTTGGCATGCTTGGCTTCTTGTACTTTCCCCCTGCTTACAGAAAGGTAAATAAATCCATTCTGACTGCAGCAGAGGCAGCTTTTGGATGGCCACTTGCAGGCTCACCTTTCCACAGCATAGCTCCCTGCTGTCCCACAGTTTTCCTGCACCATCTAGGTCACATGCAGATATCCTTCAAGCAGCTGGACTCTGTTATTGATTAGGTCTCTGTCCTTGAATGAAATTGTCCCCCTGCTTCCCCAGTTTCTCAGTGCACTGAAGCTGCTCTCGCAGATTTTTTATCAATCACAGCTCCCTTTGCCTTTACTAGAAGTTCCTTAGGTCACATTCCTGTCAGATTTCCAGGCTCAGACTGAGTTGCTTCTGGTCACTGCCTGTGTGTGAGCTCTGGAAAGTAAGTCAGGGTGGTGCATCCTGTTCTGTGCCAAAATTGGGTTGTAATTTTTGGCATCAGTTACTTTACTACTGGAAAAACAACCTCCCTGAATGTAAAGGAGTTGAGTTACTTTTCAGGTCTGATACAGTTGAAACCTGATGCCCTGGCTAGATTCCAGACTGTCTGATTATGCTTTGCTGACTTAAATCTACTTTCATGGAGTTAAATTGTATTCAGCATGTCATTGCTCTCTAATTGGAAACACTGTTAGCAGGTGCTGTGCTCCACCCCAGCTGTAACAGGTTTTGGTACCTGAACAGTGGCTGTTTTATGTATCCTTCTCAAAATGTAACTGATGCTCTCAGGATGCAAATTTCTCTGTAAATACCAGTTTTTCCTGGAAGTTCTCAGAATTCTGCCACCTTTTTAGTGTCGTGTGGGGAAAAACCTTTCGACAAACAAAAAGCGGATTTGTTCTTCAGGTCCATTGATTTATATTTTCCCCGTATATCAGGGTTAGATGCTTGGCATTGTCTCTTGGTGAGTTCAGACTGCAAGGCTCAGTTCCTGCAGTAGCAAGAGAGGTCTGAGAGGTCTTTGGTGTTCGTACTCTGAGGGTGCTGAGTGCTTTGCATCTACAAATGACAGAAGGTTGTTGGGACTTTGCCATATAATATCAAATCACTGGTGCTGCACAGCTCTCAGTTAAATCTGATGAGCTTATTGAAGCCACCAAGCACCTCACTTCCATCACCTGCTGAAGTGATACAGTGGAGATTCTGACATTTCTGTTCATCTCTCTCTTCCCTTCAGAGCACGCAAGATCCCCATAATCATCCGTCGTTACCTTCCAGATGGGAGCTATGAAGACTGGGGTGTGGATGAGTTAATTATCACAGACTGATCAGATTCCAGCCATTGTTTTTGGTTTTGCATTTCCAGAGATGTTTCTAATTTTGATTAGTGTTTATGTAAATAAATTCTAAATCTCCCTATTTTAAATTAAATGTATTTGGGGTTTTTTGCCCTCTGACTTTCATTTCAGTCCTATATGTCTGAGGGGTTACTTTCTTAGCTGTCTCCACCAGTTTGGGTATTATTTTTTTCTCTGTGTTATGTACGATATTAGCAAGGTTAGGGAGCCAAGTGCAATGCTGTTTTTTCAGCTTTCTTGCAGTGTTGAAGGCCTCATCTTTTAGCTAGGCTAAATTCTGCAGTAACTCCCTCCTCTAGCCCTGCTCCTCCCTGGTGACAGAATTGATACCCAGTTAAACTCCTGCTGTAAGAAGTGCTCTGGCAGGCACTGTGGCTTCAGAAAGACTCCAGCCTTCCACCACTGTCCCTTCTTAAAATGGGAATGCTGAGACACCTCTATTGCTTCCCCCTAGACAGTTGGGCCTTTGTGCCCTGAACAGGTTGCTGTGGAAACCCCCAATTTCCTCTTTGGCCAGTGCTGTCTGTTGGACTTCTCAGGAGTATCACAGAGCAGCTCTCATCAAGCCACCTATTGTTTCCCAGCTGCCTTGCTGCTTATCAGAAGAAGGGATCCCCTTTCAGTGGCACTGCCCCAGCCGGAAGCGTGGCCGCCACTCACTGTCCCACCAGCTCGACAGGTGTGGGGGGTTGTTGCAGTTGCTCCTGGTGCAGCCAGGTTCTCTGACACGCGGTGGAACTGAGGTCCTGAGGATGGGCCAGCCATCTCAGTTCAGCATAACCTGGTGGTTCTTATGGTGGCGCAACTGCAGCTAAATCCTAGAGTTCCTTTGATCTGTATTGTGGTGAAAGATCAGTCATCTGTCCCCTTCAGGTGTCTGCCACTCTCACCTCTGATGTGCTGGGAGGTAATGTGCTCGAGTCAAGAGTTGGGTGGATGCCTTACAATCTGCATGGGCTTCCAGCCAGCTGCAGATTTTCATTAATTCACCTAGTTTTTGTTTCTTGATCTGTGTACTTCAAGGTTCTTTCTCTGCATGCAGAAGATCTGAGCTTGAGCAGAACACACCAAAGCTTTCTCAATGATCTTATTAAAAAGAGCTCTCAGAAATTTTGGTTTTGATTTTTAAAGAGCAGAAGGAAGGCACGCCTCACCTATGGTTTCTGCCTTGTATTTTTCTTTGCTCTGTTCCAGAAAGAATATTTCTCACTGTTAAAGCTTGTACTTATATATAAAGTGATCATTCTCCATGCTGTATGTGTGGTCGGTGCCTGCACGTGAGCATCCATGTCTCAAAGGGAGTTTATACCCACCTGCCTGGGAACTTGGCTCATGTAACCAGCCATGAATGTCATTCTCTTACTGCTCCCTGTAAAAGCAACAGTCTATCCTTCCTCTCTTGGTATGCACAGGAAGGGCTGGTTTAGGAGGCAATAATGCAAGAGCTGAATGGGTCCCTGGGTGAAATGACAGGTCAAAGGAGATGTGGAGATGTTTGCAGGTGCATGGAGGGGGTTGGCTCTGAAGAATGCAAATACTTCCTCATCCAGGCCATCCTTACCAAGAAAAGGTTAATTTGCAGCACTGTGGCCTTCAGCCTTCTCCCCCCACCCTCAATGGAATCCTTTAATCACGTTGGTGCGGTGAAATTTCAGCCCTGAAATGGTGCCTTTGTGCAATCTTTTTGGCGTCTGCCATGGAGTGCGCGGTCGTTTTCTTGTCCTTTTTTTAATTTTTTTTTAAATGGCTTCTTTGTTCCCTACCGGACTCCCCTCCCCAGCCTTGCATCTGTATCAGATACGATTAAAGGGATAGGGAAGGATGCCGGGCCAGCTCTTGCTAGGCTGCAGGAGGAATGGTTAACCCTTCTGTTACCAGTGGTGTTCTTAGTACTGTCTTACTTGTAACAACCCTCCTGTATGAGAGGAGGCATTCCCTCCCACTGGAGAATGGTTGAGGCAGAGCCCACTCACTTTCCTAATTTGCTTTTTGAGGAGCTGGAGAAGAGTACTTATGTGAGATTAAGAACTTTCTTTTCCCACTCTTCTGTTCATCCATACTGTGTCACTTCTCTCTCCCACCCCTGTGATCAACTTTCATACCTCTAATTCCACCATGGCTTCCCTTCCTCCCTACCCGTGCTCCTGACTTGCTCAGCAATGCCCTTCTGGGCTCTTCCCAATCTTCTGTGATTTGGGGCACAGGTTTCTCCTCCTCTCCATGAATGGTCAGTCCTATTTCACATGGAACTCTTTAGCTGGCATCACTATTACGAGATTAATTAAGCAATCTTGCTGTAGATGCTCTTGGCCGTATACAAAGCTTCATCCAAATAATGCTGTGCTTTTTAAGAAGCTTTGAACACGTCCCATAGTTCCTAGATGTTCTGCTTACTCCACTAACCCATAAAGTGTTTAGTGAACGGGAACTCGCTGCATCTTCTCACATGTTACCAGCATTGAAACCCTTTGGAATCAACTTGTAATCGTTGGGAGTGTCTGGGGTAATTGGGCTCCTACCGTTCTGCCATTGGCCTTGAGAGGTGTTCTTAAGCAGAATGATACTTGCTACACATTTTTCTTTCCGGACGAGTTCAGATGCCCTCCCAGGACCTGACTATATACAGAAAGTCTTCTTCAACAAGGAAGAAAGTGTATACATGTGTTTTGGAATATACTCTGTGTGTATGAGTGTTTGTGTTTAGGTTCTTGCTTGTGGAAGGCAAGAGGGTGGGGTTTTTTACAGGGCTTTTACAGAGAAATTAATAGCTGCTTCCAAAATACACTAATTTGTGTATGTGGAGAAGTTTTTCTTTTGAAGGTACGTCACCTGCTACCTGGTCATGAGGAACCAAGATGAGAAACCCCATACTTTCATCCTAGAGAGCATTAACAATCACACTAAGAAATTTTTGGGTGAAGCACGTGCAAAATAGCACTCTTGATTGCGTGTGCTGTATCTCAGATGAAGAATAGAAATCAGTGTTTGTGCTTTCCTCATGGAAGAAATGACTGGAGGTGAGATGTAAACAGAAGATGAGCTTTATCTCCATGAAGGAGTCTGGACAGCCAGTCAGAAATGTGCCTGTATCCTCTTCCTGAGAGGCAGAGGAAGGCTGTGCACAGGATCTGTGTGGTGGTATGTGTGACCTATCATACATGTACTGGGGAAAAAAACAGAGACTTGCAGGGAAGACGTTGAAAAAACCCAGACATGTGAAAATGAAACTTTTAAGTTTATTATTCCATATGTTTAATGCAGAGTTAATGGTGCTAGGATGGCACAGAGACTGAGGAGAGGGAGGTGGGGGAGGAAGGTGCTACTTGCATAAATAAGGGGACAGGGCTGGAAGAGGTTGCATGCATACAGGGAGCAAACATTCTACATGATCTTTTCAGACACCACAAGGATAAGTCATCTGTAGCTAAGGGAGGCAGGAAGGGCATCTGACAGTCATATCAGCAGAGAGATACAGCAGCACCCACCACAGCCCACATTTGGTTAAAGTCTCCTTCTAGGCTGGAATCTGCGCTGGAAAGTCCCATAGCATGTTTGCATTCAGCTGCCAGGAATCATCTTTTCCTGCAGCAATTTTTGTGCTGGTTCACTCCCTGGCATGACAAACCACCCCAGTCCTGGAGGTGACAAAGGAGAAGCAAGCAAACCGTCCTCAGGTGTTGGGCTGAAAAAAGAGGTTGATCTCTAAGAGCTGGTTGGTTCCAGTTTGAAACCCAAAGGCAAAGAAGATTACTTTGCACCTAAATAGACTTCTTTTCTTTCATCATCCAAGATCGGGTCTGTATCTACCTTGCTAAAAGCCACAGGAGTATCTTTCCATTCTCAGCATAGATGGAAGGGAGGTGTTGGCTGACTGG
Organism: Argya squamiceps; assembly: GCA_037834095.1. NCBI lineage: Eukaryota > Metazoa > Chordata > Aves > Passeriformes > Leiothrichidae > Argya > Argya squamiceps. The sequence goes on from JBBMKD010000102.1 coordinate 64,501,676, forward strand.
GAGACATGATGAATGAATGAGTTCAGCCTGGGTTTGGAGTGGGAGCTCAAAGAGTGGAATCAATTTGGGGCGTTGGCAAGTGCATTGTAGCTTTCTTGATGCCCCTTCATTTCATGCAGGCACCATCAGACATTGAAGAGCAAGGACCAAGTTTGCTCAGAGGTTGTTAGGTGTTCTGAAGAGATTAGAAGAGACTGACAGACCAGAAATGCCAGACATAAATGAATGGTACAGAGTAATTTTAAAAAAGGAGGATTCACCCATAGCACCATAATGATTCATTGGTCCTTCCCTGTCTCTCCTCCTCCTTCATACATGGACACGCGTGTGCCCACAGGCTGTGATATGAGTAATGCTAAGACTGACCATGCTGTTCCCAAATCCCATGTACTGTTCAGGCAAGCCTTCAAATCTCCACACTGGGAAGAGGGTGGGATTAAACAGAGACAGGATGGAGGGAGGAGGTGGGAAGAAAAGCTAGGGTACAGCTGCGGAAATCGGCAGGGAAGCTAGCATAGGTTGGTCTTCCAAGGGGTTCAAGATTCATGCATGTGTGAATCTTAGGCAGGACTGCTGCACAATGCTGATTGCAAGGAAGCTGGCCATGCCATCCTCCCTGCTGCTCCTCCCATGACACATCCACTGAGGCTGAGCAGCCACCCTACACCCGCAGCAGGTGACAAAGTGTTGGCCGTTGTGGCCTGTTGGAAGCACTTGCAAACTCCCTGGAGCAATGTGGGAGGGGAAGGAAAGGACAGTCTCTCTCATCATACAGTCCAGGGTGCACACAACAAAACCCACCATAGACCAGTCACTCCATATCTAGAATCCTCCTCATCTAGAAGGCCAATAAGGCATTGCAAGCCAGTCACATGGCCTGTGTGAAATTGGTAAAGGGCGAAAGGACGATAAACCTTCCTCTAGGTGGGTGTGCCAGCGAGAGCTGGATCAAGAAAGGCACTTCTGTACACTTGGTGGGTTCTGGTGGCTGGATGGCACTGAGTGACCTTGGAGTTCGGAGGCTCTTCTGCCTATGCTGATTCTTCGGAGCCTTTCCATCGCTGCTTCGGTCACTGTTCCTCATTCCCTATGGTCTAGAGAGAGTTGTGTACACAGGCTGTTCCCAATGTGTGGGGCTATGGGACTGTGGCACAGAGGGTGCAGGGTCAGAGATGGCAGTGTAAAGGGGACGTTGGGAAGGTCCCATATAGGAGAAGGCAGAGTAGAGGCCAGAGGCTTGGGTGGAATGGCTGTAGTAGGGTCCCGAGGGCTGGTGGTCTGGGTAGTCAAACTGTGGCCTGGAGATGGAGGGGAAGGCCGAGCCATAGTGGGGCAGACTCAGGGATGTGTAAGCAATCTGGGAGGTGGAGGGCTGGTCAGTGTAATGGCCTCCAGGGGCGGACCCTTCTGTTTTCACCTGGGCCTTTGAGTCCACCACCGATGAGGTGGCAGTGGACAAGGAGACTCCATGCTGCTTGGAGATCCAGGCAGAGTGTCCACTTGCCGCAGCCAGGGCACTCCCGAGGCCATAGCCAGCAGCGGCCGCTGCCGCGTAGCCCCCGACGTGGCCTGGGTGGCCGGCGTGTCCATTGGGCGGCAGGTATTGGTCGAATTCATTGACATCAAAGGTCTCCATGTTGGACATCACCTCATGGCTGATCTCCCCAATGTCCACATTGCCAAAGTCAATGTGTGGCTTTCCCCCTTCCCCCAGGGAACGCCCTTCTCGTTTGGAATCGGCTTTGCCTGCCTGCATCTCGGTCTTAGGGGTGGTAGGAGGTGTGGGGGGTCCATGGCTCTGACCTGCAATGTGAAAAATATTTTGAGGAGGAAAAATAGAGAAGAGATGAGTTCCAGTTTTATGACTGGCTCTATACACAACCCAGCTCTGTTCTTCCCAGTATGCCAGCAGCTGTCTAGCTGGAGCCTTTGGTGGAGGGAGAAAGAAATAGCCAAAACCAAATCTCTTTATATCATCTTGTGGAAATAAAAGGGAAGGATGTGCAACGATACCTTCCCTGACTAGGGGAACGCAAGTGGCCCTGAAACTCAGGCATGTCCCTGTACTGCTGACACCAGCAGTCTGCTGGGTCATTAGTAAGGTGTGAGTCCTATCACTAAGACTTTCACCATGATGACTTGTCTTTTTTGAGCCTCTCACTTGGCTGTAATCTGTCAAGAAATTCACTGAGACCCAGGACTCACCTGAGGAGTGTTCTGGATGACCGTCGGACATGGGTGACCCTTCGCCGGGATGCCTGTGATCCAGGTGGGGATTCTTGTAGTGGGCCTGGATGGCAGCAGCCCCTCCAGCCTCCCCCTCTACCTGGCCTTCACCCTCACCCTGTGTGGCCTTGCCATTTTTCCGCCGGCGGGGCTGGTACTTGTAATCAGGATGGTCCTTCTTGTGCTGCATCCTCAGCCGCTCTGCCTCTTCGATAAAGGGCCGCTTGTCGCTTTCATTCAGTAACCTGCAGGGACCAAGGTGGTGAAGAAGAGAAGAGGGAAAGGAGTGGGGCAGGTCTATCAGAGTAAAACACCTATGCTCAGTATTGTGGGACAGGGTGTGTAAATCCAAATGCCAGGATGTTGCCCCATGGAGGGTGCTTCCCAGAACAATAGGAAGAACTTGGAGTGTTTCCATTGAAGACAGCAATGCTTTCCTTCTTCTCCTTAGTTGTTAAGCCCTGCCACTGGTTGGTGCCAGTGCTGGGTCCCCCTTCCCCACCTGTGTGATACTTCTCACCTCAGTAAGTTCAACTTAGCCTCTCTTCCGTTACGAAAGGGTGAAGTGCAGCCTTTTGTAGCTTTGTCAAATAAGGTTGGACGAGATGCTTTTGAAAACTTTGGGCAAATTAAGGGCAGTTGGAATTGCCCTTTGGACAAAGATAGTGTACTACCTGTAGTGCTGCCCGTCCATGTCTCTTGCTCTTCCCCAGACTGTATTTATTCCAGGTTAACCTCCCCCTTCCATAGACTGTGCTCCTAGTTTGAGGCTGTATGGAGTGCTAATAGCAACAATTGATATTGGCTCCACTATAATCATGTAAAGCAACCTTTAGTCATCTTGCAATATTCTAAAAGGGAATTTAAAAAACATTGGTAGGGGCAGAAACAGTGTATTCTACTATTCCTGGAGCTCCTGCTCACTTCAGACATGGATAATGCAAAAGGCTGAAGTACGAAGGACCAGCCTTCCTTGAACTTGGCCAAGCAGTTGTAAAAAATTTAGCTGCTCTTTTGCTGGTTTTGTAGAAATAGATGAGCCTTGGTCTCTGGATGAAAGGCACTGCAGAAATGTAAGCTTCTTGTCTGTGTTCCTGCAGATCACTGGCTGCTCTAGTTAAGGCTCTGAGGAAATGGTGAAATGCACAGGCAGGATGCCTTAGAGCACTTGAAGATAAGATCGAACTTATTGCTCAAGCCTTTTGCAAGTATTTCAGCTGGAAGCACTTCAATTTCATGTTATGATTTTCCTCCTCATATTCTTGTGACTCAAGGTCATCCTGCCTCCAACCAAAAAACAGTGCTCTCAGAAGGGACCAGTCTTTTCAAAACACCCATTACAAATGGCAGGGTTCACAAACAGCAAAAAAAGAAAAAAAAAATCCATTTATGTTATGTCCTCACTTTTTTCTCCCCAGCAAAATAACTGCATGGGGATGGGACTGTGCCAGCACCTTGGCACCCCTGAAACCCTTAGCACTAAAATGTAACCAATTCTATTTAGCTGTAGGCTCTGGGGAAGATATAAAGGCCTGAACTGACCTGAAAAACTGAAGATGAAGAGGAGGCATGGCTCAAGGAATACACAGGTAAATCTGGTGAGTGATCAGATGTGTCACCAGCAAGTAATGGGTTGGTCTCTAAACACCCCCTTCCCCACTACTCCTTGTTCATTCTCTTGGCTGGTAGATGGAAGGTGTGTGGCATGGTGCTGACCTGGGTTCACTCCAGTCAGCCTGAGCAGGTTGTGGCCACACACCACATTCCTCCACCGCCTTAATCCTGGAGATTAGGGCAACTGAGCCACCATGAATCCAACACCAGCTTTCCTGTCTCCCTCCCACCACTGTATACCACGCTCATAAGTCCCACAGGGCTCTAATCCCTCAGTCTGTGCTGCTCCAAGGTGGCCCTCGAAGGGTCAACCCTCCTAGGCCTTGTGAACTGCAAACTTGCCTTGGCAAAACCTTCATCCTTGCAGAATGTGGGATATGGGGAATAGAGGCAAAATCTGCAAAGCTCAGCTTCTGAGATCTGTCTTGTGGATGCTGTGAAACAGAGCCATTGGAGGCTATACAGGTGTCAGATCCCTGCCCTCTGAGCAATTCTAAAGTGCCTCACCTCCTCTCTCCTTGATGGCAGCCCATGGGTAGTGCCACCAGCAGATCAGAGGCAAGTCCACTCCCCACATCTTTGCCTTCTCTCCAAGGCTGCCTGTTCCTTCCTCCCTCCCACTGGGATCAGAATTCAAATCGGCTTTAGCAAAGTGAAACTGGTGCGAGCAGGCAAAGGCCAGGAGATTTGGGGGATTTGGATTTCACTTGCTTCCTGCCCTCCCCCTCCTGCCCCTCACGCTCTCCAGGCCATAATGCAAAGGAATCTCGCACGGGCAGAGAAGTTACGGATCACAGAGCAAAGCCCTTCATGGGGCTTATCCAAGCCCAGCACCAAATGCTTACCCCTGAGCTGGGGGGAGAGGGGCAAGCATCCAGCGCCACGCTCTGGGAGGAGAAAGAAGGGCTAAAAACTTCCTGCTGGCCTCTCACAGCCTTCCCTTCTGTCACCTGGCATTGCACTGCTCCGTGTGCCAGGTGCCTGGCTCAGCAGCCAGAGGCCTGACCCTGGCTGGGGCTCAGCTGCCAATGAGTCAGTGCAGTGATGGGCTTGGGCACTGGGGCTGATGCAAGGCAAGGGCTGGCTGGGAGCAGAAAGCAGCCCTCCTAGAGATCCATGGCCCTAGATTTTGTGGGCCTGGGTGTTGCCACCCTCATACAAAGCTCCCTCCAAGGGGCTCCTTGCTCCTCCCTACCAAGCCCTCTTCTTCCCATGCCTCCCTTGTTTTCAGCCCCGGAGGTGGTGCTGGCTGGCATTTTGGCTGGGAGTCATGCCGGCATTTTCAGCAGCCAGCCTCCATTTGAGAGCTGCTCCCTGTCCCACCCAGGGACATTCAAGCATTCAAGGACAGATTTCATGACCATCAAGCACAAAAACTCTCCCTTTGTTTTTAGTATGTCCCATTTGTTGTCCACACCCATCGCACATCCTAAGTGGGTACAGAATGGGGAAGGAGGATGGGGCCATAAGCTGCCTGGCACCATGTTTGGGGTCAGGCAGGTAATGTGGCCCTCAGGGCATATCCTACAGCCCCTTCCAGTGAGGGCTGGTGCTTGTGGAGGACGTGGCAGTGCAAATTCTGGGATTAAAAACCAGAAATCCTGGGCTATTGCGTCCTGTTTTGCAGGTGCCTCTCAAGATTTCCCAGCCTCTTCCATCCCCATCCAGTGCCGATTGCTGGGGATGTGCTTGGTTTAATGCTGGTCTTCAGGGAGTCCCTGTGGTCACCAGCCTTTGCCTCTAACACGCTCTTTATCTGTATAAGCTCAGAACAGCCAACATTTTCCAAAGCATCAAGCCGTGGCAGTAGGGTTTCGATGGCCACCTTTGCAAGGGCACTCATCAAAAGTTTGAGGCTAAGCCATCCAGAAAAAATTCCTGTCTGCTTGCAGCTGTACCTATGTGTAGGAGCTACACCTGGGGGACAAGATAAGGCAGTGTTAGTGTAGATAAGGCAGTGGGAACCTCAGCAGAGAAGCAGAGAAGGCTTTGGGATGCTATCCTGGTAAACTTTGGGCCACCTCCCCTGGAGTTTTGTGGTTGATATTTCCCCCCAGCCTCACAGAAAGATGGACACGTGTGGCCAGACACTGACTGTACCCATAGCCCAGCTTGCTGTGTTGTGTGATGTCTGTAGGGGCAGTCACGGCTTGGAGAACTTCAGCATGCACTAGGAGAGGAGACACTCAAGAGAAGCACCCAGGTGGCAAACTTAGCAGCTTACAGCAACCCTAGGCCTGACCCCACAAGCTTCTCATCTGAGCCATGCTTTCTGGCTGTATTGTGCCCTAAGAAACCTACGGGCACCTTGACCACTGTCTGGCAGCAGTGTCCCGCAGCTCTGAGTCCCATGTGGCCAGCAGCGGGAGCCATGTCCTGGGAGCATGGAGCATTTGGATGCAAGACTGTGGCCACGGGCTGGGGGCTATATCTCTCTGTGCTCTGAATGCAATACTTGTGGAGGTTTCACTGCTCTGCTCTGTTTTCAAGGAAAATGTAGTGCCTGGAAGGAGACACCATTTGGTCTAAAATCTGGCAAAATTTTGCAGTAAAGAACTGATACCTTGAAATCAACATTTTGGGGACAAAAAGAATGGGTCCCCACACACTCCCCCTCTTTTCAACACAGCTTCACTGTCCAGGGGCTGGCAACAGAGTCCCAGGTGAAAGCAAGCGCTATGGTAAAGGGAAGGCAGAGGGGATCCAAACAGGAAAGAAGATCAGATGAGATTCACAATTAATGCTCTGCTTTTGACTTCCCAAAGAAATCCCTTTGCTGGGGTCACATTAGACACTCAGGAGTCAGGGCAAACAGGCTGACATGGCAGAGGGAGAATCTAATGCCAAGGGGCTTGTTCCTTGTGAGCTAGGCGATTTGAAGCCAGGAATGAATAGCTACTCTAGAGAGTGTGTTTTGAAGCTTCTGCTCACCCAAAACTGAGGCCTTCCTCTGTGAAATGCTGTCAGGGTGTGAGAGAATGAGAGGGCTGTTCGCATGAGCCTTGGTTTGCATTGGTTGGCGTGAGGCAGGGGACTGTGCTGGGGACTTGTGGCAGAAAGTGACAGGTTCATGGGGTTATCAGCAGAGAGTGTCCGATGGGATGGATGCGGCACAGCCAGCCTGACACATTTGGCTTTGGCACAATGGCTCTCTGCACACACATGGGCTGGCTGCACTCGAGGGCAGCCTATGAATCTGCTGGAGGAAGGAGGGGAGGCTACACAAAGGACTCAAGATCTGCACAAAGTAGCAATAGTTGCGCAAATTGGTGGTGCCAAAGGACAAGTGTATGTGTGCTAGTGAGAAGGGAGGGCATCTCTCTGGGTGCAAAGGAAAATGGGATTCGTTTGAGCCAGCATATTCCAGGAGAACCTGCTAAGGCTGGGACTGTTGCAGGTCTCTTCCTCTCTGCTAAGCCTCAGGCCTTGTTTCTACCCATGTCTCTCCTTGTCCATCTCACTGCACCTGCATGGCCTGCCAAAACTGGGACTGTCCTGGGAAGGATGGGTGTTGGGCTCTGACTGCCTGTCTCCTTTCCCCTGTCCTTCCTCCTCAGCTGTAAATTGGTTTCCCTCTTGTTTTGTGGCACTGCCTAGAAAAGAAATCCTGTTAGTGCTGGGATCTGAGTTCAGACAGGCTTGAGGGAACCACCTGTGACTTAGTTCTTAAGTCTTAAGCTCAGCCAGTTTACTGCTAGTGCACAACTGAGCCCAACAGGGAGGGTCAGCCAAGAAAACAAGATCTCCCAGGGAGTCAGGCAGGGAGGACCAGAATGAGTGTGTCCTCATCAGGAGCAATAGGGAAACTTAGTATGCCGCACATGGAAAGGGCTGCTGCCCAGGACAGAGGTGAGCTCTGCTGAGGCAGCCTTCACTACATCCAAACACCTCTCTTGCTCCAGTCAACAACTGCACCTCCTGTGATGGGGCCCACCGTACAGAAGCCCCCTCAAGGGACACCCATTCCATTGAGCCTTCATCCTTCCACATGACCACACAGTCCTACAGAGGACACCTCCAGACCTCAGCCCCCACACCCCGCATTCCACCGCTCTCTCTTACCTCCAGAGCTTCCCCAGGGTTTTACTGAGCTCGGCGTTGTGCAGGTGGGGGTACTGGTCAGCCAATTTCCTCCGGGCAGCCTGTGCCCAAACCATGAATGCATTCATGGGCCGCTTGACATGGGGTTTGCTCTTGTTACTTCCATTGACCCGGACGGGCATGGGAACCAGGGTCCAGTCATAGCCGCTCAGCACCTGGCTGACTGCCTCACGGATGCACACCGGGAACTTGTCATCATCTGCCTCTGAGTCTTGCTGTTCCTTCTTGACCTTCCCCATCTCCCCATTCCCAGAGCCAGTGAGGTGTGGGGAGTTGTCTGATGCCATGGAGGGTCCTGGGGAGAGGCAGTGGTGGTCTTCAGAGCCCACTGGGCTCATCTCCACCTCCGAAAGGTCTTGGTCGTCAGCCATCGTTGCTCTCAAGCCTTCCCTCTTCCTTCTCGCTGTCCTTCTCACTGGGGAGGGAAGGGAGGAAGACAAAAACAAAGGAAAGAAAGGAAAAGAGGGGGAAAAGAGAGAAAAAGAGGAGCAACTGCCAAATCTGAAAGAAACTCCAACGTCTCTGAAGAACTGACCACGAGACAGGGGCTGCTCAATTAAAGCGCAAGCAACGCAATTGCTGTGCACACCACAGAACCCGTGATCAATGGGGGTGGGGATGGGTCAGGGCCCCTGATTAATTGGGATATTGCTCCCTATCTCTGCAACCGTGTGGAGCTGACATGTGTAGAAGGGCCTGCAGCAAGAGGGATAAGGAAGTTTGGGGACCTGAAAGGAGAGAGACATATACCATTCTGCCTGGGCACAGCACCCCACAGAGGAGTGGAGGAGAGCCACCAAATTTGTGCGGGGAGTGCCCCTTTATTTCAAAGACATGCAGTGAAATGTCTAGGGGGAGGCATGGGAGGGGAAGCACTGGCACTCTATCTATAAGCCAGAAGGGACTGATACCCCAGGTGCCAGGGAACCTGAGCAGGTGGCACCATCATGCAGGGAACCAGCCCAGGCCCAGGATCCACACCCAAGAGACCCTGATCCCAGCTGTGAGAAAGTGCTTCTGCAGGGACATCTCATCCCTCACTCTCCTCTCACAGCTGATAAACCAAAGGCTTAAAATACATCTACATTTCATGCACACACAGAGTCCAGTATACATGCGTGTATGCATATGCATGCTCACATTTATGTATCTATATCTATATTTGTATGTATATCTATATATATCCAGACTAAAACACAACCAAGTTTAACTTTGAGACAAGCCATAGTTTTGGGTTGCCTGTCCCACACATTCCGCCTTTCTCCTTCTTTCTGCAGTCACCTCTAAAAGTCCCTGCTGCTGTGCAGTAGTTCCCCCCTAAGAGAAAGAAACACTCTAAAAATAAAGGCCTCTCTATCCTCCCCATCTAGAAATTAAAAAAAAAAAAAAAAAGAAAAAAAAAGAAAAAAAGTAGTAGAAGAAATAAAAAAAAAAGCAATGGAAAAACATGCCTCTGGCTTAGCTGGAAAAAAAAAAAAACAGTGCATAGCAAGTGCTGCTGTACCTCTAGTTTCAGAGGGCAACACAGACTCTTGTTCAGGAAAATGAAAAAAGTAAGAAAAAGTAGAGTGAAAAAAGCGCGAATCAAAGTGTGCGCGTGTGCAAGCGAGCTCAGGTAGGAAAACTTACACTGCTGGCCGGTATGCCGGGCAAATCCTGCAAGGGCTGTGATTTGTATCCCAATAGCCCCCCTGTTCTCTCTCCCAGCCCCAGCGGTGTCGGGGCACGCAGCACGGGGAGGCTCTCAAGCGAGTGCCATTCCTGGAGGGAGCCTTGGTTTTTACTAATACCCCGGCTGGATGTCTCTGGCTTTGCTGCTTAGCACCGGGGGAGGGAAGGGCGGAAGGTGGAGCCAAGCACTCCTCAGAGACAGAATACAGTCAGCCAGGGACGGCGGGGAGGGGACACAGGCAGCCCCCCACCCCACCTCAGCCACCAGTATGTTCCCTGTTTTCCATGGTGCCAGCTTCTTCATGAGAATTGCTGGCATTGCTGCTCTCAGTGGCATGGCCACCCCAGAGATGGTGCTGAAGGGTTCAACCCTGGTAGGTTGGGGTGATGGGATGCTGGAAGGGGTGTAGGTGGTTTGGGAAGAAGAGTGTGCGTCCTCAGGATGGGGGTCCCCCTCCTTCCCCCTGATAGGGTGGTTGCTCCTGAAGGGTCTAGTGCTTCCCATGTGCTAAATGAGTCCCTAGTCTTGTCAGAGTCACATTAGGATTCCCCTATGCTGAAGCAAGTTGACCTAGGACCCTGGGGTCAAGACACTGTGAAAAGGGCATCATTCAGACCTGCATCTGCAAGGTAGTGAAGGCAATGCAGGGGATCAGAAGTGTTCTGAGGGTGGAGGACATCAGGTCCGGGGAAAATGCCATGCTGCTGGACACTGGATACCAGTTTGAGCCTTCTTAAGATTTTTGCACTCTAGGGATGGGCTCTGTGGGGTCTTGCCAAGACAAGCAGTCTCTGCTTCCTCCAGCATGCTGAGCCACTCCTAAAGGCAAATGTGGTCTGACAAGGAAAGTAGGGTTTCCTGATGAGAGGGACTCTCACGCTCACTCACCCTCATTCTTGCTGCTTGTGTACTGGGACAAGTAACAGATCTCAGCTCTCAATAGTTTAGAATGTTCTCCCTCACATCTTCTGTTTTTCAGCTCACTTTTCTTCCTACATGCCTCTGGTAGTTGGTTTCTTCAACTTCCTTTGCTAGCAGGGCTGGTATAGATCAACACCAACTCTGTAAACATGAGGTCACCCACAAAAATTCTGATCTCCTATGATAGCAATGAGATAAACTAAGCTCCTGCCCCAGCTCCCTGCTGGAGAGCCAACCTGAAGGCACTTCAGTGCTAAGTCAGAAAATACAAAGAGATGAATGCATATGACCCAGGCAAACAGCTTGAAAGGATTTTGAGAGCATTTTCAACTCTTATAGGAGATATTCACTCTCTAGAAGCTTTGTGTTAGAAAGACTGAGAAAACCACTGGCTGGCACCACATGGACTGCGCAGGAACCAATCCCAAGGATGGTACTGAGCACCTGAGCTAAAGCCCTCAGAGCAAACCTATGAGGCTGGTTGCTGCCCCTGCAAACTGGCTGACAGCTTAGGGGCGTTTCCCTGCATGCTTGGTGTTGTCTCAAGTAAATAAAGCTCTGAAACCATGGAGTGGCTGTAGGGAAAACCTCACTAAAGCCCAATGAGGAGCCTTTACTGAAAGAGCTGGGAGGGCGAAATGGCTACATGCCATTGGGGTCAAGCAGGCAGTTCTGCAGGCTTCTCGCACCCCACAGAAAAAAATAACTGTCAAGGGATCATCTCCTAACTTTCTTCTCTTGAATATTACCTACTCTGGGAAAAAAGATGAGTTCCAATACTTTTCTTCACATGATGCCTTTTTCCCTTTGGAAGAGAAGAATGTGTCTTTTTGATGACAAGAAAACCCAGAAAGAGAGCCTCACAAAGCAGCATCAAGGCCCTGCTTCCTTGGCCAAAGCAGCAGCCGGTAAACTTCAAGTCTTGCCATTTGGGATGAGTTCTCCCGCCAACAGGCACCCCAGTTGTAGTTGGCACAAGAAGAGGACTCACAGCACAGACAGGGGCAATTGGCAGCTCACCCTCTGTCTGGCATGCAGATGACTAGCAAAAACAAGTGAGGCAAGGTCAGTTCTTACACAGTTGTCTGTGGCCCACTGGATGCAGAGTGAATGATACTGCAGAGCTCATGGCACCTTCCCCCAGCCAGTAAGGGTCATTCTCAATCTACAGGGGCCCTGCATAGGAGTGTGGGAGAACTGGCAGTTTGGTCTCCTGCCCCTCAAGAAGGCAGCCTCTGCTGAGAAACACTGCCCTGCCTGTTCCCCTGGCTGCAGTCAACCTCCAGCCTGGGGCAGGGAGGGAGAATGACACAGAAAATGGCCAGAAAATGGTGTTTATTTGCTCTCCCTTCAGGTAGCTTGTTCCTGTGGATTCCATGGGAAAGAGGCAGTGTGGCAGAGATTTCATTTTCCTCTGGAGTGGGGATACAGGGTGCAGGGCTTCAAGTGGTAGAGAGCGAGAGGTCAGGGGTTATCTAGTGCTTTGCTAGAGAGGATCCCCAGTCAGGGGACAAAAAAAGAGATTCACAAGGCACTGAGTGAAATTTACAGCCTGCTCAGCTCACACCACGAGTGCAACAGGTAAACTCTGCAGAGAGAACAACTCCCAGCTGGGCAAGAAAGGAATCAGACCCAGAAGGGATTTCAGTAACCACCAGGGCACTGGACCAGTGTTTTTCCCACTGCTCACCATCCCTGTCAGAGCTTGCTGCCACCAGCCAGGCAAGAGCCAAGTTCAGTTTGTGCCTCGTTGCAGAGCAATGAGTGGCTCAACTGCAGAGAGGGTTGTTCTCAAAGGAGTGTGTACCAGCCACACAGTTTCTGCAATCTCAGTATCTCCTCGCTATTTAAACATTGAGGAAGGGGCTTTTTCCCTCCATTCTGCCTTTTTCCAGTTCTTGTATTTTGTCTCTGGTCCTGCCTCCACTTTTTGAATTCTCTTTTATTTCGCAGTCCATTTACCCCCTTTTTCAGGCCCCTCTCAGAGCACTGAGTGTTTGTATATCCTTGTCCAAGTCTCTTCTGTCCACGTGTCCTGTGTCCATACCACTCCCAAGGATGACAGGAAAGACACTCTGCTCCAGGCTGGCTGTTTGGTGAACAAGGAGCATCATTGCAGCAGCATCTGTTTGGTAGGGTTTCAGCAAGGGGACCACGTTGGTGGGACACCTCTTCCACCAAGGTGGGACCACGGGGGTTTCAGGGGAGGAGTTGTGCTGGATGACACCTATCCTCGGGACTTGTGGCAAGGGAGGAGTCAGAGGGGAGAGCCTGTCCACAGCAGAGGAGCAGCAGGATCCCCAGCATGAGAGCCAGCTTTTGTCCCCTGCCCAACTCGGGGGCACAGCACTGGTATTGTCCCAGGACTGCCTGGGAAAATGGGAGGGGTTCCCTGTGAAATCTTTCCATACAGTAAAACAGCGTCAGAGCTGAGGACCAAGGAGGGGACGATACAGACATTCGAAAAAATACACATACACACCCCCCAGCCAAACAATACCCACAGTGTGCTGAGGGAAAGGGAGACCCATGAATTGGGAGTTTGATAAGGATTTTCTCCCGCGCGCGCCTGCTCTCTCAACGGCCCCTTCAGTTTTCCCAACAACACCCCCCCCCCCCTCCTTCCCTTTCTGGCTTTCTTCTTTGGGCCTTAAACAGTGCACAGTCTTTGTTCAGGATACAGGTGAATGACAATCATGTGATTAACACACACTCGCACACACACACACGCACGCACATAAAAAGCTTTTTAAGAGCATCCAGCTTGCTCCAGACCCAAAGACGGGAGAGGAAGCCCGGGCTAGGAGGAGCTGAGGCGGCGGCAGTGGCCAGGATGGGGACAGCCACTGGGATGGATGAGCGGGCACCACCTCCTCTTTGCAAACTCCCCTTCGTGTGGAGGTGGGCACGTGAGACAATGAGGGGCAGGTGGTTGGGTGTGAAGGGGGCAAGGTCTGGGATTTGGGGATGGGAAGGGGGTCTTGCCTCTGCTGCCTTCTTGCCTGTGCCAGGCAGGTTGGTGTGGATTTACTGTGGCTGTATCTTCCCTGTGATGCTGTGGGAAGGACAGGGAATGGCCATACCAACATCAGGTTAGGGAGGGAAACTAGGTTTCTCACACCGAAGCCAAACACTTGATCTGCCCTATCTCCAAAGTGGGATTTGCATCTTTGTCGGTATGAAGCTTGCTGCTGCTGCCTGACATGGCTGGTGGGCATGGCTTGGTGAGGAAGTGGAGGGGGACAGCCCTCCTATTGGAAAGGGGGTCTATCTCTCTGCCCATGAGAGAGAGAGGGAGGCAGAGAACCAGGTAACCCAGACGGTGATGGGAGGGTTGAAGATGTCTGGGACAGCTGACCCACATTGGAAGTCCTGTTGTCCCAGTAAGAAATATACCCAACATCCTCAGTGAGGACTGCATGTCCCCTTCAGTGTGAAGATGCCACTGGGCCTTATCACAGCTCATCATCATGGCCATGGGACAGCTGGGAAGCTCATTACTCAGTCCTGGGGGCAAGTGGAAGCTAGTGACCAGGTGACCATTTGACCCCTCACAGAGGAAGTCATGAGAAAATTGGAAAAACTAAAAGGGTTTCAAAGCATTACCCTTTTTAATTTGATGATTGCATAAGTGTGATGTTCTGAGGAAAAACAGGGAGGAGTAAAGGGAAAGACCACTATAATGTCTGGAAAACCTGTGAGTCTGCAGATGGTCTGACTCATGAGATATCATGGGACATGACTAATGACAGCCTGAGAGAGATCAAGACCAGGTCGTACCCTTTGCTGGAGCACCCAAACCCAGCCCCATCTCCACCACTTCCTCATGCCCTTCCCTCCAAATTCCTCTGCCATCCAGTATCATGACCAGGCTCCCCCAGAGCATTTTCAAGGAGTCATTTTCAAGGCTTGCCCATGAGAAAGAGAAGCAGAGGGTCCGTGAGGGTCATGTTTGTGTCACCCTCTTCAATTCTGTGTCTGCCACAATCTCCAAAGTGCCCTTTGATTTGCGCTGTGCCATAAGCAGCCTCCCAGCTGAGAGCTGGGCACAGAAGCCACTGCTGAGCTCTGATCATCATCACCCCTCACTGTTCTTGGCTGAAGCTTCCACTGTTTGTCCTAGACCCTTCCAGGTGCCTCTGAGCATCCAGTTGTGGGCATTGATGAACTGATTGTTTGAGATGCAGCCTGAGGAGAAAGGAAGTGGTGTGGGTCAGTCAGGAAATGCAAAGAGCTGCCTGCAGCCCTACCTGAGTAGGACCATACAGCATCCATGTGGTTACTGGACAGCTGCAGGGACTCTACAGGAAATTTTGCCATGGGATATCAGGGAAAACACAAGGCAGACAGTGCCTGGAGTTGTTTACTGCTGGACTGGGCTGTTTGACAACCCAGTGTCCTGTGCAGGCAGCTAAAGAAATGTCACAGTGCCTGTCCTCCTCCAGGATTATCATTCCACATTGGCACAAAGTCACAACAGTGCTGGTTGGTGCATACCCCTGCACTCCCATCACCTCAGGAAGGGGTGGGAGTCCTTAGGAAGTTCTTTGGCAACTGGGATGTAGTTGCAGAGTCCTGCCTGGCTCCAGCGCAGGAGTAAAACCTGTTCTCTTTCCAAGGGATGGTGTGGGATGCCACAGGTGCAGGATACCACAATGCTGCTGCCACTGGTGTATGGCCTTGATGTGGCCAAGCAGACTTTGTTCAGCTGCATTTTTTGTTCTGAAGCAGTGGATTACAGTGCCAGCTGCTTCAGAGAGGAGGTGTAGGGAAAACCTTGTGGAAATTAGGGAGGAGAAACATCTCTGAACATTGCAAAGACCCCAGGCAGCTCCTGGCCTGTCATCTTGGCCAGTCTAATGTTTCATGGGCATGGCAAGGACCTGTGATGGCTAAATGGAACAATTTTCCTGCATTACTCAGGTCTGGGAAGATCAAAGAGGAATGGGGCAAG
The DNA here is from genome assembly GCA_037834095.1 of Argya squamiceps. NCBI lineage: Eukaryota > Metazoa > Chordata > Aves > Passeriformes > Leiothrichidae > Argya > Argya squamiceps. Next base: position 64,517,164 of record JBBMKD010000102.1, read on the forward strand.
CGTGTCTGTCTGCTACCTGCTTTGATAGATGGCACAGAGCCTGCCTGGCTGTTAACCCCTGCATCTCCTGCTGGAGAGGACAGGTGTACTTCCAAAAGGCTAATCCCAAAGAGCATGCAGTGAAGGGGTAGAGCTGGGGGAGAAAGACCAGGTTATCTGTTCTTGGATGGAGTCTGGCATATCCAGTGTTATGTAACGGAGGGAGCTGGATGCTCTTAGTCTGGACACCAGATGAGGGATGCCTAGAAGAGAAAATAAGGGAATTGTACAAGATTGAGCAGAAAAGAGGATCCTCCCAATGGGACCTGTGTCTGTAGCCGTGCTGAGTGACCCCAGTGGGCTCATTCTGTGGTGGTCAAGGTGGCTCCAGAGTGATCTTCACCTCTGTTAGTCCCCTGGATGGACGGAGACTCCTGGTGAGCCAGGGGAAGGGTTAAGTCGGGAAGGCTTCAGCCTGCTGCCTTGGCCCCTGTAATTCCTCCGGAGAGTAGGACTGGGAGAACAAGGAGCCCTTTCTGTTCACAGGAATTAATAGCAAAGAGTCATCTGGGGTGTCATTCAAGCCCTGATCAGCTCCCAGAGGAATGTGAGGGAGAATGAGTGAGGGAGCATGGCCTCAAGGCACCAGAGCTAGGGCAGGAGCAGTTTGGCTGGTAACCAGAGTTACCAGCCAGCATTTGGGCAGGGGAACCATCTTCCTCTTCACCCCAGCCTCCATGTCCCCTCTGCCCTGTGCAGGGGGTTCACCCTGACACCCATATTCAAAGGGGTCCCAAGCTCGTCCCTTGTTACCTATCCCTTCATCCTGGGGAGGGGTGAGATATCCCGGCCCACCAGCACAGCCTCCCCTCTGCTGAGCCTGGAGAGAAGGGCCAGGCAACCAGGGGCCAGCACAGCCCCACTGCTCTCAAAGCGGATGTGAACTCCAGCAGGCATCCCCTTTCCAGGGCTATCTCACCACTCCCAGGCTGTGATGGCAATATTGCTGCCCTCCAAAGCAAGCTTGCCCATGGAGAGGGTCTCCAGGGAACCCTCAAGCACAGCTGGGGATATGGGGCTGCACCTCAGGGTTCAAAGTTCAGTGCTGAAGCCTTTGCCACTGCAATGGCTCACTCAAACTCACCTGGTCACTGCAATTTCAGGAGCAAAAGATCAGTTTGAGGAATTTTTTTGGCTGCTATTTCACAGTGTTGCTTCATGGCTACACAGGAAGTCTTGAAAATATTGCATGGTGACACTGCAGCTTTGCCTGTAACAACCTCTGGTAAGCTAAGGAGGAATTTTGGGTACATCTCTACTTTCCTGAGAAGGAGGCCTTGGAGTGATCCATCCTCTTCCATGACCCCGTGCCTCCTCTCTGCCCAGCTGCATCATGGGTACCCCATGTGACAACACCTGGTGACACAGCGTGACTTGCTCTGGTGATGCAACGTGGTCAACTCTACCATGTGAAGTACAGAACCTTCAGGGCAGCCCTTCAGGTCTACTCTTGGTGTGTGCATGGCCACAGCATGGCCATGCAACAACCTGAGCTCACCAGCCTGGGAGCACGTGTAGGTCAGGAGACTGCGATCTGCATGCTGTGCAAACAGAGCTGTGCTGGAGTCATGAGTTGCTTTTGCTGGCCTAAACATATCTCACCAAAGCCTCCCCTCCTTCCCCCAGCACCAAGTCAGTGTAAGACCAGGCTTAAGGACCAGCCTGTGTCTCAGTATCCTCTGGGAGATGCACGGTGCCACTGGGATTGACTCTGCCCGCACCCCATTCCCTCTGCCACCACCACTGCCACAGTGAGTGTGCCTTGTCATAGAGGGGTTAATAAACGATGTAAGAAAGGAGCCCTTTAATGAACAGTGACCTTTGGCCTTTCATAAATCACAGTGTTGGGCTGCAATACACGGGGGGCACGAGGCGTTGAGGGGAGAGGATGGGAGGGGGTCCATGCAGCTGCGCCACGGAGTTGACATTGTTCCCACCATCACTAAAGTGCAACAAATCCCTCTATTGTGTTCCTGGTTTATCTGGTTCCTCTTGTTTATTAGCAGAGGTTGTTTGGCGCTGGCTCCAGCCCTGGGCGGGTGGAAAGAGTGTTGGCACGCACCAGAGAAGGGGAGGGAGGGAGTGAGGGGGATCAGGACTGGAGGACGAGAGCAGTTCATCAATGGCTGTATTGTCCCATCTTTTTTGTTGCTCCTGTAATGATATGTTCGAAAAAAGGGGATTAAAAAAAAAAAAAAAAGGTGGGGGTGGGGGGGAGACAAGAGAGGGAGAGAAAGACAAACTGCACAGAAGGGCTCGATAAGAATGGCCAGTCTGGGCCCACAGCGGATGCTGTTGCAGCTGGGGAGGATGGGTCGGGACAGAGCCGTGACGGGGCTGCTCTGTGCCTTTGTGCTGCTTATTCACGTCGGCAGCCATGAGCCCCAGTGGCTCAGCCTGGACCCACCCGTGCCAACTCTATTCATGGCCAGCCAGGACCACGTGCACATGGCAGGGAGGATGGGGTAGCGAGAGTGAGGAGTTGGGGCTGGTGAGGAAGGGGGAGGAAGGCTAATCCTCATGTCCCTCGAGACTGAACCTATCTTTGTACAGAAGAGGCAGTCTGGGGGCACAGCATCTTTTCAAAACACTGTCAGTGTCTTTCATCCTGCTTGGCTGTTGTCCCCCCACAGATACGCCCATTATAAGAAGTAGTGGGGCTACTTCCCAAATTAGCAGATTTTCTTGCACCCAGACTTTGCTTATGCTTGCATTTTTTCTCTGGAGCTACCTATGGGCACATGCCCATGGGAGGGTTCCACTGGTTTTCATGGAGATCAGTGGGACAGTGCTCCCAGGGATTGATGGAAAATGGCACTTCGGCTGCCACTTTGCTTAAAGGTAATTGCCAGCATAGTAAAACTGCCATAGGCACAGAGGCTTTGCTCATCATTGCTCTGCCTATTGCTACCAATGGAGCTGAAGGGATGTAAATATCCCTTAGAGGAGCACATCCCTCCTTAAAGAGCCTCATTGAGATCAAAGTGAAATTTATCGATAGAAGAGTGAAATTCTGTTTGAGATGCATAAGGGCATTTTTTAGTTCATTTCAGGCCACTACTGGCTGGTTTTATCCCAACCACACTCTCTGTTTCTGCTCCAGTGACTCCCCTACTTCAGAGGTGTCAGGTAGGCTGTGTTGGTCTGAACATGCATAGGAGCTCTATGGTGATTTTTAATTTTTATTTCAAATGGCATAACTCAGAGATTGAAACATTATTTTGAACTTTAAATAGCAAGTTTTATTTCATTGTTTTAGGGTCTTGTGACTGACCTCTCATCTTTCAGCCTGGGTCAAGTTTTAAATGCAAAATGCTGGCTTGAAACAAAATGTCAGAAATTCACTTTGAAAATGTCCATTCACAGCATTTTGGCATTTAGAAAAGAATAATTCAGGAAGATTGCCTTGAAATGAAGCTTTCTGATATTTTAAAAATCCGTCTCCCACACTCCCTTTCCAGTCAAAAGTGCTTGTTGAATTATGTCTGAATTTGCAACTTCATTCCCTTGAAGTCTCATTTCTTAGCAAATTATTTACCAATAAATGATTCCCTGGTACCAATCATTCCCATCCAATGATGCCACATCCTTGCCGTAACTGGGAGGTCTCAGGGTCTCCACAAAGTGGTGGAACATGCTTGGATTCCTGGCTTCCCTGAGGTGATTTCCATCACCTTGGCACAAGTGATGTCAGAACTCATGGCAGGCCTGCAGCAGTCTGTGTCACGCACTCCCTGAAGGTCAGGCATGAAGCCCAGCACTGGCACCACTGTAGCTCTGTGGCCTTAAAAATTAAGGTTAAGTTAATGGAATGTGGTCACAGAAGTTTGTGTGGTGGCAGCTCAGGATGTTTCTAGAGGGACAAATAAGGAGTGGCAGAGATTTGAAGGTCTGAGAGGAGGGAACTCCAGGATAGATCCCCCTCATCACAGAGATATATGTCAGTGCTCGCAGAAGAACGTCTTTCACCTGAGTGGAAAATGAAGTGTGTCAAAGCCAAGAAAGATTGCTGACTTGATCAAAATAACATTTTTCTTCCTCCCTTCTCCCATGTAAACACAAAATGAGAGAGATAATTGGCCATAAAGAAACGTGCAAGGTAGTGATGACAGGATTATACTAGCTGCCTGCAGCTTCCCAACCCTTCATTTAAAGAGTAGTTCAGCTCCCCACCTCCTCCTCTGCTCATCACACCTCTTCAAGAAAAGTTTGATAGTTTCTCCACTACAGGAAATTCTCAAACTGGATTCTGGCTTCCCTCAGTCAGATCCTGCTCTGTATCCAGCAGTTACTTCCATACCCATTGTTAACTAAAACATCTTCATGAAACCTCTGAAAAGAAAAAATGAATAGGCAAGATTCAAAGCGTGAACAAGCAATTGTCCAAGCAACTGGACCAGAGGGAATGGGCAGAAACTGATGCACAGGATCTCCACCTGAATATGAGGAAGAATTTCTTTACTACGCAGGTGACCATGCCCTGGAACTGGCTGCCAAGGGAGGTTGTAGAGCTTCCCTTACATTTCAGAACCATCTGGACACAATCCTGTGCCATGTGCTTGGGGATGACCCTGCTTGAGCAGGGAGGTTTGTCCAGATGATCCACTGTGGCCCCTTCCAACCTGCCCCATTCTGTGATTCTGTGAATAATTCTCAGCAGCAGTCGATATCACTTCTTGTTCAGATAAATCATCCAAGTCCACTTGTCCTTCCTGTCCTCCAGTCCAGTGAGAGGGGACTTTATAGGACTTCTGGATTACAAACCCAAAGAGTTAGAGTTTTCCTTAAAAACATTTGGTCGCATCATGAATATAACAGCAACCTGGAAACAGAGCATAGTTTTCTTGGACCAGCTTGAACTGCTGGCAACATCAATCCTACACCTGAGCTGGACAGTCATGGGAACATATTGAAACCAAATCTCATGTGACATTTGCATATCTCTCTCTTTTCTCATGGGCAGTCTAAGTTTGGCTTAACCTAAGGCTACCTCCCAGTCTCACCAGCCCTCACAGCAGGTGGCACTGGTGATTTTGAAGGAGAAGTTAGTGTCTGCACAAAATAGGCCATGACACTTGGCAGAAAGGACAGAGCACTGGGACCTGGATTTATGCAGACAAGTGCACCCCTGAGAGTCCTCAAAGGCAAAGCCTAGCCTGAGCTGCTTCCTCTGCAGGCAGCATCTCGATCACTCTGCAGATGTCTCCAGGAGCATTCAGTCAGCAGTGGCGAGGACAACTCAGGTTACCTCAAGGCTGTGCCTGCAAAAGTGCTGTGGTTTGCAGCAGGGACCACATCTCTTTCCATGTCAGCAGGTAATGGAAAATAAAATAAATGATGTAAATTATACATGCACATGAAGAGGATGTCTCATCCCAGACCACGAGGGAGACATTCCCTGGACTCTGAGGTCTCAGCTGTGCTCAGGGTAGGCCTGACTGCTTTCAGTGGCATCCCTTGGGGCAGGGACAAGACTGTGGCACTCACCATGAACTTCACAGTTCAAGCCGTTTTCAAGAATCCTATCACTAGGTTTTACTTCCCAAACTTCAGGAAAGTTCAAGGAATCACTCTTCTGCCAGCTATGGTCTGGGAGTTTTTAAATGGGTATCAGAATTAAGCTGGAAATTCTCAACAAGCCCAGATCAATTTCCTAATCAAGAGGTACATCTGGGACGTTTTAAACCTACGTGCCACCTCTTGGGAAGAGCACAGGTCCTGCTCCTCATAAACAGTCGAACCCTGTGCACTTTGCTCAGGAGCAGGAGAGGAGTGACGGCCCCCCGGCACGGGTGACACAGTGACTAGAGTAGCATGGCACTGCTCGCGGAGCATCCCGGCCCAGATGGCACAGCTGAACCTGCCGGGTGCAGGACTCCCCGGCACTGCCGGCTGCACCGGTGCCTGCTCCCACGCTGTCCACAGCACAGCTGTCTGTGTCCCCTCTTCTCCCTGCCCCCCGCTCCTCCGGGGCCGGCGGAGAGACCCCGCTGCCCGCCCGCCCTCCTCCCTCGCCGCTGCCCCCCTCTCCTACGGGCCGCATTCGGGGCGTCAGCTTTTCGGGGGGAAACGGGGGACGTGGCCTCAGATGCCCCCAGCCCCCATGGGAGGCAGCCGAGCCGCCCGCGCGGGTTGGGGCCAGCTTGGGCATTATAGGGAAGGAGGGAGGGGCAGAGGGACCTTAGGGAGCGGGGGAGGAAGGGCCGGGGAGAGGGAGCCCCGGGGGCACCCGCTTAGCGCGGGGAGCCGAGCGGCGTGCGGGGACAGGCACGTGGAGGAACGTGGTCCTGGGTAGAGGGAGGGATGGAGAGAGGGAGCAAGGGATGCGCGGCCCCTGGGCATCCATCTCCGCGGGCCCCCTGCGCCCTGCCCCGCTCCCAGCAGGTGAATTCTGCTCTCTCTACTCTGAGGTGCGTTTGACCGTGTTACATAAACCGATTATTCCCGTTACTTTGTTATCTTAACAGAAGCTCTTGCTTTAGCCATGAGATCTGTAGTAGAACACCTTTTTTCCCCATGCAATGAATGAACAATGGAGTTTTAGATTCCAGTTCAGCATTTAAAAGAGTTAAAGTGGAACAATGAAGTCACCTATTTAGTGAGCAATGCCGATTCCCCATAGCACGTTGTGTCTTTGCAGTCATAGTAACTTTCCCGAAGGAGCTCATCCTGTTTCTAAACAGCAATGCATTAAGTGTACTGCCGACCTTACAAAGTAGGACAGTATCAAAGAAGTATTTTGCAGTCTTAAATTTTGAGGCACGTTGAGATGAATAATGTATCAGAAGCTTGACACACGATTAAAAGAGAGCCTAATTTTTGTTTTATATGATTGAACAACAAAAATACTTTTTTTCCCCAAAAATGTCTTTGCATCATATATAGTAAATTCTGCCTTCCTTGAACAAAAATCAGTTTGGACCCTTCCTCCCCCCTTAAATCCAGACATGGATAATACTCAAATAGTCATTCTATGAATTGAGTCCTCTTTCTAAAAATCCCGTATCCACCTGCTGTCAGTCTGAATCTGTTTCTCCTATGTATTCTATTTGCCACCAACTCAGCTTTGGGATGATAGATATGAGAAGACCCTATTGAAAAGACCTGAAATGGTGCAGTAGTTAATGCTGCCTAAGCCCCCTTAGAGTGACATAATTTAATTCCTATTTCCTATAAATTTGGAATATAAGCACAAAAGTTATGACTAAATTACCATAGCTGCACAAAGCCTGAGTAGATACCAGCCATTGATAATGTCTTCCTTGTGACAGAGGAAGAGGGTTACAAAGATACCTGGTGTTGCAGAAGGTATTGTGCATTATTTATCAGTAATTGGTACGGGTAATACCCCAGTGCTTAGGAGTACTGAGGCAGTTGGAAAGAAAGGTAAAACACCCTGAACTAGCTTAAATGTTTCATTTTGATTCCTTCCAGGACTGAGATGATGTCAGTTATACTAGGTGCAAATCAAGGAAGCATTAGTTGGTAACATAGGCATTGGCATTGGTAACCTCGTACCAATGGAAATGATAGCTAAGACCTACCCTTCACCTGTTCATTCTGGTTCCTAGAGCTGTTCAAATAACCTTGACATGTTTCTTGAAATGACTGGAAGCCACAACCAGAAGTCACCATTCAGAGCTACACATGGATTTGGATTAGCAAATTTTGCTCTTCTGTACGTTCAGTAATCTTGGTGTTCAAAAATTTCTGACATTTCCCAAGCTTTGTTACTCATACATAAAGGTATTCTGAAGAAAGAATTGCCAATCTGAGAAAGTCCTTGAAGTGGTATAAAGGTTGAAGGTTACTTTGGCTCTAAAAGTTTGAAAGAGTAGCCTTGGAATAATAGTTACTGAAATGAAAACCTGAGCTATTGGTGAAAGCTGTTGCAATGATGCTAATGCAGGGTTAAAAGTTACAGCACATCGATTTCTGGATGGACCTGGAGCTTGGGGGCAAGGGGTCATGGGGACATCAGAGTATACTACCAAATGTATCAGGAGCAAATGTAGGACAAACAGATTTTTGGCCCAAGTGGTGGGAACATTGACTGAGCGTTCTCTTCGCTAATATAGAAATAGAAATAAGCAGGTGTAGGTTGCTAGTGTCCTTTAAACTCAACTGAGAGTTTTTTCAGCATCCTGAGTGTTCAACAATCACTGTTATTTGAAGAAAGTTGCATAAGAAAACTTTTTTGTTTGTTCGTTTTGAAACTACATTTTGCTGAAGCAGCAAACCACTGCCATCATAAAGCATTAAGTATTTCCTCAGCATCCTCACCGTGTGAGGGCAACCACAGTGGCTTGGTTCTTCTGTTTATGTAGCTCACTGCAGCTCTCCTTGCTTCAGTGAATCTAGGTCAAATTACACTGGCTCAGGATTTGGCTGCACCCTTGAACTTTAAACCGATTACACATTTCGATTTGTCAGTGTATTTTCCATGGGGTCAAATCCCACTTTTATGGAGTAAGAGGGTGTATAACGTTGCACAGTCATGGCAACTTATGCTTGCAAAGAGACTAGGTAGCACTAAGGTAAGCATAAATATGAGGACTCTGTTTAATAGGTGCCAGTATCTATACCTCTACAGGCATCCAGTGGTAGAGGGAGAGGCAGAAGATAGAATATGTTTTTCATTTCCTTCAGAGGCTTTGATACCCCTGTAATGTGAAGTCAACACAGAAAGACATCTAACTCTTGTAAGCATTCATAAGTGTCATGGCCACCTTATCAGGATATGGACCTTGATATGGGCATACACTGACTGCAGAACAGATGCAAAGGGCTCTAGAGAGAGCAAAAAATGCCTCTTCTTTGTTGACAGTAGCCAAAATAAACCCCTGTCTCATTGTCCATTGGTGTTTGTTAGTTTCTCTGAGTACTGGCTGAGAAAGAGTCTTGCACAGACAATGTTTTCTAGCCCCTGAACAGTGACATACAAATTGGAAGAGAACATTTTTCAGCAGAGATCAGCTCCGCACAAATACCTGATGACACAACATCCAGTGCTAGAGCACCCACAAGATCTCTCCAGCTCTACCAGAGTGAAGAGGGAATGAACTGCAGCAGCCCTGCCATCCAGAACCAGAGCAGGAAGGCAGGGGTGTGCCAGCTGACACAGAATTAATAACCTATGAGAAAACATGCTGAGAAACTGCCTATAGAACAGAAAAAATAGACTCTACTTACCTAGAAACCCAAGAAGAGATGCTGAAGCATTTTGCACATGGTGGAATTGATTAGGAAAAAAACCTTCCAGGAACTGAAGTAAGAGTCCACCAACTCATTAGCACAGTTACAGATGCCTGCATACCAAAGCCTGCATGCTGCTCCTTAGTGTTGATCCCTCTCATCTCTAGGAAGATCCTGATTCTTGATCATTCTATCTTTATTACAAGTCTGAGTTGTGAAGAAAAGCGCACTCCTGTTGTTCATTGGGCAGTCGATTTTACATTCATTTAACTTTATAGCATCTTTTGATTTTATTGAAGAAAAATGTTAATCATGTGCAAACACTTTAAATTTGACCTCTGACTCAATCCAAAGTTGCAAAAAACCCCCTGCATTAGTATTTTCTTTAGGTATTAGTAAACTCCAAAGTAAGGCAGATATAAAAGGCTGATTTATTCCCTGATCTAAGCAAAATTCAAGTGTAAATAAATAGAATAACATTGTAATTCTCTCTGATGCTTTCATGCCATGCTATATGAGAGTTTTGTTAAACACTGCCTGTAAAACTGATCTAGAAGCTGAGGCATTATTAAGCCTCATACAAACAGAGTCTGAATTCAGTGATAAAGTAGTATGTCACAAGTGCAGCCTGATTTGTAATTAAAGGTAATGGAGAAGGGAGGAAACTTATGAGGATGGAATTTAGTGCACCACTGGTTGTTGCAGTCAGAGAGCTTCTGGGATGACCTCCTCGTGAGGCAGTGGTGGAAAGGTTCAAGGAGGATTGCCCAGCCATAACAGAGAAGAAACACCCTGGGATGTGCAGCTCTGTCACATTATAAATGCCACACTTCAGGCTTAGAGCACACCAAATTTATCAGCCAATTTGTGAGCTCCTGGCAACAGTGGAGCTTGTAAATCCGTTATCGGCATACAACCTCCATGGCTTGCCTTATCATATGCTAAATACACAATATCTGAGTGACTGCATCTTTACCCATGGGACTGCTGCACAGCTGACAAGTAGAGTACAATATGAAATGAAGTGAATATTTATGACTTCTGTGGGGCTTCTTATCTACCCAACTAACAGCAAAAGCCACTTTTAGTTTTTGAGGACTAGTTAAATTTAGATTTAGGAGGGTAATTAGAATTCTTTACATCTTCAAGTAATGACAACATTATATTGGCATTAATACTGAAAGTATTCTGATTTTATGCCAGTCTAACAACAACAGAGTGGTAATTTTAAATATTGAGTTCATCTAGGTAATGACTTTTAAACTGCACTAAATTTCCTTTTTCTCAGTCAAAACTGACTGTGATAAAGTGGTAAAGGCCAGCTCCCCATACTGAAGGAAATCAAACCCTCTCTGGTAGAAGTTTGTATACAAAGATATGTAATTAGAGAATAAAAACATTAAGATCATATTCATCATCATTTGGAGAGATTTTAATTTTTTTCACCCTAAGGCGGACAGATATGGAAGTGAAGCAAGAAATGTTCATATTCTGCATCATCATTTGAAAATCAAACACATCAAGTAATGGAAATTAGAAGCAGGGTGACAAAAGTTCAAATAAATATCCTACACCCAAGCATTAGGAGCCACAACCCAACCGTTCTTCCCCTAGTTCCTAAAGAACCTCCTACAGGATGCACAGTAGTCACCATTCATGACACTTTTTAGTCAGGGAGGACAACGTGGGACAGCAACCTAACAGGGGGACTGACCTGATAAAACCTCTGCAGCTGTTGTTATTTCCTATGTGACAATAACTGATACAGTTTACAGACATTTTGTATCATTAGGGCATTACCATGCAGCACAGTCATTAGCATTTTTATTCTGAGGAAAGTGTCGGTCTGGGTGTTTCCATGGTGTAATGGGTTTAAGAGTCTGGGCTTTAAAATTCCAGCTATGTGTGGATTAAACTCTAGGATACCCACTGTTGGGGCTGACGGAGAAAGGGAGCTAATTAGCTTGTGCACCCTCTTATCCTGTGCCAGCAGACAGCACTCTGTTATTTGGGTTTCATACAATTTTAAGAAGGGGTGTCCCTGGAGTTCATTAGGGTTCATTTAGGGTTTTAAAAGAGGTAAATTTAGAATTGTTTTGGAGGAGGAGACATAAGAGAACTTCCATACTCTCTGTTTTCTTCTTTATTAACCTTGAAAATCAACTGTCATTTCCTTTCCTCTCTTGCCCAGTCTTCTTTAAACATTACTGAAGAAGTCCAAAACATGAATTAGCATTTGAAATACGGGGTTTTGCCCTCAAGGACTTAAAGGGGAAATGGAAAGAAGAAAAAAAAGTTAAGGACCAGTTACCAGAAGAAGATATTTCCCTCTTTACTTGTTTTATCTTCTCAAGTGACACTTAGGAAAACAGGCATCAGCTTCTATTTCCTTATTTCCTTATATTACACTTGCATTTTCACATCCAACTAGAAGTAAAACAATACTGTTTCTTGCATTTTTCTGTAAGCATGGATAAAACTGTTCCAAAAAGCAAAGTGCCTTCAAATTGGCAAGGAATAAATGGTTGGCAAACTTTTTGAGAGTGATTTCCTTGTCAGGGAATTGGCACATCTCTTGGTAAGGCAGTTCTGAATATTACTATCCACACCCTCTTTCTCTCCAATTGCTGGCTGCAGGCAGCCAAGTTACTTCTGCTGGAGTTTAAAAGATTAGCTATGAGGCTGTACAAGTTCTGATCTGGTAGGAGTTGGTATTTGTGTCAGAATCATGTTTTACTGTGCACATGGTGTAATTTTTTTCATAGTTTGTTAATTGTCCATGCAATTCCAGAGGGGGAAAAATATTATCTGCTTTTATATTTATATGCTTGACAATTTGCATTATGACTGGCTACTCAAAATTGTCCTCCTCCCCAAATTCAGATGCTTGTGTGATATGAAAAATATCCCATGCAATGAGACATTTTTTAGAAACCAGCTACATCTGTCCTCTCAGCTGTTAGTATTATGTGCCTTCCTAGAGTAGCATTTTGGTGTTGCTTTGCTGTTACACCAGACTGTACTGTGGATTTAAATCTTAAAATCAGCCCTTCTTACCTAAGAGTACCCACTTACCTTGACTTGACTTCTTTCCAAGACGTATCTTATAATACTGGCAGAAGACTATGCATGAAGACAGACAAAACCTCCCTATTTTCAAGTTAAAGGAGGAAAAAGAAAAATCAAAGACTTAGGAAGCAAGCGTATCAGAAACCAGCTCAAATTAGCAAAGTCTTTATAGGTTCCTTTCTTCTTCCCACTTTGTGCTGCTGAAAGCAGAAATGAGAGATCTCTTCCAGCCAGCAGTGATCATCACTCTCCAAACAGTAGACAGCTTATTTATGTGAGTTACCAGAGAAATCCAAACTTTCTCCCAAAAATTAGGTACCTTCACTGAAAAATGTGTTGGAAGAATCTGGATTCACCCTTAAAAGCACCCTTGGAAATTTTTCCTGTTCAAATACTGGAGCTATTGGCTTTATGTGACAGGTTGATGATTAAGAGCCATGAGAAAATACTTCAGTCCTTCCCCAGAACCAGAAAAATTAAGAACCTCACATCTCTAGTTTTATAGTATTCTTTTTAATTTCCAGGGCTCTGTTTTCTGGCAGAAATTTAGTTACATACTCTCTCTAAGATTTTTTTTTTTACTTTTCTGATATGTGTCAAAAGCCTCACAGGATCTTCATGCTCTCCTTTGAAAGCTGAGATACAGCTTGTGATTTCTTGGTGCTGAAACTCATTTGAAACTTGTCTTTAAAACTGGCGATTTGTACAAGGTAACAGAAAAGGCAGCATTTAGCTTTATTGTTCTGCAAAATAGAAATACCTCTCCATTTCATTGAAAACTGAAATGAAAACCTTTTGGGTTTAATGCACTTATTTCTTCCTTACTGCTGTAGACTTTGTAAGCCTGCATTTTAATAGTATCTGCAAAAACCCTTGAAAGATAAAAGGCTAGATAAGACTTACTTTGCTTACAATAACTTAAAGAAAAACTAAAAAATATCCCTTATAACCTACCCTGGAGAAAAAGAACCATTTTTTCCCATTTTGCATTTACTAAATTAACAGCATAATTTTATTTCAAATCTGGTATAAGTAAAATGTCCCTCCAGGACTACATTTAACAGATGTTCTTCACAAAATAATTTCTTCATCATCAATCAGGAAGTAATTTTCTTCTGTTTGCCAGACACCTCTGGGAGATGTCAGAATTCAGATCAGAATGTGTTTTGTTGGAAAGGTACAAAGTTGAAAGCCAAGACAGAGAGCGATGTCATTAAGACAGGTGTAGAAAGGAAACAAGACAGCACTGTCCCATTTTTCCCCAAGATGTGTTTTCCTGAGTTTAGAGGAGTGTGACTATTTCAATATTCTGCCTTGTTAAACCTCAGGTCTTGCTGAAGTTTGACATGCATACTGCAAGCACTTAGTGAACCTAACAGCTCCTGAGCACTCAATAGGATAAGGAACATTCTGATCAGCTGAAAATGAGAAATCCATACTAGTCCCCTGATCTTAAGAGAATTTGGGGTTTCATGTGTTCTTGCTTCTTTTACAAAGGCATCCCCCCACTGTTCCACTTCCAAATATGAACAGCATTGATAAGACACTGGTGTAATTCTCAGAGGCTTTCATTGAATGCAATGAGGTGGTTCTTTAAGCAAAAAGGATATAATATTATTTAAGCAATGAGTCAGTGAAAAATAAGAACATTGAACTCAATAACAAAGTAGAAAGCAAAGTGAGATGATACCTGTGACCAATCCAGCATTAGATGGGGTTTGAGAATTTATGCATTAACTCCATAAGCCAGTTTAGGATATATTTTGATCAATATACAGTTGATCAGCTCCTCATGTTAATACTGCAGGTAACTGAGTTTAAATTAGGAAAGAGACATATGCGCAGTCAGAATGAAGGAGCTCTTGATTTCAGTTAGAACCCTCAAATAACACAGTGTTTATACCCAGCTGGGGAAGTACCAGAGGACATCTTCAGACATCACCTCCTGGATTCTTTCTTATAACCTTCATAAAAGAAATAATTTGAAATAGATGGATTTTCTTTAAAATCAGTGATACTTGGAATTCCTTTATTTTACCTGCTTACCTGACTTTCACAGCTGTCACACATTTACTCCCTCACCACTTTTACAGATGGCACAGACTTAAACAGAGGTAAAAATTTCTTGCTATAGTTGATTTTCCAGGGGAAAGCTTCTTAGCACTGTTTCTTTGCCTGAAGCGTCTTAGTACTGTATAATATTAAATAACTAGATTTACCATTATTACCTTTTCCACTCTTTCAGACAATGCATTTCACCAGCAAACAATTATTCTCAGTCTGCTAGCTGGTTTTTCTCCCTTAGTTGGTGTTTTTTGGTTGTTTTTTTGAGGGTTTTTTTTTGAGTACAGACAGTTCTCATTTTATCTGTTTTTAAGGTTATCTGTACTGAAACTTAAATCAGCTACAAGTGCCATCAGTGCTGCTTCTAGCTTCTCCTGTAAAACAAATGTATTTATTATGTTTACGTGTAAGAAATTGTCATCTTTTCAAATAGTTATTCCTAACAACATACATATAATGCAAAGTAAGAAGTGATGCTTATCCTTCTTGGAAACCTAAGCCTGTGAGGATATTCATTTTCTGGAAAGCGGTACTTGATCAGTGCCTGTGATGTGTATCATGTCTCAGATACTTCAAGCTGACCTTGCCAGCAACTCTGTTTTCCTCCCACCTGCTATCAGTCCACTACAGAGCAGCACTGAGCCTCATCCATGCTTAAACTATCAAGGGAACCAAAATTTTTCCAAATTATATTTATCTTTATTATGGTTGTTTCTTTTGAGAAAGCAGTTCATGGGTGAACTGGATGGGTGTGACAGCCACTGCGGTGTAGTGCTCTCATGGAGCTGTTATGTCACATGGAAATTCCCAACTTCAGCGGCGCTTGACTTTACAGGTCAGCCTCGGCTGATCCCATCAGATGATCTTCCTGCATGCTGAAGAAAGCTAGCTGTGTGAAAAGCCTCCACCAAGAAAGCCGATCTTCTAATACTGGACATAATCACAAAGGCACAAGATGTATTGCAAGACCAGCAATACCCACTGAAGTGCCAGATGTTTTCTAGTCACGTTTCCTTTACATATTATTAGATGTCGTGACATGCTTAACCTTTAGAATTTTTCAGGTTTTATTTTTCTTCTTTCAATCAGCAGTTGCTGGTAAATGGTATCTAGCATCAAATGATAAATTAGGAGATAAATGTCTGTTACAACTCACAAGCTTGAAATCCGCTCGATTTAAAATTTAACAAACAGATTTTAGAAGTAGATATTTTTACCTAAAACTTCATGCTTCTTTCCCAGAACAGTTTATACTCCCAACTGAAAAGCTTCCTGTACTGAGTTTTGTCCCTGCATTTGTCACACAGCAGTTAGACAGTTTTGTACATGGGTAATGACCTCGAAGTGAAATTGAAAGGCTTTGCATGTGTTCAAAGATTAAGGCTGAAACCTTAGAAGCTGGGATGTGAACTCTCTAATCCTCAGCAGCATGCTACAAACACCTCCCCCTCCTCAATTCTTTTCTTTTCCTGTTTCCAACTTACATCCCTATAAATAGCTCAGAAAAGGTTCTATCCATTTGGGCAGAAACTACAAGAAATGGCAGAACAAATGACTGCAAACCAAGAAAAAACATTTCTCTAGTGGGCAAATGAACACACCCAGATCTCCTTCACCTGTAAGAAGTAAGAACTGTAAGAACAAGACTAAGAGCAAGGATAGCTGAGTGCTGTTACTTTTAAGATGTGGCTAAAGCAGGATACGACATGACCTGTGTTACTGGTCCCTGCATGGAGAGCAGCAGATAGAAAACATGCACACACATACCTCAAACTTAGTTGCCTTGCCAGAGTCCTGCATTCCCTGTTTCTGAAGAGAAATTAAGATACAAGGGCTCCACTCCTGGCAGTGGGCCCAGTGAGTCTGGCTAAGGGGACAGTTACATCCATGTGGAATTCTGCTGGTCTCTGCAGCAGCCAGCATGGCATTTACCCATCACGTGTTGGGTTATAATTGTGCTATGAACATGGCCCCTCATACATCTCCTGCTTCTTCCAGGGGCAAGGGGATGGAAATTTGTCCTGGTTTAATGTCCTTGTAGAATTCAATAACTTGAGCAGGTTAGACAAAGTATTTATCAGGGTAGATTTTGCCTTTGGGCAGGTACTTAGCCCAGTTTGACTAAGTGTTTATAGGTGCAATTTTCCACAAAGGAAAAACAGTTGGGCAGAATTCATCTTAGTAGATTTAAAGACAGTATAAATAAGACACTTAGTAGAGGGATTGGGAAAAAAACCCCAAACACATAAGCATTATTATAGATGTGCTTTTGTGGGTTCTAATCCCACTGTGTTCCTTTCTGAACTTTCTGAATTTACAGAGGTCAGTAAAAATCTTAATTTAGAGGTATTTGTTTTAAATATAATTCTGGTTTTACTGTTACAGTGAAAAATTTGAGAGTATGACTGCAACTTCTAGATTGTGTAAATTTATGGAAACAAGAACTTGGTGGCTTAGTTCAGTAAAAATGCAGGGCAGAGGGGGTTTGATTTGGGGTAATCTATACTAAAGAAGTCACTACAAAGCTAGCCACAGATATGAACACCTCTCTGCTCCTGTTCCAGCTGTGCCAGCTCCCAGGCACACTGCACCATTCCTTTGCTGAGGTCACATGAACTTGGCACAGTGTATTTTAAGAGGTCCTGTTTGGATAGTTTCAATTAACCAATCTCTTCATCTGAAATAGGCACCAGCTGTAGAACCAGCACTGCCAGCAGCTCTGCAGTGTCATTCCCAGCCTAGGGGAAGCACAGCTGAGAAGCCAGTGCATGGCAGTCCAACTTTCCAGCAGGCATAGTGGCTTTCGTGGTACTTAAAATGCCACAGATGTTTAGCTCTGATTTAGTTTGTCTGTAATGTTTATAAGGAGTTCAGGGCAGTTAAATAATTGCATCAACTAGAGTTGGCTTCACTCATGAGGATGAAAGTATTTTCATTATTTATTTCTGAAAAAATAAGGTATCCTATGTTACAATTTTGTATTTATGCATGGATCCTTTTATATTTAAAACAGGCTTCTGTGCACATTCTGTAGCTATTGCAACTTTAAAATACTTCAGGAGTATGAAATTAATAGTAGTGAATTTCAAAAATTCATAAGATATTGGCTATACGTACTGTACGTAGTTAAGCAATGCAAACAAAATCTGCTGCATTTCATTAATTTTCTTACCTACCATACCTGTAGCATTTTATATGTTAGAGGTGCATTCTACTTCATACATCCTGACTATGAGAATTTTTTACTGGTTTGAAACAAGTATTAATTACATGTATGTAGGGAGCTGTCAGTTTTTCCAACATCTCTCACGGTTTTCATTTTTTTTTTTTACATGCTTCACAGGCTGTTTTCAATCTTCTACCACTCTTGTCCTTAGCAAAAGTGTGTCTATAAAGGGAATTAAAACTGCAGGAAAACGTCTGAATTAAGCAATTATTAGTTAATATTTAATAGAAGTTGAGTTTTTGACTTAGAGTTCTCTGAAGGGCTGCTGACAATTGTCTGTCAAAGATTACAAGATATAAAAAGCATCCTAACGCTTTATTTCATTTTTATATGTTTACATTTTAGTACTTTATTTTAATTTAATTTCTTGACTTTTAAAGGGAAAAACACACAGCCCTACTTTTAAGTGTGTCCAGAGGAACTAGAAATGCTACCCACACAGATTTTCAAATACTCCTGCCTTGTCTCTTCTGCCAGCAGTCGAGGACCCCCCAGCACTGGTACAAGGTGTTTAAGAAACACAGGCAAAAACTGTTCAGTGGGGGAAAGCCTCAGCCAGAGAACACATTTTATAAAATCCTTTTTGATCCCCCTGCCTGTATCAGGAGGGGCAGGCAGTCCCTTGCACATTAATCCCTGCCGTGGGGACACAGTTGCAGACATCTGGGACGGCAACCAAGAAACCTACTTCTTTGGCATAGAGTGCCCTTTGTCCTCCTGCACTGCCAGGATTGTGGGAAAACCAGAGCTCTTGCTTTTGGGTTTTTTTGGGGGGGAGTTTGTTTTAGGTTGGGGTTTTTTTAAGGTTCTTTATCCACCAAGCCATGAGACTGTGTGCAGAGGCTTAGGATCTCCTATTCGTCTTAGATAGTGAAGTTCGTTGCAGTAGAAAATAAAGAGATTTTCACAGTACTAGAAAGGATCTGTTGTCAGCTTGTCCCTGTTTCTTTCTCTAGAAAAATGATCAATTGTGTATGCCAAGCACAAAATAAAGTCCTGCATGCATTATACTAACTTATGAAATCAGCTTCTCAGCAGCAACACAATCTGTCTGCAAATAGTGAGGAAAACAAAACTTTTCAAGATATGACATAGTGAGAAAACTGAGCTGCCATATAAACTTGTGGTTGTAAATCTCTCCTACCATTTCATTTGCTCCCTGTGCCCTTTTTGTTTATTTATTGTATGGGTCTAAATGTAGGATGCAAAATCTTTATGCAAAAACCATGTGGTTGCACATGTGGCAAATTTTGGGCAAACACTCTATACCCAGTATATATTTGGGGAATATTCTGTTCCAAAACTAAATGATCGGGTAAATCCAAAGCCTTAAAAGGGTGATTGCCTCCTTTGTTTCGGTAGAATTATTTTCCTGTGCTTTTCAAAGTGCAGCTGGCTGTCTTGCTCTTATATAAGGTGAAATTGTATACTGGTTCTTCATATGCAGTTTGTTTAGGCATCCTTTACCAAGCCTAGTTGTTTGGAAGCAGGTAAGTTAAGCTGTGCAGGCTTTTGGATTGCTGATGTAAAATTAATTCTGACACTGATCTGTCTTCCCAACGCCTTGTAAAGTCAACAAGAGCTGAACAGACAATTAAGAAAGCAACTGAAACAGAATTAACCTTTCTCTAAAAAAAACTCGTTGGGGTTCTTGGCTTGTAACTTTAAGACCTGCCTGCTCCAAAGGAAACTTTCTGTTATTCAAGTCAGAACCCATTCCCAAGGATTGTTGCTTTCCTTGAGAAAGTGATGTATTCACTCTGGCTGTTAGAAGGAGGTAGAATTTTTATCTACTCTTTCCTTTTTAACTGATTTCTTTTTTATTTCTTCACATTCTTGTCACACTGCCACTGACAGGAATTATGCTCCAGCTCAGGTCATTCTGTCATTTTAAATCTGATTGTTAGAGCAAAGGAAAATGAGGTCAATAATTGCTACCATTTTCTTGGGAACTGGCAGGCCACATCTGAGGTCTCCCTAGAGAAATCTTCTTTAATTACAAGTTAAGCTGATGGTCCCCTGTGTAGAAGGTAGAATTGAGCAGGATTACTTTTAAAAGGATTGCACTGATCTGCTTTGGTGACAGTTTCATTTTGAAATTCTGATAACAAGCAAGAGGATGGATTATAAAGATATGTTTCTTGGGAGCGTACATGACTGACAGATATTGCAAACTGGGCCACAGCAGCAACTCTTCTTTTTTACTCTTCTTTTGAGGCCATGTAAGATCTATTTGAAGAGCTGAAATTGGCTTGCATTATTTTAGTGACCACTTAGTATGTTCACAAAGAACAGAGAAAAAAAAATTTGGAAATTGTAGAAGGGAAATCATGCAGTCATTCAAGAAAGGGCATTTTTCACTTGGAGACACTGTGACCCTCAGCCTTTGATAAGACCAAGAAATGAAAAATGTGTAAAAGGCAGAATGCTTTTGAGGACTTCAATTATGAAAGGGTTTTGTAAAACCAAGTAAATATTAATGGGTTCTTAAATCACTTTTCTTCTAACCTATGCAATTGTAGTGCAGAAACCTTCCAAATTTCTTTTTCTTGTACTTAAAAAAAAAAAAAAAAGCTTGAATAGCTGATCAATTTTGCAAAAGCAATTTATCTCACAATAACTGATCTGACTGTAAGCATGACTGGTAAAACAAGTCTTGCCTCATTTTGGGTGAGCAGTTAATATTTTCTATGATCCGTAGCGGGTTGCATAGTCCAGAAGCAAAACTGGTGTCTGAAATAGCTCACATACTTACAGTATTTTCACTAAAATTCTTCTGCCTCTTAGTGCTTTCTCACCTGTGGTATTGATGGTTTTTTAAGCTGATTTGAATCCTGACAGAAACCATAAAGCAGCTATTACTCCATCCTTATTTCCATGTGTGGGATGAGCAGGTGCAGCGCTGAGCAGGACTACAAAACCAAGTGAAAATAGTCCTCTTGTTAAAGAAAATTTAAAATCCCAAAGCAGAAGGAAGCTAAATATTAGTGCCCTTTTGTCAGAAGTGAAAAGTCTGGAATATGTTGCCTCCTCAGCTGAAAACAGCTCAAACTCTCATTTCCAGTGTGAGTCACCAACCATCAATGCACAACTGATCAGGTTTGAGAGAAAACTGTTCCTCCAGCATCTCCTGGTTGTAAAGGGCTGTCACACAGAACTGAGATGCTTGCAAAGTGCCCATTTTTGGCAGCAATCCCCAAAGCCAGGCAATCCATTTTCAGGAGTTTTACAGCAAGTAAAGTATTGCACAACTCACTTCTCAAATGTAACTGCACTAAAGCAATACGTGTTGGGCTTTGGGCTTTCATCATGCATTATTATAAATTTGTCAGTATGAGGCAGAACTTGCCCTTCTACTTTATTACAGCTAAAATCTGGCATTTTCAGAGACCCATAAGAGTTCTCTTTGAACCTCAATATCACAAGCTAAAATCCAGTTTTTTGGAGTAACAGGGAAGAAATAGAAAGCAGGAGGTTTTTTGTTAGCTAGGAAGAGAGAATGAAAACATAAATGCAAAGCTTTTACAGTTTGATCTTCATTTTTGTATCACATTTTTTTTAGAAAGGTGAATGTCAGAAGATCCAAAAGTAAACTTAGTTTTCCTTTAGTTGCATTGGGTTATCATCCATTGCATTTTCCTTTATGTATGAGATAATTTTACCAATCCCTAAGCTGTTGTTTCAGACAAGCAGCAGCAGGAAGGGTTGTTTGTAGATTCACACCTGTGAAAAAACAAGAAAAAATTCAGCAGTGGAGGTGGATATTGCAGCTGTAGATGAGAGGGATTGCAGCTGGTGTGGGGCATTCACCTGCACTGTGGTTACAGCCATGAGCAAGATGAGGTGCAGGCATGTTTAGGGAAAGACCAAGCATAGCAGGTCTCCTTAGGTCACTCTGCCATTCTGAGGTGACCAGCTAAAGCCTGGCCTGCAGCTCAGAGACCAGAAGCAGAGCATGCTTGCTGTTTTGGAGGCAATGAGAAAGCTCAAAGGGGATCTGCTTCCTCAGGGTGAGGAACACTTGTACCCACAATCTGTACTCACAAGTGCCACGTGGGCAGCAAGGCAAAGGCTCTGCCTTTAGTAGGCCACTGCTTCTCTTAAAGCTCTCTGTGAATAATACTCAGAGAGCCATAAGATGCCTAAGGAGGGATTGTTAGGAGAGCTGTGTGTTCTGACTCGTGTGGAGGCCACCCAAGCTCACACTCCACAGAGGAAAGTGTGGAAGTTTCTCAACTTTCAAGCCGCAAAGTCATCTGCTTCCCTTTCACCAGAAGGAAAGATAACACAGGAACAGATACTGAAGGATTGGGCTGGCTTTCTGCCACCAGCTGCTTTAGCAGAAAATGGGAATTAAGTCAGGGGACTTAATTCTGTGCCAAGTCCCTTCTGGCCTTGTTCTTTTTACTGGTAGTTTCTATCTGCCTGTGGGAGCTGTTGGTTTGACTCTGCTGTTTCTCCACTGTGGGCAATGACAGGGAATGTTTGCTGGGTCCACTGTTCCTATTCCTAATATTCTGGTCTGTTTTGGGTGTGGAAACACCCTCAAAAAGTACCATTGGAACAAATGGAACTGCATAAAGGTGGCATTATTTACCAGAGACATGTGGAATCTGCATGGAAACTTGGCTTAGGTGCATGTTTGCCAAAAGATCGATTTCTAACTCCTCAAAGAGCACAGGCATATTATCAAGAGGAAAGAAAATAATTCCAGAGCTAGTCTGAGGCTCAGGGCAGATTTAGAATGCAAGCTAAAGGTCCACTGACAGATTAAACAGAGAGCAGGTGTGAACACTGAGCAGGCACACCTGGCATGTTGGCTGCTGCATGTATCCAGGTCCTGCTTTCTTATCTTGGCTGTGTTTGCAAGGGGAAATACCTGTGTAGGTACCCAGCTCCAGAAACAGCCACTGGCAATCAGAGGGAAGCTGCTTAGTTACCACCCTCCAGAAAGTGAGCTCCTGCACCCTCTCCAAACCCATCCGTCTACACAGTGCAGGGAGCTGGGTACCCAGGCCTTGAAAAAGGAGCTTACACATCTCCCTTGGGACCACAGAGCTCATCAAGACACCTCAGCATCACACACCACAACACTACAGCCCAGACATCTTGGATGATTCAACTCCTTCTTGAAAGATCTGTTTGAGTAGAGAGAACAGAGAACTAAAATTGAATATGAAATTAAATTCAGTTTGCTGGTGTAAGGAGCATCTTTTAGCATGCTCCTGGTAATTTAGGCAGTCAAATATTCTGCTTCAGGTTTGATGCAAGTACTACTGGCAGCCTCCTGCTTCCCTTCAGGCGCTGCTAAGACCTGTGGTAAAATTTCTCTGGGCATCAATAAATTAAGAGAATCTGAAGTCAAGCCACCTAGGCAGCTCAAATGCCAGATACAACCTCTTGCTTTGTTTAGCTGTGTCTTTCCATATTTACCAAACTTCACATCCATTCATGTTTTAGATCAGAAATGGCTAGCCAGTCTTCTTGTTGAGGAATCCACCAAAACCTGCATTTTCTTCCAGCAGTATAACCTGAGCAGCTACTCAGGGACAACCTGCAAGCCTGCCTTCCCTTTGCAGCTACCTTCCCCTTATCTTTACATCCTCAGTAACACCATCGTCACCTCAGCTCTCTCTTCAGTGACTAAATAAGCACAAGAGAAGGTGTTCAGCACTTCTGGCTGTAATCCCTGTTCAAACAGCTGTTCTCAATTCCTTCCAGAGAAAACCAATCTATTTGATGAATCAGTTCCCCCACCAATTTGCTTTGTCAGATAACAGGCAGACCTGCAAGCTCCCAGCCTCACCTAGGCTGCCAACCTGCAGTCAGTCATTTCCAAACACATGCAAAAAATAACCCTCAGCTGCAAAACACTGTCAGAAAAAGTGCTGAATTTGGTAATATAAGCTGGGAAAATATCCAGACATTTGCACATATGCATGCAAGCTTTAGCAGTGGAATAAATAATATATTGAATAGTATGAAAAATTAATAGGAGTAAAATATGATCTGGTTGAAAAACACTGAAAATCAAATAAAATTTTTCAAACCAGAGATGGCTCGCACTAAGACCTTTTAGAAATACTGTATGTTTCTCAAAATGTTTCTCAAACATAGACAATGCTAATCTATGCTACCTTCAAAGATGCTCTTGGAGTTTTTAAAATAATTTACTGACCACAGTAACAGCATCTTTGTTTCTTGGAATGCTTACAGTTTAATGTGAAAGCCTTTAGAAGAAATAGGAAGAGAAAAGAAACATACAAAGACCATTCATTTTTTATTTTCTGCGCTAAAGCTAGAACAGCCTTCTTTTGTTTTTTTTTTTTTCCAACATACCATATTTTCCAGAGATTTTTGCATTACATTAAAACGTATTACACAGCTTGCATTTCCAAAACAAAGATACAGCTCTCTCTTTTCTTGGAATTCTTAAAGAATGACTATATATTTAGATGGAGTGGTTCACATGTAGTCCTTTTCTTAGCTATTCTTGGCTATTTTCTGCAAAATAGGAGCATCCACCAAACGTTGTCCATGTATTGTATTATGTATCTTTCCAGACCCAGACCAGCAGCAGGACTTCTCTCACCTCCCTTGGCTTCAGTCACTTCTGTCACACCAAATTACATGCCTTTGAAGGAGAGATGGAGGGATTCAGGCAGTGAGATTGCTACAGACGCAAAAACATCTCCCATGGATCAATTTTATACTGGCAAGAGAGCCCTTTAGCCAGCCCAGGCTACCAAAGAGTGATATGCTTCTTCTAGGGGTTCTGGCAACACTCTGCTGGGTCAGGCTTTTGTAGTGTAGACCCTAATCCTGGTCAGCCACTGGAATGGAGAGAATGTCCCAGAATGTGGGACACAGAAATTACCATGTCAAGTATGGACTCCAGTTTCTGTCTCTTCAAATGATTAATCTAAAATGCTAATAAAGAAGATTTAAGATAATGTCTCTTCTAGCTATTTTTTCCCTCCCTCCCAGTACATGGGACATAGCAGCAGTCTCATGCCCCAGCTAGGTGTGTTTCTCTCACGAGCTCACTCCAGCTTATTCCTGCTCTCAGTGAGATTATCTAGTAGTGAGATCCATATATTAAGCATAAATTACAAAAATAAGCAGTTTATTTCCAGCCCCTGGATGTCCTGCCTCCCAATTTCATTGAATATCTCCCGTCTTATAAGACACAGTTCATAGTAACATCTGGCTCACCTTTCTGCCTTCAGCTTCAACTTTCTCTGCAGTTCACGTATAAATCCCTAAATAAGTGCTTTCTTTAAGGATTTTTTTTAACATGTGTTTCCCCTACAGATATAATACATAAATCATAGAAGGTAAAGATGACAAAACCCTAGAAGGTCGTCTGAAGCAATCTGTGATAGAGAATTGTCCCTCATTGTACATCTTTGTTCAAGAGTAATTTTAAATGCTTCAAGTAATAAAAAGCTGAACAATTTCCTATAAGCAGTTCTGAGTTGGGCTCAGCTTTGCTTCATTTCATCCACTGTTTAAGCCACTCTAGAGCCGACACTACCATTTACAAAATCTTCTTTTGTATTTGTATATTTAAATATATGCATAGTAGCATCTAAGATCAGTTTCTTTAAACATGCTGCTAAATTTGGATACATTTTGTACTTCTCAGACACAGACTATGTAAAGAGCAGAACTCTACAGGGAATCAAGGAAAAATTGCCATTTAAATAATAAAAATAATGTGTGTAATTTCAATCAGGGTAGTTTAAAAGATCACTGTTACTTCCAGGAACTGTGTCAGACAACAGAGGCTGGACCCATTTCCACTTTTTCTTTGAAGTTTGAAATGAGATCTTGTTTTGTACAGAGTATACTAATGTCTATGTAGCTGTGTAAGAAGAGGCAAGTAATTATTTTGGATTTTTGAGGCACTGCATGACACTCAAGGCTTTTGAATTAAAAAAAAACAAAACAAACCAACAGTAATACAAAAGGTTTCCAGATAGCATAAGTAAGATTGAATGCAGTTTACTCATCTGTAAGAAGTTTATTTCAGAGGGTTTTTCATGTTTCTGTTGGATGGCCTGGTTTGTAGACCTATATAAAGAGAAATCTAAATCACTAGAGGCAGTGTTTCCAGTGGGCAATAAATAATGCCTAATGATAGATCATTGGTATTTTTGACAAATCAAAGTTATTTTGATATCTGCACTGTTTAGATAGCATTTACCTAATTTTTACATAGCTTATAGTACTTTTGCTAAAACTACTAGCAAACCAATAGATATTGGTTTCTCAATAAAGACCAACACTTACAAAGATATATAAACATATAACAAGAAGTGATATATTTTTTACATACCCAATGACTTTGAAATTGTGTTTTATGTGCAATGGCATGAAAACTAATTCACTTATGTATGCTGTGCTACCTATTCACTTATTTACATTTCTGTGCAAAAATACTGAAATATCTCATTAGAGAGATCTCTGTTGCTTTTTCATCATTGACTTGACTTTATGCTCCCTCCAGATCTTCCATTTGTGTGATTTGATTTGCTCAGGTAACCTGTCTTTTCAATAGTTTTAGGTAAATAGATCTTCCACAAATCTGTCAAAAATCCTGCCAAGGAATATATGTTGGTAATACTCAGAGTAATGTCCTGTACAAAAGAAGAACCAACATGAAAGACATGTTAATCTTTAGCCTTGTAACCCAAATACCTTCGTTGATAAAGGCTATTACAGTGCTTGCCAGAGAGAAGTGAGCACGTGCATTTGTTCAGACTAGTTTTATTTGCTTTTCTTTAGAAATGTGACAGATAATGTTGAGCAAGACATTTGCCTCTAATCAGCCCAGAGGTACTATTAAGGACGTGTTCTAAAACCCAGAAATACAGTACAGTCTCTTTTAGCAGTGTTGACAGGAAGGTGACAAGACTAGTCACACAAAATTACCTACCTTTTTTAAGTAATAATTTTTTTCCCAACCTACTACTACTAGTTTTAGGTATATAAACAAATGTATTTTCTAAAACAATCTTACAAATCTATATCTTGTAAATCTCTTATTTTTCTTCCTGTAAACTAAAATAAGCTGTACAATGTTGAAAGAAAGGCAAAGGCAACATTCTTAAGAAGAATATTTGTTTTTCTGCTGCACCTCGTAGAAAAAGTTCTACTCTCAAATTACCAATGAAAGCAAAGCAGGCACTGAATTTCCACATTGCTAATTAAGATAGATGGGAACAAGGTTGTCAGCTGGTACAAGTCCTCACTGTGTCATTTAAGCACACTCATGGGGAGGTAGATTTAATTTCAGACTGGCTCATCTACTCAGCGTGCTGTCTGCTCATCCTAACCAGGTGTAAGAGGTTGCAGGTTGGATCAATGAAGACAGTGCCCTGTGTTGGCCAGGAGTGTTGATCTCCTGGAGGGTGGGAAGGCTCTGCAGAAGGATCTGGACAGGCTGAATCATGGGTTGAGGCCAATGGTGTGAGGTCCAGCAAGGCCCATGCAGTGTTACAGGCTTGGAGAAGTGGCTAGAAAGCTGCCCTGTGGAAAAGGACCTTAGAACAGTTGACAGTCAGTGGAATGCAAAGTAACAGTGTGCTTAGGTGGCCAAGCAGGCCAAGCAGGCCAGTGGCATCCTGTCCTGTATCAGCAATAGTGTGGCCAGCAGGACCAGGGCTGTGATTGTCCCCCAGTACCCAGCACTGGTGAGGCCACACCTCCAATCCTGTGCTCAGTTTTGGGCCCCTCACCACAAGAACAACGCTGAGGTGCTGGAGCACCAGAGAAGGGGAACAGAGCTGGGGAAGGGTCTGGAGCACAAGTCCTATAAGGAATAGCTGTGGGAGCTGGGGGTGTTTAGCCTGGAGAAAAAGAGGCTCAGGGGAGACCTTATTACCCTACAATTACCTGAAAGACAGGTGTAGCAGGAGGGGGTCAGCCTCCTCTCCCAGGTAACATAGGACAGGACGAAGTGGCCTCAAGTTGTGCCAGGGGAGGTTTAGATTAGGTGTTAGGAGAAATTTCTTCACTGAAGGGGTTGTTAAGCTCTGGAATAGTCTGACTAGAGAAGTGATTTTATCACTATCCCTGGAGTTATTTAAAGGGTGTCTAGATGAGGCACTCAGGGACATGGTCTAGTGGTAGAGTTGACAGAGCTGGGTTTACAGTTGGACTTGATGTCCTAAAGGTCTTTTCCAACCTACACAATTCTATGATCATTTTATTTTGCTCTTTCTTCTTAATATTCTACAATTCCTATTTCTCCATCTAACCGTTAGAAGCATTCAGTACCTAATTTCCATTTCAATGCAACTGAGAATAGGTTTGTCTACATTATTTTAATACAAAGGGAATATGCATGATGTTTTACTTTGTTCTGGACATGTAAGATTTGTTTATGTACTGTAAGCATGAAAGCAAATAACTTTGCATGCTCATTCCTACAAGTCACTCAAATCCATTACAGTATTTTTTCCAAAGCAGTCTGTTAAGTCTAACCACAAAACCATTAAGCGTAGGAGTAGGTCTGTTTCACATTAATGCAGCAGGTGAGCACATCACAGACAAACAGCAGTGTGGCATTTCCCAAAAGGGAGTATCATTGTCATGAAATAATAACAGAACTACTGTATAGCTCAAGGAGATAAAAATAGAAGCAGATTTTTGCACAGGTCCCACACCTGGAAATCAAATCACCTCCTGTGAGAGAAGCTATCATTAGGCTGCTAAAGTAATTGTCTGAAATTCAGAAAATACCTTTCTTTATGGGCTGTAGCCAGGACACTTTCCTAAAAGCTAGTTTAATTTCCTCAGTGCTGTGAAGTATGAGAACCTTTTTGTATCGTGAATCATCAGTTTCTTTTGAGCAATTTTTTGTTTTTTTCGGAAACTACATACTTTTAGTTTGGGGGTTTTTGTTGCGTTTTTCTCCAAGAAAACATGAATGCAGCAGCATCTTGCAGAGAGAGAGGTTTATAGCCTAAGGTGCTGAAAGAACCTCTTGTTACCTCATGTTCACACAAAATCTGCCCACTTTGAACAATCTCAGGACCAAAATCAGGAGCAGAAGACACACAAGGAAGGGGCTTGGAAGTGCCAGGAGCTTGTCCCAGCCCAGATCACAACCCAGTCCCAGTAAAGGAATGGAGAGGCCAGGGCTGGACCTTCCAGTGTGCAAATATTGTTCTTCAGAAGGCAAATCTGTCAATGGTGGCTGCAGTCCAGGCTGGTGTGGAGATATTTGGCATTTAAACACACCCACAGCCCACAGCAGCTCCTGCTCTGCAGAGAGGCTCAGCATCACTCTGTGTCTCTCTCCTCAGCCTGGCTGCATTTGCTCAGTGATGAAATGAATTCACTGAGCACAGTAGGACACTGTTGGGAAGGTGAGAGGAGGAACCTGGCTGACCTCAGGCTGTGGCAAGGAGTTGTTCAGGCACAGGCACGCAGGAAGTCACTGCCAGAGCTGGAGGCTGGGAAGAGATCATCACATCCAGTTGGGAGAAGAACTGTGTAGGTCATGGCTCAGCTCCCAACTCAGTCAAAAACAGACACGGATTTGCTAAACCTGCCAGTTTAGCAGCTTCATTGACTAAGACCTCAAAACACAACATCTCTATAATGTAACCTGCCTCTTACTGCCACACCCTACATGGCCTAAACTTCATTACTGGACCTATAGGTTCTTCTGTAGGGTTGCTTTATAGGAACTTGGGGCCTGGTTTAGAGAAATCTCAGTTGGCTCACCTTCACTTAAATCACTTAAAGATTTCCTTGTTTAAGTGTAAAGCAGTTAGATATTCAGTTGAGGAAACAGAATAAAAATATAATAAAACCAAAGAAGCATCTTTATCAGAGTGAAAGCTACACCAATCACAGATGGATTTACTGTGATACTTGCTGATTTTCATAAACCTTAATTTGCCTTCCTAAAGAGTTCTGGTTTGGGGAGTTTCTAGTTTCCTGTATTGTTATCTAGACCACAATCTGCCCTAAATTAATTTTTAAAGAGGTTGGGGGCTTGTTCAGTATACATGATGTTTCCTACTTTGGAAATACTTGTGCGTGACAAACATTTTACAAGTTTATTGGAGGTTTTTTTAAAATCATATTCTCTCTGTGACCCTGGGATAATTAATGTCTTTTTCACATGTCCTTTTCCATGTTTTTTAGGAGACCCTGAAAGCTTTTGACCGGGAAGTAAACGCATTTGTGGACTATATGTTTGGACCTCGAGGTAAGCTGCTCCACTTACAGCCCTTTAAGGAAATAATACTTCTAGAGACTACCACCCAAAAAACTCCTGATAAATTTGCTGAGTAATTTCCTATTGAAAAATGTAAACTAGGCAGAATCACGGTATTATCAGGAAGACACCATTATTACAGCAAATCTATCAATGGAATGATTTGTGTTTCCTTTGTTTCTGAGAATATCAGAGAAATTCAGTTTTGCATCCTGACATGGAATAAAAAGCCTGAAAGCCTGGATCTTTCTGAAAGTGGAGGATCTAGTTTGGGACTGACTGTCATTCATAACCCAGTTTGTTTGGTCCAGCTACTTATTAAATTGCCTAATTCAGAAGGATACCTGGAGCAAAAGCAACCTGCAGGATCACATCCAAAATTTCAATAAACCCCTGGATTGGGTAGGAGAACAGATGCATCTTTTGACTTCCTGTTTTTGCTTTCTGGAGCAGTTCGGACAAGAGTAGCTTAAATAATTGTAGGTTGGAGGTGCCTCATGCTTTGTTAGGATTGAAACAAGTAAGTAAAAAAAAAAACCCAAACCTAAAAGAGGACTGCAGGCAAGGATGAAGCATCAAAGTCAGGGCTAATAGAGCCAAGCAAATACAAGAAAGGGGTGAGACAGGAGCTTCGACAAAACACAGTCCTCAGATCAGGCCACTGCAAGGCCACCTTGCTGTTGATAGGGCTGAGTTTAACTTCAGGAATTGTCTTGCAAACTTTTACCCATGGTTAAATCCAGAACTGCTGCTTGTGACGATGGATGCATGATTCTGGATTCCCAATTTGTTGCAGTAATGTTCTCCATGTCACAGAAACAGTTCTTGCTTAATTGAAGGAAAAGGGAAAAATGCAGTGTTCTTAAACACAAGAAATTCTAATTTTTCTTAGCTGGCAGGCTGGCTACAAAATCTTTTCCATCATGTCTACAGTAGATGGGAAGTTTGAAAGAAAGATTTCCAGTGAAGAAACACTGAACAGCTTGAGAACTGTAGCAGAAGTGGTGAAAGCAGAATAGGTTTTACAAATGGCTTCTACAATAGTACATTTTAATATTAGCAAAGAAATGTGATCAGAAGAATAAAAGCACTACTTTCTGGTGTTTTGGTGCTTTGTTTTTTCCAGTTGGACATGATGTTCTCTTTCATTCCTTTTTCCTTGTTGGTCCAGACTAACTGTCTGAAGGAATAAGCTATAGTTGATCCAATTCTGAATAGCACAGAGATCCCTTTGGGCTTTTAGAAAGCCCTTCAATTAAACAAGTATTATTTGTATATCTTGCCAAGTGCATCACCATCCTTCTCCAGACATCAAGGCTGAAGGCAGCTTGTTTGTCCATGCCTCTGCACTCTGATCTTTAATTTAACTGGTGGTATAATGACACAATATCTTGCATTTCCTGAATAGCATATCTCCCTCCAGTGTGTTTGTCCACATAAATAATTCACATAAATAATCCACATAAATAATTCACAATAAACTACAATCGGTTTTATCACAGTATTATCACAGATTAATATCTAATGAATTTGAGAGCTTCCACAAACATCTAAACCCACAAACAATTCCTCTTCTTTCTCTCTGCTGATTTTTATCCACAGTACATACTTCATTAGCAGCAAGATGAATTAAAAGGATAGATAACAGTGCTCTATTATTTTAAAAACCAATCCCCTATTTATTGTTTATATTTTAGGTAGTCACTCCTGAAATACTTGTATCCCTGTGCAGGTCTTTGTCATCATTACCAGTTGTGTCTGAGGGCACTAGAAAAGACAGAAAGCCATGTTCTTTTTCCCAGAGGCAATCTCTGTCACACTGGGAGCACCAGGTTAACAAAAGCTGCAGTACTGCCCAACTGGAATGAGGGACAGACTGAGATCTGACTTTGTCTTACAAATATCTGTGTATTTTGTACCTTCATTCACTGGTATCAGCTGGGCTTTGTAGGCAGCTTTACCTCTGTGTTTGCTTTTGAACTAGCAGGACAAGTCCTTTGGACTAGGGAACAGCAGCCATATACCTGCCCATTGGTTTCATCTCTTAATACGGGGTGGTCTTACAATTTGGTGCTGGTCCATATTGTTCTTATGCTCAAGGCAAATTGAGAAGGAGTGAAATAGAAATTTTCTTCTGTAAGAGATAATTTTTCCAGGGTAACCCTTCATCTGCAGAGTTTTATTTGGTGTTATGCAAAATTAAGTAATATTGAATTGCAGAAGCTCAATCTACTTAACTGGTTGTTTGTTTTACCTGTGCAAAAAACAGAAGTGGTCAAGCAGACATGTACTTTGTTAAAGTCATGATAAAGTAAAAAGCACTCTTCCTTAATAGACTATGATCAGTAGCAAGCCTCTGGGGCAAATCCATCCTCCCCCTGCACCTTAAAAAGACTGAGTTTAGTCAGATACTGACTGGCCAAAGCTCTACAGAAACTTGAATCAAAATGTTTCTAAACCTCATTGATAAAAGCCTGATACGTTTAAAGAGCCTGGGAGGCCTGCCACTCACTTAAAAGGAGCCAGGATTTCACCCCAAGGGTTTGGCACACCATGGCCAGTGACCGTGAATGAGCTTATTCACAGAGCGCTCGGAGCTTGTGGGCGCCTGCTCCTTCCCCTGCTGTAGTCCAGTGCTTTCCCACTGTGACTTTATTCACTGCTCTGGTCTCAATTTCAGATGCTGTGCAAGTTCAATACTGTAAAAATAATCCTTTCTCCTATTGACAGTGTAACTTTATAGTACTTGAACACGGAGATTTAACTGTCGGTCAACAGAAATGCTTTTCATCTCTCATTCTTCTGATAACTTCTTTTGAAATACATTCCCTTTCCTCCCCCCTCTTGACACATAAAAACCTCCCTCTGCCTGTCATTCAAGGATAAGTGGAAGTGGAAACAAAGCAGTCACGTTCCTTGGCTGCCCTTTATAAACCACTTTCTGCCAGAAACTGTCTTACTCTTCAAGGTATTGAGGTCGTGGTGGGAAATATTCAGGAAGGGTACATGTTTTAACAATTTCTCTTGAAACTGGAATACTATAGAACTTAAAAATACTTGACATGCTGACCTGAACAAGCACACAAGTTCTGCTTTTGTGTGAATCAGCCCACATGCTTGTGGCCACTCACAGCAGATTGAAAACTTTCTGAGTGCATACTGGGGTAGAATTTATTCTGTGTAGTTCAATTTGTATTCTGAACTCTTCTGAATATTTTTCCTCTTTGAGCAAACATGCAGTTTTGTTATCTACTGATGCCAATTTGCCTTTGTGCATGTAACCTTTATGCACCAAGTGTTGCAATCCTCGGATGGGAGACCTTTCCTTAGATAGCAGTCTTGCTGACATGACTGCTTTTTACATTTTCATTTAGGATACCAATTAAATATATTAAATCCTTATCCTCCTAAAACACACACTCCTGAGATACCAACACTTAAACACTCAACTTTTACCTGTCCTATGACTCCTATGCCATGTTGAGAGCCCATAAGGGAGCAGAATCACTTCTAAAATATTCACTCCAGTCCTTCACACTTGGCTTGTAAGCTTTAAGAGATTGCTGGAAGTGTTTCCTTCTCACACTGAGGTGATCCTAATATACATTGAGATCTGAGGACAGACAACAGGCATTCTAGCTTGGTAACACACAACAAAGCAAGGCTGCCATAAAAGGGAGGATTCTGCTGTTGTGACTGCTTTAATCCTACAGCTCTCTGCTCCTAGAGGTTTTTGGGAGTCCAAAAGGGAGAGAATCAAAAGCAGGAGAGCATTGGACTTCCATGTGGCCTGGTTGAACATCTTTCCTGCGAAAGGGCTAACAACACGGAATCCAAATTCAACAGATGAATGTTACAGCCACTGCAAGCGAGAGGGGAAGCAGAGGAAAAATGTAATGAGAAAGAAAGCTGGTGCTCAAAGCCTGGCTCATATGCAGGTTACTCTAACATATGTAAAATTCCACTTTACATATACCTGTATGCATGTGTTTCTGGGGAAGGAATTGTTGGAAAGAATACAGTACAGCAAAATTGCAATCAATTACTAAACATTTGGGCACATTTACTTGGTGCATCATCCATTGCCCAGTCTTTTCCAATTTCAGCACAGGCAGAAAAACAGTAAATTTTTTTTATGCACTGTGAATAGCTTTTCTTTTATAATTTTTAACACAATCTTGGTCTTTGTAAAAAAATAATCTAAGTAATTTAAAGCATTTTCCAAGAGCAAAAACATCTTTCTAAGAGCAGAAAGAACTACTTTCTGTGAGACCTGCACAATGACCCTCACTGAACTTCTTTCTTCACTTATTCCATAAATCATTCTAAAAATTAGCTGTAATGCCCCTTGTTCTTTCCATAGGTAAATGGCTGAAGAATGTTGCTATGGAAAATTGACTCTAGATTTTGCTCCATCTTGGAAAAAGTAAAAAGGAGAGAGAGCACACCCCTTTCACTCATGACATCCAGTTGCTCATATGACAACAAAGTGGTGCCTCCAGCTTGGCATGTGGGATTAGGCTTTGCTCATATACACTGAGCTATCTGATTACTGCCAATGGGATTACTTGTGTGAATAAGGCAAGCAGGATTTGACCTTAATATTTCATTTCAGGACCAGGCAAGTGGGACAGAAACTGTGAGAAAGCAAGCCCTTGCCCAGCCAAAAATCCTTAATAAACATCAAAATAAATGTTTGCCACTTGCTTTTCATATTTAATATTTTGAAAAAGTCTTCCCTTTGTATGAACATTTTCTAGTCAGTTTTATATACCTTCCTACCTGTATGGCAAGTGCAGAATTAAAATAACATGTGAACTGGCAGCATTACATACATACTTTGTATTTAATACTATTTGAAAATTGTTGAGCAGATTAAGATAGGATTTAAATAAATATTAAGTTAAAACATTAAATATTTTTTTAAGCATATAAGCATGGGGTTTTCCCTTTCATTTACTCTTTACCATTAAAATGGGGTGATTGAGATGACCTGAAATTATTAGAGAATTCCATGAAGTTTTCATCCCACGTTCTCTGAGACTTAGCTTGCAGTTTTGGTAAGTTGAAAGCAATGCATAGCTCTTGTGAGGAAAGAATGATTGATTCCATCTCACACTTTTAGCAGATTCTTTTAATGAGAAAAGAAGTAATTTCTGCCTTATTTTAGCAATACTTTACCATAGCTTTCTTAATTGCCTGCTCCGTGTGTTCCTGTTTTAGATGCCAGGGTTAGAGGATGGTTCCTTTTGGACTCTTACCTTCCCACGTTTTTCCTTACTGGAGCATATCTACTCTGCATATGGCTGGGCAACAAGTTCATGAAGAACAGGCCTCCTTTCTCTCTCAGGCCTCACCTCATCGTGTACAACCTGGGCATCACACTGCTCTCCTTCTACATGCTCATAGAGGTAAGTGCTCTTCCATGCAGCATGGCTGAGGAAGGTGACCAAGGTACAGTTTTATCAGAAATATCGTAGTGACAGGTGGTTTTGCTAGGAAAGTTTAAATCAACAGCAAAATGCATTTAATATTAAAAAGTCCCTTCTCATCTTAGATCTTGGCATGTTTTGATCGTCCTTCCTGAGATACAGTCCACATCTAGGGATAGCTCTTTGCTGCCAGGACAATGTCCACAAGCATAAATTTGCATCTGCAACAGTCACTCAGCTCAAACATGCCTATACCTTGTCCTTCAACACCCATGAAAATGCCATAGATTGGATTTTATTTGGATGACCATCTGTGGAATGATTTTTCCAGGCCCATGCTTAAACATGAATAGATTTATAGATGAGAACAAGTACTGACTTATTTATGCTACTGGCAATTCAGTGTTACTTTCCTGCTCTTGTGACTAAGAAGCTTTCCTCATACAGTCAGACAGTAAAAGGCAGATGTTAAAAACTTACCACTTCATCCAAAAGCAAGGGCTGTGGGGCTTGGAGGCAGAACGTGGCCACACAGATTATTTCCCAAGTACTTATCAGAAAGGAACATGCTCATATAATTCAGGATCCATTTAGAACCAGAAGAGAGGTTTCAAGGCATCTGGTGATTTTGCAACAGTAGAGGATTCAAACAGTGCCCCTCAGCAGACATGTGTGGTTTTTCCTCTGCAGAGGGAAACAGAAGCCAAAAGTCACTATTTGGATATTATTTGGGAGCTGCCCATTCTCAACCTTTTGATAACTGTGGTGCTTTTAATATTAAGGTGTTAACATACCTTACTTGGAGCCCTTAAAAACAAACACTAGAAGACAAAACCCACAAGACCTCTTTTTTGTTTAGTTAAAGAAGTGACCCTGGCCATGAGAGCCCTGGCTGAAGAATGTGCTTGATTTCATGGTGTGGCCTGACACTGCTGTGTTGCCTGCACAGCCTCACAGCATTTCTCACTCCTGGGGCTCTCAGCCACAGTTTCCACCTTATTCTGTTGGTTGGACAAGAAACTTTTCAGAAGCCAAACAGGACACCCAAAGATTTCAAGTTTTAAATTGATTAGAGCTAAACACCAAGTGACTGGCCTGGTCAAATGGCTGAGGAGCAGTTTAGGTTTGTGCCTTTGTGCAAAGGACTGTTTATTTTACACAGAGCATTATCCTGGTCAATGCTCCAGCTGCTTTCAGAGGCTGCTCTGGGTGTCTGGGAGTGCAGGATAAGGTTTAGAGCAAAGGAGAAAGCAGCACAATTGCTGGAAGGTTTGATGACTCCACAATGATTGTCCTCCAGAATTTAAATTAGTACTTTGATGTTTAAATCCCCATTTTGCTTGAAGGTATACAGATAACTGGCTGCAGTAGCAGGACTCAGCAAAAAGGATTAACTGAATAGAAAACAATACTGCTGCCCCCTTTCCCTTCCAGTCTGATTTTGCCTGTCACAAGTAAATAAAGGGAAGAACAAAGAAAATCTTAGCAGGTCTCATTTGCATGAATGAAGCAAATTTGGTTTTAGCCACATCCTGATAGGAACTGTATTTAGCCACCTCCTGTTCAGCTGCCTTCCTGCTCCATCCTTCCTGAGGCTAACTTTGCTGCACATAGTCACTGAGTTGTGTTAGTCCTCAGATTAGTCCCTTGAGACCTTGATTCTGAGGCTGGAGGCTGCTGATTTACACCTCCCAGATTGCAGCTGGGCATGCCTGGCAATGCCAGCTCACAGTTCCACATTCTGCAAATTTGGGAACCCAGGGAACATGATGGCTGATCTGCACTGCCAGCTGTTCTACTGCAGATTTCACTCTTAGCTCTGGACTGTCAGCCAGGCTGGTTTTACACTGTACAAAACATACTTCCATAATGTTGGCTCTGTATTTTCTCTTAGTCTAACTTCCCTGGCTTCTATCACAGCTTGTCCTGTGAAGGAGCAGAATGTAAGTTAACACTTGCAGTCCTGTCTGAGGTAGCCTTCACATCCCTGCTGAAGAAAAACAGGCAAATGGGAGAGCAGAAATCATCTTCATTACCAAATAAAGTCATGGTGATACAATACTTCAAAATCTGTCATTTCCAAAACTTCTCTCTCTGCCTTATTCTCTCTGTCTTTTGTGGACAGTAAGCTCTTTAAGGCAAGAGTTACCTATATTTAGCACATTCTGCACAGTGGTTCCTTATGTAAACACAGTTGATCCTTCCAGTGACTGTGATTTGGGATCAATTCCTCGTTAGACACATCTACAACAGTTGTTTTATTCCTCCATCCTCTCACTGCATCTAAACCCCTCTGGTCTCTGTATCAGGGATAAATCACAAAATAAGAAGCTCTATAGTAGATATAAAACACATTCCCCCACCCACCCCCACCCCACCCAAAGGAACCCCCATAACCAACCATATTTCTTTGTTTAAGTGACACGCAGCATTTCTTGCAATAGCTCCAGAATGTAGGGATTGCTTCCTAGACATTCAAAAGAAAAAAAACATCTCATTCACAAGAAAGGATGCATCTCGAAATACAGCCTGTCCCACATGATGGATTTAATGAGAAACATGGTAAACCTACTGATGGGGATACTTGTGTTCAATTCTTCATCTCCTCACCCTCATCTCCTGATTAGTTACAGCTAGCACTTCATGACAGTTGATTTGTGCAACCTCAAGGCAAGAAGACAAAGGTTACAGCCAGCAAAGAGTCATAACAAAAGGGCTGTTTTTAAGTCTCCAAGGGCAGATTGGTCTTTTGAGCCAGAGCTCCATGCACTGCACTGTGGGTATGAATTTTCTGGGAGCTGATTTTGTCTCTGAGCTTTGAGGTCAACCAATCTGCAAAGCACTTGGAGGAACAGCTCCAGGACAGCCCTAAGATGTGCCATTAGCATAAGGTCAGATACCCCTACGATCCCCAAAGGACAAGGTCTAAAGATAAACAGCTCTGCCCAGCTGCCCTCATCCTACTGAGATGTCCCAAAATTTTCGTGTCAACAAAGAGCTAGGTGCCTCTGAAGGCCTCCCAGAAGGGCAGCTTGTTAGACCTTTAGACTACTGTGTTGGGCAAGTAGATTTTTCTGAAGTTGGCAAAGGTGCTTACCTTCCCCAGCTGAATATGATGAAGTTGGTACTTGGGTTTGGAGCATATGTTTTTCAAGTACCTGGAGTTTAGACAAAGGTCCTGTGCTTGAACTGGGCAGGCTGCAGCTGAGCTGCTGTGGAGGCAAAAGACAATTCCTTCCACCCTTGCTGCTACCAAAGAAAGCCACATCAGAAGTTTATTTTTTCTGTACTTTTCTGTACCTGTAAATGGTCATAGACCCAGATCAACTCTACTGATCCAACAATTTCTAGAACATTCTGCATAAGGAAAAACAGCCAGCACGTTTTTACTTTAACAAAAATCAAAACTTTTAACAATTTCCCTTAAGAAATATATGCCTTTTCTCTGAACAAATTTTTACTGAAGATGCTAAAATTACCAATTATGAGCAGTAAACCAGCTTACTGTGAAAAAAATCACATCTGTACATATTCCAAAATTGTTTCGTGTGCTTACAAACCACACTTCAGGGATGCAGCCTGGGGCACCAGAGGCCAAACTGTCACAAGTTCAGTGATAAATTAAAACTGGAAACACAGTAGACTGGTGCTGATCTCTGAATTCTGAAATTACTCAGGTGAGGATACTCTCTCTCTCAAATAGAAATAGACATAATCTCTGCCACAGTCTTAGGCTGCTTTCCCCAGCAGTATCACTTCTGCCCTATTTAAATCAAATCTCAGCTGGTCATCAAGGTCTCACCCAAGTCCTTCTGTTGATCAGGCACTGAGAAAACCAGGACACTAGCACCATTTGGGTCAGATTAAAAAGGAGATCTAGAGATATGTGTCATTAGCTGAGGGGTGGCGTGATGTCTCAAGCTGCCTGTATCCCCAGGTAGCTTCTCAGACTTATTACAAATCCATGGGATTTGTAAACAAGCAACCACATCCATGTGGGGAGGCAGGACTTGCATGTGAGGACCCCTCGTTTCAGAGCAAAGGGAAAAGAGCAGAACTCACAAGTATTGTCAGCCCAGTGCATTAACCTTTATGGAGGAGCCAGAAAAAAAGTCTTCTACCTTGCAGGATTAAATAAAATAAGAAGCAGTAAATCAAATGCACTTTAGCTGTTTCCAGGAGCTGAAAATTCATCCCACATTAAATGCAGTTTCTGAATTATAACCATAATTTGCACATTCATAGATGCCAAGGTGGTGTGAGGATTTCCAGGAGTGCCAGAATAATCAGGGCCATCAGCCACCACTTTTAGCCCTACACACTGCAATTGAGATTGTATCTTATATATTACTAGAAAGTATAATGCTTGAATTAGGCATAATGGGGCGAAACAAAAGGAACAAATCAAAAATAGAGGGAGCACCTAAATTTTGTTTTATTCCATCATTATAACGGCTCACATCAGAAAGGTTTGCTTTCTATCTGTGCAAGTGTTAAAAGATGGGGCTTGTGTAGCACAAGTTCTAAGTAAGTAAACCTTTAACAGTGCAGATGATGGGGAAAGGTGAAAAAGATCCTAACCAATTTGAACTGTCCTGGAATTCTGCTGTAGAAATTCAACTTCAACATTATCTTGCTTTTGGTGTTTGTTTTGTTTTGATTTTGTTTGTTTGTTTGGGGTTTTTTTGTAAGATTAGGATAAATTATTGTTGTTTACTCCTTCATTAATCATTCAGAAGTTAACAAATGTAAATTAAGTGCAGAAATACAGAAAGATTCTAGATCCATCAGTATTGGTGCTTGAGGTGAAGGCTTCCTTTGAAGCAATTATTTAGTACTGAAAAAATACTTGTACCTTAGGGCAGCAAGAGAAAAAGAATGAGGTGAGAAACAAGAAGAGATCAGGTAC
The DNA here is from genome assembly GCA_037834095.1 of Argya squamiceps. Classification (NCBI taxonomy): domain Eukaryota; kingdom Metazoa; phylum Chordata; class Aves; order Passeriformes; family Leiothrichidae; genus Argya; species Argya squamiceps. Next base: position 64,557,336 of record JBBMKD010000102.1, read on the forward strand.
ACTTCTCTATCATTTAAAGAAAAGGAGAAGGGGGAAAAAGAAAAACCTAGAGACCAAAAGGTTACCAAGGGTGCATTGTAAAGCAGAAAAATGTTAGGACAAGAGTCAACAGCTCTTTTGATCAAGTAAGAACTTTGTGTGAATGGAGTTAAATTACCAGGTGTTCCTCTATCTTAATCAAATCATTTGTTTGGAGAGCTGAGGAGCTGACTTTGCTGTCCTTGCCTGCAGTTGTTCCAGCTGGGCATGTTGTCCTCACATCTCAGTTTTCATCCTCTGTGTTCTCCTTGTCTTTCATACTGACCTTTCTGAGCTCTGCATTCCAGTAGAACATTTAACCTGGTCATCGAAAAAGGCAGTGCTCTGGATCTCTTGTGCACATTCAGATAGAATTCAGTACAACCTTATTGGAAATCAAGGATAAAACTTCATATGAGGAGGTTTTCCATATGTGTGCAGCTTCTAATACCACCACTGGTACACAAAATACGATAGAGGAGCTATTCAGAACAGACATAATCAAAGACTCATGGAAAATAAGCCTATACAGCGTTTCTTTGGGCCTATCCCACTATCTCAGACAACAGCAATACTCAAAATAATTAATAACTGATTTCAAGTTATTTTGAAGTCATTAGTTCACTAATCTATCAGGCTCCCATTTACTTAAGGAGTATTAAATGGAACTGGCTAGTATTTTGTCAACGACATGGCTTTACATTTGAAAGGTTTTGTTGATAAAAGAATTCAAACAATTATCTAAACTTCACTTGGGAAGGGGCTCTTATTTTTTGTCACCATGTTTTGAACTTTTTGACCTAAAAAGAGGAAGAAAGCATAGGACCACATATTTCCTCCACTCTAGAATAACCAGTGTCCTTTTAGCTACAGTGCTCCAGTTGGAGGAGACAACCAACTTAGGGTCCAGCTATATTTGCTGCAGGTCAGGATAGCAAACTCCAGTTGGTGTATTAAAGAATTAGACAATCTTTTTGGGGGAGACACCATGCACACAATTTCTTGACCTCTAGCCAGACCCATGGAGAGCCTCACCAAGCTGTAGCCCAAAGCACACTTTTCACAATTCTGTCCCCATGAAAAATATCTTGAATGCATCATGAAGAGGAACATCAAAATATTTCCCCTGTGATAAATCTGGTGGGGTGTTTCCTGTTCAGCACCTGGATTTGTTTGGCACAACACCACCACTAAATTTTTATGTTTGGGGAAACCATGGCACTAACCAAATGGCAGGGCTGGGACATTTTAGAATCTCCCAGTCCTGGGTTGAACCATGGAGCTGCTTTCCTTGAGGGGTTATAGTCATGACAGACTACAGCTTATCTGAGATCTTAGAGTCAGAAAGGCATCAATCTGCAAACACAGGCTGTTCTGCATCTCAGCTATCCATCTAAAATCTGGGGTTATACCACAATTCTTGGAGTCTTGTCTAACGATAGGCAACCTCTATAGAGAGATATTCTTCAATAAATACTATTCACAGATGATTTGACAATTTAATGTTTTAGCAAAAATCCCCTCAAATCCAAAACCCTTCCTTAAAACTTTCTAGGTATTTTTAAAGAGTGATTTAATAACAAGTCGAAGATTATTAGTGGTACCTTCCTCTTTTCATTGGGTTATCCTATAAAAGTGTGATGGCCTGGGTAGCCTTGTGGCATGCTTCACCCCAGCCTCTTGGGTATAGCAAGACAGTTTAGATGTTGCATGCTTGTGGAAGTGGGTCATGCTACAGGCAAGGAGCTGGTTTCTTCCTTTAAAAACCAAGAAGAGGAAAAACATGGACGGTTATTGATCTGATTTATGGGTTTAGACATTGATAATCCTTTCAGGCGTTCCATTCTAAAATTCATTTAAGATAAAAAAGAAAATGTCATTTCTGTCTCCTTCCTGAGACACTGCCCTGAGTGATTCCCTTTCCTTGGGACGTGGCCTTCAGGTAACTGCTTTCAGGACTATTTTATCCAAGTCTATAGATCCAGGGAGGAGATGCCATTCACATGGACTAACAAAATCTCTGTTGGCCAAGGGAAATAAATGATTCACAGCACTGCCAGTTAAGCCCTTCTTTGTTCTACATAGGTAGATTAGTCTCCTTTACTTAGTCTAGTGAGACTTCAATTGCTTGAGAATAGTGGTCATATCAAGCTGTTTTAATTGGTCTGAAGGCTGGAGTGCCTTAGAAAACCCAGCAAAACATCATACCAATATTAACATCTTGCTCTGTCTTTTTCACAAGAAGGACACTGGTGCTCATACTCCTGCTCTGAACTTCTAAGAGGAATTTTAATTACTTGAATACTAACTCCATTATTAGTTTTTAGCTTTCCTTCTTAACTGTTTCCATGTAGACAGTCCTGTACTGGATAGACCATTTCAGTTAGAAGGGACCCACAGCAACCTTCTAATCCAACTGCCTGACCAATTCAGGGTTGAGCAAAAGTTAAAGCATGCTGTTAAGGGCACTGACCAAATGCCCCTTGAACACTGACAGGCTGGGAGCTGGCCACCCCTCTAGGAAGCCTTTTCCAAGGTTTGACAATGCTCTCAGTGAAGAACTGCTTCCTAATGCTCGGTCTAAATCTCCTTTGGTGCAGCTTGGAACCATTCCCACACATCCTATAATTGCATCCAAGAGAGTAGAGCTCAGCACCTCCCTCCCCGCTTCTCCTCCTCAGGAAGATGCAGAGAACAATGAGGTCACCCCTCAGCCTCCTTCTCTCCAAGTCAGACAAGCCCAAAGTCCTCAGCTGCTCCTCA
>JBBMKD010000102.1:64560216-64570458 GCA_037834095.1 Argya squamiceps
TTGGACTTGTTAAATTTCATCCCACTGATGACTGCCCAATGCTCCACTCTATCTCTCTGCAAGGACTCATGTCTGTCAAGAGAGTCAGCAGCACCTCCCTGTTTCACATCATCAGCAAACCTGCTAATGGGGCATTCAATTCGTGCCTCCAGATCACTGAGAGAGATTTTCAACAGCACTGGACTAGAACTGATCCTGAGGACCACCACTGGTGACCCCTCACCAGCCAGATGTAGCCCAATGCTGATGCCTCGCCCTCTGCCTTCCTCCTGCCCTGGGACAAGGGGGAGTACCTTATTGCTTCTAAGCATTTCCCCTCTGACAAAGTCCAGGCAGGCACAGAGATTTCTCTACAACTCAAAGAGCACAGAGAAGCTGCAGTCAGTAGAAATGGAAATATCCATTCAGAAAAAATCACATCACTTTCCTCTCTATGGGGAACAAATGAAAAACAAGCTACAGCTGTGAGATATTTGAAGGTGAAGGCTTGAAATGAGCAGAGCACTGGCCCCTGGGTCATTCTCTTGGAACTTAGTTGGCTACTCAGTGAGGTGAGAAGATTACCTCATCTTTTGGTACCTGCTGCCCACTCCCCACCTGTGAAACTTTTGACAAAGGAACCAGCTTTCAATTCTGAACGCTTTGATTCCCCATTTACAGAAATAAGACAGGAGTTGGACTGATGTGGCAAAGCAACTCATGTGAATCCTTGTGCTGTTTGTACTTAAGTAGATGAATAGAAGTCATTTATTAGTGTAAAAACAGGAATCTGTTAAGAACAACATTAGGGCAAACAGCAAAATATGAAAATTCTGCTAATTAATAGGATGTTGCTGCTTAGCAGAAATTTTTCACAAGGCAGCTCTTTACTCTTTATGTGATCTGTTTTTCCAAATAGCTTCTAACAATACTTGTTTTAATATTATTTTCAAGATAGGCTATCAAGAATGCCAAGAATTCAAAGAATTGTTTTCTAGGGGGAGAGAATTTGTGTTTCGAAAGAGAGAGGGGATTTCTCATCTCTTTGATAGATCCTGCACTTGCACAATCTCTGACTGATTAATAACACCATCAGCTCTGCAAAGTTGTGACTGCTCAGTATACGAAAGGGAACACGACTGGAACAGTACATGTATGGGTTTGGTATCAGAAAAAAGAGACCTGGTACCAAAAGGTCTTGGGTCAAGGTGCCAGCTTCTGTTCCAGTTTTGTATCGGGCTCATTTGGCACCATTAAATGAGCTGCTTACCTTCCACATCATTGAGAGCCAACAGGAAAGTCATGGCTTAGGATCACCAGGATCCCATAAAAATTACTCTCTGCTTTCCAAATTTCCACACAAACTTTTTTTTTATATTATTGTTAGGAAGTTAGCCAGAAATCTTGAAAATTATCTTGCAAAGCAGAGGAGTCAAAACTCAAAGTGAATTCTTTTCTGTTCCTTAGAGGAGACACAGTAGTATGTAAGGCACCTACAACAGAGAATAGAAATGTTGAGCTGCAGAAAAGTTGACATGAAAGACTGAGGTTAAAAAAAGTCAAAAAAGTTCTCCAGTCTAAACTGCTGGCTTTTGAAATGCAGACACAAGCCAGAGGAAACTCTTCTGCCAAGTAAAATGACTGGGGAGTAAACAAACAGAATGATCTGAAAAATCTGGCATTTTTAAAATCACAGAAAAATGAACAAAACAAATGAAATCAAACAAAACCATGCAGTCAGAGTGGTATTCTCACCCCAAAGCTTATTCTCTGTATGCATGCTGACCATTTGTAAGGAGTGGCAGATTTCCTAATTACCAAATTTAAAAATTGTGATGTTAAAAAGAAATATTGATGCTGAAAAGAAATATTTTCTTTTTGAGCCTCTAAGGGTTTTTTCATTTCATTTTCCAACATGGTACCTTTGAATTAAATACTTGGGAAAAAAAAAACCCAAAACCTTGAGATACTACTGAGCTCACCTGTTCAGCTGGCAGGAAAGTTTCATAAAATATATCAAGTTGGAAGAAACCCATCAAGACTTTATCTCCTGGCCTTGCACATGACACCTGAACACTGTGTGCCTGAGAGTGTTGTTCAAACACTTCTTGAGCTCTGTTGGGCCTGGTGCTGTTACCACTTCCCTGGGGACTCTGTTCCAGAGCCCAACCAACCTAAACCTCCCCTGACTCAGCTTCATGCTGTTCTCTTGGGTCCTGTCCCTGGTCACCACAAAGAGGACATCATCATCTACCCCTCTTCCCCTATCAAGGAAGCTGTAACTGCAATGAGGTCTCTCCTCAGTCTCCTCTTCTCCGGGCTGAACAGACCAAGTGACCTCAGTCTCTCCTTGTAAGGCTTCCCCTCCAGACCCTTCACCATCCCCATGGCCCTCTTTGGGAGGGTCTCTAATAGCTTTATATCTTTTTATACTGTGGCACGCCCCAGCACTGGAGGTGAGGCTGCCCCAGAGCAGAGCAGGACAATCCCCTCCCTTGCCCACCTGGCCATGCTGTGCCTGATGCCCCCAGGACAGAGCTGACCCTCCTGGCTGCCAGGGCACTGCTGCCTTGTGTTCAACTTGCCACTGACCAGGATCCCCAGGTCCCTTTCCATGGGCCCACTCTCCAGCCTCTCATTCCCCAGTCTGTCTGTACATTCAGGACTGTCCCATCTTGGACTGTCCCATCTCAGGTGCAGAACCCTGGTTTGTTATCCCAGGGACCACTCCATATGTTACCCTCCCAGTCTTCTGGAGATGCCATTAGTTTACTAATCTGCACAATGTCAGGAGGATTTGGAGCCCATATAAGGATTAGGTCCACTTTTTCCTTCAGCTGTTGTGTTTCCTTCTGTTCCTCCTGTAACTGTCTCTGGAGCTGTTCTATTTTGAAGGACAGTAGTAACTCGGTTGCTTTCCATCTCAGTTTCCAGTCTTTCTTTCTCTTCAATATTATCTTTTCTGTAGTGGCAGGCAGCTTCTGGACAGGTATCTGATATTTTGCAAATAATCACTTTATTTTTCCTAGCCTTTATATGGCTCCTAGCAACTTGTAGGTGTTCCTCCACAGCTTTCCAATCACACCAGTTATCCTGAGCCCAGTTGTCTGAGAACCTAGGACTTGGACTTCTTCCATGCTTTTGTAAGTAGTCAGTGATGCTGCTTACAAACCTGCTGACTACATCAATTTTTGGCAAATGTGTGTTTTAAGGTCACTTAACAAATCACTGGCAAAGGTAAGATCAAAACCATGTTTAATATACAAGTGAAAGCACAACAGAGTTCTTTGGCAAGGTTCACTCTGCTTTTTTTTAACCATCTGGTCAGTAGTAAACAAAAAGCCAGTATCAATCAATCCAGACCAAAAATATCCCCAAAGTATCTCCATGGAGGATTGCAGCTCCTGACACGTGGGGAGACACCACCTTCCTTCCTCAGGGCTTTACCCAGGACCTGCTGGGCAGTCAACCAGCCCTCACTCCTGACCTTTCATACACAAGGAGACAACACACAAGATTTTTCAAAAGCCACTCCACTGTAATCATGTACAAATCAGAACAGTTGTAAAATAGACTAATGAAAATACTGAAAATTGCATATTTTCCTAGCAAATTTCTGTGAACTAACATTTTACCTATTGCAGCAGAAAATTTTGAGGTCAAGTTTCTTCAGTGAAGCAGAAAAATGAGTTGGTTGTAAAGAAATGTGTTTGTTTCAATTGTTACATATCAGTTAACTATAAAACACTCATTTACTATACTGTCATCTCTCTCTGCAATTTCTATTGGCTATTTTGGCCACTTAAAACCACAAAGTTTGTATTACAGGGACAATCACAGAATTTGAATTCAGAAGAAAAATAGTAGAAATCCCTGGTTTTCCAGGTTTCAGTGCATTTTAATGTGAATTTATAATACGCATTCTAGGCTACTTTCTAATCCTCCAGATATTAACAATAATAATTTTTAATGTATTTACTCAGTGATCTAGTTTGATCACTGAGGATGTCTCTGCTTCATTTTTGTATGGGCTGTCACAGATTCAACAAAGGACAGCTCTTTTAAGTGTGAACCAAAGGGAAAAGTCATCCCTTCTGTGCTGACACACATCATTCCTGTGAATGTAGCTCCAGAGCTGAAAGCAACCCACTTCTCTCAGCATCTTGCAATTTTGCTTACAGCATAACACTTCAATGCATTTCTCCTACCCTCGCTCTCTGCAGTCTCTGTAGAGGGTGAGAAATACCCCAGAACATGAGTTGCTTTGTTTGTCTCCAAACCCACTTTACACTTATTTGAGAATAAGCAAGACCTTTTCAAAATCAATGGATTCTACATTTATAAGCAAGAGATGATACTCCCTCTTCCAAAACAGCTGCTGAGTGCTTTAGGTGGCTGTCACTATAAAAATATTCCATACCAAAAACTACCATATGGTTTTCTAGAAACCTGCTCCATCCCAGTGCAGCACTCTGATATTTCATTGCTCTCTCTGCTTCCCCATGTGACATGTGCAGAATCTAAGGAACTGCTTGTGTGCCTATTCACGCCTCCATTCAGCGCTGTGCCCGCTGTCCTTCACTTCCTCCAGCATTTAACAGTGTAGGATAAAGAGACGTGGATGGCATTAGGAAATATTTCTCTCATTGCACTACTTTGCATTTGCCTTCTGTTTGCTTGGCAAACAGGGAATTTTTCTCAAGGACAGCTTTGCACAAGTAGCTGTTTTAAGCTCTGTTCATATTGCCCTAGGACAAAGATATAATATTCCAGTGTTTGCTTTGGAACGAGGATTTGGAGATGCATTAAATAATGAGAGATTTAAATGGATGCCTTGAAGGCTCTAAAGCCAGAGAAAGAGAAAAAATGCATAATTTCATATCTCCAGCTTAATTGATGCCTTTCCCCTTTCAAAAGACAAGATATTAGCAAGTTGTCTGGCTGAAGAGCATCAGTTCATGGAAGGAGTGGGTACCTGCCAATAAGGACAGAACAACTGCAGGGGGAAAAACCATTCCATCTGTTCATGGACGTAATTCCTCTGTTTTCTGTTCCAGCTCATCCTTGCCACATGGGAAGGCGGCTACAACTTGCAGTGCCAGAACCTCCACAGCGCAGGGGAGGCCGATATCCGGGTGAGAGACAAAGCCCACAGCATCCTTTCTGCTTTAACTGTCCTAGGACACAACCTGAACTCTGATAAAATATCTCTACTCCAGGGGAGGATGTATTTCTTTGTACTGAGAATCAAATCTAGGTTTTTTCAAAAGAGGAATCTAGCAGTGAAATCTGTTCAATGTCAAGAAAGTGGTAGCACCCTTAAAAAAACCAACCAAACAACCAACCCCAAAATGAAACAAAAACCCACCCACAAAACTGCTCCTTTGGAAAAAAAGCCCACCAAAACAAAACAATTAGAAAACCCTTCCTCAAAGTTTCTATTTCTTAAATTATGTTTTGATAATTATATATTCATACAATTGATTAAAAGATGTGTGGTTTTTTTACAAAACTGCATCATTGAAAAGCGAAATTAAATTTAAGACAGCTCATGCTTCTCCTTTCATAGCATATTAATGCCTTCTGGGAAGTTGCATGCCTAGGGAGTGAAGTACAGTAATATTTAAGCACTTGTATGGACAGATACTGATCTCTTGCTTCTTTGTTCTTGCTTGTACAGGTAGCCAAGGTGCTGTGGTGGTATTATTTTTCCAAAGTAATTGAATTCATGGACACTATCTTCTTTGTACTGAGAAAGAAAAGCAGCCAGATCACCTTCCTTCATGTGTATCACCATGCCACTATGTTTAACATTTGGTGGTGTGTTCTGAACTGGATACCTTGTGGGCAGAGTAAGTCTTTGTTTGCTTCATCACCCCGGGTCTAAGTCAGCTGCAGCTGGGGAGGAATCACATCACCACACAAAGGAATTGTGTCACTGTGCAATATGAGGGCACCTTTAGGGTTCAGAGCCTTTCAGAACTGCTGACCACCTGCAGAACACAGGAAAGTTAAAAGCATGGTTAAAAGTTCAGGCCAAAAATACCTGAGTGTTAGGCCCCAGATTTTTCACTTAGCTGCCACAAACTCCTGTATTTACTTCTCCTCAAACCACATTTAAGCATAACAGCACTGAGTAGCACAGAAGAGCCATCACATACAAGACCTACTCCAAAAAGAAGATGCAGGAAGAAGTCAGGACCCTGGGAAAGCCTTTATCAATCACAACTAATTAAACCGGTGGCCCTTTCACAGGCTCAACTCTTGTATGCATCAATCTCTGCTTTAGCAAGATACTTTACTTGCATAGTCACTAATTAAAATACTAGTTTGAGTTTGTTCTGTTTCATATGAGAATACAATCCCAGAAGATAATAGTAACTGTCATCATCTTCCCTGTTAGGAAGGGATCTGTGATGCCACAGGCTGGTCACTTGGCGTTTGTATAAACCCAAACAGCAGAAAACTACTTCAGCTGTCTCACAATAGACACACTTTTCCAGGGCTTCACACAGCCAGAGGCTTCCTGTGGAACTGATTCCAAAGTTGAGAAAAAAATCCAGTTTTCTTGCCACCCATTAGAGGGTGTCACCTCAGCCCACTGTAACATTTTGTAAAGAAACTTGTTGCAGGTCTTTTTCAGAACTAAAATCAGAATTGAAATTTGTTGGCACTAACTGTGGACAGCAGAAAATCAAAGTAAATCACTGTTAGAGGCAGGAGCAGGGATCAGAGATCTCAAAGTGATTAAGGAGCTATTTCTAGAGGTGTAAACAAATCAGTGGATGTTTGTGCTTTCTAATGTGTAGTCTCCACAGTTTACACTAGCATTGAACTACTGTAATTAAATCAGTAGCTAAGTAATTAGTCAGTGGCAAAATCAGAACAACTGGTGGGTCCATCTTGTAGTTGTAGCAGTACCATCAAAACACAAGCACACAGCAGAGAGTAGTGCTGCTACTTCTCCATAGTCTGCAACGTACAGAGAATAATTAATTTCCTCTAGAACTGGTATTCATTAAATGTAACTAATAAGAGCAGCAAGGTATCACCTGGGATGAAATTCTGTAAATGTGCATCTAGCAGAAGAGTTAACGAAGAAAACAAGAGTGATGATCAAACACCACCACAAGAGGTTGGTTTAATTCAGAGTACAGCCCTTGCTACTGAATCAGAGAACAGGATAACAGATTTCTTCCAGGATCCTAAGCTGCATACTAGCAGCAAAGTCATCCACAGCAGTGTTCAAAACTTACAGGAATAATAGAAAGACTCACAGCAAGAAGAGCTTTAGGAGAGGGGGAAAATAGCCTGTAAACTACAGAATAGGGGGAAAAGTGGAGAAAATAAATATGAGATAAAAATACAATATTCAGCATGAGAAAAACCCTCTAGGAAGTATCATTTGGTTTTTCAGTTGTCCCTAGGGGAGAGCACCTCTACACATCAGGAATGTCTTTAACAAGGAATAAGCATCAAAGGAATGCTGACCATATGCCAGATATTCAACATAGAAGCAGTATCCCAAGCAATAATACCTTCTCTCACTTTTTAGCAGTTGGTATTTAATTCTTTTTTCCCTAATGGATTTGTTACAGGTTTCTTTGGACCCACTTTGAACAGCTTTATCCACGTGCTTATGTATTCTTACTATGGACTCTCAGTCATCCCTTCTATGCGCAAATATCTCTGGTGGAAGAAATACCTCACTCAGGCACAACTGGTATGTATCGGTTTTACTCTCATTTTTAACTACCAGAAGTCCTTCAATGTGTGAGAGAGGACTAAATGAACTATAGGTAAGCATTGTTATTTACACAATTAAGCCAGTTAGAATTGAAGTATAACAAAGCTATCATACAGCATAAGTCACTAGTGCAGCTTGATATAATTAAATAAAGGAAATTATGTTCAGAAGTGTTCTTCTGTAGAAAAACAGTCAAAACTCTTTAGTCCACAAAACTCTGTTAGTTTTGAATCATTGCATGGAAAATGACTGCTCCTTAATTGTGGAAAAGACTGATTTAAAAGTCACAAAAAATATCTGAGAGAGCCAGCTCCAAGAGAGACCTCCCCTGGCCAAAGTTGAGCCCATCAGCAAAGCTGGGGGCACCTCTGTGTTATCATATTTATATAAGGGTGAAAAACATAGCACAGCAGCTGAGAGAGAAGGTAGGAAATGTGAGATAAACAGCCCTGCAAATGCCCAGGTCAGAGCAGAAGGAGAGAATTAGTGCCAAAAAACAACCCTGCTGCCTGTGCAGAACATGCTGCTGAAGCTCATGGTGCAGCCCATGGAGTTCCATAGGAGAGCAGAGATCCAGCTGCAGCCCATGGAGGACCTCATGCTGCAGCCATGGACACATCTGCCCTGAAGGAAAATACAGTCAATGGAGAAATAGGCTCCTGTGGACCCATGGAGAGAGGAGCCCACCCTGGAGCAGGTTTGCTGGCAGAATCTGTGACCCCATGGAGACCCACATAGGAACAGCCTGTTCCTGAAGGACTGGACTATGTGGAAGGGACCCACACTGGGGAAGTTTGTGAAGAGCTGCAGCTCATGGGAAATATCCACATTGGAACTCTCTCCCATGGGAGGCACCCCACACTGAAGCAGGGAAAGAGTATGAGGAGAAAGGAGCAGCAAAGCCAAAGCAATATGGGCTGATTGCAAACCCCATCCCCCTGCATCACATGGAAGGAAGTAGAGGAGCGAGAAGTTGAACCTGAGAAGAAACAGAGGCTTAGGGAAAGGTGTTTTTAATTTTATTTCTTTCTATCCTTCTGTGTTATTAATTGGCAATACTTGAAATTAATCTTCCTCAAGTCAAGTCTATTTTGCTTTTAACAGTAATAGGTAAGCTTTATCAATTACCCTCCCAACCTTTATCTCAATCCACAAATTCTTTTCATCTTATTTTCTCCCCCTACTCTACTGAGGAAAAGGGAGAGAGCTGCTGGGTGGGCAGCTGGCAACCAAGTCAGGATAACCCATGACACAGTGGTACAGCTACAAAATACAAAATGAGGCAATACAGAAATTGACTGACTTCTACAAGTCTGTTCCCCCAGATGCTGTACTACCTAAAGAGCTGAGCCACATCAAAAGTTTCTATCTACAAGACACAAGGCTTGATGTGAAATAAAGTTCCTTTTACTGTTTTTGTCTTAGGGCCTTTTCATATTATTTGGAAGTTCAGATGTTTGCAGTGAGCTTTAAAATGCCTGTGTAGAAATTTGCTTAGCAAAAGCTGCTTCTCTGAGCAGAAACCATCCCTGCAGGTGAAACACACTGCCCTGCTGGAAATGCACCTCAGTACATTGGACTGGGGGCACACTTCTCTGGCTGAGGAGAATCAGGTGCACTACTGTGGGCTGTGGCTTACAGTTCTAAATACAGACAAGTCTGAGATTTCTTCTGTCTTATTTTTGCTTCCTTTGTCCCCTCCTTAACTCCATGAATGCAAGTGATAGCCTATCTTAACTCCCTGGAGCTGAGTTGTGCCTTTTCTGTTCAGACTTCTAAAGCTATTGCCAGGAGTCTTCAGAGTTTCCTCCAGTTTCTGCCCAGTAACAGACACAACAACTGTGCCTGTCACAAGGTCCTACTAGATCTAAGAGGGAAAAAAAAAAAAAACCACCCTTCCCTTTTTGTCAGCTAGGCCTATAAACTTGCTTTGAGAAACCTCTGACCCTTTAAGGTTTTATTTAATTTCAGAAGAGCACCATTTTAACTTAACCCTCACAATGCATTCAGAGGTTAGAAAGGGGTAGTTTTCAAGAGTACTCAAACTTTCAAGGAGCAGGACTAGGGACATTGCTGTGTCTGATTTATCTAGCACTGACCCTTTCTGAGTAAATACTCCTGCATTATCTTCTTTCCACAGATCCAGTTTCTGCTCACTATTGTGCACACACTCAGTGCAGCTGTGAAGCCATGTGGATTCCCATTTGGCTGCCTCATGTTCCAGTCCTCCTACATGGCCACACTGGTCATCCTCTTCATCAACTTCTACATTAAGGTAAGCAGTCTTCTGAGAGCTCTCTTACAAGGATGAGGGGAACAGAACTTTTTGGATAGTGGTCTGGGTGGACTCAGATTTAGAGTGATCATCAGTGCTTAAAATACGTTAGTCTTAAAATACATACCTTACACTTAAGAATAACAGATATTGTCATGTCTGAGAGAGAGAGAGAGAGAGAGAGAGAGAGAGAGAGAGAGAGAGAGAGAGAGAGAGAGAGAGAGAGAGCACGTGTGTCCTC
>JBBMKD010000102.1:64570558-64605881 GCA_037834095.1 Argya squamiceps
AGAGAGAGAGAGAGAGAGAGAGAGAGAGAGAGAGAGAGAGAGAGAGAGAGAGAGAGAGAGAGAGAGAGAGAGAGAATGTGTGTTATTCAGTAGTGATGATCCCCTTATTGCAGCTCAACTTTTCTGCACTTGTATAGCCAGTCAGGTACTGCATTCAGTACATACGAGGTCTGAATTTGCTTTGGTGGACAAATTTTTGAGTCTTTCTCCTCCTTAGGGGAAAAAAAAAGGGAAACAAACAGCTCTGTCTTTGCCTTCTTTACTTCAACGTATTTTAGCAGGGAGTGCTCTAGCCTGCCTGCATACATAAAGCTTTTAGTGTGCAAGGCTTGAAATCTCTTTTGACATTGAGAAGTATTACGGCAAGGCTAGTAGAGTAACATCACCCACAGCAGTGAAAAGACTACAGTACCCTTAAGGCAGTCTGAAGCAAATATATACATCTGCATCAACAAAGAGCAGACAAGCTCCATTTACAGTTAAGCATCAGTAGTATTTTGGCAGGCACTAAATGAATCTGAGTGTTTACTTTGGATTTTGCTTTTATAGACATACCGGAAAGCACCTTCAAGAACAGCTGTAAAGGAAACCCCTGCCACAACAGAAATCAAGAATGGTTTCCATAAGGACTACTTTGCTGCTGCCAATGGATTGCAGAATAATAAGAAGGCACAATAAGTATAGTGTTTCCTATGATTTTTTTTCTAAAGAGAAAAAGAAGAAAAAAGACTGAATTACAAGCTTTAGCTTAAAACCTATTTGATTACATTTATCAGTTCTTTGTACCAGACACTTATTAATGTACTGCTATTTAGGTTTTAACAAAATGAGTAGAATTACTTGTCTTGTTAAAGATCACCATCAGAACAAAGAGCCAAGATCTTTCTCATATGAAAAAGAAAACCTTTCTGATCTCTAATGCTGACACAAAAACGCCTTATGAAACACTTGATGGATAAATCCATCAATGCCTTCAAAAGGTTAGGACTCTGTTCAGACTAACATGTCTTTCTGTGCATCAAGAGGTCTTGAGGCAAGGCTTCACAGTGCACCCAGTACATCCAGCTAAACTGTGGTCAAGGCCAGGAAAATAAAGGAGGGGTGAGGGGAAAGGTGAGAATCACACCTTTTCCATCACCATACCCCTCTTTGCTTCTTCTCAGCAATTCCTCAAAGCACACACACTCCCCATGGACACCAGCAAGGTACCCTTTGATCCTGTGGGAGCCCTGGGGATGGACATGACAGAGGGCAGAGCCCAGGTGTACCATCCCATAGTTTGCAGGCAATTGTGCACCATGCTCACTTGCTTTACACTAGTGCAACCTGATTCAAATGCCAAGAAGGCTGGCAGGAGCTTTTTGTTTCAGGGAGCTGGGCTGGTAGCCCCTGGCACTGCCTGGAATGGTATTCTGAACACAGAGCAAAACAAGTCACTTTGGATGTGCTAAATTAATAGGAGTTCTAGGTAAATGGATTTTGAAAGAAATAGAGTCTTAGGAACTTAAGGAAGATAAATCCGTTGAGTGTAAATGTGTGTAAAGTTAATCCTATGCAAACACTGCTAATTCAAAGAAAACTGTCATGTCACATATTGACAGACTGGAAGATGCAGAAAATTTGAAAAGTGAGTTCAACAATGAGCAATGCAGGTTATACAGGGCTTTCTGTGGCAGGTAGACCTTACTCAGACTGGTCTCTGGCTGGAGAAACAGATGGGACTGAGGCACAATCCTCTGGAGGGGAAGCAAGGAGATATCTGCTGTCTGCAGTTATAAAGGTGTCTGTCTTTCTCCCAACAGTCCATCACCATCTTTGTTGCTTCAGTTCACTGCATTTACCCCCACTTAAATGGTTAGAGATGAAAAATACCCAGGGTTAATTTTATGGGTCTGCTCTCATCCTTTTCTCATTCAGCCCACTTAATTTCCTCCACTAAAAATAGGCACAGACTTTTTTCCTCAACATGACCTAGTTCTGACCTCTTCCATTCTCATGTATAAAATTGTCTTGACGAAAACAACTTTTGGAGTCACTCCAGCTCAACAAGTCCCTTTGACTGAAGCAGTTCTGTAAAGGAAACATGTCCTCTCACTCCTGTCACCTTGCAGAGTCCCAGGGCAGGAGGAGGACAAAACACACACCCAGCCACCACAGAGGACCCAAGCACCACAGAGTGCACATACATAGAGGAGGCTGTCCCAAATCCTGCTGTCCAATTCTTCTCCACTACTAGAGGATCAGTTATCCCCTCCAGATACCCCCATTGAGATGATCTGCCAGGAGGGGCTCTTGGAGACTGCAGGCATAAAGGCAGGAGGAAGGTTTGTCCCAGGGAGCAGTATGGGCACAGGGCAGCCAGCCTCACCAGGAGCAGCCTGAGAGACCACAGCCATGAGGGCTCATGGATAGGAAGGAAAGGGGCTGAGGAAGTGGTACAGTAGGGGAAGAGGAAAAAGACAGGGTTGCCCAGCAAAAGCAAGAGGAGAAAAGAGCATGAAGAAGGGTGTCTTGTATCAGAGTTCTGCTCGACAGTCCCATTGAATGCCATCTGTCTCCAGCCAGTTCCAGCTCCATTGCAATGTGGACAAAACCTTTCTGCCCCAGCAGAAAACTGAAATTCCCAAAATGCTGCAGCAGAAGAACAGTAGTACCTCTTAGCAGCCTGACTGCTGAACTACATGATTGTGAAGCGGGTAATGAAAATAACTGCACTATTCAAACACTTTTACACAATCACACCAACCCAGATCTAACTGGTGCATATTCACATTTGCCCCCCTCTTCATGAAGTTGGTCACAAAACCTCACTTACTGAAAGTCAGTGTTTTGTTTCATTTAACACTCAATAAGGGGGAAAGCAGCAACCCAAAAGAAAAAATCCAAACAAAAAAAACCCAAGAACCCTGCATTCACAAAGCCTAGACACTGCATGCATATACTATTTCTCACTGGTCCTTCCAGAACCTTTACAGGTATTTCTGGTAGATACTGTAAAAGTCCCAAGATGTAAGAAATTAATGGGTTTGACTGAGGGTGTTTTACACAGCCCTCAGTACTGGGAAAGCTTCACAGCTCTGTAGAAATCAGCTTGATACTGGAAGCCAGGATAAAGGCAGAGGAATTTGAAAGAGCTGACAAGACAGGGAACAAGGCAATGAGCTGGACCATTTATCTAAGGCAAGCAATAAAAGGGTTGTGTGACCCAGCATGGATTTTAGGCCGAGTGGAGTCCATAATCTTTTGATGGCAAAGCATGCATTTGACTATCAAGGTGGAAAGCGTCAGCTGTGCTAAGTGTTAAAGTTTACTACGGCAATCAAACCCACAGATATTGTCTTTTGTTTTGTTGAAATCTCATTCAAAAGAAAAGGAAATGAATAAATGCCTTACTTGAAATTCAAAGGGCTGGGGAAAAAAAAAAGAAAAAGAAAAAAAAAAAAAAAGAAAACAAAGGAAAAAACCAGAGATGGTCTCAGACCTTGCAGATCCAGATCAACCAGGAAAGCTGGAATCAGGTATGTTTAAAATTCTTCAGATATGTCTTAACATCTTCAAAACGCAGCAACTTTGAAGAAAGAGAAGCGTTGACTTTTTAAACTGATTTTCCTGTAATACATAACACTGTAAATAAACAAATTTTACTATCAGGCTGTCTCCACTCTTCCTTAAGGCATCACACTGGGCTGGTAACTGCTTGCATGAGGCTGCTTTTGTTTTCCAAATTTTTCAGAAGCTTTTTAGGGCATTCACATCGGATTAAAAAATAATCTCCATAACTGTATACAACAACTTCAGTGTTGTTGGTGTAAAACTTCCATGCAGTTTTTTGCCCCTCTACCTATAAAAACTTGGGCTTTTGAACAAAGGTAATATTGAAGTAACTTGTTTGTTCAAAGGTTGTACTTGCCCATCAAGTCTTCATTTGATTATCAGATTGTTTTCAATTTGAACTTGATGGTAGAAAACAGGGGAGAAACAATGGAAAAATCAGAATCTCAAATATGAATCTCAAGATCTCAAAAATAAAATTTGAGACTGAAAATACACAATAGCTCTCAGCTGTTCCTAGAAACACGTCTATTTTCCAGTGCATTACTCTCTTAGACACAGTTCTACTGCCTGCAGAAGCAGGACCTGTCCCTGTATGCTCCTGTCAACCTCAGCACGCCTTACCGAGAGCAGGGTGGGCTGTCCCTAGGCCAAGGTAAAGACACACAGCTCTTCTGCCCATTTCCAGCCACAGAGGACATGCTTGTCTCTCTGGCTTTATGCAGCCTTGACATGGGGTAGCTGTAGCCCTTAGATGGGCCACTGCATTGGTACAGAATGTGCAGGTAAACAAGCACTTGGCACTGCATCATCCCCTGAAAGAGATGCAACATAAATAGCAGGGGTTACAGTCAGTTTAATATTAAACCCTATTTAGAGTTTAAAATGCATAAAACAATTGTCCTTAACCAGAACTTTCATATTTCCCATTTCCTTTTCTGGGTGTTGATGCATAGTTTTTGCACTTCAGCACCCACGTCTTTGTTGCTCTGGCTCAAAAGTATCAAGGAAACTGAACAGGTTGAAAATTAAGCTATATCTATTTGCAGTGGAAGGAAGAAAATAAAAGAAATATCTGGATTAATAGCACTTTAAAAAGCACGAAGTGGGAAGGGCAAAAGAAACCTGCCAAGGTCAGCTACCTATCTTCCAAAAGGTAACTTTAGGATAACCCAGTTACACATCTGTTGCAGAAACCAAATGGACTTTAGACCTTCAGGAGGTTTAAGCTCAAACATGTTTAATTGACCCAGCAGTGCAAGAAGTGGTATGAGATGGGCTGTCCGAGGTCAGAATTTCTGTCCCATATGTAGTCTCCAAACGCTTCTACTGCCTACCGATGGAAAGACCATTAGTAAAGTCCAAAATTTTCACGTTAGGCAGTTCACAGGTTATCAACCTGGAACACACTGAGCTGCTCAAAAGATAAAATGTTTCATATGAAGGGATAGATGGGTGCAGGGGCAGAAGGTATTTGTGCAGTATGACATCCTTTTCTGCTCTCCCATACCAATGATTAAAACAGCCTTTTGGGGTTCACACTTTTCCAATGAAACAGTTAAAACCAAGTGTAGGTGCATACAACGTTATGGCAATTTTTACTAAGTAAGGAACCCTGATTTTTCCTTTTCCCATGCCCTCTGAATTGCTCAACAGTCACCTTCCAAGCTTCATAGCTAGGTTTGCAGAGATGCAACAATAAGAAGTACAGAAATAAGGCTGATGCACTCTGTAAGTTATCTAGCAAAGATACCTTGATGAAAAGCATTCCTAATTTTTACAGTTACAGGAGACACTAAGAGAGCCTTCTTCCAACACACATGAAGGATGAGGAAATGTAGCAAAACAAATGTTTCTACACATCTACTTCACAGTACTGACAAAGCTTAAATGCTTAGCAGCTAGCAATGAATCCATCAAAAACCTCAGATACAAAAAAAACCCCCGACCAACACTACTGCCATAGCTTGGAAAAAAAAAAAAAAAACAAACTGCCCCTTAAACCAGAGAGACATCTCATCTCATCCTCTTCCTATTTCAAACCTTCCCTTTAGGCAGCAGTGCTTGGAGATGCAGATGAGTGAGCCTAAACAGGTGAACACCCATCCCAAAGGAGATGATACATGCCCCAAGGGTGGGAATTCTCAGCGCTGTTTCTGTGGCTTTGCAGAGTTCAGTGCACAGGAACAGCTGCAGTGCAGGCAGCTCATCTCAATTGTTAGGTCTCCTTCAGGCCAAGCACCTTGATAGCCCAGGCTGCATCATCATGTTGGGCCAGGTAGTGGGGAATAAAACCACAGAATATAGACATTTATGTGGGAATTACTGGAAGGCTCACCTTGGAACTTAGGACTTGGAGCAACACAGCACAAGGCATCCCTTTACATTCATCAGTGTGAATTTTGGATCACAATAAGCAGCAACAGGGCAGTGTAAGCCTTATCACACTCCTACAGCCAGAACCTTGGGTTACTACTCAGGTAGTAAAAGCCTCAAATTTAGGACCTGGCACATCGAGGCAATAGGATAGCGATATTATTCAGGCTGTCATAAAGCCTTGTTCTGGTTAATGACACTGTTGGGGCCATCAGAGTATTCCACCACAGTAGTGGGACCAGAGCATGCCAAAAACTCTGTTGCCAAGATGCGAAACTAGTTTTACCAGACCCGAGCACAGCTGCTCACAGAGGTTACAGCTTTATCTCTCAAAAGTCACAGCTGCTTCAGCTGAGTGCTTTGAGAGCCTAGAATCAAACAGCAGCTGTAAGGACACTGAAGAGTCACAGGGGGATGCAGTGTAGCCAGGTCGCTAGGGCCAGCCCTCAAAGAAACGAGCACAAGCCAGTGGATGTGAAATCAGCATTCCAGCCCTTCACATTAAGAATAGGAGGGGGGAGACCAGTAGATCTGAACTTTTGGAAAGGGCAGGGTTGAAGAGGTCTTTTCTTTTAAACCACCCCAGGAGGAAAACACCAAGTGCATCTTGATGTGGATGAGCAAACTTCAGCTCATGCCAACCCTGGTCAGGATTACTTAAGATAAAGGAATAAGCATAAAATGGTAAAGCAATGGCAACAGCAGCTTCTTGCTGTTCTCTATGCTGGTACTACCCTGTGTGACCTTCTCAAACAGGAACAGCATCAGCCCTATCTCTGTTATGAAACCAATCCTGTCAGGGTTTGGGCTTTTGTTATGGAGGTACATTTTGTGCAGGGGAGGATTCCCTCAACTCCCTCCCTCAACTTGGTTTTATAAGTTAAGGGGATAGAAACCCAAAGCCTGAAAACCTGCCATGTTTCCACAAATTCAGTAAGGTGCATCAGCACTAATGCTGTTTTTGCAAGAACATGCTCTCTTGTGAAGAGCAACTATATTCTGGGGAATTCTGTCACACTCTGTCACGGCAGAGGACAATAGTAAATACCATGGGTTATCTGCTGGTTACTTTCCAGAGATCTGTGATGCTATTTTGTCTAATCCTAGCATTGTTCACTGTATTCTGAACGCTCCTTGGAGCCAAAAGTCACTGGCTGCAAAAATAATTTCTCCTGATTCACTTGCCATTTTCTCTGCAGTCTCTAGCTTACCATCAGGAATCTGGCCAATAGATTCCTTTCTGCTTTCAGCTCTGCAATCCAGAATTGAGTGGCAATGATGTCAAGCCAGCAGGTCCCACACTTAATGCCACAGGAGAGGCTATACCTAACACATCCTGTGCAAGGTACACAGGACTCTAGAGTACCTTTCCAGACACAGTGCATCCATTTGAAGGAAAGAATGAGATTTTTATCCTATGCAAACCACTTTTTACTTTGAATCAATTGTTAAGCTCTTTTACACTTGATAAAGGTGTTAGCAGAACAGTCAAAGTAAGCCAATAATGATAGCCATCAAACTGATGGATAATCTTTAGTTCATTTTTTAAATTTCTTTGATATATGATGGATCCAATCCTGCCATTTTTCTGAAAAACTTATTATCAACACAGGGGCCACAACAGAACCACTTAGCACTATATATTCTTTTTAGGCAAAAAAGGCTCAACATAATGCTTTTTCCTCCTCTTTTTTCATTTCATTTAATATAGACTAACATTCTTCACAGAACCATCTTCTCTATGCTGCACACAAAGTGCTCAAATGTCATGAGCAATAATGAATTCAGAGGTTTCCTAGTCAGAAGGAACAATGAACACATTTTCTTCTGCCTTCTTCACTGGGGTTTCATACTGCAGGGAAGAACAGAAGAAAAAAAAAAGGTAAGAGAAAGCATCGCAAAAAATTATACAAACATTGAAACTGTACAAGGTAAGAAATTGCAAAGATCCTGGAAGCACAGTTTAGACTCAGCTCTTAATTCTCAACCACCTACTCTGGAACAAGTGCTGCAGGATGAGCAGCTCCCATGACACAAGTGCTCCTTTCTCAGCTCTGTTGCTCTTCAGGTGTCCTTATTCAGGAGCACCTGCGTCCCTCAGCAACTCAATGGTCATAATGGAAACTTTTCCCCTTTGGAAAGGCTCAGGATTCCAACTTCAACTGCTAAAAAATACAAGCCCTTTCTTAATATCCCAGGCCCAGTCCACTGTGGTGACCACAGGCATAGTGGTTCCTTCAACACAGGGCGCTTTCTCAGCCCTGTGAAGTGCAGGTACATGGCATCCCACACATGGCAGTAATCCATCAATCTTATTGCAGAGATGCTAAACTCTCAAAGCCATCAGACCTGCACATACACCTGGAACAGAAGCAGTAGCAAAAATACACATCCATGTGATGGGTGAAGCAGATGGAAACTAAGCATTGTATCAAAGTTAGCAAAGTATTTGTATAATTTACAAATTAAAACAAGGGCATAAAACAGTGATTAGACTCTGGACAGCTTAAGAATTTGAACAGAATATTTAACCAAGATGTAAATTCAATTAAAAAAGATGGTTTTTTAAAAGTCAAACTTGAATACATCAAAGCCAGAAGTTACCAGACCTAAAAAGCAGATGACAAAAAGCATGCAAGGTGGTGTTAGACTGCAGAGCCCTTAGCCAAAGGGCTTGTCATGAATGCACAGCTCCAAGGCCAAATGCACTGAGGGTCACGAACTACACAGAAACTGCTCCAGACCGTGAACCCAGGAGACACATCACTACCTGACGGCCCTTGTCTTTATCTTCTCCCCTAGGCAAGTACTGTTTGACCTCTTCTCCTTATTAAACATTTCTTTCTCAATGTTTTCCATGCATCAGGACCAGAGGTCCCACAAAGAACCAGCCCACAAAAGTCTTCCCCTCCCAGGACTCCAGTTTCATTTTCTCACTCCCAACACTAATCAGTCAGGCCAGAGCTCAGTCCCTCATCCACAGGGAGCTGTGTTTGTATCACACATACCATTGTATTCTGGACAGTGTCGGCAGAACTCTTCACTGTTTCGCCCAGGGCTGAGTCAACAGATTCAATTCTGAAAGAAAAGTGATCTCAGCTGGCCTTTTCATGAAGCACTTACTGATGAAGCTTGAACAGACGTATTTACCACCAAAAATAAACCTGAGACTGGCAGGTTTTTGCTCAGCATTTGTGCCAACAGTGTCTTTCATACAGGAAACGATCACCTCCTTCCACCTCCTCTGACCCCTAAACACAAGTCCTGTTGAGAGGGTGCATTGCACATTATTCCAGATCCTGGTACAACTCTCCTGTGCAAGACTCCTCTCCTGCACAACTTCCCATAGAGAGGTCCCTCATTACACTCTAATTCCAATTGAAAACCCTCACAAGGCTGCAAAAGCTCAATCAGTGGACATCAAGTGAAGATGCTCAACTAGGTTTAGAATCCTCTCCCATCTATCAGCAAGGGTACCACGAGCCTAACCAGTGCCCTCTATGACCATCAGAGGGCTTGTGAGCACGCAGGACAGCTGGCAGAGACATACCTTTGCTTTTGTTGGTTGCAGAAATCATTCAGTTTGAGCAGTTGTGTATTCCAGAAATCCTAAAAAGACCCCCAAAGAAAACCTCTGTTACCTGGGAAGGGGCACCTTTTCCAGCTGGCACACAAGACGCTGTACGCACCATTGCATCCTTCTCCATGGCTGCCAGAATTTGAGTTTCCTTCTCAAGGTTGGCAAGCTCTTCAACAACAATCTTCTGGAAGGTCTCAAATTTATTCAGCCTAGTGATGGAGAGCAGAAACAGCTTTGCCACTTCAACATGCAGTCACACAAGGCAGACAACCATCCCTTCAGCACCAAACCTTCCTTGAGGCAGAAGAAAATTCCACTGCTGAACTACAAGGGGCAGATTTGTTCTCAGATATGTCAGAGTGTGTGAATAGCTGCACCAAAGTCACACTGCAGATAAATATGGCTCAATAGCCTGTCCCAAACAGTAGCCAGCAACAGAGGATTGGGACAGAGCACACAAATGAACTCCCAGCACAACACTTGCACTGCACGCTCTCCCAGCCTCCAGGGAGTTCAGCAGGGATTTCCTGTGCTGAAGACCTCTAAGGTACCCTTCCAACCCAAACCATTCTATGACTATCTTGATACAAACAGCTTCTATGGATTTTCCTGCCATGGGTTTGATATGTACAATGTTGCCACAGGATGTCAGCAATTTCTAAACCTTAAGAAAAGTTGTGGTTGCAACATCCTTATTGACTTGGGTTTGCCAAGTGCATTGAGCAGCATTTCCACAGCTGTGCCATTCCCAGCTGCATTAAGGTAGGAAAAATTTGGCACAGCCCTGCATCCACTTACTGGCCAACCAAGCACTGAAGAATCTCCCACCACAAAACATCCCATTCTTTCCTTTTGGAACTCAAACTTCGCCATTTACCTTAACGACAGCAAATCCTACTCATAGAGGTCCCATTGGGATTTTTCATTTTAAAGATAATTATTTCATACTACATTTGATCTAGGTCCTAAAAAGTGAACGTGTAATAGATACAGAGGCCTGATAGACTTACAAGTACGATATAAGATATAAGTATTTAACTTATACAGAATCCATAAATATTAGAATTTATTATTTTATCTAGCTCCTATCTAAGAAATCAGGATCTGAGAGATCCTTTTTCTTCTCCTCCACTTAATTAAACAAGTCACAGCCTGGCTTCTTCCTTAAAAGATTTAGAAATAGAAGCTACTAAGTTGATGACAACCAGAAGACAGTCCAAGGATTGCTCCTTCAACTGCTTGTAACTCAAGCTGGCTTTGCATTAATTAACCCATCCTCTCCTCCTACAGGAAAATTAGGATCAATCACAGGAGTTATACCTCTGAAACTCCTCTTGCATAAAAGAAAAAAAAAAAAGTTCACACACAAGCTATTTTGCAGTACAAACCATTAGCACAATAACCAACTGCCAGGTTGGCTTTCCCTATCAACCAAAATTGACACTGAAGTTGTTTTCAGCCAGCACCAGACCACATACCTACACTTGTGTATTTGATTCAGCAGCGCAGACAAGTTCTTCTCTGAAGATCTCAGGGCATCCTGTGTGTTGATCTCAATCCTTTTGTACCGGGACTAGCCATGGGATACACAGTTAAAGACAGACAATGGGCCAAGCCAAAACCTAGAAGTCTAGCTGGCAAAATCTTTCCCTAGAAAACAAGTTCCTCTGCAGGTTTCCATTCATCTTCGCAGAAACCATCTAAAATCAAATTTAATCTGCAGTAAGATGAGTCACATCAGTGCTGCAGATATGATCTGATCTAACTCAGTCGCAGTAGTTACACCAAAAAGCCTCGATGTAATTCATGCGACTTCAGGGCAGTATTGTGTTAGGAACAACTTAATTAGAATTTCCTTTATGCCTTCCTGTAACACTTCTCAGGATATACAAGTTCTGTAGAATACTTTTAAGAACTCCAGACTAACAGACACTGCTATTGAACAGGCCTATTCTTGAACAAAAACTAAAGATGGGATATTTGCACCAACTCTCCCCGAGACAAAAAGGTAATTTCACATAACATGATTGATTGCCACACATGTTGAAAAAGCTCACATTACCCAGAACAATTTCTTCAGTTGTCCAATAAAGCTTTCAAAGGCAAAAATCACTCCTGTATCACTCAAGTCTTCGTGGAGCATCTTGGGAAAAAACACATCATCTACACTATCATCCATTTCCTGACCTAGGAGGAAGCACATGCCCAGTTACCACCATGCTGGAAGACTTCCTGAAATGATAAACCTTCCTGCTACTGAAGGGATTGTCATCCATGTGAGCGGTAACTTTTGCTACGGAGCTGGAATTTGAGGCTTGTTCTTCTAGAGCTCACAAGAAAGAGGGAAACTGGCTCAAAAATCCCCAGAGAAATACTTGTTAGAGAGCAACACAAAGAACTATTTACAGATACTGAGGCAAATGCACAAAATAAAGGTGAAAAATAGTCAAGCTGCCAGTGTTTTCTGTCTTCTACTTATGTATTGCAGGGAAAGCCTGATCCTCTTGTGCTCAGAGTTAGCAGTATTTTGCAGTTACTTTGTCCATTACCTGCATGCTTTGTTTCAGCTCCTGCATTTGATGGTTTTTTTAATAGCTCTGGAAAAATCACTGTTCAGGCAGACTAGAAAGTGTGGATGTCATGGAACAGCCGACAAGTGGAACCCAAATTTTCTTATTCACACCTCTACATACACAATATCCACTGTCATTTGGCAGTGCTGCAATACCTCCTTCTAATTTTGACTTTTGGATTTTGGAAAAGTTTACCTCTCTACAAATACATCTCTTCAAGCTTCCATGAGACTATGATTTCTACCACAAGAAAAGAAAAGCTGAAAAAATTTAAGCACTTCACCTTAGTTACCAACTGGATTTTACCTTTCTGGATCTCCACTTCCTCTTCTACTGAATCAGAAATTTTTGTTGGTATATGGTTAACCTCAGAGGGCAAGTGATTTTTCTCCAAAGTAGAAATTTTAGGCTTTTTTATGATAGTGCCACTCAATGTATCTAGAAAGAGAATAGAAGACGTTTCAGAAGAAATCTGTTCTTTTGCATGAGGTACATCACAGTGCCTGCTCAAGGAGAAACCACCACTGCAGTTACCAATGCTTCAAAAAAGGAAGCAGCCTCATTTTATGATCTGGTATCACACAGGACAGGATAAGATTTCACCTGCAAGCATCTTCCCTCACAAAAGCAGGGAACTAGCCTACCTGGCATTTCCAAATACAGGTGTTTGTAAAGCTTCCATGTCTCTACCTTAAAGATAGTTTCCTTTCTTGGCCTGCTACTCAAACCATCAAAAACCTCTGGTGTCCAGCTCCTTCCCATTTCCTTTTCCAACCCAAGCTCTCAAATTGCTTATGAAGAAAATTTTTGAAAAGAAAATTGGTTCAATCCAAATCAAATCTGCAGCCTCTGCTTTAGGGAAAATTTGCTAAAAAGCAAAGAAACAAACTAGACCCCCATCCTTTTGTCTCACTGTGCACTTTTTCTGAGCTCAGTAAGTTGTCAGACAAATCATCTCCCTGGAGTCTCCATAGGGCAGAATGGAAGGTGGTGGGGCCCAGAATAAGGGGGACACCTTGTTAGACCAGGGGAAGCACCCTGGAGTAGATTTAGGGTTCAAAGGGAGAGCTCAAATGCAGTCAGAAACCACACCTGAAATTTCTGAGCATAACCCTGCTTGTGCCTTTGCATGGCAACAACTCCTATCCAATTGTAAGGCTGTATAGCAGATAAAAATGAAGTCTTCAGCACCTATCTTCTCCCAAAATTAAACAGACATGTTATTGCAGTGAAGGTGTGTTCAGAAAATGCTGGACAGGTAGAAGATATACTGGGAACACAAGCAGAGCCAGCTCATGAGAAAAGGGATGCTTTTGACCAAGATCAAAACTTCAGTGACTCACTTCATAGTCACAACAGTAACTCAGACTCTTAGAACTGCATCAGCACTGAGAATTATTGGGATAAAAACAACCCCATTGCTGCTTGACCTGCTTGAAGTTCAATTATTTCCAACCACAAAGAGACTGTTCTGCACTTTTGAGTTAGTTTATGGAAGTTCAGTTTCATTTAAAGAGAAGATCCTGAAACGCCACTTTTCAATTAAAAAAGCTACAGCAGTAATAAGCATTATCCAAGTCCCCATTTAACAAATGCTTACAGCAGTGGTTTACATCTATGTTCCTAGGTATAAAAAAAATCTACAACTTGAAGGGATGCTTATTTTATTTAAGCTGAAGTTGCACTCCACTTTTGAAACATTAAAAATTATCTTTTGTGTGTCTCTTGGGTCATTAGCTTGTAAATTCCCACCTACACTATAATCAAGGGAGGGTTTTAAGAGTCAGCAATGAATTCAGAAATGTATGTAAAAGCATCTTACCACTGTGTGCCATGATATACAAAACAGAGAAACAGAACTTAGCAAAAAAAAAAAAAAAGTAATCTCAAAAAAGTCAGTGTTAATTTGTCTTTGAAAGAAAAAAAACAGCTTTGGCACTATGTCTTTCTGCTTTTAACCAACTCTTCCATGTGATCAAAAGTAACAAACCTGAGTCCTTCCTCTTGGTACTTTCTTCCTCTCTTGATAATTTGCCCGGTGTACCATAAAACTTCTAAGGAGAGAAAGAAAACAAAATAAGAAGGTGCCCACCCTGCAGAGAAGCTGCCAGAGATTTGTCTTGTTAGGGGAAGCAAAGAGGCATGATACACTGGTTTCAGGTAGAGGTAGCCTGACAGCAGAGTGGAAGGAGGCTAAGCACTGCATTCTGCACCTGTGTGGCCTTCTCCACATCACTGGAAGGGCTCCTGGTAGGTGCACTAAGTAGCAGTGGACTCCCTTCAATATCCTCTGAGAGTGTTTCATCTGTGTGAGACAGTAATAAATGACACAGGCAACAGAGTTTGAATCCTGTATTGATTGGAAATCTCAATTTAATGACACAGAAAATAAACCCCAAGCCCTCCACCCTCTGTTTTAGCTCATCACACAGGGAACAGGTGGTGGCTCAGACTCAGTCCAAAGGCTGTTTTCTTGTGGGTGGTCAGTTACATTCATTGCTTCACCTCTAAAAGCACCAGCTTATCTTCTCCTTGTACAAGAGACTGTCTACAAAGACAATATCTACCCCTCATAGCCATTACAAAGAAATATCACGAGGCAAATATTTATGGAAAAAATGTGAAGGAAAAGTGTCAAAATCAAAAAGAAAAACCCACCACCAAAAAAAAAAACATCCAAAAAGTGCAGACTCACACATAGCAAAACTTTTCTAACGCACTGAAGAAGATTAAAATAAAAATACCAGCAAGATCCACTATGGGTAAATCCTCCCCCTTGGAGCTAAATGTGGTTTTTTTGCTTAGCGTCTCCTTTTGCGCTCTTTGCCTTGATTTTCCCTCCTAAAACAAAACAAAGTCTAAACATTATTTAAACATTACTACAGAGGTAGAGGTTGGGATGTTGTTTTGGATGACTGGTTAAAATACACTAAGGGTAGATATATACTTAATATATGTCTAACATACTGTTGCCTCTATCCAGCACCAAAGGAGACCTGTGCTCTCAAGTTCAATGCATGTAAGAATTCTCCCTCTAGAGAGAATTCTAGAAGATCCTCTAGAAGCATCGGAGATGTAAAATTGATTATGTTTTTCATAAGCAGGATAGAAGCATTGTAGGCAAGAAAGAAAAGTTTTCCACGGGAAAATAAAAGCTTTTAGTGTGACTACTAGTTCTGGAGATTTTTTTTCCCCAGACATTCTGTATTTCAAATATGTATATACAAATATATATATATACAGAGATATATATATTTGATATGCAGCATATTTAACATGAAGTTTATCATATTTTCCTAAGATCTCCTCTATTAGACTAATAGAGTATCAACAGCACTTAACAGATAAATCTCTCCATCAGAACATTTGAGAATTAAAATATCACCAGTTTATTTAATTCTCACTCATTAGTACACATTTTAAAGCCATATTTTTTTAAATCTGAGGCACTAAAACATGACACCTTCTTACCTTCTTTGACTCATAGTCACTGCCACTACTTGGAGAAGATACTGGAAGCACTGCAAGAAGAAAAGCTTCCCTGGTTATTGGCAATGCAAAGTGTACTTTACCCAGTTAACTGAGTTAGCCACAATGCAAACCTTTTCAGTTTTGGTTTTCCAGACATTTACAAGATAAAACTTCACAACACTTCCATTAAATTTCAAAAAAACACCTTTCTCTAACAAAGACAGATGCAACAATACAAACATACACAATTCACTGCATCCAGAGCAGCCAAAAAAGTAAAAAAACAAAAGATAGGCTCAGCATCTTGTCTGACAGTCCTCAAGTCCCAGGCAAGACATGTGGGCTGACACTCGAGTGAGAACAACTGCCCTGGAAACCGAGTATAAAGAATAATTTGAAGCTCAACTTTCTTTTGCTTTTTAATCCATACAGAATCCAACAGATAGCTGAGCAAGCATCATTTCTCCATGAGTGGGAGAGAAACATTCCATCTCATTCAAGACAGTTTGGTTTCCATTTGGTGGTCACAGCAGCAGACAGCCCTGCAGCAAGGCTGCAGAGGAGGTCTGCTGTTGGTCAAGCCCGAGCAGAGAATGCTATCAGAGATGGTTACATCTGATACTCAGAGGACAATTGGCTTATTACTGCATAAACAGGACAGCAGAATGCCCTGGTCTGCAACCTGTGAGGTTTTTCAAGGATTACTTGGCAAGTCAATGATATTTCTAGGGAGATGAAGAGAGGAAAGCTGCAGGAAGGAGGTGTGGTAGCTTCAGAGAGATTTTCCTCCTAATGTGGTCAAGAGCACCAAGACAGCATCAGCTCAGGACCCATGGGCACTTCAGCATCATCATCACACAGAGGGCTGCACCCACACAGTTTATTTAGGTGCCAGAGTTCCACCTGGACATTTGAATCCTATTTTGGAAAGGAGACAAGAGCCCAGTTCAAGCACAATGGTCTGCAATGCATCTCCTCCATGATGGGGCACCCCTTGCTGCTGGCTTCAAGCCTGCTCTCACCCTTACAGGAGAGGCAGGATTTGGCCAAACCCTCCTTTTCCAAACCATCATGAACATTTACTTTTCTGCAGTGCAGTACATCATGCATAGCTAAGTGTCAGTAGGGGACTAAGCTTACCTTTTAATTTACTTCTCAGCCTGGGCCTTTTTCGGGTATAGTCAACAGATTTTGGCACCAGCTCTATCTGAGAGTCAAGGATCCAACTTTTCTCACTCTGACCAGGGCTTGTATTCTCATTATTGCTTTCAGAGAAAAGATGTTTCCTGTAACTGGACTAAAGACACAATTAAGTCCTGTTCACTCAGAAGTTCCTCAATGATTCCATTTCACCTGCTACCAAGTTATCCCGTTTCTTCCTCCTCACAGTGCAACATGTAAAGCTGTGAAATCTGTCAAAACAGCCACAGCCAGCTGTTGAAACAGCTGTGTAAAAACACCAAGAGGCAGATGCTTGCCTTCTGGATGGGGTTTTTAGAGTACCTTCCTTCCTTGTATTTCCCTCTCTCCTGTGCTTAAATAGGAGCATTTTTGCCAGGAGGAAAGGCTCAGAATGTCTGAGCTGCATCCAGCAGCACATCAGGGGGAACAGGTAACACAGACAATTCATTAGCTGGTCTGGCAGTGATGGTGCATCCTGAGCACTGCTTTCAAAATGACAGAGTATTTAGAGGCTACCAGAACCACATTCCTCCACCTCTGCACTGGGTAGGTCTTGAAAACTTCAGCTTCTTTATGGGTGCAACAGATTTGTACAGGTAGAAACACACAGCATTCATATAGGCAACAACCAAAAACTCTAGAGATGCAAAAGCATAGACAACCTACCTGTCTTCTCCCAAGGCTGTTTGAGTCCTTGTTCTTGCTTCTTGTTTCATAAGTCCTGCCAAGTAACACAAAGACCCAAATTAGAGTAGCATACACAGCAAAAACACACAACAGCACTGCAGAATGGGCACAAATAGTGCCAGGAGGCCCCTTAAGAGTTCAGCAGAAGAACCAAACTGCTAAAGAGCATACAGTAGCCAAAATTTTCATTGCCTGGATTTTGAAAGTAGCAATTCAGGGATATCTAGAAATTAGCACTTTTTAAAATAAAAATTAATCTGCACACATAGAGGTGGCAAGTCCCTGGAAGCTTGCTATAACTGGAAGGCAGCCAAAGTAAGGCAGAGAATTTAAGCATTTTTCAAAAATTAAATCAGTCATTTTGGCATATGGTCAGGAAAGGATGATTTTAAGAGTTAAAATCTTATTATTGTTGAAGTTGACAGGAGTCACTATTCTCTCCTGTAACCTTTATATTCGCAGGTACTAATTTAAATATTGGTAGTGATAACATCTGCAGATAGTGTGGTAGCTAAGCAAGGAACTACTGTATTTGAAAAAATCACAGTCTTTTGAATCCTAACTTAAAGATCTTAACCAAAGCTATGAACTCTTATTTGCATAGCAAAAGGTTCATAAACACTGAATGTGTAATGCTGTACCTCTGAACTTGTGAAGAAAGTTTCTTGGCAAGAATCTTTCCTTTGGCTTCAGCAACCTGAAAGCAGAGAGCTGTCTTAGAGTCCAGTTACCCTATAAAATACTCTACATACTGAAAATATATCAGAATTCTGAAGGGAAATGGATTAGAATTCCTGCTTAGAAATTCCACTTTTTAATGGAACGGGATTTGTTGATTGAAACAGTGTCACAAATTATGATAGACAAAAATTTGACCTTTAAACAGATTTCCTTTTCTCTTTTCCTTGGTTTTGAATAATGCTCATTTTAAGCACCAACATCACAAGACACGTCATTTGAATCTATATCAGCACTGTAGCAGCACTGTAAGCACAGTGCAGGGCCCGTGGACAGCCCTGGGACAGGCTGCTGGGACCGGGACAGGGTGCCATGGAGCAGGGATTTGCTGCTCACATGTGCTGACACCCAGTGGCAGTAGCAAGGATCAAGCCACGTCCAGTTTATAATGCAGAGAAATTTGGGGTGTCCCATTCAGTACCCATTGTCTCACAATTAGCAGGCGCCAGTGACAGCCCCACATCAGATCAGGGAAGAGGCTGGATGCCAAAAGGTTTGTCCAGCACAGCCACCTGGATGGCAGCCATCAGGAGCAAGCTCACAGCTTCCTGGGAAAGCCCACACTAGGCAGTTTCAGAGCAGTCAAAGCGACGAATTTTTATTCCTTTTTTTTTTTTTTTTTTTTTTTTTTTTGGTCTGGAAAGGTAAATCAAAAAAAACTTCCAAAAAAAGTTTTGTGAGGACTGAGTTTTAACCAGGGATTCTCAGCTTGCAAAGCACATCTTGAAGTGGATTTCAGTCTCTTCTGTTTAGCCTAGGAGGACAAAGTTGATGCTCAGAAATCAGTAAAACAGAGGTTGGCCTTCACTCCTAGAGACATCCTATGGCCTCGTTGAAGCAACAGTTCATATGTCTGTTGGTTTTATCAAGCATTACCCAGCACAAAATTCATGTAGTGATGACCATAAAAAAAAAATTTCCATTTCTACCACACAGAGAAAACAAAACCAAAAAGTCTCAGATTCAAAATTGTCGGTCTTGCTATAACAGTGTGTCCATCCTTACAGCATTTCTGCAGCAAATTATGTCTCCTGTTTCAAGTTACTACTCCATTAGGTACTGAGATTCTGTCTCAACTTTACCTTTTCATGACTTGAGGAGTCTGAGTTTTCAAAGTCATAGAGTTCCTTCCTGCAAGACAACATAAATATGGCAGTGACATAAAATAGTGAAGAATCACCCTATAGAATTTCATTAAGAATAGGGGAGTGATAACATGGATTCTTTGTGAGCCCCCTCTCCTCAGATAACTTACATACCTAAAAGTCCTGTTTTCTAAGCTTCTAAAAAATACTTTCTCTACTTAGTCTTATTGCCATCTGTCTTGATTCTCACACTTTTAATAGTAACTGTTTTAAGAACTATTCAAAACATAGAAATTAACCAATCCCTGTTTATGTAGAGGGCATTCTGTTCTCACATCACTCATAATAGTACAGGGTAGGAAGAAGTAATCAGCAGAAATATAAAATCAGAAGCATTTTAAAAATTCCATTTAA
Source organism: Argya squamiceps (assembly GCA_037834095.1). NCBI lineage: Eukaryota > Metazoa > Chordata > Aves > Passeriformes > Leiothrichidae > Argya > Argya squamiceps. The sequence goes on from JBBMKD010000102.1 coordinate 64,590,217, forward strand.
TGCCCTTTTGGAAATTCTAGTATTTAATATTTGTTTTCTAATCTCTTCTCTGTGTACATCTAGATCTTGTTTTCATGTCTTTCAACATTTAAACTTAAGTGTAGCTATATGGCTTTCTCCAAATCGTAACTATTTCCAAAAAATCCTACAACAAATGCTCAACATACAATACATTTTTTTACCCGTAAAAGAATGGGAAAACTAAAGAACTGAGATCCTGGCCAAAGCTTCCCGAAGGAAGGAAACGCTCACTTCCAGGCGAAACACTAGAGGGAGCAGAACGACCAAGCTAAGAAGTTCTTCACCTCTTCTACACTGCTGCTCCTGTTTTAAAACCGGTATTTGCTGCATCAAATTGCCCTAAAACTCACAAAAGAAAAGTCTTTATGAAGCCCTGCATCAAGTTTTCCTATTCTTATCTACAGTCAGTTAAAAAATTAATCTAAACACCTCGGGTTTGGGGAGGTTTTTTGAGGTAAGGGACAGGAGGCTGAAGCAGGAACCCCATGGAAGTCCCAGAGCAGCAGCAGAGATCCTCACACACGGTTCATTTGCCCTCCTTCTCAGCAGCAGACATTAACTTGAACACAACACTTGGCAGAGCATAGGAGGAGGGCTCAACAAGGCAGACTTTCAGTGCCGCAGGCTGCATACCGCCCCCAAACCCTCAAGTGCTTCTTCCTGCAGTGTCCCCAGCTTTAAATGCAGACAGACAGATGTGTGGGTGCAAGGGAAGGGGATAAATTGAGAAAGAGGCCATCCTGAAACCCTAGGACACGTGATGCCAAGGAACTGGGACAACACTGGAGAAAATTTAAATATTTGTGAAAGAAGCTGGTGCTCAGAACTCACTGGAGGATTATGATTGGGCAAGGAAAAAGCCAAAATGCCATGACATAGTATCACAGGGATAGAGGGCATTTTTGGCAGACTAGGCTTACCTTCTGAGATCTTTATCACTTTGGAGACCCAAAGGGTCCCACAGAGGCAAGTTATGACCCTTCATATCCTCATACTTGTTTTACTGCTTGTTCTAGGTAGTCAGGGACCCCCTCACAGGGACACCCTTCTTCCCTGACTGCTAGAAAAGGTCTAAAATGACTTGGTACACCAATTCTGGCATGGGCACAGGGCTTGTGTGTCATACCTGCCTCCAGACCTCTTCTTGGCCAAACTTGTTCTCCTGTTTTTCTTTTTGCTGGTAACATCCTTTGGAAAAGGAGAGAGTTGCAGGATCAGAAACAACAACACCCAAAGTCACGTTCTGAAGCTAAAGCCTGCCAAAAGCAGAGAAAAGGTGTGCCAGGAAACCTCCTTCCTCCCTCTATAACAATTTTCCAGGTGTAACCGTTGCCTGTTGTACTTTCCTACTACAAAGTATGAGACTCACAGAGCTGAAATTGGGGGGTTAAGAGGGTGGGGGGAAAGAAAGCAGTTTAAAAGCTTTGAATTCACTGCACAGTGGGCAAATGCTACAAAACAACTGGACTGGCAGTAAAAAAATCTAAAAAAAATCTGAAACTAGCACCTGGAACCATAAATCCAAGAACAAGTCTAAAATGTGATTTCTTATATATGTACCTAAGCTCAAAAATATTGCATTGAGAATTTAATTTTTCTCACATAGTGCATTGACTTACTTTTTTAGTACATGGACACACCAATAGAACTTTCCAAGTGCAACTACAAATTACTCTCAGTTACTTGGTAGTTTACCCAGCTTGCAAGTTCCTATATGGGAGAGTCATTAGAGCCCAGATACAAAACTGAATAAACACACCTGTAGACTCCCAAGGCTTGCTTTCATTCAGGAAGCAAACATTCCCTCTTGAGGAGGGTGTACAAGTCTTGTGACTTGCAAGTATGGGACATGCAAATATGTCCCACACACCCCCGTACTCCTGGACACCAGCACAACACATTGCTTTGGGGCTGTACATGTGCTGAATAAACTCCAGTGAGCTTGAATCACTTGGCTGGGCCCCTCTAGAATGAGGCTGGCAGATGTGGTCTCTGGAGCTCACTCCTGGTGCTGTGGCACAGCACATAAGGTGTGACACTCTGTGGGCTCAGTGGCATGAGTGGGTCAACCCATTCCAGCTTTCTTCTGCAACTCCACTGGAATGTCTCTTCCCTACCCTGTATCTCTTCACTCAGGGGGAGCCCCAAGGCACACATACCTTTGGTATCAACTCATCCATAGGTTCTTCTTCTAGAGGCTTCTCACTGGGGACAAAAGAACAAGTGAGGGAGCTGTTCATCTAAAGACCAGAACATTTGTGAGGTACTAAAGGGGAAAAAAAGCCAAAAAAACCTTGCACCAATTAAACCAAAGCAATGGTTTAATGTGTAGGGAAGAAAGGTAATGAACAGCTCTATGGAAGTCCACCTCCTTAATTACTAGAAATTCTGTCCTGCAAAGGCCTGAGAAAAAAACCCAAAAACTCATGAATTCAAGCCAAGGTGGATTCAAATTCACTTCATCTTTCACAAAGTCATGGTCCCCGTTATGAACAATCTCACATTTGGCAAGCTCAGGTTTCACAGCTGAAGTTTAACTCTCTGTAAATCAGCTGTGGGCTCACCTTGCACTTGGACTAAGCCCACAATGAGAAAAAAGTCACACCAAAGCAGCCACCAATCTAGTAACCAAACATTACTGTTCAGCAGCTCCAAAGTGCTGTAACTCCAGGTAAACAGCCTTGATGTCTAGGTGGCAAAACAGAATCTTCAATTTGATAATTGACAGAATAACCTCAAAATTACATGCATTAAAACACCAGGAGAAAAACAAAAAAACCCAAACACGCACAAAAAAAACCCCACAAAAAACTCGCATTGCAACTTTCTGTCTATGAGACACTCACCTAGGCTTAGCTTTCATCCCTGGAGATGGAGTTTTGGAGGTTTTTTCTGAAGAAGGCAAGGAAACTATAGTTTTAGCCTCTGGAGCTACTGTGAAATTTGATCTACTTTTGCTGTAAGACCCCCAAAAGCAGACCCTTCAACATGTCACCTGGGTGACATTTAACTGGGTCAGCCTTAAGGTACTAAAGGGAGCCGTGCCTGACCTTGGTTAGCATCTTCCAGGTCAGTCTGCTGGCTCACTGTAACCATGCCAACACCAGAGTTGACCATTTTCTGCTTGGAGACATGAAACCATGAACAAAACATGCATATGATGAATAAAAAAAGTGGGGGTTTTTAGAAACAGATTTTTTAGCAGTAGCCTGTGGCAAGAGCTGCATGGCAGGTCCATCATTGTCTGAACATAAAAGCTTTTTAAGCTGTGGGCAAATGATACTATGGGTTTCTCACTAAGAGCATCCCACTGTCCTCTTTTAAGAGGAAGTGATTTTTTTTTCTTTTTAAAGCAACTTTACCAAAGTTGCAACTCTGAAGACAAGTATTTGAGCTGAATAGATACGAGCTAGTTTTCTTTGAGAGAAGGTTTTAGTCACACCACTAGAAAAAGCAGACTGGGGAAGGGAAAAGGCGCACAAGGACTGTTCTGTCATACACAAAACACTTACTGCTGCAGTGCTTGTTAACTGCTGTCTGTGCTGAGAGGTTAAGTTTTCCTTTTGAGTCTCCATGTTCTCAGAGTTTAAAGGATCTCTCCTCCTCTGTGCATCAGAGGGCACAAGTATTTCTGCAGAACAGCAACCGGGGTGAGAATGTCATCACAGTAATTAAACACACTCACTGCCTCTTCTTTCCATTCCCACCCATGCAGGCATAAATTGCAGCAGTGCAACCTTCTAGGCACACCTCAAGCTCACATTTAACAGAACAAACCCAAGCACCTTCAAAGTACCCAATGAAGAATTGCAATGCTAAATAAACAACATACAAGCTCATCAATACTGGATGAATATATTCAAGTTTATCATCTTACTACTTATATTGCTGCATTGACTCCTTAGCTATGGAAGACGTGGAGGAAGCCTTTGTGTCTGACTCCACCATCTATGTTTTCCTTCACTGGATCTCTTTCAGGCATCGCACAATTTGTTTCACTGCAGATTAACTACTTTCTGCCCTTTGTACTCGTCGACTGCTTCAAGTAGCAGTGCCCACCTTGCACTTGTGTGCTCCATGGTGGGCACTGATAAAGGAACTCTTAGCTCATCTGCATCTCCAGAAGCTGGAGGACTTCCATTCTAGCTTATTTTAGGCTGTAACTGGAGGAAAAATGGGAAGGACTACACAAGTTGTTACTGTCCCAGACAATTTAGAGCTGGAAGTGGCTCCTTCAAGTATTCACCTGGAGAAATCTGAAATGCACAGGAACTTAAAGGAAAGTAAAAATTTCTTTTTATTATTGTCACAGAAAGAATGCTAGCTATATCCTAAGTGCTCTTCAAACTTGGTTTGTTTTCAAGACAGTGGGTGGTAGCAGTAGGAATAACTGTGATTTCACAGCCTTAGAAGGTGTGGAAATATCTGTCAAGCGAGGTACATAAAGAAAGGATCCACACAAAAAGTAATCACTCTAAAACCTGAAATATAGCCAGTTTTGGAGCAAATTACAGCCTTCAAAGTTAACAGATCATACAGGGAAGAAAAAAACACCTTCCAAAAAATTTGATACCAAACTTGTGCTGGGGAAGCATTTCCTGTTTAAGACCAATTTTGGTCACACACACCTCCTGCTTTTTTGCTGTAAGCAGCTTTTCCTTTAGGGCTGTGCCCTACAGTTTGTGAGCACTTACAGAAGAATTTCAGAGCATGAGAAGGAAAGGAAGAAGTTACTTTCTCTTTTTTCCGGTAAGTGCTGAGCTTAGACCTTCCTTTGGGTCAGACACAGAAATGACACATCTGTACTTCAGGCTCCAAGTTACCTGAACAACTACTGAATTTAGAGCATAATAGAACTCTGCCAAAAGATCCTGAAAGAAGATGCCTTGCAAGAGATGTTCACTGGCAGCACAGGAAGCACCGCCATTTGATGATGGAAAACTTTATGTGCCCAGTTCAAAGAAACACAAAACATTGGCTGTAGGGTGGTGAGAATAAGGAAATAAAGGCTATTCCATGTGCAGCTAACAGCCTGTCCTGCCTTAAGGCAGACAGCTACTCCTGTAGCTAGGGCACACACAGATACAGCCCTGCAGCACAGGGTATTTACAGCAGCAGATCACCTCCTGCAGAGGAGCTGGGTTGCTGCACACCTTTACCCACAAATAGGGATTGCAGGTGAGCACTCCTGCTCCCCCCAGCTGTCTTTCCATAACAGCTCCAGGCACCACACCAAGGCATCATTCAGTGCACTTGGGGACAGGAGCACATCATTTTCTAGCACACTACCTTGCTCAGAAGAAACTGAAGTCACCTCTCTACGGGAAGGTTTAGTAGAGGTTGCCTCACCACATGCACCCCACTACTCAGAGGAGAGCTTGTTAAGTGCCAAGGTGCAAGCACTGGCCCACCAGAGAACCTGTGCTTTCAGGAGGCCAGAGGCCACCATTCCCTTCTGCAGGCACCCACATGGCATGGCCAAACCAGAAACCAGACATCAGGTAAGCCAGAGGGGAGGACAGGACGGTGCATCCCACCACACCTGCAGATGGAGAAAGCGTTCTGCACACCAGAGGTGAGCCAGCAGCTGAAATGTGCCTTGCCAGGCCACCTGCCAGCACACAGATCCTTTCTCCATGAGCATTTCCCTGTCCATGCAGCCCCAGCAGCACATGGCCATGGTGCCCAGCCCTCACTCCCCAGGCTACAGAGATTCAGCATCTGCCATAAGCAGAGTGACCAAGCTCACAGTAGAAGACTGAGCTTGGGCATTGCTTTTTTTTGTTGTTGTGGTGGTTTTTTTTCCTTTTTTGGTTTTTTATTTGTTTGTTTGAAGTGAAGTTAACAGTAAGATGTGGATTACAAGTGAAAGTGATAATTTGAAAACAGGTATTTAAATTTAATGAAATAACAATTAAAAAAAAATCACCTGCTTCATTTTGCATGGAATCCTTCCCAGCATTCACAGTCTCATCTTCAGACTCAACTATCTGTTGGTATGAATTAATCTCATGTGAAAGTGGTCTTAAAAAGACTAGTCTTTATCTAATAAAGTCACCTACATAATAACAAAACTAACAGTTGCTAATTGCCAGCAACAAATCAGTGGATACTAATTGAGTTATCATTTGAAAAGGTCTTGGCTCCTTTAAGAGCAAATGACAGTCACTGTACTATAGTTATTTACTGTTACATAAGCTTTCCTGCAAACACCACAGACTATAGAATAATTACTAATCAAAAATTAACTATACGAACATTTGGGGAAAAAAGAAAAACATCACACACAATTTATGTTTCTACATTAGCTAGTAAAAAACCTTGAGGTTTTAGAAGTAGTCTATTCCTTGTCTTGAACTCCTATCTACAGTCTAAGATTTGCATTTTTCAGCACAACTCCAGGTTTTTCTGTAACACTTTGCTCATCCTGTGCAATGTAACACTTGGAGCCACATATAAGAGCATGTTCATACTCAAAGTTAGACAATTAAATGCCATAGCCTTTATTTTCTACTTTAGAAACTCAGGAAAAGTTATAACACAAGGAATTAATTAACAAATAATTTTAACCTTCCAGCTTTTAAACCATAAATTTGAGTACCTTGAAACTTCTTTCCTAAAACACCTAATTTCTCTTCCAGGTCAAACCTTAGAACATCTATATAGAGTGTCATAAATCCACAGCAGGAAGACAAATATATAATAAAGAGACACAAAGTAAATAAAGAAACCACAAAACACAAATCACGCAAACCTGAATGGTTTTGTCCAGTGTAAAATATAGATAAGAAAAAACCTCACATATTGGAACTTACCATCAGTTTTTCCTCTCCCAGGACTTTTTTAAGTACACTTGTTATTTCGAACTCAGAACTGAATACCAGTTTGACTTTTGTTGCTTCTGTTTTGTTAAGAGAAGTGGGTATCTTCATAAAAATTTTAACAATCTTTTGTCTACCCTTCTCTGTGTAAAAATAACAAACCAAACAATCAATTACATTTGTTTTAGATTCTTCTGTTAACCCAAAAACGACTGAGTAAGTGTTTGGGATTTTAAAACAGTCTTTTACATCTTGCCCTTGCATTTCCAGTTACTCTGTTTGCTCATTTCTTTCCCATTGAGTCTTGGTTATGCTGTTCCCCAGGACACCTATAAACTGACACCTCAAGCTGTCCTGCTGGGGGGCTTATTGTGCAGAATGGGCCCACACATAGTCCAACAAGCAGAGATAGCGCAGGATGACCAAAGGACAAAGCAAAGGGGGAGGAGAATAGATAGGAACACCTTGATGATGATGAGATTTTAGGTGTACTCCACGTGTCTCATGGATCCCCAGCCAAACAGGGTAACATTGTTGGAAAAATCTTACCCTTCACACTGTAACTGTTGACATTTTCTTCTGACAGCCTCACAGAGTCCCAAAGAGCTCCCTTTGAAAACCAAAGCCATTGTGTCAGAAGGGCTGAGGGAGTGGCTGCTGGCTTAGGCTAACACAAGGCCGTCTGGGTTTTGTTATTACCTCATCACAATCCACATAGAAAGTCACACTCTGGCTGCCAGAGTTGAAGTCAATCCAAAACTCCTCCAGTTTCTCATCCGATGGCTTCTTCACCTGGGGAAGAGGAGTGGCACAGTTGTTCCCCAAAAAACCCCACAAGGGCTGTATCAGTCACAATTTTCTCTAATGAGAAAAAACTGGAAAGTGTTACCCTGTGTAAACATCAATACACCTTGCAGAAACAAGAGTTCAGATCACCCTGTGGGGTGCCAACCCACTGCCCACCCAACCACGCCCATGGCAGACGTGGCTCTGCTTCAGCCAAGAGAAAAGCAATGCACAAATCCCCGCTGTTTGTGCCAGGGAAGAAGATGTGGAAGCTCTGCTTCTGAGGACTTGAAATAAGCAGAAACAGTGGAATCAGCTTCCATCTACATGAGTTTGATTCAATATGACCACCAGGAATGGTGCCACAGTTCATTCAACTGAAGACCAGTGAAGCAAACTGCAGCATCTGCAACTCTTCTCCAGGGGCATCAGGCTAATCTTGTTTTCTGGCAGTCTGGAAACAGCTGTGCCAGAGGACTCAGTGTTGTCCTGTCCTCCTGTTTCTTTTTAGAACTCTCTTCTGTCATCACCATGAAGAGAAGCGTTGCCTCTATCACTTGGCTGATACAACAGCAAAGTCAGCAGCAGTAAGTTGGGAGCTAAGTGGCAAACAAGCAAACTTTCCAGCTAGAACAGAAGGTTACACTCAACTCTACAATGAAAAAGATGCAGGGAGAAAAAAACTGCAAACATTTACCACAAAAAACAACATTTTAGGAGCCATAACACTGTAGGGAAGGTGTTAGAGCTTTAAGGGCTATTACCTCATTCATGTCAGCAAAAGCAGATATGCAAGGAAATGAGTAGACTCTGGAAGAGAAGCAGACTTCACATGATACATTCAACATTAGAGTCTGACATCAATTATTTTATTTTTAATAAGATTAACCAATAAGATAACCTATCTTATTGCCCAAAGAATAATTTAAAATTTTCTAAAAGTAAATTAAGCTTGGATAAGCTAGAGACTACAGTATTTTAGTACTGTACAGTATTTTAGTACAGTATTTTAGTGGTGATGTATTATCTTCATTGATTCTACTTTCAAAAGAATCACCATAAAAATGCATAAAATTTCCTTCTTAAAAACAACTTCATTCTTCACATGTCATGTAATATTTTTTTAATATAAGCCAACCCATTTTACAATTCTATTTATTCCCCTCTGCAGTAATGATGGCACTAATTTACTCTGTTGGTTCCCAGCTTACCTTCTTTTATCTCCAAGCCTATCATTTAGCAAGTTAAGAAATTTTCTGCAGTCCTGCAAGACAAATGACACATTACTTTAAAAAAAAATTAGGCTACTTTTCCTTTGCAAATAGTTATTCTATTGTGCAGAATAACTATTTGCTGTGCAACCTCTACTGTCCAGTTAAAAGCTTTAAATTGGTCAATGGGACACCAAAGACCACCGGGAAGAAACACTCAATTTACTACAAAATGTTGGACCCAACTTAAGACCAGTAAGAATTCAAATATAAACTCCACAAATTAATTTATTTATGCATTATTTATATTTTTATTTTATTTTTATAGGTAAAATAACTTAGACGTAGGAGCTATTTTAACAATGTGTCATTTAATATTTACTATAATAATAGGGGAAAAAAAAAGTAAAACATTCCATCCACAAATAACTTTGTGTATTTATAAAATCAGTCTTGTAGGAACTTCTTGCAAGGACACCCTGGCTTAACTCAACCAAAACTAGCCCCTATACAGACTTGTCAAGTATGTTGTTTTCAAAATAAGGACCCTCACCGTCTCAAATTCTCGATCCTTGATCTCTTTGAAAGCTTCAGCAAGATAGTTATCTTCAAACCAGTGGTGAACAAGGTCATCCCTCCATTTTTTTATCATTAACCTACAAAGTGCTTCTGAAAGGGCAACCTGAAGGTCATAATCTGCCAGGTAAACATGAGCACGGGATAAATATCATCCCTCCAGCATAACAGAGGTTGTAGCATTGCTGCTCCTGCAATTTTATACTACACAGTCACGTCCATCCTCTAGCCTCAGTTTCCCCAGGGAGAATGGGGGAGGGTAACAGCCAAGTGTTGGCTCAGGCATCCTCAGCTCCCGCAGCTCAGTGAGATGGAGGTGTGGAGCACTGCAAACCACAACACACGAGTGCACTGGGAGATGTGCTTGGGGTTCAGGAAGGGGATGGGAGCAGAGACTTCACTAGCCCAGTAGGATTAGGCCACATTCCGTATCCCATGGCAATATTCTAGAAAGTGTTATTATTAGGAGAAAAAGATTTCACTCAAGAGACCATTAGCCTTGTTAACTAAATTTTGTCCACATAGTGGCAAAGCAATTAAAATTTAAATTTTTTAAGACTAACAGCCAGCATATTCTGTAAATACATACATGAAGCGGATCTAATTACTTTTCTACATAAATAAGTTTAGCTTGTCTGATTAGTCAATATGCATTGTTAATATCAACCAGAAAGAGCTAAGGCATTGCTACATTTAACTTTTTTTATTTATATTTTGCTAAAGCATATCTGACTTCCCTCCCTAAAAAAATCAACTCTTGACAAAGAAATATTATAATTCATCTATAATAAATCAGCAGATGAGGTAAAGCTGGAGAACTTCTTACCACCAACCTCCAGTATAGTTTTTGCAATGTCTTTCCTGAAATAGCATAATGCCACAAGTTAAAATGGAAATAACTCACTCCTAATGCAGAGAAGAGGGTATTCAGGTACAGAAACTGGAGGGAAGAGCCCTTACGTGAGTGAGCATATCTCCTCAGAGAGAGGGAACTTCTTTCTCTCCTCCCGTGAGACACTGTCAAGTATAGAGTTGAGGGTCCTCAAGCCCTTTTCCCCCACCACAAGAGAAGAGGTAGAAAATGATGGGAAATAAATCAATAACATTGTTTCACATCTTTTATCTAATTACACAAATTTTCACACAAAAGTATCCAATTTTCTCCTGCTAGTAAGAATCTTACCTCCAGATGCAGAGCGCAGCAAAGTTTTGGTTCTGTCACTAGGCGCCCTAGTTCAGGCAAAAATAAATTCACTAGCTCTTTCTTCCCTAGAAAAATAATTTGAAAGGTACAGCTAGAAATGGGCTGGTGTCCATATAAAAATAGTTGAAGCAACTACAGTTTGTTGTGTTGAAGGAATAAAAACATCCCAGCTGCAAGTTCATTTTCAGACAAAGCTCCCAACCATCTAATCCTAGACAGAAAGGGGAACTGGTAACTTCCATCTAAAAATAAATGCTCCAGATACACTAACTTCTGATCTGGGTAACTAAAGAGGCACAGAAAGCTAATTACTAGCCACAAGAGAAAACATGAATACACAGGTTTTGTCAAAGTCAACAGAGCAAACCAATAAAGCATGAACCAGAAGATGCTTGTGCCACTCTGCTCCCACTAGAATAAGGTGCAAAGACAAGTAAGCACACATTACCTGACCCACAGTTCAATTGCTTCATTTTTACATGGATTGTGAACCTAGATGCCTGGTCACGCAGATATTTTCTGAAAGCACCTGCTCCTCGCCCCCCACCCTAATGTAAAGCCAGCTGCAGCCACAGAACAATATTTTGCTGCTGAAATGAATGAGAGACAGACAGACATCTCTCTGTTGAGTTCAGAAGGCTGAAGGAGTTACCATGCCATTCTGTGGAGATGGTTGCCTTCAGCAAGGGAATGACACCTAATGCCAGAACAAAGAGATGTGCAAGAACAGACTGTCTAGCCTGAACCCCTTTCAGAAACCACTTACTCTGATCAAGTGAAATGCTTGATGCTGAGCATTTAAACAAGATACTAGAGATAGATTTTTTTCAGGATGTACAAAGCAAGAAAACAAAGAAACAGAAAATGTTTTGTGGCCCAGTATAAATGTTAATGAAAATTAACTGAAGAGAAATCAGCTGGAGAATTAAAAAAAAAAAAATTGCAGAGAGGAAGAAGTTGAAAAGAGAAAGGGGACAGAATTCAAGCAGTATTAAGAAATATGCTCCCAAGATTAAGATTCAGGATATTGAGGAATGGAAGAAAAAAAAATACTGACCTTCATTACTGCATTTGCAAATCACCTGATGGAAAGAGTAAAAGAAGCCTCCATTAACACACCATCAACTCAAGAAGAGCAGCACACAAAGTGCCAAGCTGTTTATGCAGGCCTTCCTCACCCCCCAACTTTCAGATGCTAAATAACATAAAAGAGTAGTGCACCCACATCAGAAAAAGCCACCTGATCCAGGTATGCCACATGTGGTCACCCTGATCATACAGGTTGGCAATATACAGGGAAGGTAAAGGAAGCCAAGCACCCACTTCCCCCAGGGATTTCAGCAGCACTTCAGAGCACAGTGCCTACAGGTTCTCTGGAAAACCCACATCATGACACCGTTCTCTTATTTTTACCACACATGTGGGCCTATGTAAAATAAAAATTATGTTTATACACTACAGTACTAGATATCACAATGTGATCTGAAGGGTGTTAAACTCCCTTGAGGAAAATTAAAAAAAAAAAATTAAAAAATTAAAAACAACTCCATAACACAAAACACTTCTTCCTCCACAGAGAAAGCACATGGAAGAAACGTAGCAGGAAGACAAATAAATTAAATTTTTGGGAAAAGAAATGGGTATTTTATAATTCCAAAGTGGTTAGTAGAGAAAGAAGGAAGTTTGATTTTGCCCAAATATCTTTTAGCAGAACTCCTGAAGAGTCATAAGTATTGATATGCATTCTGATGCTCAAAAAGTGACACACTTCCAGTAAGTACAGACAACAAGACTGGGAGCAACACCTTGGGGGGAAAAAGCTAAAAAGCATTCTTTCTATTACAAATGTTACATCACTAGGCCTCTAACACCCTTAAAGTCATTAATATTTTGAGCTGAAACCTAAATGAGGTTTGCAAGCAAGTCAGATCATTCTTTAGAATTAAATCACCTGTTTCAAACAGAGTAGGAACAAACTGCCAGGACCACCTTAGCAAACGTTTTCATGTGAAGTGCAGCTCAGTGCCAGTAAATTGAGTTTTAAAGAGAGCTTTGGCTCACAAGCTTTTATTTACAAAATGCATCAGAATGTCTTGCAAATTTTTCTACAAAAACAAATACTTCAAGTCAGAAAATGAGAAAATGCTTCTCCCAGCTGTGTCAAATCTCCAGCCTGGAGCACACTCCTGGACACTGCCCATCACACCACCTAGGCTGCATCCCAGGCTCAGCCCTAGGGCACACCACATCCATGCAATTATGTATTTTCTAACAGGAAATTGTTTGTGAGCAATAGCTTTCTTATCCAATAAAGGCAACCCTTCTGTCCTCCTAAATGCACAAACATACCAATGCTAAATCAAAGAAGTCTTCAAGCAGTGGCATCAAAAATTTATTCTCATTTAGGTCGATGATGGTCACAAAACCTCTTGCTCTTTCAAACCAAGATACTAGGTAAAAGTTAAAAGAATGCATTAAAAACTGGGAAGAGGAGTTAATAATCCTTAAACTATACATGTCTGCAGGAAACATTACAGAGGTTTTTACTCTTTAAACTTCAGAGTCACATACTGTGTCAAAAACTAGATCGCTTTAAGGAGTTCAGATTTTGCTAGGAGGACATGAAAAGTGCCATTTCCCCTTTCTCTCCCTAGCCCTCCTTTTATCCTCTTTTCTTGTCCAAGGCACACACTGTGGTGCTGCTCAGACAATACATACTGCTAGTAGCACCAAAACTCCTATAAACATTTCTAGAGGACATCAACTCACAGCAAACTATTGTAAATTTTTTTCAAGCTTTTTCAACATAATTATTTTAATACTTCATCATTTTAAACATTGCATAACATCACACACAAATGGTGAACTAGAAATTTATGCTTCACTGGAAGTACACAGCTCAGACTGGAAAAACTTTATTATCTCCATACAATTTTGAGCAACTGTATCCCTGAAAATCATCACTACAAGGCAAGGATAGAACATTTTGGACTGAGGACTCCCCAGTACAACTCTGCTAACAGAAAGCATGTGTTAGCTGTCCCCTGGTAGCTGTGTTAGATCCAGGTGTTACTCATCTTCAGCACAATTGCATTTCTGCTACTACAACTATTACCAGATGAAATCAATCTAGTGCCAGAAGATAAAACACAACTGCAGATTAAATGCATCTGGTTTGCTACCTATCTAGAGAGGGACCTTCATAAAGAATATCTCAGTTTTTAAAAATATAAAGGCACAAATTACTCATCAGTTCTATTACTAAAACTGTGTTCTGCTGGAGCACTTGAAGCACTATATCATTTCACTAATGGGACTTCTAGAAATTCACCCTCTCCTTCCACTGTCAGCTTAAAAAAACCCAAACAACACAATCCTTTAAATCAGATAATAAGTGGAGCCATAAAATTGGCTGGTACACCAAAAGCAATAAAAGAGAGTAAGCATTTTTTCCCCCCACTCAGTTCATGCAATTTATTTTTAAAAATTGGTTTTGCGTGGCCAACAAGCCATCCTCTAGTTTTCACTTGCTTGGAGTTCTTTTTCTGATGTCAACAACCTTAAATCATATTAGTAACTTGTATGAAATATTATACTCATCTTTGCTACCAGTCCTTGCTCAATAAACAAGCTCTTCTCTTCCTGAAGATCACTTTTAAGGTAGAGCTGAATACATTTCAGTAGCAGTGAAACATTCTCGAATTCATTCTTGTCCAGCTCCTAAAGAAACATAGAGTGCTGTGCATCATTAGTCTGCTACCCTCTGAGTTAGGTGCTATGATAGATGAGATTATTTGTGGTACTTGCCTTTCTCAGTGCTTTGTCCAGCTGGTTAAAGAGAGATTCACTGTATTTCTGGGGAGGCTCTACTTCCTTCTCTTGAAGCAGTTCATGTATTTTTTGAAACCCCTTCCCTTTAAAGGCATCAATGAGCAGTGATTCGAGCTGTAGAGAGAGAGGAAGAAAACAATTAGCAAATAAAATAAGCAGGCATTGAAACTGTAGCAGCACTAATTACGATAAAATACTTGTAATGTTATTTTTAAAGTTGGAAGTTTCTGTTTATTTGTTTTACATTGTTTTTCTACTTTCATTTTACTGCTACATCTGAAGCGAAACATCAGTCTTAATGTCCAAAAGAGACAGAACCCTTGAAACCGGGTAATCTTAAAAGATACCCAGTAAGGAAATAGGCAATTAAGTATACCCAGTTTGTAAGTCCCACAGCTATTACAATAATTTCTTCCCACTTACTGAAGAAAAGATTAAGAGGACTGCTGCACTTCCCACATTAAATAAAATTACTTAAAGTTCTGGGTCATGCCATATCAGTTTAAGAAATGCACCTTTAGATATATACATAAATAACAATTTGTAAGATAAAGATCAGGATGCATTTAAAATATTCTTACATAGTCTTCTGCTCTGTCTGCCCTATTGCCACTCACATCTCTATTTCGTTCATCACTTTTTTCTTCCTTTAAAAATAACAGGAAGAGAAAAATACAGGGAAAAAAAACCAACTTCTTTCCCTGTCCCTCCCAAAAAACCCCCCAACCAACCAAAACAAACCCAAACACCCTTTCTGCCCCAAAGCTGAAAGCACTTACTCATCCCCGCTCTCCCAAAACGCTGCTTTTCCTTCCTTATTACCTAAGCTGCAAATCCCCCCCACGCCTCCCAACTCGAGGTTTCTGGCAGCCGCGGGGAGTCCCGAGGTTGTCACCCGGAGGGAGGGACATTCCCTCGGAGGGAGCACGGAGTGTCCCCCTCTCCGTGGCCGCTCACCTGGGCCATGGCGCGGGGGAGAAGGCGCAGGGGCCGCTTCACACCCTCCCCGCGGCCACTGCTGCTGGACACACCCGCGTTTAGGGTGGAGGGAGACCCTCGCCAGCTTTTCTCACAGCTCCAAGCACTCTGCTCAGCAAGCCCTCACTCTATACCTCAGCAGCGCGGGAAAAAAAAAGAAAAAGCGGCCCGGTTCGCACCCGCCCTAAAAAGCCGCAGCTGTGCGGTCTGGGACGCTGCAGCACTGACAGATACCCG
>JBBMKD010000102.1:64605891-64619753 GCA_037834095.1 Argya squamiceps
CCGAGCCCACGGGGGCAAAACAGGAGCCCCGAGCCTCCTTGGGGGCTGCTCTCGGCCGAGGGGTGCCACAGCCGGCGTGTGTTGCTGCTGGGTGGGCTTTATTGTGCTCAGCTGAGGGCAAAGTTCAGTAAATTTTGGACCAGAGAGGATGGAAGGGAATGAGAAAATCATTCAGGACAGGTGGGATTGTTTAAAGGGTGATAGCTGCGCTCGGCGTTTAACGGTTTAGTCTCTGTGTTGTTGTGGATAGTTTTTTTCTTTCTGTTTTTCACACCAAAAATCAATCTCCCTCCCTCGTTCCCACTCCACCACACCCCCTCCTCAAAAAAAACCCCAAAAAAACAAAACAGACAAACAACAACAAAAAAAACCCCAACCAACCAACCAAAAAAAGCCCCACAACAAAAAACCCCAACTCACGAAAATCAAATCAACCAACCAAAAAACTCCAAACTTCAGACCGCATCAGTTATTTCATTCGAAAAGAAAAAAAGTAACAAAACCCCTGTAGCCGTTCAGTAGGTTAAAATGTGCCTATCAATATAATGGCACCAAAACCAACTTTGCATTTTAAACTAGGTGCTATAGAGCACAGCGCGAAGGGGAAACCCGCCAAATAACGCCGATTTCGTTTACATCCAAAGAGCAGGCTATTCAGCATCTTTGCCTCCCTCCAGAGGCTTTAGAAGCTACGGGCAGCTCCGACCCACGCTCAAAACCCAAGATCAGGAGCATCCCGGTGGGGCAGAGATGGGTCTCCCACCTCTCCATCACCCATCACATCATCACGGCCACCACGGCAGCGAGCGGCAGAGCCCCGCGGCTGCCGGGTTAGTCCTCCAAACCCTGCTCAAATTTGCTGAGGTGACGGCCCCCAGTGCTGGGGAGTGGATTCGCGCACAGCCCCTGTGTCTATCCCCCGTCACACGTCTCCAGGTGAGGGTAGCTGGACCCGCCTGTGGCGTGGAGGGGGAGGCAGCTCCTGCCCACCCAGGGGCCGCGGTGGGGTTCGGTGATGGTGCTCCGCCTGCGGGGCCGGCTGAGAGCTCCCCCCACACCTCGGCGACGCCCCGACGGCATAAAAAACAGGGAACCGCCACCCACGGGCACACTCTGCCATGAAGCTCACCTGGGACATCAACGACCCCAAGCTGCCGCAGGTAACGGGGTGGGCGGGGAGGTGCTGGGGAAAGTCTCCGTCCAGCTCTAACACGGAGCTGGGGAACAGCGGAATGAACTTCACTCTAAGCAAAGTTTTGGTTTATGTCTTCTTTATTTCTCTTGAGCTTTTTCACTTTTTCTTTGCTTTGTAGTCTTTATAAAGTGACTTGTAATAAAAGTATGGATTTGATGCACAGCTTTGCCTAGCTGGATATGAACTCCTAAAAGAACCTGTGGCTCCATTTGGACAGGCACCTTCTCCCTCCTCCCCCTCTTCCCTGTTCAAGAAGCGTTGAATAGAAACTTGCAATGACTGTTTAGTACTATGATCCAAGTTATCTAATTATTTCTTTGGTTTATTGATGCAACACTAATGCAAATGAATACTCCACTTTTGTCTAGTTGTGAGTTTCAAATGCGTTTTTTACTTTGCAACTTTTTTCATCTTAGAGTTTATTTAAGTTTACAGAGCCCATGCTGTTAATGAATGTCTTAATGCTATAAATGCTGGTAGTTTCCTTCTGTTTGCTGGGATTGCTCTCACATGCAGTACATACATATGTTAAATATGTATTGCATTATAAATATTTGCAGTTTAAAATCTTCTTTCATAGTTCTGGTAATTACATTTTAGCAAGGAACTCCAGCAAGCCATGAAATCCCAAATTGAAATGTTCTTTCTTTGTGCCACTTTCCATATATCATAAGCACATTTGCAATGACAAATCTTTTTACCTCTATTTTTTGGGAAAAGCCTTATTCAAATCATATTAGATGCACTTTAAGAAGCCATTCTGTAGATAAAACTTCTAGTTTCCTGCCTCCAGGTGCATGGTCCCACAACAAGGAAAACTTAATAGCAGTCATGATCAGGGTGGCTTGTGTCCTGTCCGGGCACAGTGATAATAGATTAGTCAGTAAATGCTGGGAGTAAGGCTGATGTCTTATAGCTGGTAACTTCACTGTAAAAGACATGCGTCAACAGACTGCTACCATGCAAAAGAGGAAAGGATCCTGACTTTCTTTTCGGTTATGGAATCTCAGACTGCCCTAGCCCTTTTAGGGAGCACTTCTGAACAAGCTATTCTTTCAGCATTTCTTTTTCTGCTGCTTGGCTGGTCATAGAAAAAGCAATTTTTTTTCTCCCTGCTATGTGTTTTATAATAAGGCAAAAATATCAGGTTGTAAAATACTAATAACGTTCTCTTGCTCTTCTCCTTGCTGCCTTGCCCTCTCTCCTCACCTGCCCTGCCCCAGGAGCCCAAGCACTTCGATGCCTTCCAGGAATGGCCCGACGGCTACGTGCGGCTCATCTACTCGAGCGAGGAGAAGAACGCGCAGCGGCACCTCAGTGGCTGGGCCATGCGCAACACCAACAACCACAACTGCCAGATCCTCAAGAAATCTTGCCTGGGCGTGGTGGTGTGTGCCCGGAGCTGCGCCCTGCCCGGCGGGGCCCGGCTGCAGCTCCGCCCCGCTATATGCGACAAGGCTCGGCAGAAGCAACAAAGTGAGAGGCACCCGGAGAGAGCTGCCATGCCCAAGGGACCCCGCTTCTTTCATCTAGGCTTGGTTTCCAAACTGGAGTCACTCTTTCTTGCGTGCAGACTAAGGCATAATTGCAATGACTGATTAATCCCAAATTTCATCAGTGCCTGTTAGCAAATACTTAGGAGGATATGGATTTAAATCCTTTAAATTATTAGCATTTATAACTAGTGGGCAGTTCTAGTTCGCATCATTTAGCTGTGCTTGGTAGTCTATGTTGCATTTCCTTGAGCAATACATTTTAATCTGAATTTTGGAGGAGTCTGATCATGTTGCTCTTGAGCTCTGTTTACTCTCAGGCAGCATCCTTGCCCTTAACCAATCTCTTCAGTATTTTCTGTCTGTTCACAGAGAAAGCCTGCCCCAACTGTAACTCTGCCCTCGAGCTGATTCCTTGCCGAGGACACAGTGGCTATCCAGTCACCAACTTCTGGAGGCTTGATGGCAAAGCAATATTTTTCCAGGTAGAAAGCAGCTGTATGTATTTTTGCACACTATATAAAATAATACCTGTATATAAAATAATACTGCTAAAGAGAGAGATTTCTTCCTCTTCCCCCCCACTTTTTTTGCATAACAGAGACCATGATGAGCATGATGGAGGTCTAGTCCATGGAGGTCTAGACCATGGCTAAATTTCTGTTTAGTATGAACATGATAACAAATAAAAACACTTGGCTGTCTCTTTAAAAGCAGTACTTACGGGTTGGCAATATTCAGTTTTAACTACAATATCACTGATGGCTAAAATTCTCCTGTTTACAGAACAAAAATATGAACAAAAAGGGTGTCTTGCACCCTGGTGCATATGACAATATGCATATGATCTCACCAGTGTTTATTTCCAAATACTTATTTCCTACTAAAATAAATAGGGGGAAAAAAGCCTTACTTAATTTACATGAGTTGAAACATGAAAATTCTACTTCATATGAAACTAGCCTTTGAATTTTGAAGGATTTAAAATTTGACAGAAAAAAAGATGAATCTTAGCTGAAATCTGAAATTTCATCTTGATTTTTTTTTTTTAGCAACATTGGAACAAAAGGTTTCTGTTCTATGATATTACATTTTCTCCTGGATAATTTTTCCCCTGACTCACACAGCAGTGAATTCTGTTCTCCAGTCAATAAATGGAAGAAAACTGCCCATATTCCCAGATTCTCTCCTATATTATTCTTATTCAAATGTTCTCTTACTTTCTGTTATGCAAAACTGAAGATTTTACTATCAAAAGCTGATAAATCATTGCTTAGAAGTTAATTGCTGCTTGAGAAAGGACAGTGTTATAAAAGCAATTTTTAGGTTCCTACTTTGTATTAGGGACTGTATGTAAATCTGCTCATACAAATGAATAAGGAAACGTAGTGGCCATCATATATAAATGTACACTACATAAATGTAGTGTTCATCATATACCAATGTAACTTTGGTTATGTAGATCTGCATACTCACAGAGGTTTCAATAGCAGAGCATCTTCAGATGGTTTTCCAGGATAGAGTTTTCAGTTCTGTTCAAGGTGGTGTATTGCTTTAAGAGAATATTTGTCATCTTGTGGCATGAAAAAGGCCCTTTAAAGCCTATTTATAAAATTTATATATCTGCTTATAAAGCAGAACTGAGATACTGGACTGCAGAAAACCAATCAAGATAATTTTTTCCCTTTTGTTCTAATTATCTATTCCTGAATGTCACAAAATTAGGTAGCACTTCTGCTCCTTCATCAGCTCTGCAGTCTTCAGTAACTTCTCCCTCACTTTTTCCTTGTTTGTGCATCCAAATCATGATTTATTCTATTTATTTGTTTTCACAATGAATTTGTCCTTGTTTAGTTTCTCCTTCCTTTCTTCTTGTGCCAAACTACAGACCATGCTGTGACTACCTCTCGTACTACTTAGAGCATTTTCTCTCATCTTACCCCCTTCCAGGTTCACTTCTAATTCTCAGTTAATCCTAATTTAGGCTAAAGGAGTCCATGACCACCCCCGGCCAGAGAGTAAACTGGAAGCAGAGGCAAGAAGAAGTGCAATTAAGAAGCAAATGTCCTCTTATCACCACTCCCAGAAAAAGAGATCGCTAAACTCAGAGGTAAGTCAAAGTCATTAGTTAAATGAAAAGGTGACATAAATGAAGACTTTTTTTGTCAATTAAAAAGGTGTGATAAGCATGTACTGGGGATCCCAGGGCAAAACAAAGCTTTACACCATGCTACATCTGTTAAATTGGGGCTGAAACTTGCGATAGCACAACTATTGAGACATATGTGTGTGGGCAGTATTGATTCCTGTACCTTAAAGATCTACTTCTCCTTATCAGGCAGGACGGTACCACGACAGCAGTGGGTACACCAATAACCTACAGAATTTTCACTGCATGGATGGCCCAGAAAGAGTTGGTATCTTCACAGACACCAATTTTTCAATTTCAGCCCAGTCTTACCCCTCACTGCAGAACGCAGATCTCTACAAGGCACCTTACGACTCAGCCAGCTTCCAAGAGGACCAGCTGTCACCATACCCTAAATGCCCAAATCCAAGGATCTACATGCCCAGGCCATGCAGTTATGAGTTTGGAGTTCCTACCTTTATAAGCTCGAGTCCTTACCCAACATTTTACACAGATCTGACCAGTCCTGCCATGGATGCAGACCCCCTCAGCCTGAACGGGTCTCACTACAACACTGTGGCCACCCATGATAAGAGCTTTGATAACCCTGGCAGACATTACGGACTGAAACCAGTGTGGGGGAAAACGGGCAGCGGAGATAGGAGTGACTTTGGGCAGATGCCAACAAGTGCTCCCCACCCTTACTACAGTGGGGATTACCCCTGCAGGTACAGCCCCAGCCCTGCACCCATGGCCCCACCACTGCAGACCGTCATCACCACCACCACCAAGGTGTCCTACCAGGCCTACAAGCCGCCCACGCTGAAATACAGCGACAACCTCTGTGACATGAAGAACCTCCAGAGCTACACCCACGTGGCAGAAAATGTCTCGGGCGCCATCTATTCAGGGATGAAGATTCAGGAAGACTTTGGGATGATAAAGTCAGCACTGCTGTACCAGCATGACTCCATCCCCACAAAATCCAAGCCAGCCGAGAGCGTGGAGAGCTATCGGTATGGGCTCCCCTTGGGCAACAGCTTTGCTGAGCATGAAGGCCAGGCCCTAAGGTTTGAGAGTGCTGAATATTGACTAAACCAGGCCTAAATGGCAAATACCTGCAGATGGGAGAACAGATTATTCTGCTGACCATGTGAGTGCTAAGCCATGTGGTTTGGGATTTGAGGGGGTGTAAGGAAGCAAACATCAAGACAGCTTTTTCCCAAAAGCACCTTTTTGGGGCTGTGTGCTAAGTGAATTATATTTTGCATCTAATTTCAAAGAAGCCCCACACAATCTTTAAAATGGCACAAGGAACTGAGCACAAAATACACCTGGGAGAAGGTAACATGGAGGCACAGCTCCTCTGGAAGTCAACAGCCTCCTCTGACAGCAAGTGCCACCCACTTATAGCTACAACTCCTGTCAGACACCTCAAGCTTTGAGAGAAAATGCTCCATCTGCAAGAAAGAAAAGACTAATCAAGTAATGGAAAAGAAATGAAGGAACGTGGCTATAGATTATAGTCAACTGAAGAAAATGTCGGGGAAAGAAAAAATAAAAGAAATGTGAAAGCAAAAGAATTTGCAGAATAATTCACCTGGATGGTCCATTCACTTGCCATGATCCTTTTGATGAATGGAAAGATCAGCTAAATTTCTCTGAAATGAAAAATGAAAAACATGAAACCTAAGAAATAAAACATGCTAAATTCTTGTTGCTTTTTGATCCCCTGTTTCAAGAGTGGAGACTACCCAGCCTTCCTATGTAAGGACGGCCCAGTGCATCCACACCAGGAACTGATGCCCTGTAATACTCAGCCTGGAGGCAGGAAGGCTCAGGCAACCCCCACCAAGCCAAGCATCACATGGCTGCCAGAGTTAACTTACGTGGTCCTGAAAATCAACTGCAGTGAAATTGATTTTTGCTTAAAGGGGCCTGGCAAACCGGTCAGACCAACTGGTTATTGGTGCAGAATTCTCTTTACCCATGAATACAACTCGTCCTGTCTAAGAATGCAACATCCCAGCTGCTTAGTACAGGTCAGTGCTGAATGAACCTTTCCTGGTTGCCTCTCTGCACTCCATCTCCATCAGGTCTTTCTCCCTCCCCCGAGGGACTTCTAGTCATTTTGCTCTCTGTAATCATAGCTCCCCATGACAGCACTACTTCAGAAATTAAACAACCAGCTAACAGAGAGGTTACAAAACAAAATCTCAAAACTGAGCTAAGCAAACACAAGGAAATGCATTCCCAAATTTATCCCTAAACCAACTAATTCTTAGTTAATGTGGAAAGAATTAAAAACAGCAGCAAATGTTTAAAACTAAAGATATTTTGAAAGCTTCCCAGTACTGGGGAATAGAACTCTCACCCAAAATGTGTGGTCTGTGCAAGAGAGCTAAGTCGACATAGGGGATTGAGCAGGGTCAAAAAATTTCTTTTGGTATCATTATCACTAAGTGACCAAGTATCTTTAACTTTTTGAACACTTTTTTTGAACTTCTGTCTAATGTATGTTTTTGCTATGTTTTGAGAAGCAGTATACTACTGTAGTCTTTCAATAAATGTGAAATCACAGTTAAAAGCAAGGCACCACGTAAAGTAATGTGAGCAGCTGGCTAGTTAAGGCTCTGTGCACTGAAGCTATCATTAAACTGGTAAACAAATTGTATTTTCAAAGCACAGCATACAAACATCTGAGGTTTAAAAATAGTTATTTCTGATGAAGTATATTTTCTTTCTTTTTATATTTTTATGAAAAGTAACATGTTCCATCTGAGACGTGAAACCGAACTCAACAGGAATTTGGTTAATAGTATCCTGTTTGAGCAGTGGATTGTTCAGCATTTTAAAAATTCAAGCCAGACAAAGATGGAATTCACAAAAAGACTACATTAATTTACCTACAGCAAGCTTACCTTGTTTTTTAGGTCTAGTATACTTGCTATATATCTCACTTGGCTTTTGTTAAACTCTTATGGCAACTCTTCTACCAAGTGTTTTAAATTACTTAATAAGAAGAGATTCAGGTGAACAATATCAATTTGATAATTAGCCCACATACTAACCTTTAAAAAAGAAAAAAAAAGGTGGTTTGTGAGTTATCACTCAGAAAGACTGATGCAAAATTTTAAAGTTTAGGAACATGGATAGGATTTCTCAGCTGTATGCCAAATCATATTGAGGCATTTGACATGTAGAATAAAAATCAAGGCTTACAACCTTATAAGTGTAAAGGGAAAAAAATGTAAAAGGGGAATAAGGCCAAACAAAATAACTAAAAAAGTTGGAAAGATTCACTGTAGATAAGAAAATCAATGAAAATATTAAAGCTGTAAATTGCTCTATTTTATAGTGATTTTAGAGGAGTTAGACAACCACAACTCAAGCAGGGGCTATTAAAATATTACATGCTATTAAAACAGAAAAGCTGCAGAGGTTGCATGCTATTTACATTAATGGTATAAAACTTGTCATTGTAGTTGTATGTTTAAATTATTATGTTATCCAATTAAACATAGCCTTTAAAGCATAACTTTGTACACCAGTAAAGAAAATGCAGCCAATTGTGTTAAGATGCTACTTTTAGGGTGTGGATTTATTTATAATAAACATGACAGAGGTTGAAGCACAGTGGAAAGCTATGGTGGTGATTACCTTGCTGCATCACCTGAGCAGTATAACAAGTAAAACCACTCTAAAGGTTATTGCAGTCTTTCTTCACCTTGATTCCTCTCATGTACAAGTGTCTGGGATGAGATTAACTCTATGTTACTCTTACAGGTTAAAAATCAGATGCAGAATGTCTAGAGATGTAGACAGTTTTTCTCTTCAAAATCCATAAATGTAAAGGCAATGTGAGCTTCTGTAACAAAGAAATTGAAAGCCTCGTTGCAGGTTAATACAGCTGCAGCACTGACTTTAAAAGCATGTTAGGCAAAGCAGAGTCCTGAAGCAAGATGATCCCTGAGTAAGCACCTTCTCTTCCATTCATCATCCCTTTCAAGCATGGTTTCTGGTCCTGCATTGAGCACCTGAGAGAAGCCCTTCACCAGCCTGTACTCTGACAGACATCTCCATCTAACTCCAGTTGTTATGGCATTGTCATGGCAAAATCACAGAGAGAGCAGAGGAGAAGGTGCTTTCAAACCTCAGTCTCCCGTAGCTCTGGCTTAATTTGGGTTACAAGGGCCCTACTGAGGTAAAGCACCACCTGTCCCCGTGCTGAGAATGCCCTTTGTGCCAGAACAGCAGCCTCACCGTGGCAAAGGTTTAAAACCCAAACATTGAATAGATGCCTCCCAGAGACAAGAGGCTCAGGACAATATATTTCAATTTGTACCCATAAAATGCAGCCTTGTGTCACACATCTAACAGATGCAAATACCTGTGGACATCACTTCATGGTCACACCTCATGGGGGGCAGACAGAGCCTGGCACACTGTCCTGCCCCATGGCCACATGTATCCACACCCAGTCCTGCTAAAAATCTCCAGTGAGAGTCCAAGCAATTTGCTTAGCCCTTGCTCTTCTTCTGAAAGCAGGTTATCTCAGGGCATTTCAAATGTGCTGAATGCTACTGACAAGATATACAGGAACTTGGCTGTTTGGGGCTTATTGAGCCTGAAGCAGTCATCTCTTCATTTGGGGGTACAAACTACCACCTTAAAGACAGAGACAAGCTTTTCTCTCAGTTCCATGAGTGGAAACGACCAGTGCAACAGAATTGGATATGATCTGAGGATTTTCTGGGATTTCTTCTGGATTCCTGGGGTTTTTCTTTAGTGTCCTTTTGGGGCAAAGCTATCTCATACAGCTGAGACAGCTTTCACCAAAGTAGATCATGTTTCCTGAGAGACATCATTTAATAGGATACACAATGCAGTCCTAAGGGTACATTTAAGAAAGTTCATGTCATTCCCACCCTTATCAGTAGAAGTCACATGCAGACAAAAAGCAGAGTACCGAGGCATTTAGTGTTGGAGTGGTTCCTCCCAACACATAGGCCAACAAGTTAGTCCAGGCCTGTTAAAATCCCTCTGCCTGAGAAATAATGAGAGTGGTGTACAGTGGTTATCTGTGCCTGAATTACTGCCTTTGGTGTTCCAGCTGTCTAAAGTATCTGCCTGTCACTTACAAGCAAAGGGAAGGTGAAACAGACAGTGTTTATGTAGTGCTACACCTGGGATTGTACAAAATGGAGAGTGTATTCCAACACAACACCTCTCCAGGCTTGCAAGAGTCCACATGAGACATGAAGATCAGTGGGATGACACAGGTGCAAGTAAGTATCATGGAAACACTGTTAGTTTGGCTCAACCTTATTCAAATAAACAGGAAAATGAAATTTACACAGTCCCTATAAGCTTCAACATGCATGCTGGCACTTGTGATGGTGTTTGGGAGAAGGCAGTTTCAGGTATTTTGGTTGGCATTTGAGTATAACATCAACACCTTTAAGGACCACAACCAAAGGAGGTTCTTTCAACAGAAAATTACCAATGGGTCTGTGTGTGTTGTTTTGTAAAATAAGCAGGTGCATAAGGATGTTCTCAGAGGTGCTTTGGCAGGGGTCACAAACATCCTGGGTCTCTGTTCCATCCTGTTGCCTTTCCTTCAGTTTCCTGGTTCATAGCAAGAGCACAGGACAGCACCTTTCCCCTGTCTTTATGACAAAATGAAGTGTTAAGTGACTGGCTTGCAGTGCTCGTGGTGCAACTCCACACCACATTGCAGTCTGGCTCAAACACTGGCAAGTCCTGTCTACAGCGTTTCTGTCTTCACGTGTGTGAAATGTTGGGGACCATTACAAAAAGTACCAACAATTGACAGACACAAAGTCCTAACAGAATTTAGACTTAAGTGTTTCTCTTGGGCAAACTAATACAGAAATTATTTAAACATAAACCTGTTGCTTGTGCCAGATCTCTTATAAGTGACTGTAACTAGACTGGAAATGTCCCAGGAGCAACAAAGAGCATTTTCATCTTGTTCAGCAACATAGACAGTGGGACTGAATGCACCCTTAGCATGGCTGATGATGACACCAAGCTGTGTGGTGCAGTCAGCACTCTGGAGGGAAGGGATGGCTTCCAGGGGGACCTGGACAGGCTGGAGAGATGGGACTGTGCAAACCTCATGGAGTTCAACAAAACCAAGTGCCAAGTCTTGCATGTGGCTGAGGGCAATCCCAAGCACAAATGCAGGCTGGGGGAGAATGGATTGAGAGCAGCCCTGAGGAGAAGCACTTGGGGCTGTTGGTTGCTCAGCACAACTCAGCAGTGTGTGCCTGCAGCCCAGAAAGCCAAATGTGTCCTGGGCTGTGTCCAAAGCAGCGTGGCCAGCAGGCTTGGGGAGGTGATTCTGCCCCTCTGCCCTGCTCTGGTGAGACTCCACCTGCAGTTCTGCATCCAGCTCTGGGCCCCCCAACATGAGAAGGATATGGACCTGCTGGAGCAAGGCCAGAGGATGCTATGAAGGTGCTGAGAGGGCTGGAGCATCTCTACTATGAAGACAGGCTGAGAGAGCTGGAGTTGTTCAGCCTGGAGACGAGAAGGTTCTTGGCTGACCCTGTGGCATTCTTCCAGTACCAAGTGGAGGCCTGCAAGAGAGCTGGAGAAGGACTATTTACAGGGAGATGTAGGGACAGGACAAGGGGGAATGGCTTTACACTGGGTGGGTCTAGATTAGATATTAGGCAGAAATTCTTTACTGTGAGGGTGATGAAGCCATGGGACAGGTTGCCTAGAAAAGCTGTGGATGCTCTGGAAGTGTTCAAGGCCAGGTTGGATCAGGCTCTGAGATATCAGGTCTAGTGGAAGGTGTCCCTGACCATGGCAGGGAGGTTGGAACTAGATGATTTTTAAGATTCCTTTCAGCCCAAATCATTCTATGATCTTATGAAACTGAGTGGCAGCACCGGAGGAAGAGGAGGGAGCCCATCACTGGGAAAGGACAGTCATGGGACATGGCTAAACTGTAGAGAGAGGAAATGACACAAGGGCAGGGAGAAGAGGACATCACAGGGTAACTGCTGCAACATTTCCACTGACAGTGGTGAGGTGTTTTCACATATGTATGATAGAGATGTATCCATGTAGTGCAGATCAAACATATTCTTGGAGGTTAATGCATGGTTAAATTCTTTGCTACATACAATCAGCTCCTGCTGAATCTCTGCCTGA
Organism: Argya squamiceps; assembly: GCA_037834095.1. Taxonomy (NCBI): domain Eukaryota; kingdom Metazoa; phylum Chordata; class Aves; order Passeriformes; family Leiothrichidae; genus Argya; species Argya squamiceps. Next base: position 64,617,896 of record JBBMKD010000102.1, read on the forward strand.
ATTCTACTGTGTGGGTTATAGTACTTTCTTCCTTCTCATGTCCAAGTCTCACCTTTGAACTTTATTTTACCTGGCAGTCACCTCTGATGTTTTATTTCAGTAAAGGAAACAGGCATATTTTGTTTCAGAAAATATAATATTGTTTTCTTGTACTTTCATTTCAGCAAGCTATGTGCAAGTGGTCAAATCCTTTGAATTCCAGAAAACCGATTCCCATAGCCCCACGTTCCACCCAGTTGACTTGAGGTATAGTCAATTAATCTGTCAACAGTTTTTAAACCATCACAAAGTTACCACGCCAATTAATGAGGAACAGGGAGGGGAGAGAAAAAAAGGTAAAATGAAAACAGCTTCCCATTTTTGCTCAGCAAGCCTGAGCTGCCAGCTTGGTGAAGCAGATAGGAATCTGAATTTGTAAAATAATAAAAGCTAATGTTGCGAAGTGAAGCTTAAAATAAGACTTCCCTGCCAAAAGCACCTCTGGATCAGACACTAAATACGCTGTTTTTATTAACTGTGCCTTCTGTACACCCTGGAGAAATGCAAGATTACAAAGGACCAAGGAGAATGTTCATTATTTTTTTTGTAATAGAGATACATATACTTTTGAGTGCACAGAGCACTCACAGTTTCTTCCCTGCATCAGTATTAGCAACATGTATTTTAATAAATTGCTTACAATAAATAATTTTAAAAAATGCTAGGGGGAAAAAAAAAAGCCCTCAGGTGTTGCCCTGATGCAAAAGCCTTTTGGTTGTTTACACTCTTGAACTGGAGTTTCTCACGCAGCTTCACAAAAACAATGTATATTTTTAGCATTTATCTATTGTTTACATTTTTCTGCTCTGGGTGGAGAAATGTGATGGATGGTGATGGATGGTGATGTTCACCATCAGGTCGAAGAGGTGGCAACCTGTGTAGCCAATCTCTAACCTTTTGTAAAAATATATATATAGAGTCAAATTTTTACAATAAAGAAGCTTTCCCTTGACCTGCTGCGTCTGCCTTGTTCCTCGTGTGCCCTGAAACTGCCACACTCAGGTTTCACTACAGCTGTGACTATCGCAGGTGGGAATTTCTGTACAAATCCTAAGTACACTGTGGCTTAGCTGGTAGCTTTATTTCATATGATCATAGAATGGTTTGGATTGGAAGGGGGCCTTGAAGATTGTCTAGTTCCAGACCCTTTGCCACAGGCAGGGACCCCTTCCACTAGAGCCAGATGCTCAGAGTCCCATTCACCCTGGCTTTGAACACCTCCAGGGGTAGGGCATCCACAACTTCTCTGGGCAACCTGTTCCTGTGCCTCACCAGCATCACAGTAAAGATTTTTTTTCCCCTAGTATCTAATCTCTTTCAATTTGAAGCCGTTTCCCTTTGTCCATGCTCTTGTAAATAGACTCTATCCCTCTTTCCTGAACGTTCTAAGGTGAGCCTAGAGCTTTCTTTTCCCCAGGCTGAACAGCTCCACCTCTCAGCCTGTTTTCACAGGAGAGGTGCTCCAGCCCTCTGAGCACCACAGAACATCCAGCTCAGGTCCATGTCCTCCCTATGCTGAAGATCCCAGAGCTGGATGCAGCATTGCAGGTGGGGTCTCACCAGAGCACCAAATATATATTCAACACATAATTACTATTAGCAGTAATTATAATAAGGACTGTCTAAAGACGATCTCGCATATCACGGGGCCACCTTCAGGGAACCTGTGACGCGGCTCTCGCCGCCAGGCTCAGCTCTGGCCTGCTTTTCTACGGGGTCCTATCCTGGCTCCCCATAGCGCTGTTTATCTGCCTCCTCCCAGCTCCTCCGCTCCAGCTGGGATTCCCCGGCACCCGTGCCGGCGGCGGGGAGGGCGGTG
>JBBMKD010000102.1:64619866-64654253 GCA_037834095.1 Argya squamiceps
GGCGGGGACGGCAGCGGGGACGGCGGCGGGGTCCCCTCGGGCGGGGCTGGTGAGCGCCCGTGCCCCGGGGGCCGGGCCTCTCTGGGGTCCTCCCAGCACGGAGGAGGTGCTGGTTTGGGCTGCGGCGGGAGCCTGCGGAGCTCCGATCCTAAAGAGGAGGGATGCTGCCGGCCCCCAGCGTGGTTCGGGGGGCTCGGGTCGCTAGTGAGGGGAGTTCGCGTGTGTGGGGGGCTGCCCCGCTGCAGCGCTGGGCTGTGGGAGCGGCAGCGCCGCGCGGGTGCGGAGCCTGTGGGGACACGGACCCTGCCTGCTTTGGCTTCGGTAGGGTAGAGCCGGGCCTTGGCGGCCTGACAGGTCCGCGGTTAATGAGAGGAGGTGAAGGTTTATTTAGGAGAGCCGGGGTGACACTTGCAGGCCAGGCGGTGCCGAGTTTCGTATCCCCAGCGAGCGGCAGCAGCGCCGTGCTCCCCTTGGCGCTGTGGGTGTTAAGGAAGGTACCTGCGCACGACTGGGAGGCGACTGGATGTCGCCAGGAGGAACTGACATGGAAACAAGCTTTTGTTTCCATTCCCAAGACTGAGAAGGGATCTCATTAGTGCGTGTAATTATCTCAAAGGCGGGTGCCAAGATGATGGTGCCAGAGTCTTTTCAATGGTGCCCAGCGGCAGGATTAGGGGCAATGGCCATAAACTGAAACACAAGAAGTTCCACCTCAACATGAGAAAGAACTTCTTTACTCTGAAGGTGGCAGAGCTCTGGAACAGGCTGCCTAGGGAGGTTGTGGAGTCTCCCTCTCTGGAGACACTCAAAACCCACCTGGATGTGTTCCTGTGTCACCAGCTCTAGGTGACACTGCCTTGGCAGGGGGTTTGGATTAGATGATCTCCAGAGGTCCCTTCCAACCATAAAGATTCTGTGTTTTATTGAAACTTACAGTGATGCAGGTGCTGAAAGATGAGTGGTTCATGTTTCTTCTAGACACTGCCCAAAACTGGAGACTTGGAAGTTCCAGCAGCACTGAAACCATTGTTATCCTGAAACTTCCTGTACTGTGTTGTGGGAAGGGGTTTCATGGGGGTAGGAAGAGGTAGCCGTGCTGGCATGGTGGTAATCTGCTGAAAAAGTTGGTGTGAATAGTTTTGGTTTGAAACCAAAGCTAGTTTGGAACAAAGCAGAGGAAAATACTTAGAGGAAACTGGAGTTCTTGATGTGATATGGCCCATCCTGAGTGCCTGATACACACAAGTGGAACAATATATTTGATTTCTAAACGGACTTTAAAAAAAGAAATTAAGGCAGTCTGTTTCAAAGCACCAGTATTTATTGTCAGTGTTATTGACTTCTTTCTTACAGCTGAGCCTCATGCTTTTAAATAACTGCTGGTCATCGATTAGGGTAATGGATTTGAGGTTAATCTCAAGAACTGGATCTACCTGTCGTGGGACCTGATTACTGGCGGCTTTAGTAATACACAGTCACTACCAAGAAGTTCTTGCAGCAAAATTTGTTTGTTGTTTTGTGGTTGGATTTGGTATTGGTATTGGGTTTTTTATTTTTAAAATCTATATCAGCATACATTCTGTGCTGTGCAGTACTGCCAGTTGTGATCATTGAGAACAGTGCTGTGCCATGCAAACAGTTTCGGTGATTTCATCAGTTACTGTAAACAGGTTGGTAACATTTGGTTGTGGGTGTTTTGCTTCTCTAAGTGGGAGGTCTTATATATCCTAATTTCTATTTATTTGAGGGTAATTTGTTTAGGATGCAAATGTAGAACACTTGATAAAGCCTGATATTTGTAGATAAGAAATGTAGGTGATTTGCTGCTATTCATTACATTTTGAAATTAAATTCAGACATTCAAATTAATATAAAATTGCTGCTAGTGCTTAAATCACCAGTAATGCAGTAAAAGTGATGACTTGTTTCAATTCTCTAGTACTTGTTCACATGTGCTAAATTTACACAAATTGTAGATTCTGTCAAGCTATTGTGTTTTGTCCTCTATTTGTCCCTGGCTTTAATCTTTCCTTAATCCTGTGTAAAGAGATTATGTGTAGTATGTCATTAAGAGTATCAAACAAGCTGTTGTTTAGACTAGGATTTCTCTTGTCTGTTTGATAGCAGCTATGACAGTTTTACATTTTAGAGCATTGCATCTCTGAGGAAATAGTATCATACAAGCATTAGTATGGAAAAGACCACTCCGAAGGCTTGTTTTAACCAGAAGAACTAGATTGGGTCCTTGCTTTCCTCAGGTACAAAAGACAAAACTGAACTGCAGATTTGAGAGAGAAAATACAGATAGACCCACTGAGGAAAAAATTGCACACCTGAGCTGGTATGGGTGGTGTAAAGTACAAAGTGTACAGAAGTCTGTTGTAGTGAAATGTGGATCTCTGGAGGATTTATGTTCTAATTATCATGCTCTGTAATTGCAGTACCTGTCAGTGTGGGGTAGGTGTGATGGCACACAGACATTTTTATCAGCCTACAAGGTTTTCACACCTTGTTTTGTGCATTTCCATGGAATGGATTTGACACTTCCAGTTGATCATTGAAGGAATGTACTGACTTTCCTGTGCTTTACTTGATCAAGTTTTCGTACCCTAAAATTGAAGTATTCAGCAGAAAAGGAGTAAGGCAATAAAATATATTCCAGAACAGACAAAATGAATAATTGGGTCTGTATGTGTTGTATTACACAGAATTTCTGGAGGGTAGGAACACTTTAAATGAGGTTCTTTTGATTGCACATTTCAAAATATTAGAATTGGACAAAAGGAATAGTTGTGAAAGCATGTGATTAATATATACTCCAATGAAAATTCCTTGGGAAGCTGATAGGATTTAGGCACCAAAATTAGGGGATTTAAAGGTCAAAACTTGATGTTTGTGTCTAGATCTTGTTGTATTTACTGCAAATACAAGTTTTCCTCATGTTGTTTTTGGTCCTCTTTGTTAGGGAGCAAAAGGTTGAGCATGAATTGCATGCAAATTCTCCAACTTTTTCATATAACTCTAGAAGTTCAAGCTAGGGCCATCTGTGGCAGATACTGCTGAATCCCCTCAAAAAATCCTTAAATACCTTAAAGAATGCACAATGATATTTGTTGAAACAGAGAAACACGAGCACCCAAAACTTGCTACATTTCACTTCACATGTACATCTAGACACAAAATGCATACACAGTTTATCATTGCTGAACTTTAGATGTGATGCTGTTTTAAAATGGGTATAAGAATGTCCTGAAGGTTTTTGTGTTGGTTTGTTTTTTTAATATATATATAGAGCTGATCATTGACAACTTGCAAGATGTGTATGCAGAATGTGTCTTAACTTGGAATAAACACACTTGATCATCTGCTTATTACCAGAGTCAACAAGTATCCGTGTTGTAAAAAGGCATTATTGATGGTATTAAAGACTAGAGTGCATGCAGGCATTTTGGGGAATAAGGTGCAAGGCTGAACTCTGGGAAACACAATTTGCTTAAATCCATGAAAGTCCAGTTTAAAATCTAGTCATGATTTGAGATGTCTATGTTACTTTTTGTTAAATCTGGGTTTTAGCTTTGTTTCAGAATACACTATTAACCAGAAATCTTATTTCATTATAGCTGTGCTTTAGGGGAGGGGAGGTGTAGATGGGTGTGGAAAAAACTTCTTTGTAACTTTCCCTCACAAAGTGAAGGTTGTCTAGTGCAAAGATTATAAATTGAGATGTGCACTAGGCCCCTTGTTACTGGCATCTTGACAGGTGATGTGAGATTCTTTCCTGGTAACAGAAGCAAGAGGGAGGAACACTCTGTGTATTGACTTTGAGGAAGCAGCATTTCAACTGAGAACAGCTTAGGAACATTGGTCTATTGTCCAGGCAGCTGTTTCCTTTACACAGCAGGCTAGTCTGCTTGAGGATGTGTATTTCACACTCACTGAGAAGCCAGTTTTATTGTTATTTTGCCAGGCCTGTGAATTTCAAGCTGGAGTCTTGTTGTCAGCCGAATCAGTTTCTTAATCTGTTTGAACAGACCAGACTGTAGCTAATTCTGGCATAAGGATAAGGACTAGAGAGTTGCATGCTGACTTCTCCATCTCCTATAAAGGTAGACTGATGGTATGTTCCCACTGATTTGAGTTTAATTTTGTATTTTCAGACCGCAGAGGCAAAAGGTAGAGAATGCTGTTATTCAGTTAACATTGAGTATTTGTTTGTGTGTTAGCATTTGGGTTATGGTGAGTAAATGGTACAATGAGAGGTTATAGGTTTTTCCTAGTCCTGAGTAAATAAGTGGGTGACTCTTGTGAGTTTGTGTAAGTGCTTAACATCAGGCAACTGGCCTTCATCTGAAGCACTGGGGACAGATAGTATTGTGTGTAATGGAAGCTGGGGTTCAGATTCAAACTTGGATTGAGATTCAAATTAATATTTGTATGGAATCAAATGTGGTGTTCATTATGGATTCTTTTCCAAATGACAGTTCAGATTTAATCTCCGATCCCAGTGCATGTAAGCTCTATGCTTCTCCCTGGAAGCCTTGTAAAACTGAAGGGATTAACTCTTCAGCCATTACTGTGCCTAAGAATCACATGAACTTCAGAGCAAGATGTCCATGTACATTTATAACAAATCAGTTTATGTGGGTGAAGAATGTAGTGTTTATCTTGCTGCTTCACCTCCCTTCCTCGCTAACTTTTAAGCATAGGGAGCCTGCTTGCATTAGCAATCCAAACCACAGTGTTCAGACCCTGAGTTTGCCATGACACCCTGTGAAAAATTTGTGTCCTTATGATTTCCAAAATTTCAGCTGTGCCTTTGTTACAGTTCAGGAAGCTGCTGCTGTCTGCAAATTCAGAGTAAGGGCTTCCATCAGAATACCAGCTTTCAAGAAACTTTGCTGGCTCTAGGGAATTAGGACAGTAACCCTGACTCTCCAGTCTCTGCTTCCTCTAACCCTAATTGTACAGTAGCACCTTCTGTGGTTTGAAAAATTTCCAGGAACTAATTACATTTAAGTCTATTAAAAGGGCACAATGGTTCTGGAGGGTGTTATTGTTTGATACAAATAGTAGAGTGTCTCTTTCCTAAAATACTGTAAAACTACCTAGTCTTTTGTTTGTTTGTTTTTAAGGATCCGTGTGAGAATGACCATGATCTTGTCTCCCCTTCTTCGTAACTGGACCTCAAAGTAGCTGTAGTTTGGAAGAAAGCAGTGAATATCTGGCTCAGTTATGAGAAACATTCACCAACATAAAACAGCCTGGAAGAAGATTTCTCTTAAGAAAATCAAAGAGACAGAAGACATTTAGCATTTCATAAGCTTTTGGCTGTCTGAGTATTAAAAAAATGAATCGTTACACAATTATGAAACAACTGGGTGATGGCACCTATGGCAGTGTGCTGATGGGGAAGAGCAATGAGTCAGGAGAACTTGTGGCTATCAAAAGGTATGTAGCATCTCAATCCTTGCAAAATCATAGATTTTCACTTCTGACTTGATTGTTATCTTCCATTTCTGTAGAATAGAAAAAAGACTAATTTTAAAAAGAAATTAAAGTAACATTTTGGGTTTTTTTAATTAAGATGTTTAACAAGGTAATTGTGATTCACATTTCTGGTAACTGATCAATAGGGAGACACATCAGTTTAATTTACTGATTTATGTTGGCTTGTAAAATTGGATGCTGCTTTTGTTCAGTTTGAACATGCTTCCTTCTAAAAATGTTGTTAGGCCAGCACCAAAGGAGAAGCAAAAGTGAATGTGATTACTTAGAGTGTTTATTTGTACAAATTGCAGTAATAGCAATCTTAACAGCTAGGTTTGAAGTTCCATCCCAGCCCCCCAAATATTTGTGAGTACTGCATTAAGTTTCATGTGTTGCTACAGTGATAAATAACAGTCACAATCTGGTCAGGTAAATAAAGGCTGTTTCCTTGGCTCTAAAAAAACTTGTGTTCTGTGTAATCAAGAGCATTGTCATACTTGCCTGAAAAGATGATTACAAAACACGAAAAATTCTACTCAAGGTGTGGGGAAGTTCCCCTTGTATTCCTAGAGAATTGCAAGCAGGATATAAAGTGTAAGTTGAAATACCAGAAATTGTATCTTGCTCAGACTTTTTTCCTGTCATTTATGGATTTACTGCAGTAAGATAATTGTAATATAATTGATTGACTTTTTCTTTAAGAATTTCTGGGAATTTCAGGTTTCACCATATTGTGCTCATACTGTTACTAAAGTTTGTAGTAATGTAAGCTAATGAAAGATTCTCCAATTGATTATTTTAATTATTTTTAGCAAAAGGAGCAGCATTTTGTGGGAAGTGGTTCATTCTTGCAGTTTCAGGATTTGGAATTCTGTTGTGTGACTTTTAAGTTTGGGATTTGAGAGGGCACAGTTTTGCTTGAAGATTACTTTTATTTTAAATGAAAATCTTGGATTTAAATCTCTTCACTTTAGGTGCTAAAACTTTAGCGAAACACAGCAATGATATTCACAACTTCATCCCAAGATCTGAGCAACACCAAATGTCCACATTTGGATTTACGCAGGACTTACAAATAAATGTATTACACTGTTATGTATAACAATTAGTTTCGAGGCTATGATGTTGATTGAAAAAAATAAAACCTTTTTTTTTAAATTAATATCTTGGAACAGATTGTTAAGATGACTGATAAAGTCAAATGCTTAATTATAATGAAAGCAGTCCAGATATTTTGCAGATTTCAAAACTTTAATTTTTTTGTTTTCCTAGAATATGCAACTTGTGCATAAGGACATGATTTTCCATGTTGTATATGCAGTGTCATTGTTGCTGACTTTATTATTAAAAGCACAATTTAAATGATACAAAGGGATTTTATGTCCCTTTTACTTTGGAGTAACATGGTCTCTGGCTGTACTCTTCTAAAAGTATGTTTCAGTGTTTGATGATTAATCACTGTAAATTTTTAGCAATTCTAAGTGTTGACTTTGTTTTTAATTACATTGCTGATGGATATGCTAGAATATTTTAAATGGAGTTCAAAATATAGATAATGCTAGTCTTATAAATTATCATTTAGGTTTTCTAATTCTAAAAGCATTCTGTACTGTTTACTAAAAATACTTTATCTTGGACTTTATTTCAGAATGAAAAGAAAGTTCTATTCATGGGATGAATGTATGAATTTGAGAGAAGTCAAGGTAAAGTGGTGAAGATACCACATTTACAAATGAGTGTCTGGTTGGACTTGTATGAACGAAAAGGGCAGCTACCATGTCCAAACATAAGGCCAAACTCTGTGAACTCCTTAAATGCTGACAGATTTCACAAAACCATGGGATGCTGGCACTCTTAGAGGTCCTGCTGATTTGTGGAATATCCCACTATTCTCAAGCAGTGGCCATGTCTCATAGCCAAGCCTCTTATTTTTGAGAAAGGAAAAGAAATTGATTTTTTATATGTGTATTTCTGTGGTTTATCATCCTCCTCTTTCATTTTACTTTCAGATTTCTAGCGCTGTGTGTATCCATTCCATGTATCTTGTGTTTGGGACATCTGTAGAAAGCACTGGGAGTTTTGGCTAGCCAAGTGATAGAATTACACTTGAAAACCTGGGCTTAAATTCCAAATAATTCCGTGTTTTGGGCATCTGATTTTCTGTATATACAAAACTCCCTACCAAAGGGCTTTAGAATTAACTTACTGCAGATTACACACAAATCAATATGTCCAAAATTAACATCTGTAAGAGAATCCTTCTTCATGAAAGTTTCATGCCAAAAAGAAGGAGGAAAAAAAATAAAAGAATGCAGGTTTTCTTATTCAGTTCAGCAAGCAAGAGCTCTTACAGCTTCAGATTTGTCTTTTGTTGTAGGGAATTAGGTTTTTGTGCTAATCTTTACTCCAGCTCTGAGGTAATCCCTAGAAATAGGTTTAAACTACTATTAATACAGTTGTTGCTTTTAATTTGAATTTTATTCGAACTTCTGGGTTCTTCTTTAAAACAGATTACAAGATAAATAATGGGGTATTCATGGATATGTTGTGTGGATTCTGTGCTAGAAACTTACATGTCAAAAATTTACTTCTGGTAAGGAATCAAGGTCACTGTGGGGTTATCTGAAGCTGTATTTTGCTCTGTTGCAGTCTCTGAAGAAGCTAAACCATGCCAATGTAATAAAATTGAAGGAAGTCATACGAGAAAATGACCACCTTTACTTTGTATTTGAATACATGAAGGAAAATCTCTATCAGCTAATGAAGGATAGGTATGTCTTTTTTCAGACAAGTAGTGTGTATCATGCTTTGTTTAATGATTCTCAAATTACCTTGAGGAACACTTTAGGATTTCTGGTTCTTGCAGCCCCATTGATGTGAACAGGAGTTGCTGCACCTGCTTATCTGAGGGTAGAATTCTGCATTGCTCTGTTACAACACTGCATCTTGTAATGCTTTTGGAAATAAGTTTGATCACCTGTTAACAGGAGAGTTTGCATGCCTTTGTGTAGAGCCATGAGAGAAATTCCAAATAGTTGTGTTTTGGGTTTTTTTCTTCACTAGCCTTCATTGTAATGTGTGAAGGACTGGGTGAACACTGTTCCTGTTACTTTTGCTCACGGGTTTGCCTTAAGGTGGGGATGGTACATTCATGCATTCTTGTAAGAATGGCCTGTATATAGGCTAACTCTGATGTTGCAATCTTGGACAAACAGTACTTAGCAAGGCTTGCAAGGTGGACTTTGGAATAGGACCTGCCTTCTCAATAACATTTTCCTTTGATGAATAGTTTTGCCTTCAGCGTGGGTTTCCTTCAGACTTGGTCATGCACTTTTATCTGCTAATGTGCCAAGCTCTTGGGTTGACATCCTGAGGTAGCTGCTGGTGACATCAGCACCATGTCACACTGCAGCTGAGCAGAACTGCTCTTATCAGGGTTCCCTGAAGGGCACCTCTGGGTAATGCACCTGCCAGTGCTGCACTGTGCCATCTCTGCCTTGCTGCACCACTGTTCACCTGGTCAGGCACACTGCTGGCCAGCCAGCTTCTACAGAGAGATAGCACCTCTCAGCACAGAAGTTCTGCTGCTGCACTTCAAGTGGTTGAGATTAAGGCCCAGTAGAGTTTTGAAACGAAAGTTGCACCTCTCTGACTTGATAGGTCTGTTTTCATGTGTTCATGATGTGTTAGGCAAAATAAAGAAACACCTGTGTTCTGAAGGTACATTGTTTTTCTTAATTATGTAAATTTTTACCCTGTTTCTTCACAGAAACAAGTTTTTCCCTGAGTCAGTCATCAGAAACATGATGTATCAGATATTGCAAGGGCTGGCTTTCATCCACAAACACGGTAGGTTTCCTGCTAGAATTTAACTGTGTAGCACTCTTTTTAGAAAATAAGATCATGCACAGAAATAACATGAATAAAATAACCTAGCAAGAGCTATTAATCATCACTGATAAAATCATGGTTACCTGTTTCAAGTGTAGTGCAGTTTTAAACTTTTCCTGAAGGTACTCTTTGTTTTCCTATAATTGGATTTTCCTCTTTCTCTTGGAAAGCACTGGATGTTGTTCATACACTGTGCAGTAGTTTTTTCTACTTTAGCTAGCAGATGAATAAACAAACTAAAGAAACTTGTATTCTGTGCTATACTAAACACTTCTGTTTCCTCAAAAAGATCTAATTGAGAAGCAGTGATACATCAACAATCTCATGTTGAGATACTATAACTAATATGATGCTCTGCATATAAAAAATACTAAAATAACTTGTTCACTAAGAAATTCAAACAGTATCCTTATCAAATACAACCTGGATTTAAATATTTTAGTAAGTGGGATGTTTCTAGGAATTACACCAACAGTCTAAATAAGAGGTGAGGTTGTGCTCCCAGCAATAAAAAGTTTCACAGTGTTTGCAAAACTCCTAATACTCATATTTACTATCTGTCTGCAAACTGTGTTCTGAAATACTGGTATCAAACTCCTTTGCACTTAAAAAGGTAGTAATTTGCTCTCATGCTCAACTTCTTTATTTCATAGTTGTTCTTCACATCACATTGGTATCCTTGAAACTTTCCAATGACAATAAAACATTAGCTGAAAATAAAATAAGAAACAGTGTTCCTAGTGAGGTTTGATTTGCTTTTGATGTACCCTGAAGAGGCCTGTTGGTGAATTAAATGAGTAATTAGTTCTGTTCAGTACTATCAAATACCCAGAAATTGACATTTTCTTATCCTTCTGATCAGAATCATATACTGTTTTCTGACTGTTAGCATCCTCATTTCTCTCTGAAATAAATGAGAAAATTAGATTTTAGGAAAAACTTCGAATTTTAACTTACAATATTAATATCTTGATTTGACCATAAGTGTATAAGGGAATACCAGGTATGATAAATTTGAACATTTACATTTCACTGTAATAATTTCAGCCAATTTCTTACAGTTGTGTTCAATTTATGCATGCAGAAATTCAGTGCTTTATTCTAGCAAGTGGATTTCAATCAAATTAATGTATAACATAACAAATTGTGTGTTCCAATTGAACAACAGAATTAATTTGCTTAGTGACTTAACCATTGCTCAGGTATAGGGGTCCTCAAGCCAACAGCAAGCACTGAAGAAGCTTTATGTGCCTGCATTACTAATATTAGCATTTCTGAGCAGGATTTGGATATCCTTTGTATGTCTGTATCTCCAAATTGTTGTCACAATGAAAAATAACTACCTAAAACTCATTCAAGCAATTTTATGAATCAGGTAAGTGTATCAGATGCTCAGTTTTCCATTATCCAAAACTGATAAAACAGTTGTAGTTTTTGCAAAAGATTTCGTTCTGAAATTGGTTTTTTACTTGATGTTGCTGCCAGCCAATTCACTTTCCTTAGCCTGCTAATGACAGTTTATGTTTGTTAATTTAAGAACACTTGGTGTAATAATCACTGGAGGGAAAATGTGTGCATTTGTTGGGGGAGGGTTCCAATTATTTTAAGTTGAATTAAAAATATATACATATAAAGGAAAAAAAGACTTAAACCCACTGTATTATTCCAAAACATCCCAAAGTAAATATTGGATTACTCCTATTAGAAGTTGCTGCTTAAGAAGGGAATCTGTGATAGTTTGTGATTCTTTTCTGTTTGGTTTTCTACAGGATATTTTCATAGGGATATGAAGCCTGAAAACCTTCTCTGTAGTGGACCAGAACTTGTGAAAATTGCAGATTTTGGGTTGGCTAGAGAACTAAGATCTCAGCCACCTTACACAGATTATGTTTCTACCAGGTGGTAAGTATAGCAAGAATTGAACATATTAGCTTAACTAATTCCCTTCCTATGACCATTTTATTTTATTATTTCCTCCCATCCTCACAGGTACCGTGCCCCTGAGGTTTTGCTGAGATCTTCTGTCTACAGCTCACCTATTGATATCTGGGCAGTTGGCAGCATAATGGCTGAGTTATACACACTCAGACCTCTCTTCCCAGGCACAAGCGAAGTAGATGAAATCTTCAAAATTTGCCAAGTCCTAGGGACTCCAAAGAAGGTCAGGATTTAAAAACCTCACACAATTTTATTACAAAGAAAAAATGAAATCAAATCGTTACAAAATATTCAGTGTTATCTTTCAGAACATACATATTGAATTATTGTTTCAATAAGTTTCCTGCAGACTTACTGTTTGCTCAACTGTATTTCTTTTCAGCTTCCATTCAGGCATGTAATGCTAGTCTTTTGTTGTATCTGTTGTATAGCATACCATTATGTGAAGCCTTGTTCTCCTCTGATGAAAGCCAGATAAAATTGTTTAAATTAGTTATTTAAAGCTATTCATAATGGAAAGCAAATCAAAAGTCTCCTAGGATTTAATTTACCAGAGCCAATTTGCTTTCCTTTCCCAAATGTGTAATTCTTCTGTGTTGGCACACAGAATTTGGAGCTTGTAAAAGTTACCATAAATAAGACATATAATGCTTTTCTTATTTTTAAAGCATGAAAGAAACATTTCATCTCAAACACAGATGTCTCATAAATATTATTAGCAATAAGCAGTAGAGGGAATAGAGGGAAAACATTCAGTATTTTAGAGAGGAAACAGTTCTTTTTGCTTATTTTCTGGATAAGCTAAATACTATTTAAAATCACAAGGAAGGTTTAGGTAGTGCATATAAAAATGGATGCAATTATATTCAGTTTAAAAATTGTTTTAGTAAATGGATGGAAGAAAAGAATAAGGTTACCTTCAAAATTTTGAATGAACTGAAAAAAGACCATATGCTATTAAATATTTTTGTAGACTAAAGAAAGAAATGGCAGATGGATATCAGTATTTTACGGGTGCAAATAGAACTTGGTGAAATAACTGACCAAACACAGTCCACCTAGATCTGAAAAACCTAAGGGTGGAGAGAGAAACATCAGTTTTATTAGTTTTTTACTTCTATAAAATACAGTATAATTCTTGTCCAGTAAAGGAGCTGTTCTCAATAGAGAAGTAAGGAACAGAAAACTTAAAACAGAAATAGATTAAGCTTAGCTAGGAACATGCAGAAGTGGTGGGAGAACATCCAAGAGAACATACTGAGAAACAGGTGCAAACTCATGAGAGAGCAAAGAGGAGAAGGTCAGGTGGAGAGTTATAGATGATATATTGTGGAACTGAAAATTGAGTCAGGAGGACTCAGTGAAAATTGGTATGATGTGTAAAACAGTGCTTGCCATGACACAGCTGTGCCTCAGGAATAATGTGCAATAGGAGCAGTATTTTAAGACTTGAGTTTTCAAGTGCAGATGTGAACTTTCTTAAGCAGATCACAAGTCTAGGATGGTAAGAGGAACACTTTGATGTATATGAAGAATTTCTGAAAGACAGCACCATGCTGGCTTCTGGAATATTTTTAATGTACAGCATAAACAAGCTCTGAAGTGCAGGGAGATCAGAGAGGTTTTCACTGCATGCAGCTGTGGAGCAGCACTGAGCTGACTGCTGTGTTTTTTTCTCTAACCTTACAAGGAACTAACAGAAACAAATCATGACTGTTTAGAGTCTGTCATTTCCTGACTAGAAAGCTTATTGCTTGGGAAAGCAGGGAGCATTACCAGTTCAGTATTCCAGAGAAAACTGTAGCCTTCACTAAAGACCTTAAGAGTTAAGTCAGCTCTGTAGGATCAGGAAACTAATTAATTATTTTGTGCCCCTGTCATCTGCTGGGCAGACTTGGGAATTTTCTCTCCTTATGACAATACTAAGGCATTCTTCAGGGACAGGGCTGTGTAAAAGGAGTACTTAAATATTATGACAGGAATTACCACAACAAATAATGCATTTGTTACAAGTACTTACATTCTGGAAAATGTTAGTTATTTTAATAGTCTGATTTTGCATATAGTTTTACAAATATTATTTTTTCAGACATGTGCTTTCATTTATTCTGTTACCCTGCAATAATGAATTACAGGAATTATGCCCAGAAGCTATCTCCATTCCAGTTTACCTTCCTGTGCTTAAGTCCATAACAACACATCAATGACTTCTGTGAATCTAGGTGTTTTAAATAGTGGCAGGCAACTATTTTGTTTTATTTTATAAATTAAGTTGCTTTATTTATTTCATAAATAGTTTTAATTGCACCATTCAAGTATTGGCAGTGGTACTTGTACCACCTTGTACTATGTGAATTTAATGAAAAAATTGATAACAATCTCAATAGCAGAGATTAATGAAATGCATTTTTCTTAGCTGAAGGTTGGCAATGGCACTTTAAATTATTGCAAATTAATTTTTTATATAAATATAAACTTATTTTTCATTTTTGCTCTTGTTTTCACCTTACCCCTGTGCTTCATCAGTTCAACATGCAGCCCTTGGTACTTTGTTGTAAACTACACCTTTATTTCTAGAAGACAAGGCCACCAAACTCCATAAAGAAGGGCAATGCAGTGAAGGAGGGAAGTCTTTCTCCATTGATTTAAATGAACAAACTGTTCTCTGAGGTGAAAGAGGATGTCACTTGAAATCTTGAGACTTACTTTAAGCAGATATGATTTATAATTATATTTGAGCTTTTTTGTTACCACAGACTGTGCTAACAGAGCTAAAACTGTTGTACAAAAAAGATGAATAATGGCTACTGTGGTACCTTAAGACCTAATTGTATCAAATCAGTCCAGTTTGCCCTGTAGCAGTGTAATAAACTTGTGGATGGAGGAAGAGCACAAATGTCATACCTTGTCTTCAGTAAGGTTTCTGATGCTGTCCCTCATAACATTCTCATCAGCATAGTTATGCACAAACTGCATGATCAGAGCATACCTGTTGGAAAGACTTACACAGAGACTAAGCTTCACTGGCACTTATTCAAAAGATGAACAGAACTTGAGCAGTTCTGTGTCTGATGATTTTTTTTAAATTCTATTGAAGGCTGTCTGGTAGTGTAAATTTTGCTACTTAAGCTAGTAGATGGCAGGCTAAGAAGAATTATGTTAGAAAACAAGATAAGAATTTAGAGTGATTTTTTTAATGCATAGAATTAGAGATGTAGCTTTAAAGAATTTTTTTCAGTAGTGCACAGAATGCTGTAATTAGGCAGGAATAATCAGCTACATAAATAGCTGTGGATAACCAGCTAAGACATCTGTAGGAGAGGCCATAGGAGCTATTTAGTGTATTGTATGTCTAAAGACAAATACCATACCAGTGTGTAGAAAAAGGAGTACTGCCCATTAACATGTGAACTGATCTTTCTGTTTCACTTGTTGTATTATATTCAGTTTAGAGTTTTCATTTTCAAGACAGAAAAATCAACATCTAGAGAGGAAATAAACCTTAAAAAGAAGAGACCTTAGGAATTGTTTGGGTTTCTTTAGCCTGTACAAACAAAGACTGGGAGAAAGAAATACACCTTCCAATGTATAAAAAGGCTACTCTAGAGGGAAGAATCAGATAGTCCTTCTTGGTATCTGTGGATGATGATAGGACACTCAACAATGGTCATTTATTTTTGTATGAGAAACCTCCATTTTCCTAATCTTGAGATTACTCTCTAGAGTAATCTGTATAGACTGGCTGTGGATTGCTAGAAATTGGAGGCTTTTTGAGACTTAACACCTGTCAGGAAGGGACAAGGGTGTAGAGTAGATGATCTCTTGAGGTCTTTGATAATCCTATAGTTCTGTATTCCAAGAATGCAGTTATCAAGCAACAAAGAGAGTTCAAGGTTTACTTTTGGAAAATTAAACACTTTAAAAAAAGTTCTTATCTGGTGGTCATGGGTTTTTTTAATGTTGCAATACTGTCTAGTTGTAACTTAGTCATTGACGGTCATAGTGGTGGGATCAGTGCTATATTGTGTAGGCTGCATTATGGTTATACAGCTGGGGCATGGTGAATGGAAGGGCCTCACCTCTGCTATTTCCATAAAGAGGGCATGTTGAAGTCAGCTGCTGCACTCATTTCTGTGGCAGATGTTCAGTACATTCCTGATACTGCTACACTCTGGTCTCCTTTGGATAGAATGTGTCCAAGTGTGTTATTCATGGTGATGGTTCCTCCTTTAGCTACAGGAGACCTCAGGAGGACTGCCATTGGAGACTGATGCTGCATTCACTGGTGTTGTAATAATTGTCATGGAAAATTCTTGTTTTCAACTATATAGGAAGGAGCCATGCAGACCAAGCATGACTCAAGCTGCCTTAAATTTTATCTAAATAGATCTTTGTTCTCTTTTGGTGCTGATTTTTCTTTCCTTTGGAACAGAGTGACTGGACAGAAGGATACCACCTTGCTTCTGCCATGAATTTCCGTTTCCCACAATGTGTCCCTATAAGCCTAAAAACTCTGATCCCAAATGCAAGCAATGAAGCAATACAGCTTATGACTGATATGCTGAACTGGAATCCAAAGAAGAGACCTACAGCAAGTCAGGTCTGAGCACATGAATGATTAAGTATAAGACTGAATTTTCTTGCATTGTTAAAAAATTGTAGATACAGAGACCAATTTATTGTCATAATAATGATGGGCAAAAACATCTCCTCATTTTGAATACTTCAGTGGGAAGGAGACTAAGTGGTGAGAAAGTTCTAAACCTGGCTCAGCAGACATCAGAAACTCTTCAGTTATTTCTGCAATGTTGTCTTCTGTATTGGCTTACCTTAAAATTGTCTCTGTACAGGACAGAGAAATAGCTGAACTGCAAGTGTTTCAATTATTGTGTCTATCAGTCACTTCTGCCACTTTTGTTTTCCTCCCCATCTGTACAAAGGAAGGTCCTGAAAACCTTGCTTTTTGTGAAGCCGCAGATGGATTGCAGTATGGAAGACCTAAGGATTATTTTTACTTGGAATGTAGATTATACTAAGTGATAAAGACAGAACTTTGTGAAGAACATGTCAATAGGTCACAGAGGCCACAGTTTTTCTCCAAGTTAATTTTCAGAAAACATATTTCAAGGACAAAAGATGGTTACATCCTGTGGTTTTTGGTTTTTTTTGTATTATTCATACCTCATGTAATCCTATTTAGAGCGTATAAAAGAGGAATACAATTGGGAGAGAAAGGACATATTGCAGGTTACCCTAGGCAGATGTAGTGTAAGTGTTTCAGAAGCAGTTAAGCAGATGGTACCAAATAAAGCAACCATTCCTCTCCACTTTATAAAGCATGTCTATTGTGCAGTGATGGAGATCTCTCTGTAGTCCAGTGCTATGTACCTCTACACAAAATATTGTATGGTGCTTTATAAAAGCAAATAACCAGCTTTTACCCAGGTGAGTTATTGAGGAAGCAGCTGCAGCAGTTGTATAATGCAGAGTCAAAAGGGAGAGCTTAGTGTATGTACATGGCAGTGTGTTCAAAGGCAGCAATTCTTGAGTGCAGCTGAGGCAAAACATGTATTTGAGAACTAACAAAGAGCAGAATCCTACCCAGAAGGATTAACAGAGTGGGTTGTTTTAATGTGGGAGGAGGTGTGTTACTAGGGTGTGTCCATGCTCTGCATCTAACAGAGGACGTGGAAAGGTCAGAGGAAACGATCAAATGAACATCTGCCTTAAGATGGATGCTGTATTTTCTTAATAAAAGCCATGAAGGCACAGCAAGCACAGTGAATGTGTTTTAAAGAAAAGCAAAAGCTGGTGATATGAAAAATGGGGGAGAAACCTTATTCATTAACATTCTCTAGTTGTAGAACCCATACATGGCCATCATATCACTTCTGGGGTTTTTGTTTTGTTGGTTTTGTTTTGTTTTTATATAAAAGCCTCAGGCTATTCACTGAGTTGCTGAAACAGTCAGCAGTGGAGACATGTAACAAAGCATGTGGTAAAGGTAGTGGAGACTACCCCTTTTAAAATGGAAATTTGTTACTGCATAAATATAGAATGGTGTTAAATGTATAATGCACCCCAAAACACAGACTCCACCTAGCAATAAAGAAGGGAACAAAAGGGTTGCTGTCATTTGTACAAGTGGATCACTCTTACTAAGTTACAATGGGAAGAGTTTGAAATACACAACTGCCAGTTCTCAGTACAACTTCACATATGATCTCATTATACATCCATCTTCCATCTGTTTTGTAAAGCTTGCTCAAATGTTTCAGAAACCTGCTTAGATCCTTGATGAGGTTACCAAAGTCAACTTTTTGAAGTAAAATTGGTGTGTTATATCTTCTTCTGCAGGCTTTGAAGTACCCTTACTTTCAAGTTGGCCAAATTTTAGGACCTCCTCCACAGTATCTGGAGAAGCAGACTCCTGTTAAACCGATTCAGCCAACGGAGCCAAAGCCATCTTTACCTAAACTGGAAGCTAAGCCAGAACCTCTGTCTTCACCTGATTTACCTGACAAAACACAGCCACAGCCCTTGCCAAAGGTTAACCACCAGCCTCTCCAGCAAATTCAGTTGCCTCAGAATACAGCTAACCAGCAAGTACCAAAGCAGCAGCAGCAGCCACAGGCACAACCCCTTTTTCCAATTATCAATAAAAACTCACCGCCTGTAAGTTGTCTTCAAAAACTACAGATGATTTTATTAAAAGTCCTTAGTATGTTCAGCCAGGTGATCCCTTGAAAATTGTCATATGTTTTATTAGAGGAGATACAGATAGATAAGTAGGGACTAGTTGAAGATATAACTGCTTATTAAAATTTTATAGTAAGTCAGAAGAATAGGTTGCTTGTAACAATCATGTTCATGATAACAGTCCTCACTGACATGTTTATGTGGTAATGGAGCTGAAACAGCTGTCACTTACTGACCTTTGAGACACAATTCACAACAACACTGTCAGTACACAAGAGAGAAGTGGAAAGGGAGAGTTTCACTTGCCTCATGCAGGGAAATACCCAGAGAGGTTCATCCAGTTCCTAACCTTGTAAGAAACTAGCAATTACGATTTTTAGGAAAATGAATAGTAAACTTTGGTTTGTAATTTCCACTTTGCTTTTGACTTGTACTCACTGAACTGCAATAACAAAGTATGTTAAAAATAATAGGTGTTCAGAGAATACTGGAAAGCAAATGATAGTCAGATAGAAAGAGAATTTTAAAACTTAGTCATTTCATTGGAACAGAATGTTAAAGAAAAGGCATGATCAGTTTCTTTTATTTGTTGTATTTACTTTGGGAGCACTGTGCCACTGTGCTCTATTTCTTGACAGCTCACCTACCACTGTTCAGAGCATGAGTTCAGCAAGATCCTAGAAATAGTGGTTGAACTGGGTTTGCAAACAGCATGTTAACCTCACTACTTCAGGTAGACTTGAGCAATTCAAGGATGATAGTCCAAAAGAACTACACTCCAAATACTTGCATTATTGTTATGTTTTGTCCTTAAGGTCATAATGAGACTATAAAACAGGTACAATGCACTGGGAAAAATTCCCTCAAAGTCTGTAAGCAGTAGTCAGGAGTTATATTAGATACAAAATATAAAATTTTAGAATTGAAGTGCTTTTTTTATTATTTTAACACTTTTTTTTTTCTTAATTTAAAATAGAAACAAGCAGCTAGTGGCCCTCTGAATGGTGTCCTAGGTCCCAAAACCTGCAGAAGACGGTGGGGTCAGACTTTGGTAAAGGCTGTGGATAGCTGGGATGACTTGGATGACCCTGAGTTTGGAATGTCATGTTCAAAGAAGCCTAGCATTGCACTGTTAAAAGAAAAGAAAAACAAGGATTTTCTTTCTAGGTAGGTCCAAAAATTATAAAATTACAATTTCTTTTAGTAAACAGCGTCCAGAAGTAGATTTATAGATTGATTAAGACAAGTCTATTAAAATTCAAGTCACCAAAATTCTGCAAGAATGCCAAGAATTGCATGAGCAGATCAGCTTTGGGTGTTGTGTTGTTATAGTGCCAGTATTATCCAAACAGAATCAAATTTGTTTTCAAGCACTATATGGTTCAGGTGTTCATTGTGTATTTAAAAAAATGTTTTACTAAAATTTGATATACTAACATTACTTCCTTTGTCAGTTCAATGGTACAATGTTCTGCCATTTGGCCACATTTGCTTTTATTCTATAGTGTTGATACATTTCTTTCTTCAAATCCCAGGTCAGGCTCTGGTGAGGTGTTAGGTTTGACTGTTACTTTGTGGAAACAGAGAAAAGTAAAGGATAAGTGAAGAGCACTGTATTCTTCAGGCTAAGGTCAGCTTGTGGTATTTTGAGCTGGAGTTGTTGGTCACATGGTTTGAAAATTTTGATTTTTCAGTGTGCCAGAACCAAAAGCTTCATTCTGTATCCAGCCAGGAGGGGAAAACAAGATTCTGATGAGAAATGATTCTGAAAGATCAAATACATCAGCAAAAGATTACTATCTAAACCAATCAAGATATCTGCCTGGTAAGGTTAAAAGTCAATACATATGGAAAATACAAGCTGTGCACAATCTACATACAGTACATTTAAGCTTTAGATTTCTCACTGGATAGTTTCATTTTTCATAACCAGGCTAATTTTTCAAGTTTTGGACTAAATGCCTTTCCCAGAACATACCACAATTGATGCAGCAGTTCCTGGCTATATATACATGGCAGGACCTCAACACTGCCTGTACACCATGAAAGTTCACAGGTCCTCTTATGACCAGTAACATAAAATATCCTCAGTAATATAAATCCAATGTCTCTTGGATTACTAGGAGTAATCCAAGATTAATCTATAAGCAGGTGTATGTGAGGACTAAAGAAACTACATGTATTTTTTTCATCAGGACCATAGTGATAGGACTAGGAGTAATGGATTCAAATGCAAAGAGGGGAAATTTAGAAAAATATATAGAAGAAATTCTTTACTGTGAGGGTGGTGAGGCACTGGGCAGGTTGTCCAGAGGACCTGTGGGATGCCCCATCCCTGGCAGTGTTCAAGGCCAGGTTGGATGGAACATTGAGCAACCTGGTCTAGTGGAAGGTGTCCGTGCTCATGGCAGGAAGATTGGAACCAGATGATCTTAAAGGTCTCTTCCAGCCCAAATCATTCTATGATTCTGTGATTTTATATAGTGCATATATACCAATCTTGCAGTGTCGGGATGTTTGGGGTTTTCTGACCATAAGTTCTGATAAACACAGTCCCATTCCTTGTACAAAATGTTTAGAAATATCCATCTACTGGCACTGGTAGGAATTCACACACACACTTCCTTTCCCAAGGCAGTCATCTTTCTTTAGAAATAGGTATCTTAGTCTAAATCTGGGTGATTTTGTCAGGAAAATAACATGTTGTTATTTACTTGCTGGGAATGAGAATGGAAAGGAAAAAGCAAAGAGAATGTTTCCTTTAGTTAGTATTCTGATTATATTCTATAATCAAATTATTTTCTTGGTGTCTCACTTAGCATCTTTTGTTACCATGGTGGTTTGTACAATTACAGTAATTATATCATGACTTCCCGTAATCCACGTTTGAGAATTTAGGTGGCTCACAGAGGAATTCCCCATTGTCAGGCAAGTTGTTTTGTTACAATATATGATTAATTTGTCAGGAACTCATTAGGGCAGTGATGACTTCTGAATATGAAATCAGTTCTTGAATGTTAAGTAGGATGCTCAGCGACTCAACAGTTTAAGTCCAAAAGAACAGAAAAAAATTATAAAGAGCAAGGAACTTCCCTATCTAAAGGTAACACAAATGGAAGAGTCATCTGTTGTCTTTTATTAAGCACAGTTCTAATGTCTCTGTGGTTTTCAATGACAAAGGTATCAATATAAAAAAATAATTAATTTCAACATTTAAGGGAATAATAGGTCCAAGGAATATAGTTGTTATTTATCCATATTGTTTCAGGTCTGCAGCCACTAGATCTAGGAGCTGCTTTCATGTGTTTTAATCCCATTAACTCTTGTAATGCTTATAACATGCTGAAGTAACAAGAAGCTTTGTCCTACTTTTTAACTTAACTCTTGAAGAAATAGTTTATTTTCAGCCTTGGAAACCCCAGTTTTTGATAGATATTTTTAATTTGTGTGTTCCTTTTCTGACAGTCAAAAAAATCAATTACAAGATTATGGTTTTATAGAAACCACCTACCTATACTAAAAAGTCTTTTAAAAGACTTTCTCTTGAAAGGATGAAGAAGATTGTCCTTAAATTAGTGTCACTGGTTTCCATGGTTCAGCTTAAAAATCTAATCAATGGACATCATTAATTTACATTAATGGTGTTTTGCATTTTCAGACAAATGATTCAGTGTTGGTTTTCTGTTCTAGAAATGTCATTTATTGGTTGAATTAAGTTTGAAATTTGGTATTTATAACATTTCCAATCATTTTTTTTCTAAGGTGTAAACCCGAAGAGCATCTCTTTAGCAGCAGTCAATAAAGAAGGATCACACGGAACTTGGAACAACCAGTTGTTTGCTAAATCACTGGCAAATGCTGGGGGAGGACTGACTTACAGCAGAAATACTACAGGTAAAAGTGTAATTGAAAAATGGTCACATTATATCTCCTTGTACCTTAGTTTAGTTAAGACCATCTGGTTTAACTTCTGCAATTAAGCTTAGATTCTAGGATCTTTCTTTTTCTCTTGTTTTAGTGAAGGACTCTTAAAAAAACTTTTTCATATGTGATAGGATGTGTTTTGCTTCCAGAATATTAAGAAGGTGTTGACCAGCCCCTATTTAAAAAGTTCTGTCAAGGTAAATTTTGTATATAATCCATGAGACCATTATTTTACTATATTCAAGCGAGTAGTTTGGCCTCATTGCTGCCTGCTCCCAATGCCATGGAACATTATCAAACAGCAGTCTCACCCATGAAAACAAAAGAGTGGGTGGTGTGCTCATTTAATAAAAGTGCTGCTTAATATTTTAGACATGTCTTAATCAATTTATTGGCCTTGTTCTAAACCTTTGCTGCAAGAAAAGTCCCCTTATTTCCAGGAAGGAACTTCCAGTGAGACTATGTTTTGTGAAGAACACTATTATCAGCATTCTATAGAGTGAAGTCCAACACTAGTTAAAACACTTTATCTAAGATTTCACTGAGGAAAGCATCAGACTCTGGACTGAGCTCTGTCTTCTCACCAGCAAGCCCTATACCTCAGGTACACTGTTCCTGTTATGGGAGGGTACCTTGGTAACAACTCTGCAGCCATTGTCCAGCTGGCACAAGTCACTCTCCAAATTCTTCAGTGCCAATAAACCACCCAGCTTTACATGCTTGTACAGCAAGAACTTCAGGTTTGTTTACGTGCAGATGCTGTACCCCTTTTTAATAGAACTTTTGTAGCCATTCTGCAGTGTCAATAAACCTGATTTTCCCCTCTGAAACTCAGGCAAGCTGAAGTTGTTCATCTGAATTAACGTGCAAGATTTTAGAAAGTGGAAAAACAACAGAACCTACCAGAATTTAAAACTTAAAGCAATCATCTTGTGTATCTTTTTTTTTTTCTGAAATAGAGTATCCATGTGCCTCAGAGGTAAATTATTTATAAATAATCTTGCAAGGAGCTCAGGTACAAAAAAGCAAACAGCTGCTTCTAAAAGTTTTCATCAATAGGCAAGACATCTACCAACTGAACTGCACTGAAGATAAAATTAGGATGAACGCTAATAGTAGAAATCCTGCCTTTGTCTTACTACCAAAAATTTAAAGAAAAAAAGCGCTAAAACTGATTATTTTTTGTTTGAAAGTACTTGGTATTATTTCCATCAGTTTCTTAATTGCATGTGATGTTTCCTGTACTGGGGAGACAGCAACATTTAAGACACACATGAAACATATGGAACCAGGATAGATGGATCACAGAAATACAATACATGTAAACTATATCTTTTCTCTTTTCATACTGGCAGTTTGAAAGTCGACACTGCTGTGGTTAAATAACTATGTATAGTTTATTTAAGTGGGCTTTTTTTTTTTTATCAGCCACAACATTGCTGTAAGGCAAAATAAGAGCAAATAGTTACAAATGCTTTGTTTATGAAGGATTGTAAGTTTATGATCAGTCAACTTTGAAGATATGACCAAGTCCTTAAAATTGTGAATGGAATGTAATCGCATTGTTGGTAAATCATACTGTTAGTCCATAATTAGAATGGACCTTGTAAAGTAACCTCTTGGAGTAACACTTTCTGCTTAAGAAAACAAGGATAAGACATTATAGTTACTAATGTGTCAGATATTCATTCTTGCTTGCTTTTTTTCCTCCTCATTTCTTTTACATCACCTAAATTGTTTCTTCATGCCCTTCTCCTAAAGTTCTGTCCTTCCATCTTTTTCTTCCTTTAATTTTCCTTGTCTACAGATGAGAACTTAATTATACCTATTGAAAAGCTATCATGCAAAGAAAGGTTGAATGAAAAATTAGAAGATTCAAAAGGTAATTTATAGCAATTGTAGCCTGGTTCTTTGTACATTTCCTACTTATGTTTTAAAGTTTCTTGTAAAAAAATTACACTTACAATGCAGGTTCCTGATGATAGTATACTGCCATTTTCATTTGCAATCTGTTTTGTCAAACCGTGCTTTCTTCATTATGGCTTCTTCTGGATTCTTGGAACTTACTGTGCTTTAAAAGGCAGAGAATATTTTATTACCCTAATCCTAACCCACAGCAGGTCACTGGATAATGGTGAGGAAGTGATCCTAATGCAGCATCTGCATGTGCCCTCAGGGATGGCTTGTTTGTGACAGCACTCAGGACTTGCACCTTTTCCTGCATCACACTGATCTTACAGTGCTGTGCTTGCACAGGTTTTGGTGGAGTTACCTTGGAGTAAAAGGGAGGAAACTCAGGATTCCAGGCTGCCTAGTTTTGCTTTACAGTTCCACTGCTCTGAAATTATCACACAGGTCTGGGAGTGTTTGTGTGAAGAGGAACATTATGGGATTGCCCAAAGGCCAAAGATTTAGGAGACAGAAAAACTGGCAAAGCAGATAGTGTGTTTTACTGTAACTACCACTGAAGCTGCAGTGAATGTGCTCACAGTTGATAAAGGTCAAAATAAACTACTGTGTATAGGCTCACAAATTTAATACTGCTGAACACAGAACCTTACCACTAGAGAAAAGCATTTCTCTCAGGACATTGTGCCAGCACAGTCTTAACATTGTCCCAAGTGATGACAGACATGAAGACAGTAAGGAATTTTCTTGGATCTGGGAGTAAGTATTGCAACAGATCACTCTTCCACTGGACATTAATTTCAGTACTATTTTTGTGTGTACGTGCACAATGCTTCCCAGCTTTCACATGAGGATGGTTATGTCAACCTTCCCAGGGTAGCACTGCTTTAAAGAAATATCTGGACCAAAACTAGGCAGAAACAGAATTATAACCAGGGTTAAAGAGAGGACAATTGGGTCTGACTTTTATAGCAGGCCTTCAACTGTGGGAACTGTCAAAGTCAACTTCAACCGGTGCACCACTTTCCACAAGAGGCACTGGATTCCATTCTTTTTGATATATTTAGGCCAGACATGTTGAGCACAAGGGTAGTACTGAGCACTAGTTAAACCAGTTTCCAGTAAAACAAGTAGATGTAAACAAAAGGTAAGACCCTACATTTGTCTGCAACTCAGTGTAAAACTTTCCATGTGGTCTTAAGTTTAGTGGAAGTACTAATGAAATGTTCATCCTGCTCTTTGTCTTTATTCCTGCTGAATATCTGTCTGCTAAGTGCTGAAAAGGGTCCAGCTAATATACAAGGCAAAGAATGAATTCAATGAAAGAACGTTTGTTTTTCAAGAGACAAACACCAGGGAGTGTTTAAAGAACACTCATACTTGGTCCTCTTGTGGTACTGCAAATATAATTTGAAGCAACTATAAAAAGTAGGCAGTTTTCTGAAAGCAGCTGAAAATTCTAAAATTCTGTAATGTCAACAGGAAATCCTGGCTTTTTAAATAGTGGTGCTTACAACCCATCGGGACTATATGTCTCTTCCTTCCATAAAAAAGAAGTTGGATCAGCTGGACAACGGATACAGCTAGCACCTCTTGGTGCACCTGTATCAGGTAAGAGATATTCTTTTGCTACTTATATCCAGGACAAAGAGCCATGTTTATTTTCCATGCTTCCTAAGAGATGTATTAGCTCTTGGTAAGGTTTTCCTCACATTTTGTAAATAAAATTGTAGGGAATAAATTCCTCTTAATACAAGTGAACTGCATGTAAGTGCCTAGAGGCTGTCCTGATAGTTAAACTACTGCTACTAATTCTTGTTAGATAAAAGAGAAAATAATTACAGAAGGTGCAAAGAAGATTTGGACCATTTGTTAAACTACTGTTCATTAGTGGTGATGGGCTAAGCAGAATTGTAAAACCATGTAACTCCACAACTCTATAGTAAATGGTCATGTAGTTGGGACTCCATTAATTTGCCCTGCAGCAGGGCAATTACTTTAATCACCTGAAACTCGAGGAAGTAGCAACTATCTGAAATGTCAAAAGGGGAAACATAAATAGGAAGGCCGGGAATACAGTAGTGTGTTACTGATCGTGCATGAGATCAGGTGGGTGCTAATATTAAGAGAGAAAAAAAGCCTTCAAACTTGGAATAAATCCTGTGAAATCAATGGAGAAATGGGAAATGGAGCATAGACTTGCCACCAAGTACACCACAAGTTCTGAGCTATGCAAAAGGCATAATGTCTCAAAAGGAACAAGAGGGTCTCCAGAAGCTTTCAGTCTAAGCTCTCTGAATCTTAATCAGTTTATCAATGTTATAATGACATGCTTTTTTTAAATATTTGAGATAGAAGAAAGAACACTTTCACACTGTAGCAGTTTTGTAATAGGAGATACAGGGTTGTAGGCATTTGCATCAGTTTTTCCACTGAACTTTATTCTCAGCATTTTCCTGAGGTATTGCTGCAAAACAACTATTCAGTAGGTGAGAATAGTACACACAAACTATTGGAAAAAAATAATCTTATCTGAAAACAAGCACTGACAGCATGGTCTCAGGCACACGGTGTGATTTTTGGGGTTGTCCTCTGTGGGGCAGGAGTTGGACTCTACAATCCTTGTGGGTCCCTTCAAGCTCAGGGTGTTTTATGACATATGGCGGGAGACCAAAGCACCCCGTTATGTTAGCATCCTTGAGTATCATGTCATCTGTAAGCTCTCACTCTTTTCTCTGTAGAGGAGTAAAGTACCTTTTTAATCATAATTAATCCTGAGTTCTTGTTCCTTTCAGATTATTCCTGGAAAAACAAAGCTGCTCGTCCTCCATTACCAGGTCCCACTTTCAGTGCAGCAGCAAAAAACATGAGTATCTTAACTCGGCCCCCAACCCTTCAGCGAGTGCACGGGAGAACAGACTGGATGGCCAAATATGGAGGGAACAGATAGAAAATACCATCCTGTGTGGATATTACATGCTCTGTGTTCTCCTGCACTTGGAAACCTGAAAGGCCTATTTGCTCCAGCTTTTCCTAAGACTATGCAATAGTAAAGAAGGAAAAAAGACCTTGTGTTTTATTACCTGTATAGTACATCTAAGACCATGTAAAATACTGGCTGTAAAGTAGGATGCACTGAAGTGTTGTACAACACATATTGCCAAAACTGAGCAAATAGATTTCACATGATGTTTTCTATAGATAGATCTCCTCATATTCTTTGGAACAACTAGGGTTAGGGTTGTTCATCCAGTGCAACATCTGCTGCTGGGATGTGCTTGAAACACACAAGCAGCACAAAGAAGGGCTGAAGCAGAGCAGCAGCAGGCTGCCAGGTGTTAGGCTGGTTCCTTAGCAGGAAGATGAAAGCATAGATCTGGCTTTGTGAAGAACATCAGTCTCCTGCAAGGATTTCAGAACTCACTTGTAACTAAGAATTACTCAGGGTCTATAAAGTGCAAATATTCATGTAGCAATGAGAACTGAAACCCTTGTAGCATGACATAGGCAATCCCACTGATAGATACTACACAAGGAAGGTCTAGAAATCTGGCTGATAGAGGGCTGTTGAATGATATAGCAATATTGGAAAATAGCTAAACAAGTACTGAATATGAATACAAAGCTGTGAAGTGAAGCCTCACAATCAGATTCTGCTGTTTTAATTACCTTATTGCCATTTTTGGTCAAAGATCTGTAGAGCTATATCTCCATCCTGTCAAGGGAGTATCACAGTGACCTTTTAAAAAGCCTAAATCACTGCAGTCTGTCAGTCATTTTAAGGGTGAAATAGCCGAAATGCCTGTTATCACTAAACTCTTGTTCCTACATGTCTTTATTAGGAGATCAGACTAAAAAACAGAGTTTGAATAGGCTACATGAGGAAAAATACTGATCTGTTCTTCAAAGACATTGCTTTCTTTTAAATCTTAAAGGCCAACTGAGGTACCTTAAAACACAGACAGAACTTTAATAATTCATGTTAATAATATGTCACTGTTTATATGCTCATTCAGTACTTTCCCCAGCTTTTATGCTAACTTTTATAATAATATTGCCCAAAGGACTTTGCAATGTACAGTAAATTGTTTATTAGGATGTTGAGCTGGGCTACTTCTGTTAACAACTGCATTTAGAATAAATGCTTTGGACTTTATAGTAACATTAAATTTGCCATTTTAACGTACAAACTGAGTATACTCTTTAAAGATGTAAAGTTGTTAATGATGACGTCAAGAATTGGAAAAAAAGTAACTTATTTGTATGGCTTTTATAAATAGATATTAAAATTTAAACTCCTCTTGTTGACCCAGTGTCAATATCGGTTATGTTAACTTCCTGGAAAGCAATTTAATATAAAACAGTTGTACCAAAAAGTCAAATATATTGTTAGAAAAATTGCACCAAAAGAAAATGCCACTTTTTTTTTAATACTGTAAGAGCTATGCAAGGATAGGGCTGTCTAGTTAGTTTTGCACTAGAGAGTTTAATTCAATTGCCACTGGTCTAGGATTAAGTATTTGTCATTCCCTTAGTACTAAGAGATATTCCTATGCTACTTAAATGCATCTTAATTTAACTGCAGAACATATCTTTAACTTGCTGTGGCAATGAAAGACACCCTCAGACAGTGTAACAGGCACAAAAGCCATGATTTTATAATTAAAAAACAAAATAAATTTATGACTCGTCTCTAGTACAAGATGCCAATGCCAGTTAAAATCACAGCCTGGTCAATGAATTAACTAATAATGTGCCGATAGCTCACATGTCTGTGAGTCATCTTAGAGCAGAAAAATAAAAAGGTACTATTTATGGCACTAAATATGCTGTCCTTGTCACATTCTAATGAACCTTGAGAGGGCTTTGACATAACCAGATCAGTCTTCGCTTGTCCACAAGCAAAGCACAACGACAGCTGAATCATTCTTGTTGCAAACAGCAAGAAAAGGCTAACAGGCTCATTTAACTCTGATTCATTGGTACACATTGGACTGCTAGTGCAGAAATGCTTAAAAAATTATTCTATGCTAATAAAATTTCTAAGGGGTAAAGGGTATGTCAGGCTCAGATTTTTCTCTTGTTCTTTTGCCTGCATTACTGCTGTTTATCCTGAGCATGAGCATTCTACCTCAAATTCTAAATGACTTCTACCAGCAGTTCCCAATTCAGCCTATTGCTTTCCCAAGCTCAGGAAACAGCAGCACGGGTTCATCTTTTGATCCAAACATTTAAAAGCTTACCAGTCCAGTTTCCTGCTTTCTATTTCCTTATTCTGTTAAAGACAACTGCAATTCAAATTCACAAGTTATCGGATTTGAGAGCAGCATTATACAATTACAGAACTGCTGGGTCATGGCTGTTCTCAGTTTATTGCAGGAGATGCATTTATGCTTGTGTCCTACTCCTACAGAAGAAAATTCTTCAACAGTAATATGAAGAGACAAAAAAAAAAACCCCAAACAAAACATAAAGCAGTTTAAAGAGAAGTCTCTTAAATGCTTATGTCTGGCTTACTAACTTTTTCAAATCGGAACAAAGACGTGGAGACACCTGCCCCCCAATGCTGGGTCCTGGGCTGGAATTAGGCACTTGAAAGGGTGACATATTAACAAATCATCTGCTGTCCTGCACACCCCTCATTTCTACGCAGGGAAGTAGGAGAGAAACATAAAAACAGGTGAACACCTAAAGCTGAACTCTGCAGGGTGATGAATAAGGGCTCTGAGATGATGCTCTGAGCACAGTTCCTCATCCAGATCTAACTAACTGTGCTCAAGCCAGCTGTGACCCAAGCTGTCTGGCCTGGGACCAGGCTCCTGAGATGCTTGCTGGAGCTGCATCTGTTCCTGGCCATGTCCCTGCAGATCTGGAACTGACTGACCTGGCATCCTGGCTTGACCTCAGCCCTGCCTCATCCCTATGACCTGCCTGGCAAACCACTGCCCTGCTGGCAGAGCCTGGCTGTGGCCACTGGCCCAGCTCTGCACCTCCTGCTCGCGCAGCACAAGGTCACTGCCCTGCCTGTTTTGCTGCGAGAAGGGAAGGAAAACCACAGGAAATGATCCTCCTGCCAACGTACTACCCTGATACTCAGAGAATTCTGAGCAACTCCAGAGTCTCACCAATCTAATGGGCAGGCCCTCTTGCTTCCATCCCTCTCAAGTATCAGGCACCAAAGCAAAAAGGTTGAAGAAATCAGAGCTCAGGATCTGTGCAAAAAGGGACATAAGTTAAATGAGACCAGAAAAGGGGTACATTACCATCCATGTGTAATCTTCCAGGGTATTTCTCTATGGAAGGTTTATATTTAGAATGATTTCAGGCATTAAGGGAATCAACTGAGGACAAAGACTGATCAAATAAGCCCTTTGGTCTTTAAATAAACTTTCATACAGTATTTTCTAAATCTAAAATAGATTATCCCCTCAGAAAGAAAAAAAATCAAATTTAAGAAAAAACAAACAAACAAACCACAACCAAAAACCACCAAAAAAAAAACCAAAACAAAAAAACCCAAAAAAACCAGCAAAAACCAAACCCCAAACTAAAAAACGTTCATATAATGCTTGTCTGATTATGTGGTCTGTATGTTTTTGTGCTCTCCATCTCCCTCCCAGTTCAGATTTTATATTTACAAGTTACTACATTCAGGGATAGAATAGATTATTTATACAATTCATGCTCGCAAACATAGCCTGACAACCTGCAGGAAAGGCACCAAACTGTATCAATCCAGATGAACAATTAGAGACAAAATAAGCTGTGTAGAACACAAAAGTTTGCAATAACAATTTCTTAGTTTATTTAAAATAACATTTTAATAAAGCTGTGCCTACAATTCAGCAGAACCTAATAAAGATTTTTTTTGATTTGTGAGTAGTAATCTGTAAAAGTGAAATGAATGACACAGCTGAGCTTACAAGTGATTGCAAGGCATGGGGTATGCATTTATTGCATTACAAGTGATTGCAAGGTGTGGGTATGCATTTATTGCATTACAGCAGAGCCTCAACAGCTGGCTCCATGATTGTGTTTTGTGGGACCAGGTTCTAACACGCAGTACTGGGAGCACAAACTCCCTGACTGACAAACACTGTGAATGGATAAACTGGCGTGGAAAGGGAGATGGAACATCATAAGCATGTTTATTGTATTAATTACTAGTGACAAATTGGTTTTATACATGGTTTTATACATGATTTTAGAAGGACAAGTCAGATGTGCACTTAAGCTTCAATCCTGCAACTGTCTGAATGAAAGGGCCAAGGAGGTCTTTGCTGACACCAAGTTGCAGGACCAAAAGCTAAACTAATGCTATACTCATATTTTCTTGCTTGCTTTCAGTGCAGAAAATGTTAATACAAATATCATGACAAAGGCTCTCTATGTAGGTCCTTTAAAAACACAACCCACGTGCATTAGGATATGAAAAATACAGCGCACAGGTAGCAGTGCCTTTTCCACTTATGGGCAACACATGTAGGCAGTTGCATTTTGGGGCTTCTCAGTCATGTGTCTTCAAGTCACTTGATGCAGATTTATGGCTTAATAGGTTTTTTCCATCATCTGCAATCCAAGCCGTCCAACCATCAGTAAACTGTGGAACAGAATAGTTGTTATAAAAAGAGGGAGGTGGAGGCAAAAGTCCCATAAAGAACAAGAAGGAAGAAAACATTGACATAATTTCATTTAGCTGAACACCACCACAAGATTTCATTTTTCACAGAACTTACCATGTAACATTTTTAAAACAATATAATCCACAAATAAGTTAAATAAAGTGTTTATTCAGTAACACAGACAAGAACAAAGGACAGGTGGTTTACCTGGCACCGGCAATTATCCCAGGCATGGCCTTTCTGGAGTTGTAAAATCTCATCCCCATAACAGCAGTCAAGGTGCCAGATGCCACTGTAGGAAAGAAGCACAGTCAGAACCTTTTGACACAGAAATGCCAGTAAAGCATTGCCACACTTGGACACTGAGCAGCACCAACCAAACAGACCTACACGTATAGACAGAAATTCCTCCCTCTGTGAGTAAACAATTTGATTTTCTTCAGCATCAAAGCTGTCATTAGCAGCTTCTCAGCAGCTTTGGTAAGCACACTCCACTGCTCAGTAGAAGGGAAGAGATCTCACCAGGGCTGAGCGCACGGTCTGATCACCCACAAACTCTAATCCTCTGAACAGGTCACTAGCTCTCCCTCAACCCTTATTTGCAAAAGAATGATTATTCCCTCGAACACAGGCAGGCTCAAAATTGCCAGAAAGCTGGGATGGTGACAGTATTCACTATGTGGGAGGTAAATATTATTTAAAATTCCCATTGCTCTGTGACATTCTGAACTGGAAAGTGGCACTAAATACTACAACTGGAAAGAGAACAACCCTACTTGAAAATATGATTAGAAAACAGAAAGTGATCCAAAGGATCAAACTGAAAAGAGCAATTAACATCTTAGACATTACTGCAAATTATTTTATCTCTGAATGTGGAAAAGGAATCTCATCAACATTCACATGAAATTTACAGGGCCATTGTTTCTTTGAAGAAGAAGGGCGGGTGGAAGTGCTGTATACTTTTTTCCAAGGCCTCAAGTTTGTTTGCATCACACAGGGTAAAAGGTGTTCTAGAGATATTCTGTCAAGGTTTTATTTCTGCATTTCTACCCCTGATGCAATGGGACCAGCTTATAGCTCTGCAGGAGCCACAGCTGCACATTGCAATGAGGACTGAGGATGGATGGATGGATGGATGGATGGATGGATGGATGGATGGATGGATGGATGGATGGATAGCTGTACTAGACTGTGACACATCACTGCTTTCAAGAGGTCCATTTGAAAGCACTCCATGCACCACACCAGGACATACAAAAGCTGATCATCCCTCTTCCAGGACACTGCCTAAAAACCCGTGCCAGAGATGCACAGCCACTCCCATAGCGTGCCAGAGTGGAAGGACAGTTCACAAATGGGAATTGTGCTTTACACTGAGCTGCATTTTACATTTCATTCCTTACCGATGAGATTGGTCCTCTACAGTGGCTTCATAGAGCCCTTCAGCACATTAGTCTTATTGGTTTACAATAGTCTTAAATCACTGTACAGCTATAGTATCATAGCACTAGTAACGCTATGGAGTAGTTACAGAACTAGCAGGATCCTCAAGAAGTCATCTAGGACATCCTAGTGCCTAAAGGCACGATCAGTTCCTGATAGTGGTTTAACCAGGTATTACACTCCTGCAGCAAAGGAACTCCCTGAGGTTCACCTGAGTGCTTTGTAATACTTTCCGCAGTGATTTCATTCTTTTCCTTCCCCTGAAGAGTTAACTGCAAGGTTAACACCCACAACTTCTTGTAAGTTTTACTGTAAGCAAGCAGAATAGATCGCTGCCTCTTTTCTTTTCCATTCTGTTTCTTCCAGAGTGCATGATGCCTTGGAACACCTACTGCTCCCCTGAGATGCTTGTGCAAACCAGGGTTCCAGAAGGCCACATACCACCTGTCACAGTGCTGTCACTATTGCAAAAACAGTGCTTACCCCACCACCACAGGCTGAAAACGCTACTTCACAATCAAAAATTTGCCACAAATGTTTCCTGCACCTAATGTGTTGGTGTAACACATTATCTAATCTGGCAGAGGAGACAGGTATTTCTCACCAACTCGGGATTCAAACAGGACAATCCAGGTTTTCAACCCAGGTATCGGCTCTTACACAAACACCTCCTGGCTGTGGGCAGGAGGTCCTGCCACCACTTACAACATTTGTGTAAGGTAAAAGGGCACAGGGCAGCTGAAAAGGTGCAGCTAGGAAAAAAAGGTTGCTATTCCCACCGCTACCAGTAATACTCAGTACTCGGCTGCCGAGCAAACTTACCGAGGGAAAGCCACACATTCTTTGGATCTTTGGACTGCTGGTAAGCGCCGAGTCCCGCTAAGCCGCCAAACAGAAGGCCGGCAGCTAGAGAAGGGACGCTGCCTTGAATAAAAAATAAAGCAGTCAGCGGAAGAACACACACAGAGTCAGCCTGCACACCAAATGAAAGCACTTTGTGAGTTCCCCGTACTAGTAAATCCACAAAACCAACCAAACCAAACCACTAAGGGTTAGGCTGAGGGGTTTGGGGAGTTACTTTAAGATACTTTGCAGTATACGGCGAGAATCGTTCCGGTGGCAACAAGGACTGAGCGGGACTCGCGGGGTCACTGCCGGCAGCGGCCCCGGAGCTGGGTGGAGCGGACGGGAAGGGAGCTGAGCGGGGGCTGCCTGCGGGCACGACCGGGACAGGGACAGCCACGGCCACCAGCACCCACCTGCCTTGGCGTAGCCCGCGACACCGCCCGCCGCCACCAGCGCCGCGTAGCCGAAGCCCAGCCAGTCGTACTCCATCTGCGGGCAGCCACGGAGACCCGCGCAGGGCCGGGCAAGGCAGCAGAGCGCCGACCTTGGGCAGCACTCCCTCCGTCCCTCCCGGCCGGCCCGGACGCCCCAGTGCAGACTACCGGAGGTACAGACCGACGCACGTG
>JBBMKD010000102.1:64654353-64666480 GCA_037834095.1 Argya squamiceps
CCGGGCCGCGGGTCCCTCCGTCCCTCCCGGCCGGCCCGTCCGCCCCGGTGCCGCCTCCCGGAGGTCCCGCCCGCCGCCCGTGACGGCACCCGGGGAGGGCCCGCACCGCCGCCAGGGCGGTGACTGTGTTGCATCCTCGGCTCCGGGAGGATTTGCTTAATTGATTGCCCATCAGTAACACAGTTGGGAAGTCAGAAATGAAGCAACAAACACCCGCCTCCCCGTTTCTTCCCAGGCTCGACATCACCCCACACTGCCAGGGGCTGGGAAGTGAAAGTTGCGGTCAGTCCATCGCGCCTCTTCTGTGCTGCTGCTCCCTCCTCGCCCTCCTGCCGTGCCATAGCGTGGGTCCCTCCCACGGGAGACAGTCCTGCACAAACTGTCCTTTCATGGGGTTAAGTCCTTCAGGAACAGGCTGCTCCAGTGTGGATCTGCGTGGTCACAGGTGCTGCCAGCACACTTGCTCCAGGGTGGACTCCTCTCTCCATGGGCTGCAGCTTCCTCCGGAGCACGTCCACCTACTCCAGTGTGGGGTCCTCTGTGGGCCACAGGTGCATCTCTGCTCCGTGGGCTGGTGGGCGCTAGCCCACCTCACCGTGGGCTGCAGGGGAATCTCTGCTCTTGCACCTGGAATACCTCCTATCCTCCTTCAATGACCTTGCTGTCTGCAGGGCTGTTCCTCCCAAAAGGTTCTTATTCCTCTCTCCAGCTACTGATGCTGTTGTGCAGTGAGCTCTGTCCACTTCTTAAATACATTATAATGGAGGTGCCACCAGTGTCATCAGGAGTTTAGCCTTGGCCAGCAGCGGGTCTGTCCTGGAGCTGGCTGACTCTGCCCACCATGAGGGTAGGTCCTGGTGTCTCCTCTCAGAAGACAGCCTTGCCCTGGAAGCCCAAACCAGATGTCAAAAGAAGGCATCTAGATTCCTCAGCAGCTCTGCTGAGGATGCCACACACATGGGGAGTGACGGTGGTTGTGTGCTACAGGGCACAATCCCCAGCACCACGTGGAGCTGCCTGCCCTGCAGTCCTTTGTCCCAAAGGCAGGCTTGCTACCTGGTGCTCACTGCCAATTCACTCACTGAGACAGGTATTTTCATTTTGGATTCTAGTTTGCACAAAGTAGGGAGTTTGATCTGCCCACTTATCATCAATACTTTACACAATGTATACGTTTTAACAAACTAATTGCACTATTTCTATAATTTAACAAACTAAGGCAGAAACATTCATTGGTTACATAACTTTTCTCTAATTAGTTCTTGACCCCCTGTCTATTTGCTAGTTATGTCTCTTACCTCTCATGCTAATTAGTCTGCAGGTGCAGTTCTTCTCTCATTTGAGTCTGGGGTCTGTTTTGAGTAGGTGGTCAATGAATCAGTGGTTGTGATTGCCCACTGCCAGAATTCACTGCTGCCAGTTACTGCTCAGTTCTGCTGACTACACTCCCGATGGCTCTTGTCCAGACAGCCCATTTATCTTGGGATTGTCTTCTCTTTTCCTTAAAACAAAAGATCAGACAAGGATAGGATACAATACAATTGCTTAATCATAACTGTCCAGCAACAGCTACTGATCAATCAAAAAAAAAAAATTTGCAAAGTTTCACTCAAACCCCTGTTCAAATCTTGAGGGGCTTGGTATCAGTCCCAGTCCCTGAAGACTGCAGCTCTCCTGGTCTGGGTCTGCAGAGGTGCCTGGGACTGACTGGCTGGAGAGCAGCTTTGCTGCAGCTTTCCCACTCCTGGAGAGCAGGAAAGATCTTGGACATTCTAGAGTGTCACAAGAAGTTGCTCATGAGGCAGCAACATGCTCTTCCAGCAAAAGTGGGAGACAGCACCCTGGGCTGCATTAAACAGGTTTGGGCAGATGATCCTTCCCCTCAGCTGTGGTAAGACACAGCTGGAATCTTGGGAATTCTGTTCTAGGCTCAGAGGTGCAAGGCAGGCATTGACATACTGAAGCAGGTCCAGCAGAGGGCTCTGAAGATGATTAAGGGCTTGGAGCATCTTTCATGCAAGAAGTGTCTGAGAGAGCTGGAACTGTTCAGTCTGAATGCAAAGCTCAGAGGTTCCTTATTGATCCATATAAGTATCTCATGGGAAAGGGTAAAGCAGATAGAGCCAGGGTCTTCTCAGTGGTACCCACTAACAGCACAAAGGGTGATAGGCACAAGTTGAAATACCGGAAATTTCATTCAAATATAAATTAAAAACACTTTCTCAAACAACAGAAGAGGCACTTAGGCAGGCTCTGAAGTCTCCATCCATGGAGATATTCTTCCCCAAACTGGACACAGCTCTGATCATGCTTTGAGAAAGGAGGGTTGGCCTCGGCGGGCTTCAGAGGTCCCTTCCAACCCCAGCTGGTCCATGACTCTCTGTGGCACAAACACAGTGAAAGTGATACAAATTTCTCAGTTAGTCTCTGCCCCCTCGCTTCCCAGATGTGGTAACTGAGCACTGAGGTTTGTGCTTGTGACAAAATCCTTTATGTATTTTACAGGAAGGAAATGTCATTAGGCCGTGACACAAGAGACAAATTACCTTCTGACCTCTGGCAGGGCTTGTGCTTTAATGTGTACCCAAAGATTTACTGAACTTGGCAAGTTTCAAGTCCTACCTACAGAGCAGCACAAATGACCTGTCGATTGTGCTTTCTGCTTTGTTTTTTTTCCCCACCTTCACTACTGAGGGTAGCTGTGCTTGAGCCTGGATAGATTTGCAAGGAAAAGAAATTAGAAGATCTGAAGCTGGACCACAATAAGCTATGGTCTGACCAGTTCTTTCACAAGGCAATGAACTTTCCTCCATGCTGGCTTCTACAAAAGACGCTGAAGAAGAGTCTAGAACTTAGTTCTGTTTTATATGAACAGTTAAGAGTACAAATACATTTTAACTGAAAGAAAGTTAATATGATTGTGAGGTTTTCATGAAATAAGCAAACAAAAAACCAAACCCCAAGCCAAAACAAACAAAAAACCCCAAAACAAAACCAGAGGGTCATCTACTGCCATTTTACAAGCTCAATGTCAAACCAACAGTTTGCACCAAGTTATCTGGAAAAGCAAACTTACACTGAACAAATGACACTTACCAAAACAGTATTGTGCAAACCAGGGTTCCCTCTTTAGCTTATGACCCCTTCATACTCTCAGTTCATTCTCTCATGTGCTGTGTTTTCCCTTTCCCATCTTTGTTTTCCTTTTGCCTCCTTCCCATTTTTGTCCCAAGGCTTTCTCTGTTTTTCAGTTGTCCTCCCCTTCCCCATGTTCTCAGAGCTCCATTGCCTGGAAAAGACTTAAGACAATGGATCACATTTGCTGAAGGTTGCAGCCTTTTGTGGAGAGAACTCGATTTGCATTTTCGTGCCATTAGATGGCCTGAAGCATCTGGCTAACACGGTGCTAATGATTGTCAGCAGTGACTTGCTGATCAAAACCAGGCTGGCTCCTTTGTTTGAAGCAGGACCTTTGCTTTTAGTTTAAGTACCTAATCAAATCAGATAGAAAGGTTTGGTGTTACCCGCTTAAATCCATTGTTTTACCTTGAATGCCTATTTCTAGGCCTATTTGTAATTCCTGTTTCCAGTCTCTTCAAGTGGCCTTCGCAGAAATGACATTGACACATCAGCCAATTGTTTATGGTTCTTATGAGTGAGCCTTCATGCCCACACCACCGTGCTGGCAGTCACCAGCCACGAGACAGCAGGATTTGCTAGGCAAAGACTTTTCTTTGGATGACCCTCAGTTACCAAAGGTCCGAATCTTCCCTGGATTCCTAGTGTGGGGGGAGGACGGAGATGGAAGCAAAGCCATAGCTAGAGGGTGGCACTGTGAATCTGGAGCAATGAAAAGTGGTCTTTGTTTAAATCCATTGAGAATGATTTGCAGAGGGTCATCAAAAGTGCCCCTTTGCTGTGGAGTAATGCCAGTAAAACTTCTTTTCAGCATTATGTCAAGCTGTTCATTAGATGTTTGCGTGGTCACAGGCTGGTTCCTGGTGAAGGCTGAGGGTGTTGATCTATTCCTGCCCATCAGATGTAACACATTATCGTGACCTCTGAATCAGTGTGTCCCAATGGGTTGATTTTGAGACCATCCTTCATTATGTTTGCAGCACCTTAATTCATCATTTGGTGCTGCTGAGGTCACTGCTGACCTCACAGCTCACGTAAGTCAGAATCTTTGATGCTTTAACTCCATTAGAAGCCAGCAACTGATTCAGAAGCCAGTGAGCAGACAATCCTATTGGCTGTTTCAGTTTTATGCCTCTTGTGGCTATGCTATAATTTATTCATGGGTGCCAAAGTTTCAGCCCTGCATTTGTGGGTTTCAAAATGATGGATTTGTGGTTGCTGTGTGCTCACAAAATTAAGTGAGACAAGATTTGAGGGATAAGGCAGAGGAATTGATACAGCCAACAGAGGAGTGACATATGTTACAGAGAAAACTGAACCAGACTACAAGCTCACTGAAGTGTGCTTGGATTTTTCGCTGTTCTGCATCTGTGGATGTCCCTGGAGGTGTTCCAGGTCAGGTTGGATGGGGACCTGATCTAGTGAATGACATTCCTGTCCATGGCAGGGATGTTGGAACTTGATGGTCTTTAACATCCCTTCCAACTTAAACCATTCTATAATACTATGATTCTACATACACATTGCTTTAATTCTTAAAGTGAAGCTGAAAGGATACCTTGGTAAACCTCTATTTTTCCTTTTCCTTTTTCCTTTTCCCTTTTTTTCTTTTTTTTTTTTTTTTTGTAGTATTTTTTGGTGGGTTTTTTTAATTGTTGTTGGTTTGGTTTTTGGTTTTTTTTTTTTGTGTCACTAGAGACAACCTGAGGAGCTGCCTGGCTCCTAGTCCTGGGATTATCTCCCCTATATCTCCGTTTGGGCTGGCACAAGTACTGCTTGGCCTCTTGGCAGAGGAATTGATACAGCTCAGACACAGACAATTCTGGCAAGAATGGGAATGGGAGGGCTGTGAGCCTGCTCGTTTAGGCTGTCACTGCTGCAGGACATCAAGCCACAAGCTTGGCCTAAGACTTGTCCTCCCTTCTCTTTAACAAATCCTTCTCGTGGATCTGCTGCCCGGGAATTTGTTTCAGGCCCCTCTGATGTCAGAGGCACGCACAGAACATACACCTTCCCAGGGGTGGGGATTTTTGGTGGCATTGGGTGTGTTGAGCTGAGAGGCAAATTGCACAAAAGCTGTGAGTTGTTCTGCTGGCTTGGATCAGGCCCCACAAGCTGACTCATATCTCAGCTCTCCTGTTAACTTTACAGTGCCGTGCTGTGGGGTGGAAAACAAGCACCTGACAGTGCTTACTGCACTTGGAGAAATAGTGTGCCTGAGGAAGGTGAAAACTTGTGAAGAAACCCTCAGCTCCCACATCTCACAGATAGGAACCCCTGTAAGAGAAAGCTCCAGTTAATTTGAGGTTTAGCAAGCATTGGCCCTGTCAGTTCATGCTTCCCATTGCAAATATTGTGCTGCAGAGCAGCCCAGCAGAGTACTCCATGTCTTGCAGTAATGGACAGTTAAACTAACCCTGATGATGGGTTCAAGATAAAACAAGCCCTTGCAAGCAATGGTGATGTCTCCTCCCCACCACTGACAGGAGGTGCAGTGCTAGCTCCTCCAAATGTCTTCTCCCTGCCTCACACACAGAGTGGCAGAAGAGGAATGCATGCTGCTTCTGTCTTTCATTTTTGATATATTGAATATCTCAGATGCCAGGGAAAAATGGAAAAGCATTGCAGTATCTATGCCAGGCCCAGAGGTTTGCATAGTCATGGAGCTGCTGGTACAGCATCACACAGTGGTTAAAAACACCCTTGATGCTACGAGTGCACAAAGGTTGAGGAAAGGGAACTGATGGTTTTCCTTCACAGGCATGAATCCTAATCCCAAAGTGATGGCAGCCTGTGCAGGTGTACTTGTCATAGCTTCAGACCTTTTTCCATTGGGGTTCTGAGCCCCTGCAAGGATGGAGACTGCCCAGCTTCCCTGGACAGCCTGTTCCTGTTCTTGGTTTAATGTCCTTGGAGTCAAAAGGCTGCAGTTCCACAAACATCCTACAGTGAGATTCCAGCTCTTTGGGCAAGGTGTGTAAAAGTCTTTAGGAGCAAATAAGCAGAAAGGCATCCAGTGGGTTGTCTAAGCAAGTCAAATTGACTGCAGTGGAAAATCTGACTTGCTTGGAAATCCCATTAGAGAGAGTAGCATGTCCTTTGCATGTCCCATCTTGGTCATGGTTTTGGTGAGTGACTGAACAGAACAGAAAACTTTTCTTCTTTTTTTTATATTGATTCAGAAATATTCTGTTCTCCTTTTAGAATTCATTCAGAATTCTGAATTCAGATTTTTTTTTTTTTTTTGCCATATTTATAGAAGAAAAGGAGGTACAGATACAGGAGCCTGAGCTCTCTGTGGAGATGCACCACAGCTGAACTGAATCACTGCTGTTACTGTTGTGCAGGGGAGTCTAACCTTCCTTAACATCCTTCCTACCAGCCACCCCCTTCGGTTTTTCATCTTTCCCTGTCTTTTCCTGCTATTTCAAAGTAGCACAGTATGGTAAGGTCTCACTTGTTTCAATGCACTTCTTCAGTTTGGCTGCCAGAAATCATTGCTTTTTCTCTTTTACAGTGATTAACTGTATTGTTCTTTCTACAAAAAAAAAGAGACTGATGAGGCAGGTGTTGCATCCAAAAATCAGTCACACAGTGAAAACAGATTAATTTGCTTACAGAAAAACATAACCTGGAATAGCATTCCTGAAAACAAACCAAAACAAAAATTTAAAAAAATCTCTTG
Source organism: Argya squamiceps (assembly GCA_037834095.1). Lineage (NCBI taxonomy): Eukaryota > Metazoa > Chordata > Aves > Passeriformes > Leiothrichidae > Argya > Argya squamiceps. Next base: position 64,661,177 of record JBBMKD010000102.1, read on the forward strand.
AATAACATATGGACAGAAATCTGTGATGTTTTTCTGGATTCTTACTTGAACAGGTAATATAACCCATAATATATCTCTATACCCATAAAATATCTGTATTTCTTCAGGTTCAGAGTGCAATATGCTGTTATATCCATAAATTTCAAACTGCCAACCCCATTGCTTCTGCTGCTGAGTGATATTTTGCTATTCACCTCTGGAGTCTGAACAATGAAATGTGATGTTGTTTGTATTCTGGGCTACTTTAAATACTCACACAAAACAGTGAGCATGGTTTTATTTTATTGGAGATTTTTCAGTTTGGGAGATATTCAGCTTGTTAGACCAAGGAGGGGAAGGGCTGGGCTCAGACCTCCCTTAAGTCTCTAGACATTCCTAAAACTCCCTACTTAAATTCTGAAATACTTTCCTCTTCAGCTTCCTTCACGACAGCAAGATAGCAAAGCCCTCTTCTCCCTTTTCCAAAATACTAAACAGAATTTCTTCTCTGGAGGTAAACTTTTGGTGCCTTTCTGCCGGAATCCACATCATTAGGTGTTGGCAGCTGTAAAAGCAGAATAAGCTGACTGAGGCAGATCCTGCCTGTTCAGAGCCTTCCTTGTGGGTTACCAGCCACGCTCCAGGACATGTAAATGTGTTGTGTTCCTGTTGCAGAACTGCTGCAGTTTGCAATCCAGTTTGTTAAAAGACCCTAAAATTAGCAATGTTTTCATAAAGTTGGTGGTAAATTGCTGTTGTTCAAGAAGTATTCTTTGAGCCATCACTGCTTGCTCAGAAGAAAGGCAGGAGAGCAGCACAGAGTCTCCCGAAATTCAGTGCATCCCGATTTTTACCGCTTTTGTGCAGCTGACTGGGTCACTCAACAGTGCTGCTAACATGCCATGTCAATACAACCACAACAGCTAGAGGAATAAGCTTTCATAGGTTTGCTTCCTTATTTTTTTTTTTCAGGACATGATGACTGATACCCGTGACTTTTGTCTTCTGTGTGCCACACCAAAATATTCTCAAAGCCCAATTTTAATTATTTTTTTCCTCTCTGCAGCATGCTTGGTCGGTTGAGATTTTGTGTACTTTACAGGCAGTTTTTACTTTACAAAGGGAAAATCTGCTCAGACGTTGGATGGCCTCCCTCTAGTGGCTGTTACTGTGGAATTAAAATAGGGCAGTGATCTACCGAACCCAAGGTTGTGTCTGCATCAACCACTGCATGCCGTGAAAGTGAGTAAACTTGGGAAGAAGTCTTATGCCATGTCAAAACACAAAACAGAACGTTATTTCCAAAGCTTAGTTACGGCTTTTGTAGTCCTGAAAATACTTATCTTCTCCACTTTCCATCTCTCCCTCTGTGTCCTTACACAGGATGATCTAAGGACACTGACAAACTAAAATCTGCATGTATATAATTTTAATTTTTTTTTTCCAGCTCAGGTTAGTCGGCCAAGTAAGACAAATATGCAAGCCCCTGTTTTTCAGACATGGACTCCTGTGCCTGAAACCCTATGTGATTTTTCTAACCAGGCACATTGATCTGGTAAAAGATCCTGTTTGCTGTTACAAACCTTGTCCCAGCAGATATTTAAAGAACAAGTATGATCTGAGAAATGCAGCATCTTTATTCCATTTCCAGTGTTTTCTGTTATTCTCTGTAGTAAATATTGTTATCTTCGACAAAACCGTATCTGTATGTATAGCCAACAGTTGTATTCCTGTGTTTAAGATCCTGCTGATTGTGATTCTTTACACTTGTCATCTAGACACAAAAAGTGCCAGGAGGGCATGACTGTGTTTGTATTTTTGTAGAAAAAAATATAGCAATGACGGGATAACAAGACAAAATCTGGAGGTAGAAAACATCCCATTGAAAATGACAAAAATGGAAATCTCCTGCAGCTGCAAGGGGAGCTTTGCCCTGGTGTCTCCTTTTGGATCTCTCATACTTTGACCTCCAAATGTTAAGTGATTTGCAGGCAGTGTGAGACAACCCAACCCAAGCTACATTTCCAGAACATCCCTAAAAATCCTGTCTCTCATGAGTTTATGCTCTGACACAGCAGTAATTAAATTGTTTCTGCTATTCTCTTGACTGCTTCTAGTGATGTTGTAGGCTGGGGTATTGTCACCCAAAAATACCAGGGGAATTTCCTCTGTCAGTGAAGAGAAACCAATACCTTTACTCACACTAGATTTTCCACAAACTAATTCTGGGTCCTATTTGTGTACTCTTACTGGTTTCAGTATAGTTGTGTTGATGTGAAATTGCTGTCATGGAAGCTCACTGAAGTTCCCAAATTTTTTTCTCATCAATACACATAACTATGTTATAGATCAAGGATTCTTGATATAAAATATTTGTTGCTAGCACTGGAAGAAAAAATGGAGAAAAACTTACACATTACTATGACAACTTCCATGGCTCTCTTCCATACCAATCCACTCTACCACTTCCCCCTTCCCATCATGTGCTGGCTGTGGATCCTGGGACATCTGAAACTAGGTAACAGAAAATCAAATAGTCCTTCTAAGAGCTTTGTGTTCACGTTTATGTCCACTTTTTGGGACCTTTCTCCACAGAACTGAGGTAAAACACTTCAGAATATACATCAACAGATGCCTGGCTGCTAACACGGTTGTCAAGTTTCTTCAGAGAGCAGCTTTCATGAAACAGACAAGATGTCAACTCAAAAGACCTAAAGATTTCATTTGAGAAATAAAATTCTTCTTCTGCAACAGCCTCAGTATGTTACTGCATATGATCATTCATGTAGCCTTCCCAACCAGCACTGCCCTCCAAGTGCTGTTTGAACACTGGGCCACTAACACACAGCACCTTCACATGAATTTAGTAGTAAGTACTGGATCTTTGCTTTGGTTTTTATTGCTTGTTTTTTTTGTAGGTTGGTTAGTTTAAGGAAGGAGACTAACAGAACAAATTCAAGCATTATATAATTGGAAGGAGTTATTGAAACTCAGTTACTCAGAAACTCACCCTCACAGTAAAGAATTTCTTCCATATATCCAATCTAAACCCATCCTCTAAGAGTGTAAAGCCATTCCCCTTTTTTATCCTTACATTCTCCTGTAAAACATCACTCTCCAGCTCTCTTGAAGGCTCTCTTTAGCTACTGGAAAGATGTTCTAAGGTCAGCTGAGAGCCTTCTCTCCTCCTCTGTCTCAGCCTGTCTTCATAGGAGAGGTGCTCCAGTCTCTGATCATCTTTGCAGTCCTCCTCTGGCCTTGCTCCAGCAGGTCCATGTCCTTCTCATGTTGGGGGGCCCAGAGCTGGATGCAGAACTGCTGATGGAGTCTCACCAGGGCAGGGCAGAGGGGCAGAATCACCTCCCCAAGTGTGCTGGCCCTGCTGCTTTGGATGCAGCCCAGGACACATTTGGCTTTCTGGGTTGCAGGCACACACTGCTGGGTCGTGCTGAGCAACCAACAGCCCCAAGTGCTTCTCCTCAGGGCTGCTCTCAATCCATTCTCCCCCAGCCTGCATTTATGCTTGGGATTGCCCTGACCCATGTGTAGGACCTTGCACTTGGCCTTGTTGAACTCCATGAGGTTTGCACAGTCCCATCTCCAGCCTGTCCAGGTCCCCCTGGATGCCATTCCTTCCCTCCAGAGTGCTGACTGCAGCACACAGCTTGCTGTCATCATCAGCCATGCTGAGGGTACATTCAGTCCCCCTGTCTGTGTCACTGACAGAGAAGTTAAACAGTGCCAGTCCCAATACCAGCCCCTGAGGAGTGCCACTCATATCAAGTGCCACACAACTCACACCAAGTGCCACGTCACAAAAACTGACTCATGACTTTTGAAACAAATGCAAAAAAGACTGCATGATCCAACTGCAGAGCTACCATAGCACTTTGCCATAAACAGCAGTGTGTGTCAGCTGTAACCAGAACTTCATGACTTTATTTCTCCCCTTCTGTATATTGGGTTTATCAAATAAAGCAAATTCAAAAAAATGTGGGTTTGTACCAGGGAAAATTCAGAAAAATACTGTTTTTTCACAGAAAGCATTAAGGTAAAGATAACCTTTTATGAAAGAGAAAAAGCGACAGTGATGGCAGGGGATAAATGCTTTAAATAGCCTGGGATGTGCATTACCATCCCAAATTAAAAATCTGTTCGTAACAGATGGCAATAAATGTGGTGTGTGGGAAGTTTTGGAAAATGCTGATACAATGGCAAAGCAGAAAGATATCTGACAAAACAGGAATGACCCCAGGATATCCACAAAAATACTGGAAGGCACCGCCTTCCAGGAATACAAACTACTGACTTCACATTATTCATCATCTCCCAAATTAAGCAAACTAGGCATCTTTGTAAGTTAACTAAAAAGTAGGGTAAAGTGTAGCTCAGTATTGGGAAAAATTAATTCATCATATTTTTCTTTAAATAGTTGCTTTAGCAACTGATTTCAGATTCAGAATTTTCCTGGTCTTAAAAAAGACAGTTTGTCTGAGATATGGTGCTGCCCATCAAAGTTAAAATAAATTTTGTAATGAGCTACTCCCTCTGCTTTGTTCACCTCTTTTCTCCCAGTCTGTCATGGTTAGCAGAGTTTTGTCCTTGAAAACCAGGAACAGGAAAGAGGCACCTCATGGGCAGCAGTGCTGAGCACTGCTCTGGAAACAAGAACAGCCTCCATCAGCACTGCCCTGCTCAGGTGTGGAGACAGCAATGAGAAGTGGGTCAGCCCCTCTGACGCCTTTAATTTCATGTCTTTTCTTAGTGGTGGAGGTTTGGAGGAAGGAAAAGCATTGCTTCAGAGCCTGGACCACTCTCACAGGACAAAGGCAACACAATCTCAAAGGCAACATCCCCTCTAAGCCCTTCCCTTCAGTTTTTTTGCCATTACAATTCCAGTGTGAGCTGTTCTGCATGTCTTGACTCCAAGAGGCAGCCCCTTCCCTTTCCTCCTTGCATCAGCACCACAGACCATGAAGACAAACACAGGAGGCTTACACAGCATGAGCCACTGCACCTCCATTTCTGTTACATGCATACTTAAACCAACATTAGGCTGGAAACCTTGCAGCATAAAAGGCTGCCTGATTTGCCTTGACCTTCTGAATGCCATTCTTGTGATTCCAGGATCAAACCTATCAGCCCCCTGAAACAGCCTGTGTAACATTGATAGGAGCCCCAGATGGAACGAAGCGAGGCAGACGCAGCAGGTCAAGGGAAGGCTGTGATTCTTTATTCTTCTTTATTCTCTTTATTCTATCCTAATTATCTGACTCCATTCTATATATACATTTGTACAGAGGTCAAGAGATTGGCCACACAGGT
>JBBMKD010000102.1:64666580-64688845 GCA_037834095.1 Argya squamiceps
TATTGTTTTTGTGAAGCTTCATGAGAATCTCCAGTTCAAGAATATAAACAACAAAAAGCTTCTGCATCAGGGCAACAAGCCTGTGCTTCCCCTTCAGCATTTCTCTCTAGGCAAAGGGACATTTCTTTACTCTCCTGTGCCACCAACTGATCCGAGCTTTTCTCCTGTGCTTTACAAGCTGATGCACAGGAGATTGTTTTTTAGAAATCTGCCTGAACTGTTCCCATCCTTGGGAATGTTATTCTGCAAGACATGGTTGAAATCCACGGTAACTTTTGCTGGGCACTGGAGCTATATATTTAGGTTTGGGAAACATGCAGGGCTTGATGTGGATCACATATAAGTGGGCTGCAGGACACTTACAATCAGCAGGTACATGCCCCAGTGCTGCCTGCTCCTCAAGTGGGGTGCCTGCCTTGCCAGCAGTGTGCCATGTGCCCACTCCAGCATCATGGCTTTTGGAGGGTCCGCACTGCCCACCATTTGCCCCCACTGTGCCTCAGCAGCTCAGCAGTGACCAGCAGCACCAAGGTGGCCACCACCAGTCCCTTCACCCCCCTCCATCACAGTGCCCACCCCTGCACTGGCCAGCACCTCCTGGATGATCCCATTCCTGAAAGCCAATGCCTGAGCCACCTCCCACAACGGCAAGGGCAGTCTCCCCAGCATCCACAATCCAGCCACCAGTGTTTAGGATGATGGAGAGAAGCTGATGAGCATTTGTGGGTAGGATGGAAAGGGTCACCTCTTAGCCCTGTACAGAAACAAGAATTTGTCTGACCAGGTGCATAAGATGGCATACAAGAATGATTTGCTCTGACATTCTGGCTTGTCTGTTTTCTTGTGTGCCCAGCAAGACAAGTTATCTCACCTGACTGGGGGAGGGAGGTAGCTGGTAAAGATGGGAGGGCAGTCCTCAGAAGAAAAGATTTTCTTTCAAGATGAGTTTGCAACAATGGAGAAAAAAAATCCCAACATCCCTCCTTTAATATGTACAAAGGCTCAATTTCATATTTTGCCACCAGAAATTTCCATTTCTGGGGTATGTGGAAGCAAAAATGTGTGTGTGGTGAGGTGAAGGTTTAACTAAAATAAACTCAAGATTGTTGAGCTTCAAAGCAGACCTCAGAACCAGGAAAGAAATAATTAAAAGTCAGAAAAAAAAGCAAGAAGCTTATTTAAAACAAAGTGTTCTGATTTAAGGCAATGCATGTCATCTTCTTGAGCTGTTAGGCTACTGACAAGTCATAAGAGTGTCATAAGAGTGCTAAACTTCACCTCCTGTGTTTAAACATCTGATGGATAATAAGGAAACAGTCTCAGTTCTAGTAGCTTCCTCTGATATGTTTTGGAGGAAGTTTTCTGAGCTGTTTTTGACCCATAAACTAATTCTAGTGTACATGGGAGAGTTGCAGTCCTGGTTTAGAGGAGCTGAATTCTAGAGGGCGATTCAGGAAAGACTTGCTTTTCCCAGTGGGAGAGAGCTGGGCTTGTGGGGACATGCTGGGTGCCAAGGATGGGCAATGGGAGAGCTGCTCTGCAGGAACTGCCAGTGCCCACCCCAGCAGCCATTCAGGCATGGTTCTGCCAATTTACACCCTGGCTGTGTGCTGACATCAGGGTTTGTATCTCAACATGGGCAACAGAGCTTTAGGTATGGCCAGATGGATTTGCTCATAGGTGAAAGGAGGAGATAGGCTCAGGTGGTCTGGCTGGATCTTCCCCCTAAAACAACCCAGGGCTGTTGGCAACTCAGCATTTGGGAATGTCAAGAAAATCTCTGTTACTGCTGGACTGAATTTTGTTAGTTACATGCATGAGTTATCACAGACATTACCTGATGTTGGTATTTAGAGAGAAAAACAACTCTTCCTTAAATTACTCTCATCTAATTCTGTTCTTCAAGGAGCTGTGCTCTTTGAAGCCTCTTACACCAATGTCTGATAGTTTAAAAGATAAAGGAGAACCAAATAAGGGAGGACAAGCCCATTTAGTACCTGTGCTTTTTTAACAAGTCTTATTGAAGACATACCCTTCCTTATCCCATCATCATTAATTGCTGTTTCAGTGAGAAGCAAACAGTTGTGAAGAAAAGGGTTATTCCCTTGCAGTACTTAGATTCCAATGACTGTGAATTGCATATCGACCAAAGCCTGATTTAAGTCATATCTTCTCAGGTGAACTATAATGCCTGAATAGGGGCTAGAGGACAAGAGCAATTTTTCAGAAATTCTGCAATTAAGGTGTTTTTCTGATTTCGCCAGTGGTGTTGTAACACTTTCTCTTGAGCAGGTTTTTCAAAAGAGGAAGGTTTTGATGGTGAGATTACAACAACTTTGTGGGCCTGAGACTCAAAAACAGTCACAGGAAAATCCCTGTGTTGTTAATACTTTATTCCCATGAGAAGTTCTTGCTCAATCAGGAAGTCTCATTAAAATAATGGAGAATAGGAACAAAAGAATGAGGATTAGTTATATGAGTAACAATGAAGACATAGGTACAAAATACCTTTTTTCTAGAGCGTGGCTTATTCAACCAGCATCACTGTCTGGAATCATATTAAAGAAACTTATGTGTCTCTGTCTGTCTGACTTTTGAAGGGTGGGGACAAAGCTAAGGAAAATTAACAATTATACCAGGCAGAACAGAACCACATTAGTGTATATTAGTATGACGTGTGCGTTGCAGGGAAGGTTGTTCCAACAGCCCATCTATAAATGACGGTGGGATGGAGAGGCACCAAAATGATTTTGAATAATTAAGTTGCTGTAGTGAAAAGTTCAGTGCAAGCTAAAGCATCTGAAAAAAATGGCAGGTCTGTCTGTTCAAGCAACTGACCATGTAAAAACTTAAAAATAAGGAAATGGCTAACGTGGTAGATTTAAATAGTACTGCTACTCAGAATTTTCTGGTACTTCTCTTTCATTTCACACTCACATCCAAGGGCTGTGTATGAGGTGTGCTTTGACAGCTAAGAGCTCTATTTGGGAAGTAAGGCTACTGCACCAGATAAACTGCAGTGAAGGACAACTCCCGTCTCCCTTGTGATCCTACTGCTGCTACTGGAGATGTACCTGTGGCCTTTTTCCTTATTTTTCTTATTTATTTTTCTGTATACCATTCAGCTCCCAACAGAGGAGTTGATATCAGGATGATGCAGATATACTTTCAAAGTCTAGGTGTGGTTTAACAGTCCACCCACAAACAAAACTATCCACCATTTCCTTTCCTTTGCAATAATAGATAAAATTTATGGCTGTATTAGCAACCTTCTTCCTGCCTGGAGAGAGCTGAGGTGAGTCTGATCCTTTGAGTTTGGACAGACACAATAGGCAACTGTGTCAAAACCGCTTGGAATTGTGGCTGGCACACAGCTGTGTGAATCCTTGGAAAAGCAAGCACAAGCTAGAATGCAACATCATCTTCAACTGATCCCCAGTTTTGGTGTAGGATTAGCAGCAACAAAAAAGTATTCTGAAAGATTGCAAGTTTCAGCTGCTCATGTTCTCAACTGCCTCCATCTGATGGGAAGCAGCCTTGTGGTTTTAATGTCACCTACCCTTGCAGCTGATGAGTGCTCTGGGCTTGTGTGCTCGCACAGGGCACGGTGGGCTACCTGCTCTGGCAGCAGCCAGCACAGACCCGGGCACCGGGCACAGGGGAGGGAGTCAACGGGTGATTGCTGTGGCAGCCGGTTGTTACAGGCAAACTTTCTCTTGCAGCTTTTAGCCTGAGGGGATTGCTGAGCGTTTAGCAGCTCTTATATTTCGATTGGTAATCCTCACTGAATCGCTGCCTCAGCCAGTGATCCCGCAGTAGCCGAATGTGTTCCGACACCTCCCTGCAGTAAGTGCACCTGACGAGATATGAGTACTGGATTATTGATGCTGGGCTTAGGGTGAGGCAGGAGAATCAACGTCTGGGTGCGAATGTTCTCATACGGTTGGGGTTTTTTGTTTGGTTTTTTGTTTGGTTTTTTTTGTGGTTTTTTGGTTTGGTTTGGTTTTTTTGTGGTATTCAGGTATTCAGAACCACAAATGAGTGCCAGACCCTGCTCTCTCTTACGCTTGTCATCAGGGAAGGAAAGCAACAGGAAAGGGGAACATTGGAAAACGTCCCCGCAGCAGCAGCTTTTGCACATATCCTGTAAAAGCAGGTAGGAGACAATGCCTCTGATATGTTTCCCAGGCTGCAGTAACAGTGTCTTTCTAACAGTGCAGGGAGGACAAAAGCCAACTTGCCAAGGAGCTGTCGAGAGGGACTCCAGGAAGGGTTATTTTGGCAACAAAGAACTTCTGGTGCTCAGGCATCTTGTGCACGCTCACCCTTAGCAAGGAGAGAAGAGGCAACAGTGCAAGCACATTCTGTTATTCCACAGATGAGCCAGTTCTGAAGAGCAGTTCAGTCCAGTGTCAGCAGTTTAGTCAGGTGTCAGTGTACCAGTGCTGTCTTTGCCCATGGTCTCCTTCAAGACACTGGGAATATCATTTCACCCTTTTTTGCCTGCTTCTGTGAATGGAAAATAAAAGCACTGATCTCCCTTGTAAAAGCGCATTGGTGACTCTGAATGAGAAGTGCTGCTGTTACTTCTTGTGACCTTTCTTTTCCCACTTGAAGAAGTCAATTGCTGGTGAGCAGCAGAGGTGTATGTCAATGGACTCACCCCTGCACACCCTGAGGGATTGTTTTCACACAAGACTGCTTGTGTCCCAAATCATTCATAGGCTGAGACTATATTGCATGAAAGTGAGGGCAGGAATTTGTCTTTGAAGAAGTAAGGGGGCTCAATAGCATGGCATGGGGATGCACACCTCTCCTCTGGCCATCAGAACCTACTTTTTGCTTTATATGAGCAGAGAGAGGAAAGGTGTCCCAGGCACTGCTGGCCTGGGACGTGGCCACTGACCTGCACTGTGATAGTGCATGCTTCTCCAGAGTCCTGGGGAAAGTCATTAAGGGCCAGACAGATGCTTCAGACCTACATACCTTGGAAATACTTTCCTTTAATTCCCCCATGCTTCTCCTTCTCATCTGAAAGGTGACTTTCAAGAATTTTCTGTCATGCAGGAGTTTTGTGCAAGATAAGTGGCCTGAGATAAATACCAAAGATAAATTAAGGCTGTTATTTGAAAACCAGCAGATTGAAAGTCTTTAGCCTTTAAGGGAGTAAGAAAAAACCTTGGTCTTCAATACATGACTCTAGGCAATAAGCATGCTATTTTAAGATTTGTGGAAAAGTCTTTTTTTATCTTTTATCTGAACTGAGATTATCATGGCTGATACTGACACTACAAACAACTGTTTGGTTTAGTTCTTTCATGGTATGCTATCCATCCAAAGTGGTCCTTAAATGACTCCTCTGCTTGCCTGGAGGCCTGCAACTTTTTGTTCTAACAGCTAGACCACGTGCTGACATCATTATCTCCCTTTGATATGCCTGGAAAGTTAAAGGAAGTGGCTTGGTCAAACATGGACAGGAGTTTTTTGCTAGAGCCTGGAGCTGAGTCCCAGGCTAGCATCCCACACACTGAGAGGGATGAACTCTCACCCCAGAGTTGCCCAGCACTCTTGAATCTGACTTGGATACATTCAGCTGAGTGTCTAACTGAGTGTTATCCTTGTAAGTTTGGGTTCAAAATCCTATGCAACCACAGCCTCTGAGCACATCTGTCAGAGCCACATGGCCACTTTTGGACAGGCAATCTAACGTGATGGCAAGGGAAAAAAGAAAGAGGAGAAAAACACATTTGTGCTGAGAAACGTTGCATCTTTCAAAAGCAAAAAGACCAACCACAAAAAATGTTATGCCCATACTGGAAAACATACAGTGGTTATCATGGAAACAACTATGAAATATGCAGGCTATGTGAGCTACACAGTGCAGTACAACAAACATCAACCACCTAAAGCTTTCTGACTCTGGAGAACATGTCTGGTCCCAGGTTTATGGGCTCTGAGGCAATGGACTGTAATAAGATCACAGCAACCAGCTTCCTGGAAAACTGGTCTAGCTACAAATACTATATGCTCATAATTATACTATAAATATCTTGATCAGTAATCACTTGTGCTTCTTGTGCAGGCCAGTTGTAAAATACAGTTATCAGAAGAGCAAGCACTATGCTCATAAAGTCATGTGATAATTTGAAAATTAAAGTAAACATGCTCTGCCTCTGTTACTGCTCCCTGTGTTTATTTTCCACAAGTTACAGTAGAGAGAAGGTGGAAAGAAAGAAAGAAAAAGAGAGGAGAAAAAATTTACCTGTGCTTCCATTCCTCATATCCCTGCTTTGGGCTGATATCCCTGCTTTGGGCTGCTGGGAAGGTCTTGGCAGTTGGAAGCAGTGGAGTCCTCCCAGGTGCTCGTAAAAGCAGCATGCATGAGGGTGAAATCCTGTTCATCTTCCAACCCTTTCCCAGTCATGGGAACAAGGTAAAAGTAATAGTAAATACACACAGTAAAGATGAAAATACTCATTCTGCTTCTCTGCATAAATTTTTGACCTTGTACAATGGAGTTTAGGCAATAGTTATGATTTTCATGGGTTTTTTGCAATTGCTATGGGAAAGCTGCTGTGTGAGATGCCATAGAAAAGCATGTGAAGACTAGAAGTCAACTCCAGCCTGAATTCAGGATTTTCTGGAATTGACTTAAATTTGCTGAAAAATAAAATTTCCCACACCAAGATGAACATCTTGTACAAAATTTCTTTACTACAATGCTTGTATAGATTGTACATTTTAATCTTTATTACTTCTCTTTTCATCATCTCAAATTTTACAGGTGAATTAGCTGAAATGTCCAAGGATTTCTGTTTGAACTTAGATCCCCAGGCATCTTTCTGCTCAGACACGGAACTGCAATGCACATTCTGGACAGCATAGACACTTCTCCTTCAAAGCTCGTAAAGGGCCACTAAGATTATTTGATAGATCAGCTTTATATAATGATTAGTTTTTTCATCTAGGTTTTGCCAAAATCAACTTCAGATTATGCTTCTGCATGTGTATGTGCCTCTGCACCTATGAAATAGAATAATAAGATAGTTTGAGTTGGAAAAAGATCTTGAAGAGTTTGTAGTTCTAAACCGCTTTCCATGGGCAGGGACACTTTCCACTAGACCAGGTTCCTCAAAGCCCATCCAACTTGGCCTTGAACACTTTCAGGTATGGGCCATTCACCACTTCTCTGGGCAGCCTGTTCCTTTGCCACACCACCACCACAGCAAGGAATTTCTGCCTTATATGTAATCTAAACCTACCCTTTTTAAATTTAAGGCCATTCCCCCCATCCTTTCACTGCATACTCTTCTAAGAAGACCCTCCCAGCTTTGTCCATATGTGAAACAAGCACAAGTGTTTGTATCTACAGAAAAAAAACAAGTGAAAGCGTGCTCACCTGGGATCCTGCAGGGCATCACCCAGGAGTGCCCCTCAGGGCTGTTGGTGTCCTCAGGCCATGCCAGCAGATGGAGAACACACTGATTCTGCAGCACAAACTCCATCAAGAGCCAGGTGATGGCCACGTAGGCAGAGCCAAAATAGATGGTCAGGTTTTGTGACCGGCGGTGTCTTGCAAACAAATGTCCACAGCATGGAAGAAAAGGAAGAGTAAAATTGCTCCCTGTGCGTGTATTTGGTGCAGGTGGTGGCGTGGGGAGGTGGCGGAACATTCTGGGTGTGATGCTCTTGCCCCCAAGGCCCTTCAGCAGCTGGATGATCTCCCTGTTGTTCCTCAAGGAAAGGTCTTGCCCACAGGTGTTGGGCAGGTAGCTCCAGGGCACAGCCAAGGCCAAGCAGGTCTCTCCTGCAATGGAGATCAGTTCACAGGTGGGAGGTGCTGCCCTAGACTACCCCCTTTGCCCAGGAAATGAGGGAGGCACTGAGAAAACAGCACTGGCTGCTGGAAGGGAAATGGCTCCTTGAATGACATCCACATGAACACAGTAGACATTCTGGAGCATGAACAGCTCCCTGAAGAAAAGCTCGAAGGTCTCAAACTCTTTGTGTGATGTCACGATCTAAGTGAGGGTGCGGACGGCCTCCTCAGCTGCTGATGTGCTGGTTCTTTGTGGCCTACTCTGTGCAGTTAGGTTCTCTGAAAGGTATTTTCCATCAGAAGGACACCTTATCTTCAATAAGTGCTTTGCATGCTTCTGCTGAAATCAAACTCAATCAGAAGTTCAGCCTCCTAAGAGGTTTTTGTGCTTGCAAATGAACAGCGTAGAAAACAAATGGAAGTGTGTTCTGAATGTTCTGTGACTCAGAACAACAAAAAGGCAATATCTGAGTGTTGCACAGAGGAGCAATTCATTGTCCCTCAGAAAAAGTCTCTCTTGAAATACAATATCAGATACCACCGACAGCTTGTTTTGATGGCTGTGCTTGCTTCCTGCATGGATCCATCTGATACAGAGTGTGCAGCTGCTGCCCTTACTTTCAATATTAATAGTTGCACAGTCATCACCGATATGGAAGCAGCGTAACTAAAGGACAACTTGCAGATGGAAGCTGCTCCACAGCACCCTGAAGATTAAACAGACATGTTGCACAATTACTGTTTCGGTAATGAGCACCTGGCACATATTTCAGAGTGTCCCCAGATTCAATTTGTGGGTATGTGCTTAACTGCGCCCTCCCCACTCTCCCTGCACGTAGCACATAGCTGTTAAAATTTCTCTGCGTGTACCCTATGAGAGGAAAACCTCATATTTATCTCATACAATTCTTTTTATTTACTTGCAGAATTTTTTTAACCACCCCAGTGTGTCAGTGATCACTGCTTCTGAATTGTGAAAGAATTATAACATGAGGACAAGATGGTAACATGAAATAAATACTACTTCAATATGCCTCAGTGACAATTACACTACTAGATCAAGTATATATATAAGCTGTTGTGGCCTTTCTGCTCTTTGATATTCTGGATAAATATAATTTCTAGAAGGCAATTATCAGAAACCCATTTCAACACATACCATTTTCCAGCCAAAGAACACAGGATGAAGAAGAACCACTCATTCATCTTCCATCTCTATATTTGTCTTCACTATTCTTCATTTCTCGTGTAAGGCCACCAATACTCACATATAAGGAGCAAGAGAATTTTTGCCCCTGTGTAGAGTTATGTCACAGCCATCAGTTTTTTTCAGCAATATTTTCAATTGCAAATTTGAAATCTGACAAACAGTTTCTGCTAGGAGTCATGGATGACTTGTGACGAGCTCCAGGCTTACATCCATCACAAGGAACTGGGTTAGCAAAACCTGTTATTTAAACTATTTAAACTAATCCTAGACTTTCCACTTTGTATTTCTAAGAACTGTGTATGCATCTGGTATAACATGCTTATATTATATGCAATGAAAGCTTGACATACCTCTGATTAAAGTGAAATCCTTGATAAGTCTCTTTGTTCCAGCTGTGAGTCTGTTCATGTGGATCTCCTGCCATGACACAGCACGTTTGGGACATGCAAACTTTTCTCAACATCACATTCTTTTGCTCCAATGTGAAGCAATGGTGAGGCAAAATCAGTTGCTCTGAGATTTTGCCAGTAAATGTTCTGAGTGGGCAATGCATTGTGCTGCAGAGGGAGAAATACCATCACCCACCTTCCAGCTCTTGCAGACAAGTCATCCCTGACCCTGGCACATCTCTTCCAGAAGCTGCACTTCCCTTCCATCCTGGCCCCCAAGAGTCTCCAGGATTCTCTGTTCAAGCAGATTGCAAGCTGCTGGCAGTGGCTTCAGCCCATCAACTACAGTCACAAGATGTAGTGAGGAGAGGAGCCCTGGAAAAGGATTGTAAGGATTGGTAAGGATTTATGGCCAGAATATCCCCCAGGAGGGGCTGTGGTGCAGGACAGATTTGGCGGTCAAGTTTAGCTGGAGACAGGAAGCAGCTGAGCCACTCCTCACTGGGCAGTCAGCAGGGGCAGGTGGGGATGGCTGTCTCACACTGGAGATCCAGGAAAATGCTCTTTGTGGACACCACTGCTTTCAGCAGAACAGCTCCAGTGGAACTGAGGAGCTGGAAAGGAGCTGTGCAAAGTCCCAGGAAGTAACAGAGGCTCACCTGATGCTGCTGCATGCAAACAGTACAGCTTCTTAAAAGATGCACAGATCCTGAGCTGAGACAACTATCCAAGTCTAGCAAAGAAACGCACAGCAAACACCACCATGAGGGGAAAACATGTCCCAGTTCAGTCACTGGTGAGTGCTGTCCTAGGGAGCACACACCTGCCCAGAGTGCTTCAAACTCATTCCTAATTTGATTGTTACACTGAATTATATCCAGGAACAAACACCACTCCCCTGGTCTGACACCTCAGAAAGGCAAACTGCCATGACAGCTGGTGACTATCAGACCAGCAGCCTCTTGCTGTCCTCTGTGCATTCCACAGACTGTGGAGTTCACAGCATCCCCGCCTCCTCACTGGGTCACATGTCTGCAACACCATTTGTCCCCTTCTGCCATAGTCTTAACATGAGACCTCCATCCAGCTGGAGTTAGGAGGGTGTGGAAGGAGAAAAGCAGGGGGAAAGATGCCAGCATTCCTGCAGGAGTCAGGGTTTCATTGAGAGGGGTCTTAGCTGGGGGCATATAGCACAGGTAGCTTTTCTGAAGTACAAAGGCTGAGATCTTTCAGGCCATTTAGAAGTCTTGGAAATTGTCAGATCTTTTAAAACTGCAGTAGGCAGAGTGTAATCTGCTACACAGCTGGGAAAGCCTCTAGGATCTCAAAATATATACATTATACATATGTATGTATGTAAGGAGATTCTTAGTTGTTGAAGCATGCATTACTAGCAGGGTCCGTATGAAACAAGTAAAGCTACATGCAGAAAATGAGATGAGTGTGCTCTTTGCAGGAGAGTAATGCAAGATCTAATTTTTCCTTGGTGTGTTTTGTTGTTGGTTTGTTTTTTTTTTCCTTGCACAGACATTGCTGCAACACCTTTGCAGAAATCCAGACTCACTGTGATCCTTTGGTACCAAGGACCTTGGTGGAAAGAAGGCAGCGTGCTTGGGTCTACCCTTTAATCTCAGTGCCTTGATTCTCTGGCACAGTTAATATTTAGATACCTGAAAACATACTGCTGTGGGAAATCTGTCAAAGCATTTGGGGTTTTGAGGGACTTTTTTGGATTTGTTTTTTAGCAGTAGTTCTGCCTTATGCTGCTCCGTGTGAAATAGAACCATGCTTGAATTATAGGAAAAAATCACCAAGCAAAACTAACCCTCCCCACCCCACAAAAAAACCCCAAAAAACACACAAATAAAAAAAAACAAAACAAAGCCAGTTTAAAAAAAAAAAAAAAAAAAAGTAGTGTATAAGTCACATGAGCTACCTCAATGGAAAAAGTCTTTTTCAGGTATTGGTATTGTTGATTTACAGACTCATCCAAAGTTCAGGTGCAAGGAGCAGACAAATCTGGATGCACATCTGAGCCATCTTATGGCATCTATCACCAGCAAGGTGTGAGGAAACATCATGAGGGTCCTGGTCTCTTCTGTTGTATATTGTATTGGACCTCTGTGTATTCTGGGTGCAAGAACACAGTTATGGGACAAAAAGATAACAGATGATCGAGTTTACCATGCAATTTAACAAATAGCCTGTGTGAAAGGGCTCTGTGCTGGCAGAACTAAAACTGCTGCTGACTGAGATTTGCAGTGCCACTCCTTTCTATTGTTCCCTGGACCTGCATTGAAGCAATTTTCATTTTAGCATGAGAGGAGTTTTTGGTGTGGCTCCTGTAGTAGGAACGTACTCCCCAGTAGGATTGGGGTTTGAAATGTCTTCCATGTGGATGAATGGGGATAGACCTTTCCAGACAATGAGGATATTATCTTAGGAATAGGGTTAGTACTCAGTAAGCTGCTCCTGGCCTTAATAAATACAGGTAATTGGTTCCACCTAATTTGTTAGCTAATTAAAAAGCAAGATGCACAGGTTTTGCACATTGGCTTTGAGTTCCTGTTTGGCCTCAGTCAGTATTGATGAAAGTGATGCATTTCATGCTTATTTGGAGTCACTTGGCATTTTTTTATTCTGTTGTTAAGAAAAAAACATCTGTATCATGATATTCCTTTTCCTGGCCCTCTCATGCAAAGCTGTCGGTTTGAACTGGCACCACTGTTAAATTCACAGTGAGCCTGTAGGGAACAAACAATTTTTCCTCAGTGTGGTTTTTCTGGTTAGGAAGTTCAGGTAGCTACAGATCACCTTTTTGTGCCCAAGTAAAGGATCCCTTCATCCCTCACCCTTCTGAACTGAATGAGATGAAACTTCTTTGGTCTTGTGTTGGTTTGGGACCTCCTACACTGTGCATGGTCTCTCTAAAACTCTCCCCTTGGAGCAGCCCTGCCTAGCAGGGGTCTCCTCTCAAACATGGCTTACTCACCTGCCCTGTCTGAGCTGGAAGGCAAATATATGCACTCTATAACGCAAGGGAAGTGAAAGCAGACTCTGAGCACAAAAGCAGTCAAAACTTATTCTTATCTCTCCTCTGCCCTCCCTTTTTCCTTGTTCACAGCAGTCCCTGCCATTCCTGCACTTCCCACAGTCTGACTGTTGAAAGAGAAGGAAATCCAAACCTACCTGGAGCAGGAGTTCCCAGGCAGAGGCACTGGCACCAGACAGTCACAGCGCAGCAGCACAGGCAGCAGACGGGAGGAGAGATGAAATGACACATCGAGGCAAATGCTAGCTCAGCTCACATGGTCCAGCAAAACCATGGAGTAATCTAATTGCACACAGCCAGTGAGCACATCTGTCTGCACAAACAGCAGGGGCCAGACAATGCACCATCTCATCTGCCTTTGTCTCGCTGTGCTCTCGAGCTCCAGGCACAGAGCCTCTTACCCTGCAGGAGCTTCACTGTTTGTCTGCCTTTGCAGCAGACTTCTAGTGCAAAGGTTTTGGGAATAGGTAAGCTGCCTGTCCTCTTAGCAGAGCACATTTTGCAAGTCAGACTTACTACTGCTCCAAAGCAGAGCACTCAACATCTCCCTTCTCCAATTAATTTCCAACAGGGACATGTACTCACCTCTGTGCAAGCTACTCCTCATCAACTGCTCAGGAGCAGCAGCACGGCATTCTCTTCCCTGCTCATTTATCCTCCTGTGCAGGGAAAGCAAGACATAATTAAACACGTCCTAATAGAGGACAGGCAGGCTGTGGTGGTGAAGCTGGTTTTCTTCTGTAAATATGACTAGATTTTATAGCTGACACTGGTGTAGTTGAGGCACGGATAGACACAGGGATCTGTTTTCTCACTGCAGATTAATATACACATTAGTGTACAGTAAAGTACAAATGTACACGTGCAGCTACTATTTGCCCTGGAGGAGTGTCCAAAGGCAGCTTACAATGGGTTTTGCAAACATTTGGGCACTTGCTAGCTTTATGAACATGAACCCAAGGTGTTCCCCTGGGTGTGTGAAGTGAGGCAGTTGGTGTTAGACCCCCAGAGAGGTGTCAGGTCAGAGCAGTGTCCCTGCAGCCTGGTGTCTGCATGGCTATGTCTGCTCCCAGCTGCAGGTGTGTCAGCAGCTAGAGGAGTAAAGCAACTCCATTTGCAGGTTGGGAGTCACCTGCTCTGCCAAGCAAGTCTGACTACAGCCCTGGCTGCTGGTACAGGTGACTGGTTGTGTCAGAGAGAGCAGACGTATGGATCAGATCACTGTTATTATTTTTAATGCTTCACTAAACGTGTGGCGTTATCATGCTCTTTATTCTGACAGTATAACTTCTTGCCAGGTACAACATGAGCAGAGAACTCACAGGGATCTACAAAACACCTACTGTCAAGAATGACCGAAAAATATATACGTTTATTATGGTATTAAAGAAAAAAAATGGGCAGGAAGTCTTCAAATATGTAAAAAAGGTAAACCAGAAGCAAATTCTGGTTCAAACGGGAAGGGAGTAGCTGATTCTCTGTTCTCTGTGCATAGGACAAGAACTAATCATCTTAGATAGCATCAGAAGAGGTGAAGATCAGACATAATGGAAGCTTTGTAGTGATAAACAGTTAAATGTGGATTAGATTGTCTGGAGAGGCTGGAATTTTCCTGATGATGGTTTTCATTGGTAGGTTAGGTGCAGCTTTTTCAGCAGTTTTGCAGGTCATACTGGTTCAGACCTGGTAATTTTCTAGGTCTTTTCAGCTTTCTTTCCTATGATGGTCTATATTACATTACCATAACTTGGTTGTAGCTGGGCTGGGGATCCTGTTACACTCAGCAATAGTAACAAGAGGAGTTTGTCATCATTTAGAAATATGCTCATGATCTCTGCTAATTACTATTAACATTGCAGTTTGGTTTAATCAGGATAGTCCTGGACCAATCAGGAATAAAAGAACATTTGTGAGATTTCATGATTCATCCTAAGCATAAAGAGAAATAATTTAATAAACACTAAGTCTGTAACAGTTTACCTATTGGCAGGTATTTCACATCTTGTGTCTTTTCTCATCATAACACAAATTAGCTTGATGACTGTTCCATTTCTTTTTCCTTCGATGAATTATCAGCATTCTTTTTCAGAGGGCTGTAATAGGTATCTGCTGTCCTTAATGTCTTCCTACCTAGGAGAGATTTTTCAGTAGGTTTAGGTAGAACCAAACCAGGGCTTGCTCAGAAAATCATTTTTCTCCTCACCACCAGTATCTGTGGGGTGCCACCTGTGTTTTGGGGCTCCGGAATCTCCCAAAGAGCTTTAGGAATGAAAGCATTCCCATCATACTACACTGCAAGTCTGCTTGGGAGATAACGTTAGACATCCTTGACTGTTAGAGCCCGCCAGGTTCTTTGTGAGTAATGAGAAGCCACTGGCAGAAGTATAAACACTGGCTGTAAGGGAAGGAAGCTGACCAGTGCTGCACAGCTGCAGTTTTCTTCCCACCAGAAAAAATGTCACTATTTGTAGCCCAAAGTTTCTCTTAAGAGTTAGCCTAAGATTTTCATCTTCTGTTGCCTTGTTTTCCTTTTGGAGGCTTTATTGTGTACCAGGGTCTCCTCACTGTATAACCAACAGTCTGGCAAAGCAGCCTGTGCTGCTGAGCCCTCCACCTCACACCATGTGAGCCCCAAACTTGCACTAAAGGTTACCACAGTTCTAATGTGAAGAGAGGGGAAATTTTTTTTTTTCTTGCCATCCACAGACACATGGAAGCCTATATCACCTTTTTTAGGAGCCCTGCTTCAGGCTCTGTCAAGGTTTCACATGATCTCCACATCTTTTTCTTGGTTATCTTCTGGAGCTGCTGATCCACGCACACCCAAAACTGTTCAGCAAAAGCCTCGAACTCCATTCTTGAGTGTTTCAAATTGCCAAGCACCTTTCTGTTTGCTTTTGCTTGGGTGGAGGCTCATGTTTATGTTTTGGTCCCTTGTTTGTCTGCTTACACAAAAACCTTTTATGGCTGTCTTACGGGAAGGGGAGTGGCTGCAATCACCATTCCCCATGAGGTGGAAGACAGACCCTGATGCCATTACTGAAGCTGGGACAATCTTGTCTCCCCATATTGGGTCACTGGAAAGTCGCCAAGACAGTTATAAAAGGACAAAGAGGCCAGAAAACTACGGGAAATCTCCTGCCTTGCACGACATCGCATTCCTCAGCTCTTGCAGACAGCCTTGTACAGCTTCTCCCAGGCTGAGTTTTTCTCACTGGATTGCCCAGTTACACACCTGGCAGCTGGTATCCTAACATCTGTTTTCTGTCCTGAGACAGGTTATTTTGCGGTGCTTTCTGGAGCCTTTTTTTTTTTTTTTGCAGCATGTGTGGATTCTGCTTTGAATTACAATTGTACTCTGCAGACAAAATTCTGCAAATGTTTGCAGCTCAATTTCTGTTTGGGAACTACTTACAGCTTCTTGGCTGTTGCTCACACTGAGAATGCTCCTTGGCCTGAACCCCAAGCCTTTATTTAGCTTTAGGTTTTGTGAAACTATTTTTTATTTGCAAAGAATGTACACTTTTCCCTGTACCTACAGCAATCAGAAGAAAACAGGCAGCTTTTTCTCTAAGCCTCTGCTTATTCCGTCTCTGTGGGCTCTGTTACATCACTGGGCAAGTTCATGACAGAGAACCATTTTTGGATACATGGCAGTTATGTCCTTCTCAGAAGATCCTGGTCTACAAATGGTTGTAGGCTGGAAGGGTGCCAGGATAAGTGTCACATTTCCTTGCACATCTCCTTTGCTCTTCCAAAGGCCTCAGCACCTGCTGGACATACAATACTGGTCTGGGATGTTATGACCCTCCTGAGTTCCTGCTCCATCTCAGGGATGCATAGACAATTGCTTTTCTCACTCTCAGGCCCTTTTCACACAGAGCTCAGCTGCAAACACTGCCCTGCTCCAGGATGTTGGTTGTCAGTAATTCTGAGATTTCTCCAAGCCAGGTCTTGCTAAGGACATTATATGAGCTCATTGTCTTGAATGGTGGCTTCTGTTGTGACTAAACAGTACAGGAGTCTGAGTTGGTCCTGATGGTCAGCCTGAGCAGGCCACCGAGAGATATACTGCACCTCTCAGCAGGCTCTGAGGTTTCTTACACACCCAGCTTGCTGTGTCCAGCATGAGGCCACCATGTCCTCAATCAATACAGCAGTTCTGGGGTAACTTGGCTTCTCTGACAGAACACAGTGGTAGATTTACGTGCCTGTATTCATACAGTGCCATATTAAACATTTCAGCTGGGCCATCTCATAGCGGAAGTAAGACTTTTTCCAGGGGCATTAGCTATGGGATCTCCAGAGTTATAGCCACATTAATCATGAATTCCCCAAGAAACTGCCCTACCCCATTAAATACACTGGCATATTTTTTAATAAGGTCACCTGCCTTGTGTCAGCTGAGATGGAACAATTCCCACTTTCATTACCAGTTTGATCAATTTAATATCCAGCCTGCTCAGGGACTAAGCTCTAGTGATGCTGCTGTGTGTACAGAATGAAATTTGTGGTGTTTTACATCGTATTTGATTGAGTCTTAATGCACATCATGTCTGTTGATGCCCTCCTGCTTTCTTTTCTCTTGCAAAGGTGGGTTCCTTTTCTCTTTTCCTCCAGCCAATCCTACTGTTGCCACATCAACATGGAAAACTACACAACCATCCAGGGGGGTAGCTGAAGCTTCTGCTTGTTCTCAGTTTCTTCTGGGACCTGACTGCTTTCATGGGAACACCAGGAGTGTGGTCAGGAGTGTGGTCCTCTTCCTGCTGGCTGCCTGGTCTTAAGTATCACATGTTCCTCCCTGCTTTCTGTTGCATAGACACACGGGGTTGTCAGCCCTTTGTGGCACATCTGTTGCAGGCCACCATACTGTCCCCAAACAGTGTGTCCCTGGTGTTCAGCAACCAGCACCTTCTGATCTGCAGTGATAAACTCTGCTGTGGCAGCAGGACCTGCCTTGTGATGCAGGGCCAACAGTTGCATTGGGACTTGCAGAGTAACCTCTGTGCTGTCCCTTTTACCCAGCTTTTGCAAAAAATAAACAGTCCTTTTGACTCCTCTTATGTAACTACTTACCATAGAATTATATATTCAAAGAACAAGTTGGAAAAGACCTCCAAGATCATTGAGTCCAACCTTTGACCAAACACCACCGTGCCAACTAAACCATAGCACTAAGAGCCACATCCAGTCAGTTCTTGAACACTTTAGGGATGGTGACTCCACCACTTCCCTGGGCAGCCTATTCCAATGCTTTACCACCTCTTCAGGGGAAAAAAGTCTTCCTGATGTTGAACCTGAATCTACCCTATCTCAGTTAAGGTCATTTCCTCTTGATCTGTCACTTGTTAACTGCGAGAAGAGGTCAACTCCTCCCATCCTCCTTTCAAGTAAAGGGTGATAGGGTCACCCCTGTACCTCCTTTTCCCCAGGCTAAACATACTCAGATCCCTCAGCTGCTCCTCATGTGACTCTCTAATCTCTATTGCCCTTCTCCAGACAAACTTCAGCCCCTCAGTGTCTTCCTTGTGTTGGGGGACCCAGAACTGAATACAAGATTCCAGGGCTGGCCTCACCAGTGCCAAGTCCTGCAGGACAATCACTGACCTGGTCCTGCTGGCCACACTGTCCCTGATACAGGCCAGGATGCCCTTGACCTTCTTGGCCACCTGGGCACGTGCTGGCTCATGCTCAGGCATGAGCATGACCTGCATCCCTGGGTCCTTTTCCTGTGAGCAGCTTCCCAGGCATCCATTCCCATCCTGTAGAGCTGCATGGGGCTGTTGCAGCCAAAGTGCAAAATCTGGCACCTGGTCATGCTGAACCTCATTCCATTGGCCTTGACCCTTCAATCCAGCGTGTCCATATCTTCTGCAAAGCCTTCCTGCTTTTCAGCAGATCTACACCCATGTTGAACTTAGTGTCATCCATGGATTTACTGAGGATACACTCGATCCCCTCGTCCAGGTCATGGATAAAAATATTAAACTGAACTGTCCCCAGTACTGAGCTGGGGGAAACCCTGCTGGTGACCAGCCTTTGAGGGGATGTGGCACCATTCACCACCACAGTGGGTGGCCATCCAGGCAGGTTTTTACCCAGCAAGGAGTGCTGCTAAGGAAGCTGTGGGCTGCCGGCTTGTCCAGCATTGTGCCATGGAAGTCCAGGTAGATAACACCTGCAACCTTTCCCTCATCCACCAGGCAGATCACCTGGTCATAAAAGGAGATCAGGTTGGTCAAGCAGGACCTGCCTTTCATGAACCCATGCCTGATTCCTTGATTGTCCTGTCTGTGCCGTGTGATTGTGTACTCAAGATGATCTGTTCCATAACCTTTCCCAGCACCAAGGATAGGCTGACAGGCCTGTAAAACAGATCCTCCTTCCAACACTTCTTGAGGATGGCCTTTTCTTTGAATAACCTCCAATCATCTTGGACCTCCCCAATTCACCAAGACTGATGATAAATGTTATAGTTTAAACACAAGCAGTTGGTTTTCAGGTTTTTTTTAATCCAAATAGTAGTGAAAAACAGCTGTCAGTGGCTCCTTTGGGTTGGGCTTTGTCCTTTGCAACCCTGCTGATTCAAAGGATTTCTCTCTGGGCAGCAAGAAATGGCACATGGCTATGCCCTGAAGAGTGAGTGGGTGATAGATATATCTAAAGACTAGATCAGTGTAAATATTGCAAGCCTTCTTGGGAAAAAAATGATCCCATATTTTCGCAGGTAACTTTTACCAGCAGTCTTCTGTGTTTGTTACACAGTTCTTGAGGTTTTGGGGAGCAACCTGGCTAGCAACATCTCAGAGAGAAAAAAAAAAAAAAGGAAATATGGATAGATGAGTGCATTAGAGTGACCATTCATACCTACTCCATTCTGCAATCCATACAGCAATACTAAAGCAGACTTCTGACTGTTAAAGCACCGTGAATTTACTCCGGGGGGGAAAAAAACCCCAAAAAACTCATAAAAACCAAAACACAAAAAAACCCAGAGCACAACAGAAAACTTCACAGAAAACTTCAAATAAAAGCAGGATCCACTCACAGGCGTTCTCTGAAAGGAAACCTTTCAGTCGGTACTGCATTCCTTGCTTCCGTTGAATGTTCGCCGCCTTTCCCGGGACATCCCGGTTACCCCTGGCTGGTACAGAGCAGCGGTGTTTGTTGCAGGCTGGCAATAAATGGCTTGTTCCATCTAGCCATCAGGCTGCTGCCTGAGTGCGGGCCAGCCTGCCAAGCTGCATCCCCGCAGAGTAGGGCTCCTAAACTGCAGAAGGTCCCAGCTCCCATCCTTAAGCTGTGCTGTCGTTCGTCGCCTGTGCCACTGGATGGCAATGCTGGATAAAGTATCGCACCCGCAGCGGGGAGAAGAGGAGGAGGAGGAAGGGGACGGCTCGCAGCGCCGGCACAGGGACCGGGAATGGACAACGCAAAGCAGGAGCGGGCATTGCCTTGGCGAGCCCGTGGGAGAAGCGTCCCGCTGGGAAGTCGCACCCTTGCTGTAATTTTCAACCTGAAAGGAGATGCCCGAACGTGATTTCTCGGGAGCTCGCACTTGGTAGGCTCGAATCACGGAAAACTTGTATTTGGTGACGAGTTTTTAAAAGAGTGACCGGAGTCATGCATTGGCGCGGCTTGCCAGAAACTGCCCAATTTTTATTCTTTAAAACTGTACTTACGCTTTGTAAAAAAAAAAAAAAACAACAAAACTTTGTAAACACGGCATGGCTGGGCTCAATGACTATTCAGTGAACTCATTTGAATGTGCATAGACAGGGCTTGCTTGAACTGCTGCATCAAAGAGAAATGCTGAAATGAGTCATTTGTGAATCACGGCTTATTTTCTGTTGTTAGCTCATCTGGAATCCCATGGTGATCAAACAGCCCTTTACAATGTGCTAATACATCGCTACTCCATGTGTTTAGCAACAGCTCTGTTCCAATAAATTGTAGGTAGTCACCTATTTCAAAGAGGCAGGGTTTTTCTGCCGCGTGTAAACCGGCTGGGACGAACTCGGAGATGAAAACGTCAGCAAAATTTCGTGCTGTTTCAAACACTGTTGTCCATGCTACTTCCATTCCAATATCATACATGCTTTCTGTTTCCTTGCTTGCAGGGCACGGTTCAGCCAGGAGAGATTGCCTGTAAGATCTAAGGCTCCTGTCCTCCAAGATGCTGCAAGCAGCAGCAGGCAAACCACTTTCCGGGCACAGGAATGAAAGGGAGGCAGGAAAAAGTCACCCTCGGC
The DNA here is from genome assembly GCA_037834095.1 of Argya squamiceps. Classification (NCBI taxonomy): domain Eukaryota; kingdom Metazoa; phylum Chordata; class Aves; order Passeriformes; family Leiothrichidae; genus Argya; species Argya squamiceps. Next base: position 64,687,306 of record JBBMKD010000102.1, read on the forward strand.
AGCAGTTTAAGGTAAGGCCCTGTTTTCCAAATTGGTGACTGTTCCTATCCTATGCTTTCAGCTGACTGGAAAGATTGAACCAGACTATAAATTGTTTCAAGCCTTGGTCTCCTTAAATTTGGGGGGAACAGTAATCCTTCCCTTTCTTTTTTCTTTTTTTTTTTTTTTTCCTGTAACAAACTAAATCAGTCCAGCAGGTCTGAAAAAAGTTGTCAAGAGTCTGAGGAAGAGGGTGTGAATCCCTTAAGGCTGCTATTGTCATTGAACTCTCCGTGGTGTGAAACCACAGCCCGAGGTGCTGAGCTTCTACCAAGAGCAACTGAGGCTGAGGAAGCAATTCCCTTCTGCCAGTTCTTTTATTAGAGTGAGTGGCTGGAGATGGAAACATCTTCAACCAGAACAGCAAGCTTCACCACAACACGTCTGTCAGAGCACTAAGCCCTGTCTGTTTGTGAGTTACTTAACCATAAAGGCCCAAATACTCTTTGCCATCGTACTTAGGTTTCTTCTGTCGCACATAATTGTAGCTCAAAGGTCCTGAATAATTGTATTCCCATTGGGGCTGATCCAGCCCCCAATAATAGTCTTAATAACGTTGCTCTTAACCAGCCACGTGAATCCCTTTCAATCCCCAGTGCAGGCTCAGTCATGCTGTAGTACAGTAGAGGAGGCCATTCACTGTGGGGCTAATTTAGTTTAAAAGGCAGCCAGCCTATTTATGGGACAATTTTTTGTTCGTGCTCTAAATTCTTATGCACAATCAACAGCCTGTAAACCTAGTCAAACCAACACATTAGTTGTTGCCCATTAGTGCAGCCATTTGGGGCTTACAGCCCTTAGGAGCAGTGTTTGTGCTGTGCTCCCTCACAAGTGGGATGCATCCCCTATTTAGTCAATGGGCCCCGTCATAGGGGAAGAACATAGAAACTCTTTTCCTGCACTGGAAATCAATTTCATACCATCCCAGGATGAGTTTGAATTCACACTCACCCACTAGCTTCTGTGAGCAATGCCAGCCTTGCAAAATAAAGAAGCACCACTTTTTCTCTGTGAGGGGAGAGCAGAAAACTGAGGCAAGCAACAGAGTATCACCCCACTGGTTGTGCTGCCAGGAGCATGATTCCCAGGAACATGGGGAAAAGGTTTTACTCTTGGGAAGGTTCACATAAGGACTAGACTTAGCAAAGCTCAGGTTCCTTAATGGGTCTAAAAGAAGATTAAGTAGCAGCTTGTTCTTAGGTTTTGAAACGCAGCCCACAGCATGCAAGACCAGATAGGGGTTAAGGCATGACAACATCCATCAGGGGATCAGGCATCAAGGTAGATGACCTAAGTCCTAACACAAGACCAGTCCCCTGAATTAACCAACGCCTTATTTTTTTTCTTCAAGGTTATTTTTAGGCTGGCTACCTGAATTCAGCAGTGTGCCTTACCAAAAACCTTGGTGGGGCAACTTGCTACTTCATGAAGGAAGGGTACAAACAAAAGAAAGAAATGGGGGGGGGGGGGTTGGGGGTAGCAGGTGAAAGAAAACTTCTGA
>JBBMKD010000102.1:64718438-64764611 GCA_037834095.1 Argya squamiceps
TTTTTTTTTTTTCCTTTTTTTTTTTTTTTTTTTTTTTTTTTTTTTTTTTTTTTTTTTTTTTTTTTTTTTTTTTTTTTCCCAAAGAACTTCAAACATTCGGGACCACCTGGTATCCTGTATTTCCACTGGCCATATTGGAAGCAGTTATAGTTGTATTGTATTGAGTTGTGCCGGCAGTAGTTTCCATGCCTATCAATGTATCATAGTCCTTTGTTGCCCAGATAAATAAATATTTGATACGCTTTATGTCGATTTTTTTATTCAGTAGCTGTCTTTACCCAGGCGTATTTTTGTTCTTGGCAGTATTTTTTATTCAGTATGGTTACAGTAATTGAGTTTAACTCTCCCTTGACAATTGCTCCTTGCAATAAGCAGCTGAACCCATTGTTTCCCTCAAGTATAATAAAAACTTACTTTCAACTTGGAGTTCAGAGCAGGGTATCATTTAGATATTCCACTGAGTCTGTATTCAGACAAATGACACAATAAAGCACAATGTATTCTTTTGGATAAAAAATTGTCTGTACTACTAACAAAAATGACACACTATCTTTTCTTTAACCAAAACATAATTTTATTTAAAAAAATAAAAGTTTTATTTTATTTATGTTGACCTCTAGGCTTTTATTTATGTTTATATGTAGCATACAGAATTATAAGCCTATAAAATTTTGTACATGTAGTTGTCCTAACGGAGAGCAGAGATTAAAAAACACATTTCAAGAAGGACATTTAAAAAAGAATCATTACTGAGAAAATTCTGACAATTAATGCTATGAAAAAAATTTATACTGATAAATCAGAGCTGGGTGCTCCCTCCCCCTCAAGAAAAAAGAAAAGCTCCGTAGTTGATGCCAACAAAATCATCTCACGGTTGTGAACTTTAGTGAAATCTTGCAGGAGACAGATTATTTCTGATTGATGGTTCGTGTTTTAGTGGAATGCACAGACTGACATTTTGAGATTGGCTGTGTCAGTTTATAAGGGACTGAAATTTTTATCTTGAGTTTCTTCTTGTGGAAACCAGTTGTGAAACAGGGAAGTTCGCTTTAAAAAAAATGGAGTGTGTGTCTTGAAGATGGGCTATAAAAACATGTGAGAATTCAGATTTTGAATCTATTTTCTTTGGCCCGGGGGGTAGGTGAAGTCAGGATCAGGCTGGATTATGTTATATCATAGGAAGGGAGACTTAATGCAGTTTAGAATGTAAAAGCATTTTAAAGAGAGGGTCTCCTTTAAGTGCTGATGGTATTTTTGGTAGTGGAGGCTGATTTTTCTCTCTCTTTCCTTCCCTCCCTGACTCTCTCTCTCTCTCTCCTTTTTTTCCCCTTTTCGCTCAGGCAGAAATTGAGGAGGTTAGGAGGGAGGTGTGTACAGTAAAGCTGCACAGAGAATTAACATTTACTCATATATTTTGACGTTTGGTAGAGCTGGTGAAGCAAAGCATTAGATAAAGCCCAAGATGTTTCATTTTGCTTTGGTAATCTACTTATGGAAGGCAGTGTAAAATCAATCTTGCCAAGCAGAAAGAGAGTTGGTGGAGTCTAAATTCTATTTTCGAGAGCCAGCTAGTTTATAAAAATGGTGAATATTTTTTTTCTATAAATTGAAAGTGGATCTTTTGAATGCAAAGCTGCAATTGTTTTTAAAACAGTTATTTATTATTTCCAAGAGAGACTGGTTAACCGTAAAGTAGATGTAACAAAATAATGAGGTGAATGAACCCTAACTGTACATATTCTTGACATAAATGAAATGCACAGTATTGTAGCAGGTGAAGTGAAGCATTGTCTATCAGGGCTGTTTTTCTTGGCTGCATCTCAGATTGTGTGTGGGATCCTAACCTCAGGCACAATAGCATTCATAAACAGCAATACATTGCTGCTCTTTCTACAGCAACACATAAATACTCATTTTTAAACGAAAACAATCTTATTAAATACCATTCATTCATATCGGGATTTACAGATGCTTGTTACTTTTTGAAACCTGTACCCAATATAATCGTTTTATACTGGTCCATGTATAAAGCAGTCTTATGCTAGAACATTATAAGGTCATAATAAATAATGTTTTAAAGATATAATTAGCTACTTCATGGTAGGAGAGTGCATTTTAGGTATCCTGCTGCTGGATTAGCAAGCCACCAAAAAACAGAAACGAAATGACCTTGCATAGATTTCTTTATTACTATTATTTCTAAGGAAGGATTTTACAGGCGATAATGGAAATCAGACTAGGTTCGGTTCAGCCTCTTCTGCTGTGACCAATGTGCAGTTACTAAAATGTGCTAATTACTTCAGCATTCTTTGGATGCATTTTTAACATTGTGATCGAGGTGCAGCATTGAAATTCTAGGTCATGCTTTTTATACACTAAACAAAAATCTGTTGTTATTGTTTCCCTCCCCCAGATCGGTTGAAGCGAGGGCAAGTGGTGGCTGAATGTTAGAGCGTTGCTGCCACGCTGAGCTAATTCCTACATGTGAACCAAAATACAGCCTGGTGATCTTTCACCGTGAACAAGGACAGCCCTCCTCTTTGTACCGTATTTTACCCCACCCTCCAAAAATCAAATATTAATATAATTTGAGATTTAACTGGTGGAACAGCCATCGGGACAGCAATGCCCTGCAGCTGAAATAATATTTAAAATAGAAGAGATTTGACATTTGAGAAGTCAGTGGCTTGAAATACCCAGTTGTACTTAGCTAATTCAGTCCTTAACCTCTGGTTTCAAATAAATCAATTACAGTCGATTCCACTTCAGTTCAGAAGTGCACAAGGTTTTTAGTTAATTGAATACATTTTATTCACTTGCTAGGAGTATTCATTTATCCAAACCCTTACATTTAAAGGCAATTTCTTTATTGTCCATGATAAATTCGACTGCATAATCAGATCAGCTCCTTGTTTGTTTACTCGTCTTCTACCTCCAATTCAAATTCCAGAATGTGCACTTCCCTTGGTACATGCATGTCTCAGCCCAGATCAGATTCCCAGAGCCTCAGCCCTCATGTTAGGAAGGTGTAGCTAAAATAACTAGCACCCTTCCGACAGGGAGCAGCGGAAAGTCCATCCTATCTAGTGAGGGCACAGTGATTTAAACTGGCTGCATAATCAAATGTGAAAGGTTGGGAGCATAAAAAAAAAAAAAAATTGCCTTTGATTTTGTCCTGTGCACCTTTTCTGCATGAAAGAGCTATGTCTCTGCTCCCTGCCCTGCAAGCAAGTGTGAGCTGTTAACTCCTAGAGAGAATTTGGAGCCAGCTTGGTGTCAGCAGGATAAGGTTTTTGTCAAGCACCAGGCAATGAAGTTGTGTCCCTGATCCACTTTGAACAGATACTGGTATACACTTTGTGTGTGTTGTTTGCAGAATCCTGCTGGCATTGGTTTACTGTTTTGGAAAGGAAAGGGGTTAATTAGCATCATTATCAATCACTAATGCTTGTCTAACGTGTCCAAAGAATAATCAAGTTAGGGAACTGCATGAAGCTAACATCTGCTTCATTCCAGTTAAAGATTTTTCCTTATATCGTCCAATTATTGGAAGTCCACACCGGTTTCAGGCTTTGTCAGGGCCATAAAGCAGGGTCAGATCGTTACAAATCTAGAATGGAGGGGAAAGTGCAATATAAATAACAAATGGCTTCATTATTTGAGTTACAGGTGCAAGAATGGCTGTGAAAATGAGTAAGGATTACTAGAATGTGTTCCTTCTTTTTATCTTAAATACGGAGGAAAAAATAAATCAGCCAAGCCCAGTTCTTAAATCATTTATTCCACATAGGCTGCAGCCTCTCCATTTGCAGTATTTAGTTTAGTAACACCAAACCCCCAAAAATAAGTAGTTTAAAGCAAGCGTTTGGAAACAGAGGAAAAGTGAAAGTCTTTTATAAACCATTATTAGCAGAGCCGTACTGGCTTCAGAATAGCAAAATAGCCTTGTTTTTCTTCTTCTAGTTTAAGTTTCTAGGCTTCCTTGCGTGGATGAAACAGCTGATGTTTCAGGCAGGGCAAACAGATATATAGTTCATGATGGTAGTAAATATTTGTATCCTTGGACTGTTACTCCTTTCTGGTGCTGTAGATATGAGACGGTGACAAATCTGTGGTCTTTTATTCCCTCTTACAACAACTGCAGTCATGTCTCTCTGAGTTTAACTTTGGTGGGCCAAAATTTTTATCATACCAACTGAGCAGTTAGAGCATCTTCATTGAGTGAATGCAATGTGGAAATCGGGATAATATTATTGAGAGCTTTCTGGTAGTGTAGGAGGGACCTGCTGGTTCCCTGTGGCACTTTTCTTTCAGGCTCTGATTTTGCAAGGCACATGCTGGCACCCAGAGCCTGTGGTTTCCCCATGAGTCCCTCCCTCTCAAAACCAGGGCCCCGAGGTTACTCCAGGCTCCATGGTTATTGTCCTGTTTGTAGTCACAGAGCTCATTTGCACAGTGGATCTTCAAATCGGGGCAAGGAGGGTAAACTGGGAAAGCATAGCCTAGGTGAGGAAAAAATTGTCTTGTGTTCAGCAGGAAGGTGGAGGACTGTCAGGTGTGAAGTGCAAGCCATTTCACCGCCTTGTTCCTTGTGCGTGTTGTGCACCCATACATATATATCCTATTTTCTTTATGAGATCTGCAGCATCTACATGAAGACCTTTTCTGTCCAGAGATGCTCTCGAGCCCCACTGCTGTTGTTGCCTGTGGTATAGTTAATTCTCTTTGTAATAGTTGATTAAAAGCAGATGCAGGGGTTCTGAATACAGAGTTGTTTTCTAGTGGGAGTGTGAGCTGTGCAGTTACACTCACAGGTTGAGGGATGTATATTGCTTGTATTACAGTGTTTTTGGTTATGTTCCTACCTGCTCGTTCATCCCACAGAACTTCCTGCCTCAGCACTGCCTTGGGCAGAGCTGGCCCCCTCCTCTCTGCCTACAATCCATCCTGATTCCCAAAGCTAAAGATAAAGAAGCAGAGATGTGAAATATTTGGGGCACATTTCTGGTTGTAGAGCAGAGCAATTTTGGGGCTCCCAACAGAAGGGAAGAGCTGCATTCCCTTTTCTTCCCTCTTTCTCCCTCCCTCCCATTAAAGTCTGCTGGCATGTACCCTTCCCTCCAGCTTGTCCTCCTTGCCCTCTACCTTGCTGCTGGATGCTGTTCCCTGTGCTTGTCCTGTCTCCTCCTGTGGTGGATTTTCTCTCTCTGCCCTGCAAAGTGGGAAGGCCTCGGACAACAGCTGGGGACACACTGCCCATACTGCAGCTGGTGCTGGTGTGCCCAGCTCGGGGGAGGCCAATGGGGCAGGACTGGGAGGAAAGCAGGGGCTGTGCCTAGCCTCCGTGCTCTTTTACCTCATCAGGCCTAGCGAGCTACACTATACTAGTGCTAAAAGTGTGCTCCTGCCATGCCTGCCTGGGATTTGGGGCCTGTGTATGGGTGTAGATGATCCAGGACAGCAGTTGATGGGTGTCCCATTGCCACGGAGCCTTGATGAGGGCTGTTCCTGGCATGCTGATGTTTGGGATGGGGGCTGACAGGCTGGCTGCGGGGGCTTCTTCCCATCCTCGTGCCCTTGGGAGAGCTTGCAGCTATCTTGCTGGAAAGGATGGGTTTTTGCAGAGAGCTAGGGAAAGAAAACAGGAGGTGGCTTTGGCTTAGAAGAAAATCAGATGGAAAAGAGGCAATTGAGGTTTTGCTTTGTGTTTCCAGGAGGGCCTGGACATGGCCCTGGTAGGGGGTATGGAGATCACCCATTCCTTGCTGCAGCTGCTTTTGGAAAGTTTCCTGGGGAAACTGGAGCCTCCAGCAGAACTGGCTGCTGCTATGACCTTCTTGGAGACCGACTGTTTATTTGTTCGCATTGTCATACCCGGGGAGGTTTTTCACCTGGGGCGCCTCTGGCTCCTGCCTATCTGTGCAGGGCTGGTGTGCCAGCACCATGTGCACGTGTGGCTGTACCTAGAGGTGTGTGCTCATCTATATTTTTGGGTGTTTGCATGTTTGTTTTTATCTATTTATCTTTATGGGCGTGTGTATTTATGTCTCCATCCCTGAGACTTTTGGAGAGGCTAGGATAAGAGGGGGTGGGGTGGGCTGTCTCCCGATAGTTGATATTCCAGGTTCAGCCTCTTTCTCTGCTCTCATTCTCTAAACCCAGCCAGGGGGAGTGTCGCCCCAGGCCGAACATATGCTTCTTTCCATTGCACTAATCCACCTTCAGCGTGGAGGAATAATTGCTCGAGTGTCCATGGCTCCTCGGCGCTTTGTCCCTCGCTGGCTCCCATCAGCTTGGCACACGCCATTTCAATCAAATCCTTTCAGAGCCCTGTCTCCTTTTATCACGTCCCCGCTCCGGCGAGAGGAGGGAGGGGAGGACCGGGCTCCCCGCAGCCCCGGCGGGCCGAGCCGAGCCAGACCGGGTCTCCCCACCGGGAACAAAAGGGCGGCCGAGCGGCACCGAGCTGAGGTTGCTCTGTCTGCAAAGGCGTTAGAATATGTTGTTGTTGTTGGGGAAAAAAAAAAAAAAAAAAGAAAAAGAAAGCAAGCCATCCCGCGGGTCGGTTGAGCTGTGTTCCCTGTCACGGTGAAGAGCTCCGGTAGTCCAAGGGGGCATTAGGTTATGAAGAGGTGTGTGGAACCCCCACCTCTCGGTCGGTGGCTGTGCTGCTGGTGATAGGGGAAGGGCTGGGAATTAGTGGCTGGAAAACTCCCGCGACTCCCTGTGATCAGCGGAATGGGAGATTTTTGCAGAAATCTGCCTCCATCCCGATTTTCCCCTTTCACCCGGCGGAGCCAGCCCCAACCCGGCGGGACAGAGCGGCTGGGCACGGAAGAGGAGCAGGGATGCCCCTGCCATCCCCGCCCGGCTCGGGATCCCGGAGGGGCACGGTGGGGCAGGCTCTGCCCTGCTGCAAGGAAAGGCTCCGTCCTTTACTCATTTGTTTTGCCTCTCTTCTCCATCAGACATGGGAGTCCCGTTCTGTTTCTGATGTTGCGCAGGGGGTGAAAATTTCTACCTAGGACCCCCTAGCTGAGGGTGTATAAGAAGAGCAAGGCAGGATGGTTAACCGAGGGAGATTTAAAATTAAAGAGGAAAGAAAAGGGAAAAAAAAAAAAAAAAAGAGAGAGAGAGAGAAAGAGAGAAATGTGCGCGATCTTTACATCCTTGCAGGACTCTTCAGGTCTTTCTGCTTGTTTTTACGCAGCTGCCTGGGAAGGCTGATGGGGGGCTGCCCCCCCCCCCCCCCCAAAACTCCGGGCTAGCACCGCGGCCGACCTCGGGCCCACCTTTCCCGGGAAGGTCGCTGCCCTCCCTAAGGCCGCCTGTTGTCCCGTCCGCCTTGCTGCTGCCGGGAGGCGGGGACAGGGGGGCTCCGGGTGGGGGTCCTGCCTCCCCCATCAGCGCTGTTGGGTTCGCCGCAGGTGAGAACCGAGACTTTCACAAGAGAACGGGATGTCGTGCCACTGACGGGATGGTCGCATTTCACACCCTGCAGTCCCTCCGTCCTCCCCACGCTGCGCTCCGAGGGAGTACGCAGAGCCCCGACCCGGGCGGAACTGCCCCGGGAGCTGCCAGGGGCTTTGCCGCCAGACACGGGCCGGGCCGGGGTGCGAGAGCACCGGGGAGCTCCGCGGGGGCAGAGCCGCCCGGCAAACACGCGGCCGCTCGGGCGTGTGCCGGGGTTTGCTCTTCTCACTATGTGCCCCGTGAATCCCTGAATAGTTTTTTTTACAAAAGTGGGGGTCCTTCCTGCTGCTGAGAAAAATCGCCTTTATCTATCTATTAAAAAAAATCCCCTTTCCACTATTTCACTACGTTTGTATTTAACAGCAACATCCACAGAAACTGCCTTATGAAAACCAGACTTTTCTATGAAAGGACTCTTCTGGCAGCAATTAGTCTGGCTTTCTTCAACAAAATTCTTTGTAATGTCATTCAGCGGAAAAAAATAATCCCAGGATAATTCTGATTACAGGGTTTAAAAGAAAAGTAAAATAAAAAATATTAAAATTAGCATATTCGGGTTTGCCCTGGGAAAAAAAAAAGGTTTAAATTTCCTATTGATCGGAAAAAAATCGCTGAGATTGTGCGAGGGTGGGCTTTCACGGGAAACAGACTCGTTCAGTTCCTGTGTGACGGGCGTAGAGGGCACGAACGCACACACTCGTTAGCGAGTTATTTTGGGGGCTTTGCCTCAGCCTCGCAGCCCAGCCCCACCTCGGCCGGGAAGCGGCGGGCGGGCGCTGCCTCCAGTGGGAGGCTCGTCTCCGACCCCACGCAGCTGCGCCCGCCCCCCGGCAGGCAGCGCTCGGCTGAAAATCGCGTTGGCCGCTCGGCGCGCAGGGAGAAGCGCTTCCCTTTCCTCCGTATCCCTTCCCGGGAGCTGGGTGTCCCCGCGTGGGTCCCGACGCCCAGCAGGGCAGAGGTTGTCACCCCTGCTGCTGGGCGGCACTCAGCTCGCTCCCTGCCTGCCGCCCCCTGCCCACTGGAGGAGGATGAGGGAGTGGGGGAGCGAGGGGAGAAGAAATGTGGCCCCGGGAGGCGGGGGAGGGTGGGGGTAGCTGCCTACCTGGAAGCGTGTCGCGGATGCTCGGGCACAGCCAGTCCCTCCGCCTCATTCGCAGGTTTTTGCTACTTTCCCCCTCCCTCTCTCTCTCCGTGCTCTGGTGAAAGGTTGCATGTTCCAGCCCAGAGAGTCAAACGTTAAATTGTTAAACCAGAGTAGGAAAGGAGGGGGGAGAGGGGAAGAAAAAAAAAAAAAAAAAGGCGTGTTTATATTTCAGATATTTTAAAAGGTCGGCTTTAATTAGGTTAAATACAAGTATTGTTGGCCCAGAAGCACATACTGCAATGAGCTCGTTACAAGCCTAATTGCAAAGGAAAAAAAAAAAAAAAAAAAAGAGAGAAAGTGCATAAGTGCATGTGGAGAGAGACGCCGTACTCTTTCGGCACGACCCACCTCCTAAACTGCGTGCGTGGGGATGCGCGGTCTACGCGGCGTGGGGCGCCGCGCATCCCCGCGCGGGACGGCCAGGGCAGGCTGCGCCATGCGCATCCCTCCGCAGCCCGGCTTCTATCCTTTGGGGATGAGTTTGGTATTTGCCCGCGGTGCTTGTCCGGAATGGGGGGATGCTTTCGCGGCTGAGCGAGGTGCGGGGTGTCTGTGCATGAATCTGCTCTGAACTTGCCGTAAAGCTCAGTCCCTCTCGACCCTCCAAAACAGCTCTTCTCCCCAGCTGGTCCTTCTCTCTCAACCCCTTGGCAACACAACCTGGGGGGGGAAGGGGGAGCCATTTGCCCTGAATCACAAATTTTCATGGCTTGGAAAGGAAAAAGGTAACCCTCATGTCTAGCTCAATTAATAAACATGGTGATTTCACACCCAAAAGGAGGACATTATTTCACGGGAGTGCTATCAGCTCCATCACAAAGGGTCACAGCGCAGCTGTGGCGAGCCCGGGGTTATTATGCAGCCTGATGATAGGATCCCGCTTGCCATCCCGGTTCCTTCCTCGGGGCGACCAATAGCCCCCGGCAGGGCTTGTGCCACCTCATGATAAAGGACTTACCCGATGTGTGAGGAAATGGAGCAGCTTTCAGATGAGAGGTAATAAGCTTGCAGGCGCAGCCCCAGCCCTTCGTTTCCCCTCCAACCCCCCGTCTCCTGCCTTTCCATTTAACTTTTTTTTTTTCTCTCCTCCCCCCCGACAACAACAGCAAGAAGTTATTATTCATTTGAACGCAAACCTGACGCTCCCTCTCACCTTCTCCGGCCCCCTGCGGGGAGCAGAGGCGGGAGACCCCCGGTCCCCCCTCCCGGCCAGCCCTCACGGCTGCCGGTGGCAGGAGGAGCTGCCTCCCCGCAAGGAGGGACAGTTGTGGCTGATGGATTTCTGGTGTCAGGAATTGGGTCCAGAAGCTGTGAGGCAACATATTAACTGCGATCCCATAATCTCTTAATCACATTACATTTTAGAGTGAGCATGTGTAATTTCACCCATCAATGATTTATTTAAGCAAGGGAGCACAATTACTTGTCTCGCACACGAACGCTGGCTGGGGGAGCATTGTTTGCCAGAAATAAAATCTGCCGTTTCAGGGACTATCTGTTTCTCCGTGCTTAGAAACCCCAGACCCCGCTCCTGAGGACAGGAGTTAGGCGGCTGATCCTCCTACACAGGCAAGGCGAGGGCGAGGTTTCCCACCCTTCCCATCCATCCTATTTCCAGAATCAGCCCGGCAGCAATGTCTGACGCTGCTGCGGTGAGAAGTGTCTTCAGCTGCCGAGTCCCTCCCCAGTGCTGCCCGCAAGCTCTTGCTCGGGGGGACGTGCCAGGGGAGCCAGGGGGAGGTTTGCTGGCGTGTGGGGGCACTGACCCTTTTGCTCCGTTTTGACTAAAGCAGGTATAATTTATCGGGGGAGCCGATATTACACGGTGTCACTCTTTCCGAAATCTACATTAAAGAGGAGGGAAAGTCGAGTAACCTCTCCTGGCGCGTTGCTGAACACTGGTCTGGGCATTTGACTCCTCCGGCTCTGGCCTGGACACATCCAGCACGGTGAGAGCTGAAGCGCGCCCCGCATTTTGGCACGCCAGCCCGCTCCGCCCGGGCTGCCCCCCTTCCCCCTGCTCCGGGCTGAGCCTTTAAAGTTGCCCCAAGGAGAGGAACACGACGTTTCAGCGGGAGGTCAGCATCCTCCATCAGCATTCTCCATCCTCTCTTCTTTCCGGCCCCAGGGCCAAACTTGCCACCGAACGACCGGTGCCGGGATCCGCTTTCCCGGCTGCGGGGCAGCATCCCCGGCAGCTCCCGCCTGGGGACGGAGACCGCCGGCGGCCAGACCTCCGAGCCTCACCGTCTGCCTGCGGAGAGGGTAGGCGGGCACGCAGGGGACTCCTCCGGCTCCCCCAGACCACCCCCTGGCTCCGGGCCTCCTGGTCCCGTTGCGCAGCTTGTCCCCAGCACCAGGCTGGAATCACCTCCACAGCTTTATGTTATTATCGTTATTATTGGTATCATTGCTATTAACCCCCCGGCAGATCGCTCTGTGCAGAGCGGCCGCATCCCGCGCCCGCGGCCAGGAGGGAAAACCACCCGAGGAACGCGTGGGACTGCCCCGGAGCCAATGTCTTCCTCAAACAGGGCTGGGATTCTACACGTGCCGCTATCTTTACTAAATAGTCTATGGAAGAAGGTCCCCGAGAGGTAAAAGGTTCGGCTACAGAGAGAGAAAAAGATCCCCCCTCCTCTTTCAGTAGCTTTATTTTTTTTTTTTTCTTTTTTATTTTTTGGAGCTGCCTTAGTCAGACATTTGGCAGATTTAACGTCGCAAAGGAAACAAAGAAAAAAAAGTAATTACATTTTTGGAAAACAAACAATAATTACACGATACAATCGGTATAACAGTAAGTGAAACACAGCAGCGGGAGTTAAAAACAATATTCTAGCCATAGAGATGGGCTCCGCCGCTGACTCAGCGGTTTTGAATACTCCAAATTATCCTTACATCGGATTTCGGTAGCGCTGTTCAGCTCCAGTCTACTGGCTTTTAAATTAAAACATATCTGGCTGATTAGACACGTATTAGGGTCTAAAAAAAAAAAAAGAAAAAAAAAGAAAAAACAAGGAAGAAGGTTTCTCAGGGCAAAAATTATTCTGGTGGATCAGGAATATTTCATGAGCCCCTTTTTCCCATCCATATGTCAAGCGAGGAGTTGCGTTTGGAGGGGCAGCCCCTGCTCCCCCGGTTCCCGACGCCCGGGGCGGGGGCGGGAGGGGAGCAGGAGCGGCTGCCTCGCATCTGAACTGCTGCAGCACCTGTCACCTGGAGAAGCTGTGACTTCACATGCCCCGCGGCTCTGACTTCACGTTGGAGCGCATTATTCCATCACTGAGCCGTGTTGACATAAACACTTCTCTCTCCCCACCCCGACCTTCTACTCCCTCTCCCCCCGTTTACCCGACTTTCACACGAATATTTGGGATGATGTCTAAGGCAGCAGAAAAGTTGTGCGTGTGTATTTTCTTTTTTTTTGTAATTAACCATTTTTTCAATTATTTTTTTCAATTGACTTAGTTTTATGTTAATCAAGAGCCCTTAGGATTAGTTGTAATGATATGAATTGTTAAAGTGGGAAGAGCTGAAGGCTCAAGAATTCTGTCTCCTTGGAAGAAAATATCAGACATCCCACAAGAAATAGCCGTGCAGAGTGTAGGTCTTATGTAAATGGATAGAAATCATAGGGCTGCCTGTGTAATGTGAAGTGTACTTGAAATCTAGCATTTGTTCAACCAAACCTTTGTTCTGCTTCCCATTAACTGCCAAACCAAAAAGAGGGGGGAAAAAACGGAAAGAAAAAAAAAAAAGGAAGAGAGAAGAGGGAAAAACCCCCAACTTTAACTGCTGCAAAATTCTGATTCCCACCACTTAAAACGTTTATACCAGAGAAAAGTTTTGAGTTGTGCCATTGTTCAGTCTCGGTTCTGCCCTCAGGACTCCCAAATTCCCAGTGAAAAGGCACACAAGCGATGATGACAACAGCAGCAGCAAATACGAGGCTCCTCGTCGCCTGCTCTATTTGGAAGCAAACCCAGACAGAAGTGGCAACTAAAGCTTTAAACGCTTTGGAAATTCCTTTCTGGTTTAAGAGAGCCAGGGGGCTTTCGTCCTCTCCCTGCCGTTGGTTGTGAGGAAGGGCAACAAAAGAGGTAAAATGCCTTCTCCAACTAACTGGCTCAGCGTTTCACATGCATCAAAGGAAAGGCAAGAGCTAATCCGAAAATGACCACTTTAATGTACACGAACCCATGGCTACAGCAGCAGAACCGAGGGGGATTTTGAACTCTCCACCACAACAAAACCCTACACTTAATGTCATAATAACAGATATTAAACAAAGGGGAATGAAAGGATCTCACGCTGGGTTTTCTGCATTCTTGAGTCTAATTAAAAATATACAGAAAAAAGACATAGTTTGGGTCAAAATGGCATGAGAGACGCCTTGTGCCAGTGAAGAGACAGCAATTATCAGCTTAGAGACAATGTCCTAGAGGTCTTATTCACTCTTTAGCTCCAGGGGAGCTGAAAGCCAGTGCAGGGGTGAGTGGGACATATGCACCCCGAGCAGGGCTGAAAGGGCTTGGAGAAAAGGGCTAAGAGACATTTATCCTCTCCTTTCCCCTTCCCCTAGACGGCAAAGGGGGACTAAAACAAATACAGCAGGGCCTTGCAAGGGGGTTTTGTGGATTTTTTTAGTTTGGTTTTTTTTTTTTTGAGGCCACTTGGATGCCCTTCCATTCAAATGGAGCCGGGGTGTTTACTTAGTGTCAAGATTGTATGACTCTGGCTTCTCCCTTTGGAGCTGGTGCCAACTGGGAGGGGAATCCTGTGGTGAGCAACAACTGCCCTGCATGACAATACCTTCCTGGGGAGAAAATACCTTGCAGAGAAGGGATCTTCTCCAAAACAGCAGGCCAGAAACTGTAGCCAGGCAAATTCAAATGCAAGATAAGGCACAGGCAGGCGATTTACCATTTGAGTAAGTTACTGAGAGCCGAACTGGTCCCATTCCCCCCAGTATTTTGGTAGAAATGTGGATGTCCATACAGGTGATGTGACTGAGTCTAATCCAAGTGATTTGGCTCAATATAGTGCATAGCCTACCATAACAGAGGTCTAATGAAGCTCTCAAAGCTATGACTAATAAATGACTTAAAGACTCTGTGATCTGTCACCTTACAAATATTCACAGTGCTATTTTCGGGTATTGGTGTTTAGCTGAAGTTACTCAGATGTAACAGTAGGCAAACTGTCTTTTCCTTGGCTCTGTGGAAGCTAACCTCTTTCAATGCTTGCTTATTTTGTTTCCAGAGGAGCCAGGCTTGGCCAGGTGTCAGGAAGATGAGTCTTCAGTGAAGGGGCAGCAGTGTTGCCACTCCCCCCTTGTCCCAGACTTTCTTGGTGCCTACAGGCATCTCGGGCTGCACCCGCAGTACTGCCATCCACCAGTGATGGGCAGGGGTTCCTTCAGCCAAAACAGCTGAGATCCATGGATGGTACTCCCACTCCAGAGAAGGGATATAATTGCGGTGGAAATCAAAACAGAGAGAGAGAGGCGAGCAGTGCTGCTCTTATCCCATGGCAGCCACAGGGAGCAAAATACGCCTAACTCAAGTGTTCTATTTATCCCTCCTCAGCTGGTCAAATGGATCAATTCAGAGTTACTCAAGGTATTGAATTCCATGTATACATAACAGAGAGCAGCCCTGACTCTTGCTGCAAGCAAGACATGGTGACCTGATGGATCTTTCTTTCTTAGGTCCTGTCTATGTCTTGTCCTCAGAGCCTTCGTCTGCCCAAGGTACCCTGCCTTAAAACCTGTCTTGCACAGAGAAGTAGGGTCTTTCCAGCTTGCCTGGCAAGACCTTCCTAACCTGAGGGCCTTTGCAAGTGGCCCAGGAAACCTTTCCCCATAATTGAAGGGTACTCACTCAGGGCGGTGTATATAGTACAATCATAATTTACCAACATGGTGACTCCTACTAACCCTGTAGCTCTTTAGCTGCCTTACTAGAGCTAAAGATTACTTATTGCCCTTACATACAAGAGGTCTTCTCCAGGCAACATCACTAATGCTTCTGAGGCTGGTTGTATGCTGAGTTTTTGAGAAAAAGCTGTAAAATGAAGGTTTCAACTAACATTGCTCCTTAGCCTGTAAAATCCTAGAGAGAAAAGAAGAATATTTTGTTATTTAAGGGTCTGTGCTCAGGCTTTGTGCCTTCTGTTTTCTTTATGGGTTTGTAGTGACACGTATGAAGCGGTGTTTGAAACATTTATGTGCTGTTTTCAGTGAACACATGGAGAGCAATCCCACTGCCCTTGCAGGGAACACTGACAGGACAGGACAGGGAGGGATAGTGTAGCTCATTTTCACACCTGCAGGTGTAAGTTTATGCTACTTACTCCCATAGTGGTCTTTGGCTAGTGCACCCACGGGAGCTGAATCACAATTGGTATTGCAGAGGTGCTCCCTGCACACTTCCTGGAATGGGTACTGCTCTGCATCCCTCCAGGATGTGAAAACTCCTGCACAGAGCTGACTGAAGATATGCTATAAGTCTGACAAGGGAAGAAGTCCTACTTCAGGTAGGGCTGCCAGCATCCATGTGCTGGAGGCAGCCCTAACACTGTGGTAGCTTTCTTTGTGGTATGGTGCCCAAGAGATTTAGGAGCTGACTAGGAAACTGTGAGCATGTCCACAGTGCTCTGCCTGCCTCCTGAAGACTGGACTTAAATGAAGCTCACAGCCTTAACCACTGACTTTGGAGGAGCTGAGATGTGTTTCCTTAGTCCCCTCTGTGTGAGGGTCAATGTGGTGGTGGGACTGAAGTTCTCAACAGGGTGAGTACATTAAAAATAGCAACAGACAGATGGATTTGAAAATAAAAGCATTTGAGTGCAACAGGAGCAGCAGAGAGAGCAGCAATTCCTTGAGAGATGGTCTTAAGTAACCACCCTGTTGTAAAGTGAGTTGGATTCTCGAGATGAAAACAGCAGGAAAAATTTTATTCTAACAATAAAATTATCATGATCATCAGCATCATCATTAGCATCACCTTAAAGGAAATGGTAAATGAAAGCTGAAAGAAGCTTGACCATCTTTGCCAAGCTAATAAAATAATCTGGTCATATTGCTCATATCTGATTAACATTGTGTCTAATTGTCATGCTGGTTGCAGCTTCATTGCCAGTATAATTTTGAAGCACTTAATTGTTTTTTGTAAAAGTTTGCCCTCATGGGAGTCTTGGTTTGTACATTACTCACTGGGAAGCGTATATTTTTTAACCAGTGTTTTACAGAGTAATTAGCTAAGCCATGAGAATAAACACTTACAACATTTAGGGCCCAAACCTGTCACAATTTCACTTTTATGAGTGTGAACACTCATGGGATGTTCTGCATGGGAACATTTTTAGTGGGGCTGCTCATTCATCTCTTGATGTTGTGCTGGGAGGGGTATGTAGGTGTATGTAGGCAATGGTGATGAGGAGACTGGGAACCAGACTGGGACCTGGGGGAATTACACTCTTTTCTATTACTTCTGTCATAGGCAATAGGTAGGAGGAGGTGAGATTGTAAGACAGTGAGATTGTGCTTTTGTTGTCTGTTTGTCTGTTGTCTGATTATAATTGATTAGAACAGGCTCCTGTACTAAGTTTATCCCCAACATGCGTGGCTGTCTGCTGTAGATTAAGCTGCAAAACATGATTTGCAAGATGCTGATAACTTGAGAGTAACGAAAGGCACTGTGTCCCTTCTATAATCTACTATTTGTTCTTCACATTTTATCCAGTATAGAGGTACTGAGATTACATTCACTGGGCTGTGCCCAGTTCTTCTGCACTGAGAGCAATGGGAAACAGCTAGGTGTCTCTCTGCACTTTCAGGTAGTTCAGTGCTTTAAAAATCTGATCCCTGTGTGCTTTGTGTGTATGTCCTTATCTTAAGATCAACCTAACTGACTTGGAAGCAGGTGAAAATTTTACTAAAAATACTTGCTGGCCTGTTTCTAAGAATAAGTTAGAAAATAAAGACAAAAATGGTACTCTAGGTCTGTGCCTTTCAAGTTTACATTTGTCAGGGGAGCATCTAATACAGCTGGAAAATTGGATCCTGCAGATGGGACATCTACATGGGACAGTCTGCACCCATACAGTTCAGGGAGTCTTGTCAGCTTAGAAAAGCTGCTCCCAAGCCTTGGTATTTGGGGATCTGAACAAAGGGGTTGAGATGCCATGGCATCATGTCATCCCTCATACCCTTACTGATAGATCCTTCTGTTTTGGTTTTACTGATAAAATGAAAGAGAAGGAAAAATTCTAAAGGAAAGGAAGCACACTTCACAATCCTGCTTATTAATAACACCAAGGTTTGAACCCAAAGTGTTGGGAAAGTCACATTTTAAGCTGTGCCTATGTCCTGGATTCACCCTGTTGAAGGAGAAAGTAGTACTGTCACTTCTGATTCCCTCCTCGCTGTTGCCCTGGCAGTGTCCAGGGTGGGAACAGTTGTATGTATCCACTGCTGCGTTTCTTCCGCGCCTGTGTCTCATTTCTCTGGCTGCTCCTCAAAGGGGTTGTTTTGTCCCTAAACTTGATGGCCTCCCCCAGACCCAGTGTCTGGTACTGGACATGAGCCTTGCTGGCAGAACGCATCCTGGCGGCCTTTTCCGTGGGGTCCTCTGAATGACAGACAGACCTGTGGCTCCCCAGCCACTTGCCCTTCATCCTGTCCCTAAGCGCCTCCTGTGAACTTCCACAAAAGGACTCTGAACAGAGCTGAGCAGCGTGATGTGTCTTGGCATCCCTGCCTAGGCCTCTTCAAAATGTGCTTCCCCTTGTTCATAGCAATCAGGCCATTTCTGATGATGGTTCAGCAATGCCTCCCAGGCAAGTGAGGGCATGATCAGTCCTTCTTCTCCAAATTTTGTTCTGAGTGAGTCAGATAAGTCATCTAGGCAAGGAGAGGCTCTGCAAGTCAGGGAACAGCAATGGCTTGCAGTGTTCACATGCCCTTCATGGCTGTGCTTGGAGAGGGAAAATCATGTACCTCAAGGAGCCTTTGTGGTGCTGGGGTGCAGGGAGGCACTGCCACCACCCCAGCACCTGAGATCACAGCTTGTGGAGCATAAGGTAGTCAAACTCTGTAATCATTCCTGTTTGCTTTCCAGTGTATCCCCCAGGAAATTAGCTAGATGGCCCCGCTAGTGTTAGAGGGGTCTTGCTACTACCAGGACACTTCACTACTTTTTGGGTTTCCCTAAAGCTAATTGAAGAATGAATAACACAAATATCTGTTCTCTTTGAGATGTGCCTGTCTAGATCTCTCTGTGTTGGTCTGGTGTTACAGGCCAGTGTTCCTGGCCCTAGGATTTTGACACCTTGCGGGTAGGAAAGAGGCAGGTTCTGTACTTAGTGATTTTTATGTGTCCCTTGACTGTAAAAATAGAACTGTCATTGTATCTAGCTGTACTTTTTAAAACAGTGCTGCTATCTGGAGAAACAGCAGTGTGCTAGTAACAGGATGACAAAATCCCAAAGTAACTCCTCCACCAGCTACTATGAAGTGGCTATTCTAAAAAAAGGAATTTTTCTTTCCATTGTTTTTTTGGTGTTTCAGTCAATCAATTAATATTTCAACAGGAATCCTGTTAAGACTGGGTTTTATTTTATCATCTGTTCAGCACAGGCCAGGATATTTTATGACAAGAAGTCAGGGAAAACATCAGAAGGATGACGTTTTCTGTGATTATTTGCATTTGATGCAGCAGAAGACACACACATACCCTATTCTCTCCTAAAACAAACAAAGAAAAAGATCCTCTAGCTAGGCATTTTTCATAGTGATTGGGCAAAGGTTTTAAGTGGTTAAGTGTCACCACGATACTTGACTGACCCCAGCCATGGCTCAGCATGCCACTCATCCTTGTGCTGTTGGAATAATACATCTTAGACAGAAGAACTGATAAACTTCACCTGTGTTGGGGCTTACAAAGACAGAAGCAGTTTTTCTGGGAAATGCATGGCCCCCAGCCCCTACTCAGATGGCATACCCTAACTAGTCTCTACTTGGGCAGTTCTTGTTAGCAGGAAAAGGCCTTGGGGTCAGGCTGTTTGGGTTGTGGGGCAAAGAGCAGCACTGAATGGAGGAAGCAGGAACTTTTGCTGTTTCATTTGTCAGTAGAGCAGTTTCAGGAGGAGCAAAAGCTGTGTGAGTGCTGTGCTTTTACAGTGCACAACATCTCCATTGTGGACTTGAAGGACAGTGCAGTGTTAGTCCTTTAATGAGAGGGGACTTGAAGCACCAAGGTGTTAAAGGACATTGCTCAAGGCCAAACATCCCACCCCACACAATACTGGAGAGAAATTCAAGCCTCTTGCCTTTCAAATTCTTGTGCAAATAATTTTTCTCTACTCCTCCCTGTAGAGTGGTGTAGGGTTTTCAGCATATTGGAGGAAATAAGCATGGTATAGACAGACAGAATAAAAGGAAGACATGAAACAGTTTGCACTAGGGTGTGACTTTTCAGGAAACAAACTACAAGTACATGGTTTTTTAGACTATTGGGTGCAAAGAAGGATTTGTCCTGTGTCCATGGATGGAAACATAAATAAAACTGGCTTTAATTAAACCTCACTAACATGCCAGTCTTGTGTGCTTGTATTGCTGGCATCAGGAGGTAGACTATAGTCATACTGTTTAAGACATGCAGAACTTGAATATAAGGATATTGCAAATGCAGAAGGTGAGAATAGATGTTTCCCATTCAACTTCTAATTCCTGCTTGATGTGTGAATTTGAAGTGCCTAAATGGTGGTGGTGGGTTTTCTTTAGTCCTGTTTCCCTTTTAAAGATCCATTTCAGATGAGATTGTAAAATCTCCTGTGTTTTATCCCAGAATTCATAGAGTAGCAAAAGAAACTAAGAATATGCATGGAAAGAGGTACCACCTGTGAGACTTGTGTTGACTGAAGCATTGAAGCACTGGTGGCTGGTGCTGCTGAAGGCAGGGGTTCAACCTTGTGGTGAGTGTCAGAGCTGCCCCAGCAAGAGCTGCAGGCGGGGAGCCTCCTGCACACTGACTGAAGTGTAGCTCTCTTTGGGAAAGGCTGCCATGGCATTGGACAACCTCAGCTCTCCTGTGCAAGCTGTGGATCAGGTGATGGTCTCCTACCCCTTTTTATCTCTCAAAGAGACTCTTTGCAGAGCATGTGAAACCTTCAATTTATGCAGCCTAGGCTGACCCTGCCTGCAGCAGCCACCACTGCCATTCCCCAGGCCCATTTGCTTCCTGAGCTACAGTAGGTGCTTTATTAGCAACAGGATAAATTAAAAAGCCTGCACAACCCAGGAGAAAGCCTGTATTGAGCACCTCTTCTGTTGCAGCAGGCAGTTCTGTCTTGCCTCTGCTCTGCCCTGCTGATGGGGTGATATCCCCTTGGTTCCAGTGCAAGAGCATCAAACCTGGCTGTAGCTACAATCCCTTCACCACGAGTGGGCACAGTGGGAATCCAGGGGAAAAAAACCCCTGAGAGTTAACTCCACAGCATTATCATAAAAAGTATATGTGCACAAGGGGCTGTTCTCTTCGCTGTGTTTATGTGGCTCCCCTTTTCGTGCTAATAGCAGCGATGTTTCTATGTCCTGTGGTGGGAACAAGCCTCTTAGTGAATAATATAGTGTTAAGTCCTGGGTAACACATTAAAATGCCAGTAAAAGCAGTGCAATAAGATTAACTGTGGCAGCTCCAGCTTGTGACCAAGCTACTTCTAATAATGTAAATCTTAAAATTTGTTGTTCCTGTCCCATGCGTAGGTATACTTTATTTTGCTCTTTCAAGTCAGAACATGCTTTAGTGAATTTCTTTCTCATCTATTTCCTTTTTTTTTTTTTTTTGATAACTCAATCCTCTCCTCTGTCATCTCAGAAGGATAGTAAAATGAGAGTTCAAAGTTTTAGGGAAATCAAGACACTTGCATTTCAATTTCCAGTAGAGACTCTCATATTATACTTTGAAGGCAGGCTGGGTGTTTGATGTAAAACAAGATAAACTATGTCCAGGTGTGTTTGTACAAGTGGTACCCACAAACAACTTGTGCTTATTCATCTGGGGTCTGAGCAACACCTAGATAAAGAGAGAATTTAGGATCCATAAGAAATGGCCATGGGAACAGGAGAAGGCCTTTTTAATTCCACTTTTCGGCTTTTCTATCTTTCTCCCCCATCCCCTGCTTCTGTAGCAACAAACCTAGGTGTCTGTGGAACTCATTTACATACTTTGCTTCCATTGCCTACTCCCCTAATTTATTCCATATGTTTATTGCCCTTTGTGTGCAATACTCCTGCTTGTGTTCCCTGTTTGCTTATAATTTCCTAATTTTTCAGGTCCTACTTCTTGTTGGTTGGTTTGTTCTTGTTTTTTTTTTTTTTTTCTCTTTAACCTGCTCACACATGTGTGATCTCTGTGAAATTTCTGCTGTAAGCCAAGGCATCAGCATTCACCAGTGCTACTTGGAGCCTTGGCAAAGCATAGCTCTTAAAGCAGTGCCTTGTTCAGAGGTGCTACACTGAGCCTGCAGATAGGGTGGGTGATTCAATTAGTACAACTGCATCAGCGAGTCAGCACTCCCCTTCTCCTCTGCTGAAGATTGGGCCCATAAGGAGAGGAAATATCAAGACACCTCTCAGTATGTGGCTTGGTTTAACAAAATGCACTGCAGTTCTGACTCGACAGAAGAGTGCTTGGAGTCTGAGAGTCTAATTTTGAGTCAAAGATTTGTTTTCAAAAGCATTAACTGTGTTGTTTGCAAGAAAAACATAATACTTCCCATTGCTGCAGCTCTTTTATGCCTAATACTCATCAGTGAATTTTTGTTTATGGGCAGGAACTGGGCATTATCTATGCCACATCTTGTGGATACCCCTCAAACCAGACACATTGATGGAGACCCTGCAAGCATGATCTTCACAAGACTTTCAAATGCTTGGGCATCTAGATGCCCTAGGGGAGTGTTGTCTGAGCAGAACATTTTGGGCTTTCGACAAAACTCGCAGCTTTGTGGCCCCCCCTGCACAAAATCTGGTGATTTCAGAAGTCTTAGACAGAGGCATGGGAATGCAGTAGGTGATCATGGATTGCTATCTACTTCATTGTTTCTGACTGCCCTGTGGTGCAGGTGCCTTTAGTGAGGGAGCAAAATTACTCCATGCTCAGTTCCTTCTGACCAGGACTTTGTCTTCCTTAGCTGTAGTAGTGATGAGTGATGAGGGCCAGTGACCAGCACACCACATGCTGGTACTGCCATTCACTGGTGACCACATGACCACTTCATGTCTTTTTATCTCATACTACTCCCAGGTATTGGGTAGTAGACTTCTCAAATACAGATCCCCCTGGAATTATTAACAAAAGTCATTATTTGCAAGCTTGTACCCAAACCAAGATACTGATTTCTGACATTGCACCTATCCCACCTTCCTGATTCTCTAGAGAAACTGTGGAATTAAGTAACCTGATCCTTTCTGGAAAAAGGAGTAGGAGAGGTGGGTAGAGAGCATTGCTTCCCCCCTTTGCTTCCTCTTGATTCCTAAAGCTTCGGCCAGCCAGCAGCTTGGTAACAACATCTCAGGTTGCCTGGCCAGGTGAAAAGCATAGGGGAGGATGGAGGGCACCCAGAGGGGAAGTGAGACTTGGCACTGGGAGGAGGGAAGGGAGAGACAGCAGGGAAGAGGTGCCTGAGGGGCACGTAAGCATGTGAGCATCACCACATTGCTGGAGATGGGAGAAATCACACAGGTGAAATGCAATCCTGCAGAAGTCCAGGAAAGTTTTTCTCTTCCTTGTTTGGAACCAGAGTCCCACTCCCTGCTCTCAATACAATCAAACACTTATATTTATGTATTTTCTTACCTAGCATGGAAATGTATCCTCCTCAGCCATTGCTATGGGGCTTCTGTTGAAAACAGTCTCCAGGGATTACTGTGGCATTCAATTCCAGGATGGCTTCTCTGTAATACTCCTGTTGCCTCTGACATGAGCTTAAATCCCTGTGAGGAGACAGGAGGTGTTTTGTGTTGCCATCCTTGTCCTGTCAGTACACAATGGCAGCTCCCACCAGGGGCGTCCTAACCCTAAGTACTCATCCTTTGGGGTGTGTTTTTTGTTAAAAGGGGCCCAGACAGTGCATGCTTGGGAGAGCAAATGCCACAGTTGTGTAAGACACGGGGAGAAATGTGCTTTCCTGGGTACTGGAAAGGTGTGAGGTGTTTTTGTGGAGTGCAGGTTGCTTTTCTGAAGCCAGCAGGGATTGGCTTGGTTCCATTCCACACAAAACTGCAAATTTTGGCTGGGCCCCTGCCACCCACCACTCCTCACAGCTGGAGGAGTGTTGATCCTCTGTGTGTTGTATCTCAACACCCGCTCTTCCATTTTTGGGAGCAGAGGCTAGAAGTGTGGGGCTCTTCTCCCTCAAGACATCCTGCCCTTTTCTTGGGGCAGACCAATCTGCCTGGGCTGCACAGGGGCACAGGGCATTGCCTTGTGAGAAACAGCCTGTTCCTGACTCAGCTCCCCAAATTTTTCATTCAGTTCCACATGCAAGGGTTGTCTACACCTTATGGGAGGCAGCCAGACCAGCCCTCTCCTGCCTTCTCAGCCCCCATGGGGGAACATTGAAACCCACTGTTACACCTTTTTTGTAACCCTGTAGAGTTTTGCTGATCTGAGCAGGTGAAAATCTGACCTGCTGTGCAGATGTTTGTCTGCAAACCCACCTTGGTAATTTTTCCTATGTTTCATTAAACACGTCAAATTGAGGCTAAGGTTTTCACACTTCTGATTTTTTAACAGTTTCTGATTTTACCACATTTGGTTTGGCAGCTTGAAAAAAAAAATCAACAGAAGGATTACATTTCAGTGGCACAACACCCTAATCCTCAGGCAAATGATTTGTCCAAGCTTAATATGAAGTACTTAGGATGTATTGTTTGATGTAAACACTAGTTCTAATAAAATGGTGCCTGAGGTACAGTTCTTCAACTTGTAATACCCTATTTGCGTTGGCCTGTACACATTGGATTTGAAACCATTATGATAAAATATATCCTCTTTAGCCTGATAAAAAAAAAAAAAAAAAAAAAATCAACAGAAATCCACAGCAGAGGGCCTACTCTCCAAGGAAGGACAGTGAATGCAGCAAGGAGCCTCCTGTCTGCACTTCAAATAGTGTCAACCAGAATTATGCCCCATGGCACATGGGGTGCACCTAGGGCAGAAATCAGCTCTCCATGGGCAGCACATCAGTCCTGGTCTGTTCTTGAGCATCCTGAAGAAAGAGGCTTTCCTGCCCCACAGCTCCAAACTGATATTCTGGAGTCCATCTGAAGTCCTTCTCAGCTTCTTCCCAAGTCACTGCACCTATTTGAAATTGTCTGTGTTTGGCAATACAAATATGCTCCAGGTGTGACCAAGGGTCTTACTGAAATGCTGGATTTTAAAGAATCAGTTAGAGGAGCTGGATGGCTATCTAGGGAGGGGCTGAGGGCATGGGGGCAGAAACACAGCACAGCAGGAATCCCTGCACAAGTCAAGCCCTGTCGGGGAGCAGCCAGCTTAGCACCAGCAGGCAAAAACGTTTGGCATGTCAAGACGTTACATTTGTCTTACTACTCCATTAATACACCAGTGACAGAAAGTCACTTCCAGCGACCTCCCCTGCTGCTTGTACTACCTGGGCTCCTGTGAAAGATTTTCACAGAAATCTGAGGAAACCCTCGGTTCTGGCAGTGTTATGGCAGAGTGGAGCTCCATTGGCTACCTGAGTGCTTTTTGCAAGAGGGTAAATAGCAACATTTTGGGCAGGCTTCCTTGTTTTCACCCAGCCTCGACTTGTTCAAAATAATGCTGGCCTTATGTCATTCTTTGAAGCCCTTTCACTAAACAGGCTAACAAGGGTAATGATAAAGAGGGCAAAGATATCCCTCTCATGGAGATTCTCTGTAGCAGAAATGAAGATTGAGAGAAAAATTATTTAAAGAAAAGAGGAGGTAAGGAAATTAATGCCTGGGGACATACCCATGTACAGGAAGGAATAAAAAACTTGCAGGCACAGATGTTAGAGAACAAGTGTGCTTATTATCAGCTTGCACAATATTTTAAGTTGCTCCCTATTAAACAGCACAAGTGGTGAATGCTTTAGTGAAGAAAATACAGAGGTGGACTTCCCATGACTCTGTGGTAGAAATTCCCAAATTACGCAAAGGTCCTTCTGCAGCCTCTGGACCTTCCTCCCCCTGTGGCTGGAGGACAGCTCTGCTCAGCTGTGGGAGTCTCTCCTGCTGCTGCTTGTGTTCCACTTTGCTCCCACACCCAGTGGGTTGTTCCTCACCAGAGCCAGTCTGGATATTGAGAGTTGCCTTTGTGACTTTCTTGGCTGAACATTTTCCTTCATTGTATATGTGTTGGGTTGACCGTGGCTGGCTGCAGGTGCCCACCAGA
This sequence comes from Argya squamiceps, assembly GCA_037834095.1. Taxonomy (NCBI): domain Eukaryota; kingdom Metazoa; phylum Chordata; class Aves; order Passeriformes; family Leiothrichidae; genus Argya; species Argya squamiceps. The sequence continues at coordinate 64,743,504 of JBBMKD010000102.1, forward strand.
GCTGCTCTATCACTCCCCTCCTCATCTGTGCAGGGGAAAGAAAATACAGTGAAAGGCTTCTGGGTTGACATAAGGGCAGGGAGAGATCACTCACCAATTACTGTCATGGGTAAAACAGACTCAACTTGGGAAAATTAATTTAATTTTTTATCAATCAGATCAGAGTAGCATAATGAGAGCCCTTCTTTCCTGACTTAACTTCACTCCTGATTTTCTCTACCTCGTCCCCACAGCAGTACAAGAGGATGGGAAATGGGGGTTGTGGTCAGACTGTGGTCACACTGTGGTCTCTGCCACTCCTTCCACCTCACAGGCAGAACTTCTCAGACTCTTCCCCTGCTCCAGAGTGGGGCCCCTTCTCCAAACCTTGCCATGCAAGCCCAATACAGCCCATCTCAAAGCACCCAGCAGGCAGGACCTTTTGACACTGACAGAATAGCTCCTCCATGCCTGGACATACCTTGGCCAAGCAAGAAGGCATCCCAGAGGAGGGTTCTGAGCCAAGTCATGGAGGCTGGGAGAGAACAGGCTGCAGCTGTTCCAATGCCACTGGGAAGCAATTACACTGGTTCCCAAGTAAGCCTTTCATCTGCAGTGACGTGCATTTAAAGATAGAGATGTTGCTTTCACTTTAATAATGATATCCCTGCACCACAGGGCCAACAGACAGCTCTGCCCTTCTGGGCTCCCCTTTCTCCCTCAACCTTTCTCATGTTTCTTGTATTGCATAGTGAGCAACATAGGACCCACATTTTCACTGATTAGGGAGTGGGTTGTGCCTTTCAGCCTCTGAAACCAAAGCTGAGAGTTATTCCAACCTGGGTGAGGCACCAGTGGTGAGGGACAAGGGGACTTTACTTGCACAGAGCTCTCAAGTCAGATGGAGGAGGAGCGGTACCTCACAAATTTGTGACATTTCTGTTTTGCCCCAGAAAAAGTATTAATTATGCATGGAGAAAATGTTCAGCTTTCTTTTTCAGTGCCTTGAGCTGGCTCATGGGACAATCTCATGGAAGTGGAGCATAATCAGATATTCCAGTGTCCTGGGCTCGGCATCTACTGTCACCTACAGTGACAGCCATGAGAGCCAATTTAGCCATGAGAGCCTGGCTAAATTAGCTGAGCCTTTGTACAGAGGACAGTAAGAAAAGCCACCCAATGCTTCTGGTTGTCCCTGCACCTGATCCCACATTAAAAGAGATCTGGCTTGACCTACTTGTCCTGACTGAAGTGCGTGGATTGAGAGCTGAAAGAAGAAAAGGCAAGAGCTAACGTCCCCCCCTGCTTTAGGCCTACCCTTCTGGAAGCTGCACAGCTTTCTGTCAGGGAGGGGCTGGGGAGATGAAAAAAGCACATAGCATCCATTCTTCCCCTCATCTCTAGAGCCTGGCTTCACAATCAGGCTTCCAGTGAAAATAAAAAAGGGTGTGAAAATCAAGAAGCAACAACAGATAACAGGTTTCTGCCCTTTCCCCAGAAGACATCACTCAAGTCACTACTTGTACCTGATGCCGCTCTTGCCTTCCAATTTTGTCTGTTGTAGCTACTCATAAGCAAGTCTTTTTGGAGGTCTCTTTTCCAACCACATGGTGTGACCAGTTATTTGTCGGTTTGGGGAAAAATCTGGCAGAGTGTTTTGGGAAGGTGACCAGGCATCAGGATTTTCAAAGCTGTTAGGAGACACCGTGTCCCAGCTCCAGCATGGTGACAGGAGCTGTCATTGCTGCTGCTCGAGGCCACCATACCCACAGAAGCTGGGCACCCTCAGGGCGAGCCTGGGCAGCACCACCAGGCTCAGCTCCAAAACCCTGCCTAGGTGGCATGGGGAGCTGCACACACCCATGGCCATGCAGCTGCTGCCACCACTTCTTGCTCCAGCCCCACATGCCCACGGCTGGTGGTTGCACTCCTGAGCCTATTGCCAAGCTCACTGTGACCCGGGGCGTGCTGCAGTCTCTGCATATCCGCTTAGTCATTTTAAAAACCAGCACAGCAATGCTTAGCCCCAAACCTAGCAGGGAATTACACACAGAGGCTGATCAGATAACAACTGTGCCTTCCACTCTGGGAGCAGGGGCTGAAATTATACCATGTAATTATAATGTAGTTAACCTGTGACTGCGCTTTATACAATTTTTTTTCCCTCCAAGCCAATTATTACTAAAACTGTAAACTCAGTATGACTGAGTTGTTTATCACTGCCCTGAGAGGAAATCATCATTTGGCTTCACACTCCTCAGAAGCCAGGTACACTACTTACCTTATATTTACACTGTCATTTAGATAACATTATTATTAATTCTGCTATTTTTCCAGTGTTAGCACAATATTGTTGGTATTAATAACACTTAATTCAGGTTCTCAGTTCCTTAGGAAGAATCACAGCCCTTGGTTATTATTAAGCTTGCAACTGGGTAATAAGCAGTTTGTCCCAGCAAAATTATGGTCTTTACGGCAAGGTGGCAATAGACTAGGGGAGCCTCAACTGCTTGACAAAGCCAGATGAAAAATACTCCCCTGGGCTCAATGAGCTTTGAATCTGGCTCCCTGCGAGTGGAAAGAGCCAGGAGGGAGCACAGGATCTACAGCCTTACTGTGACCAAGGCTTCAGCAGCCGCAGATGGAGTTGCTGGTGTCACCTGTGGTTGTGGCCAACATGCCTCAGCGGAGGTGAGTCCCAGTGAGGGGCTGACAGCAAGGACAGGGGACTTTGCTATTGCTAATTTATGCAATGGAGGGTAGGAAAAGGGAAGGCAAAGCATGGTGTCAGAGCTGGTGGTGGCTCCTGAAATGCCACCCCTGGCACCAGAGCAGCAATATCTGAGTCAGTATGACGGGCTGATGTGTGTGCTCCTGTCACATGCAGGGCCTGCGTACGTTCACGTGAAGCAGCAAATACTGAGGTGGAAAATTAGGGCTGGGCACTGAAATGAAGGTATGGCTTGATCCTTCAAAATGTTTCTCATGGATTATCCTCTGAATTTGCCCTTTGACATATTATCTTATCTGCAAAGGTGTAAACTTTACTCTGGTCCTGCAGGAGTTTCTGTGGAGTATTTTTCTCATGGATGTCTTACAAAGTGACAGCAAGTTATTGCAGATGGTCTAAGTTTTCAAGCAAGGATACCAGCATGTTTTTAACTGGAACATACTAGGAGGTATGGTTGTAGATTCAGAAATGGTACACTGCAATTAATCCTCCAGGTGACCTGAGAAAAGCAGCTTTCACCCCATTCCCCATTTTTTTGGACTCCTTGATCTGCAGAGAAAGGGATCTGCTGCCAGCTAAATAATCCACAACAGAAGTTTCTGAAAACCTTATTTTTTTCTAATTTATATTTTTTCAGCCTTTCTAAACATAATATTTTCCCCCCAAACAACTCTGCCTGAAATCTCATGCAATAAATCAGAGATACCCTTTCCTCAATGCCATCAGATACGAAAACACATTTTTCTCTTCTATGCTCTTAAAAACCTATTTATTTTGCTTTCAGTATCTATTTGCTTGCCTGTGCTTTGTTGTACAGAGACCAGATTTGGCTTCAGTACCATTTTCACTCCAAAATACCCCGAGTGAGTGCAGGGTTCTGTGCAGAGTTTATTTAAAAAATGCCCCTCTCCCACCACTGTGCTGACTCCTTGCAAACCCAGCAGTGGGCAGAATGTGATCAAGGAAGATGCATTGATAGATGCATCTTACCAGAAAGCTTCCACATAATTAACAACATTTGCAGCCTTAAGTTGTAGTGCACTTTAGAGGCAGCGTGTGTCTATTGCTTTCCACTCTTGACGTGAATTCAACTATTTCTAACTGGGCTGACACTCAGTATTATAACACCACCAATAATAAAAAAGAGTGATGTCTTTTTTTTTAATGATTATTGTTATTTTGCAAGGATTGTGTGCATGGGGGTGTGTTTGGTTGAGGCTCTTCTTTTTTTCTTTTTTTCTTTTTTTCTTTTTTTTCTTAAAAACACGTGTGGAGAAAGAACATGTCTACTGTCACGCGGCTTTGTTCATGGTACAGCTTCTATGTGCTTACACCTCTGGAAGCACAAGAAATGGAGGTCAAATCATTGTCCTCTGACTCAGGCTGGCAAGCTGTGACTGTCACAAGTAGCCGTCTTGCAGCCAGATTTTTTTACTTCTGTGAGCAGCTCCTGTTCATGGTGCAGAGAGAGGAGGCACGAACGACCTGGCCTACTGGAAATGTCACCAAAAAGCCTCGCTGCTTTGGAGCTGGAGACATCCAGCAGCTGCCTCAGCCTCTGCTGGCTTACACTGGCTGCGCTGAGCTCATTAAGAAAATATCGATCAGGCAGAAGTTTGAGCAGTGTTTGATGCAGCTTGCTTCCTTTGAAGCCGCACAGATCGCCAGCAGATTGCTGGAGCAGCAGAGAGGAGCATGCGCACGCACATACGAGAGAGCCGAGACAGACAGGGAGGGAAATCAAACGCTTCGAATTGCGAAATCTTGCCAAAAAATCTCTGGGCTGAGTTTGGGCTGAGGATGCGAGCACCAGATAAAAGGAGGGAGTCACACGGCCGAGGACAGAGCGCCGAGCCCGCTCTCGCCCGGGGCCGCGCATGCCCCCTGAGCCGCACCAGGCGAGGGCAGCCCGGCAGCCTCCGCCGGCAGAAGGCTGGAGCGAAGGAGGGCTGCGTTTGATGTATGAGCTCTGGCTTGCCATTGTGAGTCACCCCAGAAGTAGCTGTAGGCAAAACAAAAATCTTTTGTGATTAATTAGAAAAACTGGACAATTATGAATTGACTGCACGCAGCCAGCGCACGGTAATATAAATAGTAATGAAGCCGGCTGGATGTGATGAACGCGCTGTGTTTATGCGAGATCGCAGAAGAAAGGATCCGATTTAGGTGGTGTCAGTTTAAATAACGTAATTTCTGCTCTCTGACTCTTTGTTCGGTCTTTACCCAGGATTAGATCTGAAACTTTAAAACTGAGTTTTAGTTGTCTTATCTAAATGTCTGGTTGTTCTTTTGATGTCTGCCCGAAACATATGCTTCTCTTCAATGACCATCTAAAATTATTATGTTACAATGAATGAATAAGTCTAGCTGTGCTGCAAGTGGTGTGCAGTTATTGGTGCTCCTTTGTGTTTGTCAGTAGCCCTTGCACAGGGTCTGACAGGCTCCATCCATGCACAGGGATGGAAGATTATTTGAATTCCCCAGGTTTTTGATAGTTTTCAGAGGGAAGGGGGGGCGAGAAGAAAAGATCTATAGGCGTCTCTCTGAACCACAATGGATAATTACATCCACAATGTTCTACATCACTCTTCATTTAGCTGCCACCTAATTAAAAAAATATATCGGCGATCAGATGACGTCAGCGCCAGAATTTGCCGCCGCTGTCGGGGGCGCGGCTCGCCCCGCGGTGCTGGCGGCAGGGACAGCGCTGCCTCTGATTTGGGGCGCCCTGCCCCCTGCTCCCCTTCGGCCTGCGACAACAAACTCCTCCCTGCCTGCAGGTCGATGAGGAGGGTGCCGTGCTGTCACACATCGTGACAATCACGAAATTGCGACAGCACGTTAAATCGCGACCCGCTCCTCCCTCCACCTTCCCACCCCCCTTGGCTCTCCGCCGCCAAGGGAGGAGTCCACCACTCTCCCGAGCCCGGGCAGGGGTTTGTGCCCCGAGGGCCGATCACCCGGTGCTTCCCGGGGTCGGTGCCCGCGCCCATCGCCCTCCACGCCCGGCCCCGCTTTGTTCTCCGTCAGCGCCGTTGCCCGCCCTCCAGGGGAGTCGGTCCCTGTCGCGACACGCTCCCGACTCCTCGGCCGGGGACACCGCCCTCGGTACGGCCCAGCCCCCGGCGCGGGAGCCCCCCGGCAGGCAGCGACCTGCCAGAGGGGTCCGGACTCCTCTCTGATGGGAGTAATGGGGCAAGGAAGGGAGGGAGCATCCACATGGGCCAGTCGCTAATCCAGAGTGACCGCACACAGCCCCCGTTTGCCACTTTCACACCTGACACTTTTTGGCCGTAAGATTTTAATTCGAGTATTTCATACATCCAGGCTGAAAGCGTGCCTGGTGCCGAAGTACCTATGATTGTGTTTCTGGAGAGGGCTCCTGGAGGAATAGTGCTCCACTCTTCCCGCTCGAGGAGTAATGGTAGTGACGTACTCGTGGCGTTTAATTAGCACTGTAATCGTGCAACAAAACCACACATCGCTGTGAGGTGAAGGCATGCCTCTGCTGTAGTCTGCTGCACTTTTATAGCCTCTGAGACAAAGAGCAACGATTCGGTGGGGCAGGTGTGAGGGGCAAGGTGATAATAAACATTACGATTGCTATCGATCTTCCAGCAGATACTGTTGACAGAAGGAGGAGATAACATCATGCCAAACAGCGAATGGCTCATGATGGTATTAAGTATTCTCAGATAGTATCGTCGATTTTTTTTACACTTTGGACACTGCCTGCATTAGTGGAGCACTGATTAAAAGCTTTGAGTACAGCTGCAAACTGCTGCAAATAATAGTACAATCACTGTGGGCCTTACTCAGTGGAGTGTCCTACCCACATGCAGAGATATGCAGGGTGACACTGGGCTATATTTTATGCTGATATATTAGCTCTAATGTCAAATTTAATGAAACTGTGCAGTGTCCCACACCGGTAGTGAAATGCGCTAGCCTCTCAAGGTATTAATTATGCACATGTTTAAACGTTTACAGAAACACAGCCTGAAACTTTGGCTGAAGAATCACCTTGCCATCAAGACTCTTTTTGAATTCCATCTGGAAGCACAGGGTAACAAGGACAGCGCTATTAACCACGTTTCCTTTTCTCACATCTCTACCAACTCATCTAGCCTAAAAGAAAAGCTGGGTCTTTATCCTGAAAATCCTCCATGCACAAAATTTTCATTGCAGTCAATGATATCTGACTTAGCAATTGATTTTCTCATTATTGTTCCCATGTCAATTATTTCCCCAGTCTGAGTCTATCTGCATTGCAATGAGGAGTCTGACCTCAGTGCAAGTACTGTGTGTTAGTTTTTAATCTAGTGAGCTGGAGTGTCCCTGACTGCTGAGGCATGTGGCAGTGAGGGCATCAATTTCCCAGTTGCATGCCCTGCACCTACTGGAGTTCTCATTTTTCTTTGCATGTTGTGTTCTGATCACAAGCATGGGCAGCCCCCACGCAGTTCAAGTGTCAGCTTTTGGGTGTGCTCCCCTATCTGGATCCCTCTAAAAGCTTCCTCCCCTCCCCTGCAATGCTCTATGGCTGCACTTCCTGCAGGACTCCGGGCTGTGTCCCTGTCTGCTCATCCTTCCTGGAACAACTCAATTCCTCAGAAATCTCCAGGCAGATAAGTCAAAGTGATTTACAAGGCAGTTGATGTTTCTGTGGGTGCAGCTGTGTGGACTCACTTCAATCTGTGTGTCTCATATCCATGACATGTCCGATACAAAGACACTGTCCTCTGTCACTGCCAGGGATGTGCTTGCCCAGCAGCGAGCCAGATCCAATTGCATGCCATCATGCTTCCTTTTTAGAGTCCTTTTGCTAAAAAAACCCCAATATATCTTGCTGTTCATTACATCCTATGTTATATTATAAAGAAGTCCTTTAAAATAATAGTAATTGGATGCTAAATTCTCTGGTCGCTGATGACTATTGCTGTCCCTTTTGCCTGGAAGTGATGCAAGAACTTTTTCAGGCTTTGAAACATTGCACTGCCACTTCTGCCACCTGAGCTGAAGTTTTTCACCAAGTTTTGGTGGATGCCGCTCTTTACACCTTTGATAGAGAGGAGCTTTGCTAAGCTTGTGCCCTGATCTCCCGCTTATGGGCCAGGGAGAGGAGGACTATGTCCTTTCCATAGGGCAGAGGTCAGTGTCTTTTTTTCAGTGACTGCTATTGAACCATAGCCCTAAAAGAGGAAAAAAAGAAATTGAAAGCAAACATGACAACATAGCAGCAACCTACCTCCTACTGCCCCCCAAACACATACTCAAATGAATGCACATATTGTGCACATGGGGATGGAGAGGAGGAGAAGACCAGAAACCCCTTGATGCCAAGAGGCTACTGAGCTGTGCAGGGCTTGGATTAGCAACCATGTCCTGAGCACCTTTTGTGACTTTCCCATTGTGTTCTATGTTCCTCATCTGCAGCATTTGTTCAGCAGCACCTGGCATCTGTGTCAGTTTCACATTTTGTTTTTTTGCTGTCATTAGCAGTGTGAGCATGTGCAGCTTTCTGCCAGAACAAGAACCATGCCAACTGCTTTTGGATGTCCTCAAGGTACAGCCAGCAGCTCCAGGTCCTCCTGCAGGCCTTCCTGTAATGCAGGCTCCTCATATTTGACTTTGGACCAGACACAATATTCTAAGTATGTCACGTTCCCAAATACTTACTTGCTGAAATCTCTTTTATTTAGATAGCAGCTATTTGGCAACTTTGGATCTTGCTCTTGTCCTGGCAGAACCTTCTTCTATAACCTCAGAATTAGTTGTATTTGCTCAAGAAGCTGGCAGGATTGTGATTTGCCTCACCCAAACTGGTGAGCCTAATAAAATGTTGTGAGGTGTGTTATGATATTGTAACGATGACAAATACCAACCTTTTTACTCAACCACAACGTTTTGCTATCAAGTCCTTTATCATTTGCCATCTGCCAGGCTGTTTGACATTGGGTGGTGTAGGCAGGGCATGGTATTCCTGACTGAATTTCAAAGATAATTTGGTCAGATGAACTGCTTATAAGCTATGGTAATTGTTTCTAACTGAAATGAAAATGTATGTAAAGAAAGCTGGTATTTATAATTGGTTCATCCAGTGGCATGTGCTGTGCAACACCTTATCAAAACACTCAAAACTGAGTCAGAAGAAGATAGCAAATAAGAGGCAGCTTACTCAGCGACCTTTCTGGTTTAAATCACACAGGTATCTATCTGCCAGGTAGCAGAAACTTTCAGGAATATCTTCTTGTTTCTCCGATTCTGTTGGATGTTGCTCCTGCTATTTATTACAGAATCATTCGGTTATCTTATCTCATCTCGGATGGGCGCTCTTCTATCTACAAAGGAACATTTCCAGCTCTGTTCTTGTGCTTCAGCTGAACACTGAAGGCTGTGACTAAGATTTCTGACTGGTTTAGGATGATGTGCTATTCAGTGTCTTTATCTTCTGTTATCCAAAGAAAGATGCATATCTGGAGGTACCTAGATCCTGTGTGTTGGCTGGTCATCTGGAGCCATGCCTTCAAAATCCAGTCAGGCTGGGTCAGGTTCTGAGTTTTCCTCAACACAGATGAAAGTCAGCTTTGGTTTGAATAGAACATGAGGGAATGCAGGGCTAACATTTGCTTTGTATTAGTCTTTTGAAATTCCTTGCTCCCTTTATATTGACCATGAGCTCATTTTGCAATTTTCTGGACAGATTTGTGCAGTTTGGCCAGAATATGATAAATGGGATCCTTAATATGATTTCTGATTTGTAGTGCTATATGGACTCACTCATTTTCATAGTGATTTATTTCTACCCACATTCATGAATGCAAGAGTTTCATCAGCAAGGTTTTTTAATTTTTTTTTCTTTTTCCAGTTTTCAATTGGAGTCCCCTTGTGTCTTGTTGACAAACAATCTTCAAAAACCAGGTAAGGTTTCATCACATTCTTTGTTACTCTCCAGTTGTTTCATTAGCTGTGTTTCTGAGACTCTTTTGCTTAATTCCCAGAAGCTTTTCACTGCCAGGCATCCTAGTGGCACTCTGAATTATCCCACAGATGCTCTGAATAGAGCACTTAACTGAAGCCAATTACAGGATGAATTTACTTAGGTATGTTAACCTGCTTTAAAATGTATAGGAGACTACCTTTTTTTTTTTTTTTTTTTTTTGGTATCTTTTATTGTATAATCTAAAATCCTGCCAACTGAATTCCTTTTCCACTTAATACCTCTTTTATAAGTTAATGGCCTAATTTAGCTTTTCCTCTCCTTATGTTTTCAATTCCACATTCATGCTTGTTCCTTTTTCTACATTTTGTGACTATTTTTGACCTCAATTCAAAGGATCATCCAAAATTGTGTCAGCTCATCTGAAACCTCCAAGACCCGAAACTTCATGTTTCTATACTTAGTCTGAAAATCCTTTACCTTGGCTGAATAGATAGTTTGCTGTATAATTTAGAACAGTATGGATGTAGTCTCTTAAGTATTATTCCAATGAAAATAATCATAATTATCACTTTGTCCATCTCCAAAAGGAAGCCACTTTCCCTCCTACCATACCTACCATAAAGAGTAGAAGCAATAGTGTGTTTTTCCTGTGGCACGTCAGATTGGCTTAAAGCCACTTCCTGGCCTCCAGAAGTGGAAGCATTTCCCCTTAGTGCAGCCTGGGTGTGGGATCCTCTGCTGCACTTTACCATTTCTAGATAGATGGATGCAAATGGTTTAATTTGGCCCACTTTTCCCCAAAATTAGCCTATTCTGGGTACAAGACCAGAATGGGTGTCATTCTGTAGAGAGACCAGGAACTCATCATGACTCCAATCTCCTGGTATGGGGCAGGATCAGAGATTATGTTCTATTCCATGCCCTGGGTGAAGAACCCACAGCAGGAGGGACCAAAGTTCTAGAGGGAGACAATTAGTTCATATATGTCCACTCTTTCTGTCTGACACTGGTAATGAGATAACCTAAACTTCTTGCCATTGACTCCAGCCAAAAAGAGGGAAGTGGAGCCCTAAACTTTGCAACAGAAGTGCTGGTTTTGCCTGGGATAGAATTAACTTTCTTCACATCAGCTACTATGGGATTGTGCTGAACACAGGGCTGGTAACACAGGGATGTTTTCATTATTGCTGACCAGGGCTTGCACTCTGTCAGGGCCTTTTCTGCTCCTCACACCACCCCCCAGTGTGGAGACGAGGCACACTAGTAGTCATGGGGTCAAGAGCATCATATTCCAGCCTAGGTTAGTATTACCATGTTTTGTGAGCATTTCCTAGTCACTTGTCTGAGTGAACTCCCATGCCCTATTTATGCCCTTGGATCAGTGCATTGGTAGGAATAGCTCCATAAAGCTGGTTTTCTGAATTTGGTGATAGTTTCTATAGGGCTCGAAGGTGGTGTCAAGAATGTGTTTTGCTAGCACAAAAGTCAATTAAGTGCAGTCAGTTGGGAACTTTCTGGAGGGAGGTGGTCACCTCCACTCTCTAGTGGAGGTGAAGCTGATGCAATTCTTGCATTCACTAAGCACAGCAAAAGATAAGAAGGAAATGTATTTTGTCTCCTATTTTCTGTGTGGTTATGAAGAGGCAACCACAACGTGCTGAAGAATAAAGCAAAACAAGTCCAAAGCAGCCCTCTACAATGGCTGAATTGTAAAAAGGATACCCCTGCTCCAGTCCAGTGTCCTTCCTTACCACATCACCTTTGCTATAGCCTCCAGGAGTAAGCAGTGTCAAAGATGAGACATTGCAAAGATTTCTTCCATTTAGAAGACAAATTTGTATATTAGGCACTTATTCTAGGCCTTGAAGAAAATTTTTTTTTTTTTCACTCTGCTCTGCCCCCGGATCTTGTGCCTCCAACTCAGTGACTTGGACATATTTGATGAGAAGGACATGCCTAACTCCCATTACCTGTAAAATGTACACTCTCAAATAGCTCACTGATCTGCCTGGAGACAACTGGAAACTGAAAGCACCCAAGGACATGTTTGGGTACAGCTGCTGCAGGCTGGACACCTCAGTGCATGCAAGGTAGTGCTGCAGGAGAAGAAGACTCAGAGCAGCCCCTGGACTAAGCCAGGGGACTGTGCAATAAGAAGAACAAAACCAAAAAAAAAAAAAAACCCAAAAAACCCCAAACAACAACAAAAAAGAAATAAGGCACAATTGGTTGCCTTATTTCATTTGTGGGTCTCACCAGAAGCAGTCCATGTTGCCTTCTCTCTCTGCAAAATAAGATCACTGTAGGACCTACACTGGTAATCAAACCAACTTAGCCTACAAGTGTCAATCAAAAGGTTGCAAAATACAAATATTAAATGCCTCAGAGAGGTGGCCCATGTAGTATATACACCCTGTTATGTCATGTTTTATTTTTCCTGGAAAAAAAGGGAGGATCCAAGCCATTGTTTACAAATTGGAAGTCAGATCACTCATTTGTGTGGTGCTGTTAAATCTGAAAAGTTACCCCACAAGTGGGCCTGGCCCAATGTTCCTGAACAAATTTATTAATGATGCCTGACAGTCTGTCTATGTCTGGGGATGTTCAGTTATTAGTCAGAAAATTAAACTTACAGCTGCATCACCCCTGTGAAAAGAATATAGAAAAGTACATCTAAAACGAACCATAAAGAACACAAAAATCAATATTGCAGGGGTAAAGGCAAGTTTTCTAATACTCTGTTGCTGAGAAAATTTGGCTTTTTTTTCTTTTTTTTTTTAAACTAATTTCTTGTTGTTTGTTTAAGAGTTTAACTAAACCCAGTTGAGTTGCCTTTCATTTAGGATGATAAGACTGGAACCCATCAAGGAAAGTATATGGGAGTTTTTATGTTATTACTCAATCTGTTTCTCCCCTTATTTCATAGAAATGTTGTGACTCCATGAGTCCCACCTTCCTCCCAGTGAAGACAAGGGTAATTTTGCCCTGGAGTAGCCTCCAGCCTAGTGAAGACTCCAGCCACGATTCCTAACAGGCTGAAAAATGCTGACAATATAGTTGATACAGAGGAGGTTGTTGTCTGTATGTTTGCCCTCCAAGGGTAGATGCTGGCACTACCTAATCCCACTGAAATCTCTTGGAGATACAGTGGGTTTCTAAGGCAGTGGGCAAAGCACGGTTACTTCTGGTTAAACAGAAGAGGCCAATGTGTAGGGCTTTTACTGCCTCAATTTCCCAAGGAATTTCTAATGAGTCAGAGTTAACTCTAGTGTTTAAAAGTAAAATATGGTTATGGCTCTCAAATGCAAGCTACATTTAACAACCATATATTGATTTTTTTTTCCTGTGTAATTTTATTTCTGTGAACATTTCTGTTTTCTTAATTAGTAGCCTTTTAGAGAGAGATTTAACATCTTCATTATCAGAGGGTAACTTAGGAAACAGATGTATGGAGAGGAAGGTAGAGACAGAGAGGGTGGGGGAAAAAAAAAAGCATTGGTGAAAGACTTTCTATCTGTACTTCAAGGGAATGTGTGTGTGCACATGCATATGCCTGCACAAGCACACAGACAAGCTGACCCTGATGTTACAATTAAGACAAAATAGCAGTGGCAAAGCTGGTGACAAAACTCAGCAATTTCCAATTGCACAGTCACCCTGTAACGGGAAGAACTGTTTACCCCATGTTCCTTATTAAACTGAAGTATTTTATTTAATGAGCATGACTCATGCAAGGTGTTCCCATAAATCATCAGCTGGTTTACAAACTCAATAACTAGGCTTCCTGCTATAACTAGGCTGTGCACACCTTAAATTATTAACACGCCAGGGCCTTAAGGCAGATCTTTGATGATGATGATATAAACACTGTGAGGACAAGGTGCTCTCTCAGCAAAAGATTATTGACTCTAATTACCATTTACCACAGGAAAAAGAAAAGAAAAGACAATAAAATATGAGGGAGAATTTAAATCTCAGATTTAATTTTATGAGGAGTTTTAAACTCCCAAACTTTTGTTGTTGTTTTCGCTGCTGCTGCTGCTGTCGGCTGCTGCTGTTGCATGATATTCTATAGTTGGCTGATCTTGAAAGCATGACAGTTGTTAAGCAGAAAAGAAACAAAAAAATAAAACATGAGAGAATGTTCAGTTGATGCTATGTACATTCTTTGAAATGGATGGAAAAAGGCCAGAGGGAACAGAAAATGATAATACATTGGAAAGAATCCCAGCCTTAATTGTTTTCATGTATGTAATGTAATAAAAAGGTTAAAGCACTAATATGCCTGACTACAGTCATTTGGTTTGAAAACCAGAACTGCAGGTCAGCCTTTAAAAAAAGGAACTGTATACTGTTATTATAGGCTTCAATTTTACCCAACCCTCATTATAAGAATTCTGGAAGTAATGGTGTAGGGGTTGAAATGCACTTATTTCTGTCCAGGTGAAAGAGCAGAGACAGTCAGCCCATGTACAGTGCACATTTAATTTCTGTGAGCACAAACTGCATTAGAGAGTGGCACAGTGAGGACACTGAAACCAGATTTGGCATAGTCACATCCTAAGTAACAAATGAAAATAAAACATGCCTTCCACTACAAAGAGGAAATTACTTTCATTTTAAAGGCATGTTTACAATGTTGTTGCTTTTTTAACCTAATTTTTGAACCTGTGTTTTTATTAATACAAACAGTAACTTCTTACATTTTTAATGATCTTTCCACGCTGTCAGATCCCAAAGGTACTTGGCAGATGGTACGACAAGGGCTCGCTTTATACCCGTTGCTGGAATAAACCATTCGAGGCTGAAATAAGGCTATCATCCTGCCTTATTATGATAATAGGATCATGTCTGTAACTCTACCAGGAAGAATTTTCTCCTTCCCATCTCCAAGGCATCAAAATATTCCCAATTCTTAATTTTTATTATTTTACCTGTCAGTTATTTGTGGGTGGAAACAATGGTGTCCCTAAGTTCACTTCTTGTCTGACAGTACTTTGCATCTACAAATGAAGAGACTTCTTGTGGACTGATTCTGTGACTTACACATGAGAAGGAAATTGAGGCCAAACTGTGCAAAAATAGAGGCAATATTATTATTATTTCTCCTCAAAAAGGGCTAGAGCTGTGATTAAATTTTCCTTTTAAAAACTGTCACCTCCATCAGTACCAGTGGGTTGCAGCTGTTCAATATTAAGTCTTAGGGATATACACCATGTAGAGAGTCACTGATACCATATTCTGCCAGATTAAAGCTTTCCTTGGAGGAAAGCCTCTATCCACGCTCTGATCAGTCCCACTCCTACTTTACATGTGATATATGGCACAATCTGAACCAAAGGTTGTAAGCTACAGGCCGACAACCTGTGTTTCACTGTGGAAAGCTTTAAAGTACTGGTGCTGCTTCAATTGTCCTAGCAAGAGATGTAGCTGTGTGGAAATACAAATGTGTTTTGTTGAGAACGTTCTCCCTCAGTATTGCACAAGACAGAGAGATAAGTGCATGATGCATGATATCCAGCAATAGTGGATCCTTAGGTTTGTGTGTGCCATTTCATCCAGAAGTTAGTGTCCTACATTCATATCAGGACTGAGAAAAATGAGTTCAGTGCAGTGCTTTCACATTCCTTGAGGTTCATTGTCCCAGCAATGAATGGGAGATTTACATGAGTAACTCTTGTTAATATTACTGGGAGCTAGAAAAGCCACAGAGTGCACATTCTGTATAAAACATATTTATACTAAAAAGCTGTGCATGGACATGTACGTGTCAGAGAGATGAAGTGAAAAGAGAAAGATAACTAAAAGTCTTCACATATAATAATAAAAAAAATCAACATTTCTTTGTCCTCACAACCCCATTAACAAGGGATATGATTAATTTTAATTATACAAGTCAGGAAATTCTGTGTTTCCATAGAAACCCCATCTTTGTTCCTCATTGTGCATGTATTTCTGCCTTATCTTTACTTGTTTACAACCGTATGGCACAAGTGCTCTCTAGTAACAGAAATGAATGCTCTTCCTTTGCACTGTCTCATGACCACATTGTGGGCTGAATATGCAACTCTGGTCTTATGTGTGACAGATACATTTCAACAGAGCTCCTGCAGAGTGAAACTGCAAGGACAGAGCTGTGAATCTGGCCCTGCCCTTTGTGTTTATGGTGTTGTTGTGTGATTTACCTCACATTGTGTCACCTTGCCCACGAATGGCATCTTGAGAAAGTCGCAAAGTGAAGAGAACAGGTTCTGTGTTGTGCTGGAGTAGGAGCTGGAGTGGGAGCTATGTCAATCAGAGACAAGAAATAACCGACTAATTATTGCCTGGCATGTACAGAAAACAGAGCTGGCTGCTGATGGAGCTGCCACAGTTGCTGTAAGCACAGAGGCAGCCTGCTGAAAGCACAGAGAGGGAGTGAAGGGTAGCAAGTTGTGTGAGGGCAGTTGAAGAAAAGTTGATTTCCAGGTGTGTTCTGGACCACTTGTGTCAGCAAGAAAACCAGATTTATTTATGCAAGAAAAGGCTGAAAGACTTGCTTGCAGCAGAGATCCCTACCCAGGCCTGCACAGACAGCCACTAAGTTAATTTCTAAACTTCATCTGTGCTTTAGCACTATCCCCTTCCTGCTGCTGGAGTGACCTGCCACATGCTGACTTGGTTTTGTGTTCGTGGCTGATTCCATGACCTCTCTGGTTGGAAGGGGAAGAAGGCACTATTTGCTCGTGTTCAGCATATTGTCTTCTTCCCAAGCCTCTCCATATAAACATGCACCTGCCAACTCTTCCCCCAAACCTGAGACTATTACCTCTGAGAGATGTAGCAACACCTTCAGAAGGAAAGCTTATTCATGGTCTCAAGCCAGTGGCCAAGGGTAGCTGTGCAGTTTCATTCTGTCTCCTTTCTCCCCACCCAAAAATCACGTTGGAACCTTAGTCCCTTGTGTTTTGGAGTAAACCATTTGCAGGCAGCCAGCAGAACTGAGCCCAGGGGCAAGGAGCTCCTCAGAGGTCTGATGGCCAGGCTGCACCATGTGCAGGAAGTGAGACACATTCTGAGGGGTTTGCTGTGGGTGAGATGAGAGTTTGAGATCAAAAGTGAGAACTTCAGTTCAAATCCAGAGTCCTATCATTCATGGCAAGGCTGACCAGCCTTCATCACCTTTGGTGTTCACAAGTCGTGTGGATTGGCTTGACTGTAGTAAATGGATGCCCACACTTAATGTGCAACTGCTTCTGTGGGATTCTAGCCATAATTTTGACTTCTGCTTTTAGGAAACCTCAGAAATGGTCACAGCCATATACCAGAGAGGAAAAGCAACATGAAGACAAGTGGTGCTACAAGCAGAAGCAATGTCATTACTGTGAAAAGCAGATTAAGTAAGGCAGTGTTAGAGATAAATCTCTCATTTCCATTTTTGTATAAATATGTCCTCCATCACTGGCTGTCTTTCTGTCAGTAGTTTACAATCTATAACACAGATTTATTTGTGGGTTCTGTGTTTTTACTCTATGTGGAGCATTGCTTCTACACAGCAGATTGACTTCAAGAGCATGGCTGTTGTGTGAAGGTGTTGGAATTTCGCAGCACTGGAAGGCCTGGAAGATACCATCCAGCAGAGCACATGGGGCTGTCATTTAACCACAGGACTGGTGGTGACCTCCAGGTTACCTTGAAAGGTACACACCACTGTCCTGAGAGAGAGAAGAGGGAATCTGGAAGCAGGCGCAGGTACATCTACAGGTTTATAATAATATTATCAGTAATGTCAGTAATAATTTATATCAATAAATGCTGGATGTGCAATTAAGTCTGCCTATCATCTTTAATAATTCCAGGAAGAATGCCTCTCTTCTGGAGGAGTGAAAAAGGACACACCTTTCTGCATGGAGATCAATAGGTTCAGCATGAGCAGTGAGACACGCTGAGACACCCTGAGCTACTAAATATGTGTGCATTTGTATAATTGAGAGCCATCGAATCTTAGGATGACTGATTTCACCTCCCAGTCCAAACCTGCTTTCAGGTTTGGATTCTAGTTCTTTCATTAAACGTGTAATAAGCACTGACACAACTTGCCATGCAAGAATGTACTGGAAAGCAACAATTTTAACTGCTACTCTCACTTTTCCCGCCCATGTATTTAAATATAATAGTAGGGTTTTTTAAGCTAAATGAGAAAAGGGAAAGGGATGAATTAGGCATCCTGGGCATCTTGTACAACACCACTCTGTGTGTGGGAATGATATGGAAATTTTAATCTCTTCTACTAGTTTGTTGCTGCTCTGGGAGGAAGCAACAACAACAAAAAACCTGCCTATAAGTACTTGTTGAAATAATAGCTGCATCAAACCAGATGTTGGCCAGATGAGCAGTCTTTTTGTGTTGTGTTCATGTTCCCCTTGCTAATATTTGATTTCTGTGCAAAAATTAAACCTCACTTAGTGCCTGCCTACAAGCTGGCAGGTCTCCAGATTATTAGTACATTTTAACACTCTTATATTTTAAACAAAAAGATCAAAAGCCTTTGCTGTGCTTTTTTTTTTTTTTTTTAGGGCTCTTTATGCAAACAACAACAACAAAAAATTCAGGGGGCCGGTCTTGATTGAGTTGGCTCATGTGGGATGTTTTGCTGAGCAGAAAGTGTATGTTATGCTTAGATGTGTCATGTAAAGTTACAGATGTGGAGTCCTTCTCTGCACGGGAGATGCCCCCTTGAACCAGGTGTGAAGGCACCACAGAACACTGTCGTCTTGCTACCAATCTCATCCATTAAGCGGCTTTCAGCAAAGCATGCCAAGTAATAAACTAGTCATGGTAAACCTGGCTTTTTAGCTCTTGCCAGAGAAACCTGATTCCCACACAGTAGCACTGAAAACATTTTATGATGAAGATTTCACAAGTCAAAATACCACTGTTTTTGTGACTCTTGATATCCCAAGGGTAAAAATTTGAATGAGTCATTAAGTTCCTGAAAAGCAATAAATTCATGTGGGTTTAAGTAGTTCACAAAACAAGCCTTTCACCCTGTCACAACTCTTTCCCATTATGAGGAGTTCTGAGTCCATTTCTGACAGTAAAGCTGCCACTTCCGGGGGATGAACTTAGCAAACATGATGAAGCATCTCCTACAGTCCTTCAAGGCTTTGTACTGAATGTGTCTCAAAACAACAGGGAAAATTTGTCCAAGGTAGTATGTCCCTACAAGTATTTTCTGGATGGCATAATTACGTTCTGGTGGAGACTGGGGTTCTGAATCATTGCATGTATTTATGTGAGCATGACTGGGTAAAAGTCAGTGGAGTCAATGGTTTAACATTGGTGCATGGCCTTTGGGAGATAACCTTGAGACTCTGGGGTCTGATTTTTTCCAAACAGTGAAGAACCTTCTGTTCTAATTGTGGTGGATGGAAACTCTGATTCTTTCATCTTACTGGAAATTAGGCCCCTTGGTGTCTCAAACAAAACACCGAAACAAAAATTTCCTAAAACACTACAGCACTAAAGCATCTTCTGTTCTTCTGAGCATTTTGACATCAAAATAATTGCTGGGTCCAAACTAAAGCCTACACCAGGAAATTGCTAAATGCTGTGAGAGGTTGCATTTTAAGTCCTGTTCAAATGAAGAATTGATCTAGTTTCTTAAAATACAATCATGTTGAACTATTCATGAATGACATTCTACCACCCAATTTCAACAGACCTGTCGAGTGTTTGCATCCCAGAGTAAACTGCCCTTTTAGTCTTCATGGCTCAGGATGATGTGGTGACCCCATCAAGTCTTGAGGCTGGCTAAACTGTATGTTTATCTGAAAGCTCACAAATTCTGGCTGTGGCCATTTTCCCTTCCACAAGTCCCTTTACCACCAAGTGAAGTGTTCAAGTGATATTTGGAATGCTTGATGCAACTAGTAGACTCATACCTGTATGTTGCCATGCTACCTTTTCAAATGAATGACAAAATATCTGGATTTATCCACTCTGTGTGAAAAACAGTCCTTCTCCATGGCCTCACTATATGCTAAATCATTGCTCCTTAAGGGTTTTGTTTGTAAAGTGGCACAGATTTAACATAGCATGTGTTTTATTTTGAGCAGACTCTACATTATAATGCAGCAATGTAATAGAACTCTTCTGGTTGACAAACACTCTGGTGTAAATGATTTAATTTACTAGCTGAAGCATGAGTCTACATATTATTGTACTGATCAGTCATTGCATACTAAAATCACTCATCCTTAATGTAATGATTTGGTATCCCTACAGAGAATTTGAGTCATCAGAAAGTCATTAGATACAGTAAAAAATGAAAATTACTATTACACAGCAGTAAACACTATTAACTGTTAGTTAAAACAGCATTTAATTTAGCAATGCAACAGTTTACAAATTTCTCTAGTTTACTTAGTTCTCATATAATTGTGACTACAAAGCTAATGCTTCCAGTGCCAATAACATGACACAAATATGGGGTGGGAGAATGTGATCAAGTTATTTCAGCTCAAAGGAAAGCAACTACACATCATTACAGAGCATCATGTTAATTTTTGTCTTGGTGCTTCAGTCATATGATGAATGAATCCATGACTGATTGTAGAGAAGTCAAGAAGGAACTGTACAGTTCTGTAAGGCATGTAGGCACTGAACTGTCACTCAGCAGTGGGGATGGTGTGACATTTATTCTCCTGTGGCAAGTGGGAAGTTTGCAAAGAAGTGGAGATGAAAGCAGAACACAGTTCAGAGCTCTGTTATGGCATTCAAGCTTAAGGACTGTAGTGGCTGAGCACCTTGGGTGAATGGTGTAGATTGCTTCCAAGGAGCAAGATAGCATGCAATGCTGGAAACCTGATGGATGTTTGCCTAGCAATAAAATACTCTGTTCAAGTAACATAGGTTTTTTTATGCTTGGATAATTGAAGTGCAGTTTCTACAGGAAAACGTTATTTGTGCTTCTTTGGGTTATGTCATTTTGTGCCTGACAAACCTGGTGAGATGTCAGGCCTCCACCAAGAGGCAGTGGAGCTGCTGCAAGGGGACACATGGCTCAGTTGTGACTCCCACTTCCGTGTCTGATTTTGCAGCTGAAGGCCCTGTCCAGAGGGTTCCCACCATACCCATTCAACCAGCACGCAGATGTCTTACTCAAGCAAATGGGAATCCCAAGATTTCTAAAGCTAGAGCTGTCCCAACTCTTCAAATAATTTTTTAAAACTAGTATTATTATTATTGTTTAGTGAAGGGACTTTCCCCTGGTACAGGTAGGACCATTTCACATTTTGATTTAAGTGGAAGTTAAAGGGCATTTGTAGCCTGTGCAAAATTACACTTTTTACTGATAAGGTGTCTTCTTGCAGGCAAGGCCCACAATAAAAGTCTCCTTTCTTTTTCTTTTTTCTTTTTCTTTTTCTTTTTCTTTTTCTTTTTCTTTTTCTTTTTCTTTTTCTTTTTCTTTTTC